>JASKUP010000041.1:1214848-2429696 GCA_030448955.1 Trichopoda pennipes | reverse complement strand
AATAGTATTAAAAATTATTAAGAAAATTTTTGTGGGAATACTAAATATAACTAAATGATTTTTGAAAACTCACTATTAGAAATATGCTTGAACAACAGCGTCGAAATATTTGTTTAACAAAATTATACTTTCTGAAAAGCAAACGAAGTCTATGGTATTTCCATTTCGAGTTTTAAAGCATATAAATTTTGTAGGCCCCATATAAAATGTCGGCTAGCGAGACAAATACCTTCATGAAGAGATATCATCCTAACGACATAAATCAAGACTATTTATACTAACAGATATAATATTACCTCTTAAGTACTATCTGGAAACGCGGCTGGAATATGATGTCATCGCATCGAAAGCACTCGCCGAACATATCGAACAAACATCCACTAACGATGGTTTTAATCAAGGGGAATGACAACAGTATTTCATTTACTGGTGGAACGAACTTAGTACTTAGAAATGTTCCGCAGTTGATATAAATTCAAACATCAATTAAAGACTCGTTTTATTTAGCACGTAGAACTATTGCAACCATTTGTGATTCTTAAAAAATGTTTTTCACTTTTAAAACAAAGAGTCATAAAATAGTCTTAATTTAGATAAATATAGAGTCCACATAAGTCATTCAAGGTTAAATTTAAAATTACATTTGGCATTAGAGTCGGCTATTTTTTGTCAAAATAAAAAGATTGTAAAACATGTTAGGTCAAGTAAGGTTGCAAAATTCAATTTAGAGGGAATAGCCATCATTATTGTTTTCCAAGACTACCTCTTTTTGACTATCATTGACACGTTATTTTCTCTCATTTTTGTAGCACCTTACTTTCTTAAGAGACTAATAAAAAATTGTATTAATTTAAATTATATTTAAAGATCATGTAAATAAGTTATTACAGTAATTATTTATTTTAACAAATTTCTGCTGGATCTATCACATATAAAAATCTGCACAAACACACTTTTAAATATATTAGCTAAGTGTATAATAACTTTCTGCCATCACCTGAAAAGAGCATTAGACATTATGTTCAGTTAAGCGGGCAGCCCTTACGTAGTGATTCCATTGCATAAGATCCGTTGCGATGTAGATATGACTAGTTGTCTTCCCACAATCCCGATTTAAATCCTTGATCTGTAGTCTATAACTAGGGGGTTGTTTTTGTAAACTTGCCAGAGCGGTAAGAGAGATCTTTATAATTGTCCAGTTTTTAAAAGAAATTTCGGGCCAAATATATGAGCATATTGTTACGTTTGTTCCTTTTAATAAAGGTTTTTTTTTTATATTAAGTTCTATTATTGGAAATTAATAACACAGCTCTTTAGAATTTTAAATTAAATTACACTATTTATTCACCTTCAATACACACAAAATAAACACGCTGGCAACTTCACCAATGTAACGCCTAAAAGATGCTTTATTATTTTGTTGACTTTCCTTAACGAATTCAACGCATTTACCCAGCAGTTGGTACTTATATGTCTGTTTTAAGCGGTTCTTTTATATACAAGAATTCTATATCGTTGTTGTTATTATATTTCAGTGTAGGCGCCTATTTGGCTGTGTGTTTTGTTGTTGTTCTAAGTTAGTTGTTTTTGTTTTCTGTTGGTTAGCTTCGTTCCTGGCTGTCTTGTTTGTAAATGATTTCTTAGAAAACTGCGCAGTTTGTAAAATACACAACTGATCATTTCGTACATTTTTGCTAGACCCGGATAGTCGCGACGAAGACACTAAACTGATTTTTTCTTCTGCTGATCCCAGAAGCAATCGTGACGTCATATGTCGAATTACATAGCATCCCATCATAATGTGTTTTAAAAGGGTTATTGTAGTTGAATTCCGTAGCACCATATTGGTTTTCAAAAGAGACTTGTATAACAAAACTTTACAATCTAGACTTAGGATAGAATTTCTACCAAAGAGCCAATGTATCTGAGCTCATTTAAGCTTCATCTGAGTCAGTTTTGCATTAATGTGATTTTTCCACATCTACATCGATGAAGGTATATGCCAAGGTATTTGACAATTTGGTTGTTGATTCGAATGAGGGAACAAGTGTTGCTTCGAAGGATGAAGGTTATATGAACACACTTTTGTTCGTTAACCTTTATTCTCCATAATTTCAACCATATTTCTAGCTGGCTAATATGCTCTTGGAAATTTTGAGATGTATCGCGCGGGTCACATCTCTTCGGAGACTTTTAAAAAGCAACCGATTTAAAGGAACAGCACTTTACTCCCCATTACCGATAACAAAAACAGGACCATAGCCCTGCGGGAAACGGGTTACCGTGATATGAGTGTCTGTGTGTGTAAAAAGTTACTGGTCGGGACTCCGAGAGTACTATGTCTCTTCAAGTTTGAGGCTTCTGCTATCCCAGGCAATTGGTACGGCCTTTCACTCCCGAAAGCACATGTCAAGATAAGGAAGAGAGTCATCTGGAGTACGTTTCCCCGCGGGAATTTTATGTGGGGTATAACAATCTGTCGCTCATTTTTCTACCAATACGTTTCAGCGAATGTCAAGTAACTCAAACTATTAACACAGCGTGTCATTATCACCGGCAAAACCGCTTTCCAATTATTTGCTTTTACATTCTAAAGCACCTACAATGGCACATACGTATTGAAAAATTATTTTTTTTATCTGAAATAAACGTTAAACTACAATAACTTTTTTTATACAAATTTTATTTAAATATTGTTTTTATATCCAACAAATCCGTTTTCAGCAACTCAAGCCACATTTGTGAAATCCTTGTTTGTTTTGTTTCAGATTCTGTTTTTATTTTCTTTTGAGATATATGCATTAACGATTTATTTGAATTTCTGTGATTTATACAAACACACACACATACAGATACACCGCCATAAAACAATTTTATTTGCAGGTTTTTATTTTCGAATGTTTTTCTTTTATATCTTTTTTTCTTTTTTCATTATTTGCATATAAAGTTTATGAAAATCTATATGAAAAAATCAATATAATAGTCTATTTAATGCTATTCGTTTTTTTTTTGGCTCTTAGCAGTTAAATTATGCGCATAAGTTTGGGTATAGAACAGTTTTTATTTTAAACGTATTCAAGCATTTTATTATAAACTAATATTATTACAAGTAGAGTTTTAGCGCAAGTAACACTTATTAATAGATAAGTGGTAAAATACAAAACACAAATATATAACTAAGTGGGGGATTGTTTAAAAGCAACAACAATGAGTTATCCTATCGTTATAAATATAATTACAATTAGGGATTATTAAGCAACAATATCCAATTTAATATTTTATAATATATACGAGACTGTAAATTAAGTAATGAGACTGATATTTAAATTTTTTTTATTGAAATAAAATTACAATTTTATATTGCCATCCTCAAATAATTTCCTTCTGAAGCCATACATCCCTGGACACGGTTCTTATACTTCTCATAGCAGTGCTGGCACTCCGATACTGAAATAGCCTCTAGCTGATCGGTTACAGCCATTTGAATGTTTTCGATTGTTCCAAAATGTGTTCCCTTGAGATTATTTTTCAATATCGGGAAGAGAAAAAAAGTCAGACGAATATGAAAGCTGAGGAGCCGCGGTAATGTTATTACTGTCCAAAAACTCATTTATTGAAATTGCTGTGGAACAAGAATCATTATCGTAATTGAAGACGCAGTTGATGTTAAGTCTCACACGAATGACTCTGTTTCAAAGTCTTGAAAGAACCTCCCGTAAAAGTGTTGATTGACTTGATTGGCCTTGGGGTACGTACTCTTTGTGAATGATTCTGTGGATATCGAGAAAGCAAATCAGCATGCATTTGGCCTTTAACTTTGCCACTCTTCCGTTTTTGGAGATTGGAGTGGGTTAAAGGATGCCACTCCGTGTTTTGGCGCTTGGTTTCAAAGAAAAATTCAAACACCCAAAACTCGTCACTAGTAATGACACGTTCCAAAATATGGGGGGCGGGAAGGGGGGTCTTTTTTTATTGAATGCAAAAAATCAAGGCACCTTTCCTTCCTAATGTGCTTTTGGTCTTGCGAAAGGTTTTTTGGAACCGATATTGAGCAGATTTTTCTCATCCCCAGTTCATTGTTCAAAATCTAATGAACGGTAGTGTTAATCAAATTTTACTTTTCCCCGATCATTCTGAAAAAGCTATAAACCAGAAAAAAACCTCGATTCGTGGCAAAATATTATCTCCATAGGCCTGCTAAAGTTTAGCAATAGTTTACGTTGCATTGTGCCCAAGCCTAAAGCAAAACATGACAGCATACCAGTGTTGGAATCTGATATCAATTAATTTTAGAACAACAGAAAAAACTATTTCACAAAGAAAAAATCTCTATTAACGACTAACTGACTCGAGTGATATCAAAGCCGCACTAGAGGCAAATCACATGTTTGCCTGCCACCCCTTCAAGCCCAGTGCCTCTAGTGTTGCCAGATCGAATCTAACGTTGCCAATTTCATTACTTAATTTACGCAACTCGTATACTTATTATGCCGCTGTACTTTTGTACGCCAAATGTTAAAAGGCGCTCTATTGTTTTCACCTAAATGTATGGTGGTTCAGCTATCACAACTTGCTTTGCAACCGCAATAGAAAAAGTCTTAAGATTCCATTTCACCACATATGATATATTCAATAGCTACAATAACAAATTCTTAAAATTAAGATGTGTTCCATGTATGAAGTAATATTGATAGCATACTTTATTGAACTGTAGTTCAATAAGAAGATATGCTAAATTAATCTAAGAGTGCTATATTAATATGTGGAAAATATAAAGATTTATATTAACGAATGTCCAATTAGTGATGTACTCATATTCGTACTCTTATTTTTAAACGCAATAGAAATACATTTTAATTGAAAATATTTTAATGTCCGCTCTAAGACGAATTGAAGTACAATAAATTTAAAAATTAACAAGGGCGGTTCCATAGAGATTTAAAAGCATATTGCTTTAGTTTTTTTTAGAGTAGCAAAAAGGCATTTAGGATTAATACAGAATATGTAGAAATATAGAAATATATATGTTAACCCCTAACATGGTTAAAACATTACAACTAAAAACACAAATAACAATTCTATGAAATGTGGACAAATCAACGGTTGCAACGGTTCCCACGATAAGACAGTCGCGTAACACACCTGCGCAGCTGCAACGGTTCCCACAGCGTCAGCATTTTTGATAAATATTTTAAGTTAGATATTAAGAAAAGAATAATGTAATTTTTTAGTTTTTAATGTATCGTCCGCCTGTAATGAAATGTAATTATTAAAGAATTATATTAAAAAAACTATTAAAGAATTATAATAAACAAAAACCTTTTTTTTAAACTTTTTGAATAACAAAAGTTTAACTTACATATGAAAAGCATTCTTTATGTTAAGACTGCAATAGGTTAAGGCTATAATTTTAAGCATGTTCTGCCTGATATAAGGAGAACCAGAAGAAATTAATATAAATTTAAATAAAAAGCATCCCGAGATTAATGTCAGTTCGAACTTAGCAAGAAGAAGTTTGTTTTCTGAAACAAAAGAAAACAAACAATTTAGATTAAGATGATCCAAATTTGTATTGTACTAAGAAGAGAAAAGTTCACATTTATGAATGGAAAATGATGTCTGGCAAATGTCCATCACGACCACGCTAACAGATGTCGATTGTTTCATCAAAGTTTTTGATCACTTTTTAAAAAACGGCAGCCCTGTTTCATTAATCACATCACGGATTTTGAGTTTTAAGGCTGAAATCAATTTGATTGGCTCCGGCTAGACTCTGTCTTTAACATATAGCCACAAAAAATAAACCAGAAGTGTTATATCACACGATCTGGATGAGCACTTAACTGCTGATTGTCGTGAAATTATGCGATCGGGAAATTTGGTTTGCAATTTGCAATTAATCGTTTCATTGGCTGTATGACATGTGGCACCGTCCAGCTGAAACTACATGTCAGTGATATCCACGTTCTCAATAGTAGGCCAAAAATTGAGTTGTTAGCATCTCGCGATAGCGCACCATACAGTAATACGTTGAGCATGCAAAGGCTTTTCAGTAATCGCTCAAGGAGAAAAATTGCCGCAGGTTATGCTTGTTGACATATCCTGACAAGTGAAAAAAGGCTTCGTCTGAAAAATTTTTTTTCAGAAAAACCAGCCTGTTGTTCCTGAATAAATTGAGCGAATCTACGGCGATGTGAATTGTCGATCGGTTTCAGTTCCTGTATCAGTTGAACTACGTAAGATTTTGGATAACCCCGAGGAATGGACAAATTTGGATTTGCTTCAACAGTGTGGCTCATAGCTGCGAGGTTTTTTTTGTTGAACTACCTGATTGAACACGCTCTGGTGCTCGCACATTTTGTATCAAAACCGTCGACTCAAATTTAACGACCGAATTCTTAATACCGGTCTCAGAAGAACGAATATGTTGTCCAAAAATATCACGAATTTTACGAAATGTAACTTTAACAGAACCACCATCTTCATACTGGAGCATAATTATTGTAATGCGGTTTTCGTGCGAAATTGAATTCAGTGTAATAATCGTTAATACATCTACTACGACAGCATCAAAAAATAAATGTCAAAACTATCATGATGTTGTTGTTGCTGCAATTTAAAAATAAACTCCTTGTTGAAAAACACTATAGAACATTAATATAAATGCATATGTAAAAAAATTTGAAGCATCAACCTTTTCATTATTTTATTGTCGTTTTGGTAGTTTCACTATGCGCGAGTAAACTCATAGACGTAAATATTAAAAAAACTAAATTGTCACCTTTGTACAACTTCCTTTTCTTTTATTTCATATTTTCATCGATGACTTTATAGTGACTTGATAGGTTTTATTTTGTCGTGTGCATTTCTCATGTGCACTCCTTGTTGTAATCAACATAATTTTATTTTATTGTTAGTTATCTTAGCTGTCATCACTGTGTCTGCTATACTCTGCAAGTATTGTTCCCTAAGTAGCATTTAAATGGATATAGTACATATGCTTCTCTTATCGTACATGTCATGCATATGTATTTTAATTTTATGCACAGCAGCTAAAATATCATACTTGATGTGCTACTGACATTGCATATAAAATATTTTACAACATGTGTTATTGACAACGAAAATGCAGCATCAACAGCTATAAAGTAACATTTAAACTTTATAGTTGTTAACACTGCTGCTACATCTACTTTTAGTGGTGTCGTTGGTATTTATTCGCTTCTGTTTAGGGAAACTTTAACTATTGAAAAATGTTTTGTTAGTATTCAAATAAAAACTTAAAGCAGATATAAAACAGTAAGAATGTTTTTGAAATACAGCTTTGTAATATTGCGATTTACAACAAGAGGAAACAGAAAAAGATGGTTTGTCTACAACATTTAATTTATCACTCTTTGCTGTAACAATAGCAGCATAAATTTCAATAATTTATTAGAAATATCAATAAAGATGTCAGAAAATGGCATTAGGTAGTCGATATAAAAATTAAATTATTCTTCATAACTGATGCTTTGTTCATTACACTGGTTAACAAGTTGTGTTTTTAACAATTTTTAAATATTATTCACTTGAATTAATGAGATGGTCCCTAAGCAATTATTATTTTTTCAATCATCAAAAACAGATTAGATGAAAACAATAAATTATATCCTGTTTGAATGTTCACTATGTGATAAATGTTGGCTTTATTTTAATCGGATTAAAACTCACGAAGTTGTATGGAATTTTTTTTGAAATTGTTGAAGATTTATCTAATTGTTGTCATTTAACTGATTGTAAACTTAAATGTTATTATTTTCATCTTTTGCATTTGAGCATATTTTCTCATCCAATATCGATCTATAATTATTTGAAATTAATTGAACTATTTATGGAAATTTTACTGCTGTGGATTTTGTTATTATTTATTCGAAAATCAACTTTTGCAGTGGTGTGGACTATGTGAGAAATTTATACATTTCAAGAAATGCCAGTAGATGAAAGGAATGTAACAATGCCTCACAATGAAAGCATATTGACTACGGCAATGTGAACCGGAATAAAGGCATTTCGTATAAATGTCGACAAATGGAGTAGTTGGCAAAAAGTCTTAGATTCCCATTTTGTGAGTTGCTAGAATCTTACGATAGCGTGATCCATTGACCGTTACTGCAATTCTAGTCTCATCTTCGAAAATAAAAACGGCCCAATCGCGCCTCCAGATCCCATGGCATGTTATATATAGTACGATCTGGATGACCACTTAACTGCTGATTGTCCTGAAATTATGCGATCGAGAAATTTGGTTTGCAATAAATTGATCGTTTCATTGGCTGTATGACATCTGGCACCGTCCTGTTGAAGCCACATATCAGTGATATCCATGTCGTCAATAGTAGGCCGAAAATTGAGTTGTTAACATCTCGCAATAGCGCACAATACAGTGATTCGCTGAGCATGCAAAGGCTTCGTAATAACCGTTTTAAGATTTTCAGAAGCCCAAATGCGGCAATTTTGCTTATTGCAAAATGAAAATGGGCTTCGTCTGAAAAAATAATTTCTTCAGAAAAATCAGCCGGTTGTTGCTGAATGAATTGATGGAACCTGCGGCGATATGAATATTTGGTCAGCTTCAATTCATGTACCAATTGAACCTTGTAAGGCTTCAAAGTCTAATCCTTACGAAAAATTCGCCACTTTGTAATTTTTGTTGAGAACGTCTAGGAATTGACAAATTTGAAGCTGCTTCAAAATTGTGGCTTATAGTTGCGATGTTTTCAGTTCAACGATCCAGCCCAACATGCGTTGGTGTTCGTATATTTTGTATTGAGCCTGTCGATCAAATTTAACGACCAAATTCTTAACAGCGGTCTCAGAAGGAGCAATATGTTCTCCGAAAATATCACAAATTTTACGAAAAGTAACTTTATTTTAGTGTGAATTTCATGTGAAATTGAATTCATCACAACAATTACCAATGGATCTACTACGAATACGTAAAAAAACTAAATGTTAAAACCCTGATGTTGGTTGTTGAAAAACAAAGTTTTTGTTGAAAAACCCATTTACTCTTATCAGCTGGCTATCGCAACCGTCAATGGTCAACCGCCCTTGATTGATTTTGGGGAATGCTTTTTATAATTATAAACACAGCTTATGTCAGATGGTTTACTAGATCAAAATAGAACACGTTTGAAATGATATTTTGTCAGTTAAGTTTTCACAGATATTTTGTAGAACTATTATTTTAACAGCCTTATACGCCATGTAGATGTTTTGCAGTGGATATTTGACGTGTTAGCTTAACTAATATTTTATTCCAAATGATATTAAAGTCTAGTCTTGTGTTAAATGTAAATTAATCATGGAACACTTTCTTATTTTTATGAATCATATTAAGCATAACTCTTCGAATTAGTTATCTTTAACATAATTTGCAATAAATACTTAAATATCTCCGTTTTTGTTGTAAATTAAATAAGTCCGCCTTCCTATTGAAGTGAAGTTATTACATATAAAAAAAACTTTGTTAAGGTTCTACACATAATTAAGCACGAGCTTAACGTTAAATATTTCCTATCTAAATGAAAGTGTTTATTATTTACAACATATTTACGTGTGAGAAATACTCTATATATTTATCTGTAGCAACTGAAGCCATTAATGTGAGCTTTTCCCTATTCAACAGGAACCAGCTGATTGTAATATAGCATACAAATTTAATAAGTATGTATGCGTGAGTTGTGTTATAATGGTGTATTTTTTAACATCAAAATTTACTAACAGCTTATTTATTTGTATGCTTTATCGCTTTGTTATACAGAAAAGTGCAGAAAAGATGTGTGTGACTTAATATGTGAGTATAAACTTTACTCGTGATATAAATTGTAATTAATTTCTATAACAATTAAAACAGAAACTTCGTGTAAAGTAATGGAAACGTGTAAAGTTAAAACGTGTTGCAATAAAATAAAAGAATATATAGAGTTATTGTTACTTATTGGAAGCAAAAACGTTAGAAGTAGCTGATTATGATTCAGACTAATTAGAATAGCGTTGTAAGGCAGAACACCTAGAATGGATACTTACACGGTACTTGCGCCTCTACATGCCGTAAAAAAATTAAATATTATTGGTTTACTAGAAAGATCTGCGATGCTATTAGCTAAACTCTTACGGTATTTAACGAATAAATAATCTTTAACCGGTGCAAGTTTACATTGCTTAAGTTTTTAAATTTCTATTTGTTTTCGCTTTTTGCTTAACAAATACAAAATATATATTTACTAAAATACTTTGGATAATGGTTTCATAATCTAAGAAATCAGAGAAAGGCATCACTGAAAACATATTTCGAAGGCCCTAACAGTACTCCTCAGTCGCACTGGCCTGTAGGATTGAAAACTCCAGTGCAGTGACTAGGCTAGAAGCAATTTTGAGAAGGTGTTGTTATTTGCTAACCATTTGAGGAAAGTGTTTTCTACAAATAGTTCTGACGATGAGGTAGCTGAACTGCCACCATCTGTAGCTAGATCGCCTATATATAGTATAGTATAGTATAGTATAGTATAGTATAGTATAGTATAGTATAGTATTCAAGATGTCCAAAATGCAATTAATAAAAAAAAAAACATACGAAAGCTACAAGTATAGACAAAATATGTAGTAGGATGCTTACAGAGCTACCTCAAGTAGCCAAACGACTAATTCTAAGTATTTTCAATACAATTTTCCGCCTTCACTACGACTCCTAAGCCGGAATGGAAAATATTGATCAGCTCTGTTTATAGATGTATCACAAGCGTTTGATAAAGTATGACATGATGGCTTAATCTACAAAATAAAGCTTAACCTACCTATAAGTGCTCATGCCCTGCTTGAAAGTTATTTATCTAGTCGAGAATTCAAAAATAGAGAAGATAATTTTATTAGCCTCGCATAGCCTATTTTAGCTGGAGTTCTCCAGGCAAGCGCACTGGGTCCCATCCTGTGCTTAATTGTGCGTCAGATATGCCAACAGACTCCCACATTCACAACTCAAATTTTGCAGATGATGTCGCATTTCTTAACGTCCAGTTACAAATTAGAGCAATGGCTAAGCCTCCGGAAAATAAGGGTAAACGAGCATAAATGCACTCCTTATGCATTCACTCTACCTAAAGACCTACTCTTTCATAACGATCAAAGCAAATTAATATCCCCGCAAAATGCAGTAAAACATCTCAGCATTCACTTGGACCGTCGATCCGAAATTGACGCAGATGAAATTGAAGGCTAATAGGCAGAAGTTCAGTTCTAAAGTAAATTTGCAAGCTCGTATTATACAATATGATCCTTTAGCCAATGTGACGCTACGGAATTCAGTAAAGGGCACTGCCTCGGCCTCAAACATTGAAAATTTTCAAAGGCGACAAAACGAAATCCGTCGAATACTTACTGTAGCTTCTTGGCACGTTAAAAATTCACTAATTCATGACGACTTACCTTTAAGTCTTCATGAATTCGTGAATTATATTAAAAACGGCAAACAAAATTTAACAATATCCTAACCCTCCTGCATACAACATCCTTAACTATGGCGGCCATAATAGATTGAGAAGAAGCCATGCGAGCACAAGAAATGATTTAACGCTGTAATTAATCAGAGAAAATTCTTTTATAGTCCAGCATTGGTTGGACTTAAGTATATATATTTTTTACTTTCTAAAGATTCAATAAATAAACAAATTTATAACAAAAAAATTCTAAAAATTAATTAGCATGCCTCGTTCATAATATTCAGTAAGATAATGTACCACCATCTGCTGAGTTATGAATTATGTTCTGAAAAATATATAGAAATCATTCAAACAAATTATCGAATTACTTCTGCTTTCCTAAAAATAAACTAAAACATTTTTTTACTTCTCATTCCTAATAAATTAAAATTTTAAATAAGAAGATAATGTTATCATAAGCTGAATTTTAATGTTTTTATATAACTTTAATTTGACAATCTTTATGATTGCTGGTTCAATTGGCTGGTGAAATCACAGTTTTACGTTTCGGACCCCGATCGTAACATTTAATGCCGCTACATCGTTTTCTGTAGGGATATGTAAAGGCTAACGAGCCTAAGCCCATAAACCCGAAACGATTGAACACTTGGATAACAATATCTGCCTTATTATTGTCAACATACAGACATAAATGCGGGAATAAGTCGTTGAAAATTGGACCCGCAGATTAGACTACGTCCGAGCTAACCTTGGCGTTCATATGCCAAAGGTTATATATAAGTTAAAATTTCAGAAGATAAAGTAAATTTCATGTGAATTTAAAAAATTTATATTCCTTTATGAAGGGTTTTTCAACAAGAAGTTTGTTTTCTAAAACAATAATATTGATTAAGATGTTACAAATTGTTATTGTATTACGAAGAGAAAAGTTCGGTAGTTATGAATGAAAAGTGATATCTGACAAGTGTCCACGCTGTCTATTCCTTTATTAAAGTTTTAATTCACTTTTTGGCAAAATGGCACTCCTATCTCGTTAATTACATCACGGATTTAACGTCGAAATCGATTCGATTGGCTCTGTATGACTCTGTCCTTAACATAAGAAAAAATAAGAAGAAATAATCAAGTGGTGTTAAATCCCAAGATCCGGGTGGCTATTTAACTACTGATTGTCGTGAAATTATGTCACCGAGATTTTTGGTTTGTAGTATATTAATCGTTTCATTGGCTAAGTAACATGTATCACCATCCTGCTAAAAACACATGCCAATGTTATCCACTTCATCAATAATAGCCTAAAATTGAGTTGTTATCATCTCGTAATAGCGTGATTCAGTGAATATTACCGTATTTCCAGCCCTATCTTCGAGAAAAAACGGCCTAATCACGCCGCCAGACCAGATATCGCACCATACAGTGGCACCTTGAGCATGCTCAGGCTTCTTAATAATCGCTCTAAGATTTTCAGAAGCGTGATAAGATTTACATCTGCACCTAGCCGTGTGGGCCAATATCAGATGGTGGATTATTACCACTGTGGATGAAATGTAACGTCATCTTCGCGCTAGAAGGCCTTCGGATACGTACATCCTCCGGTCACACCAAGTTGCAACTTCAAAAGCCCGGAGCTGGCTGCAGCCTTCACTCTTTGCTGAAGAGTTGGAGACTATCCAACTCCTGACCCAGAACGCATGAAGCTTAATATAATTAAGAACACGACGGCATTCATACTCACTGGGCCTGGACCATTCATTGTGTTCATTGTGAATGATCCGAACCACAAACTCACACGAAGGCCTCGAAACACACAGCCGCCATGATAGTCCCGAAGGACCAACCTCAATAATCAGACAGAGAGCAGCTAAATGCCTAAAAAGACAAATAGCGGAACTCTGGGACTTTACTGATTCCCATGGAAATATAGTGGATTGTCCCCTGCTAGCCTGTTAGGGGACTGAGCTCCTTTTTACCCCCGCAATACACAAGTCTAGATGGTTGTGTGATCCATAAAGACTTATAATGTGCCGCCGGGGGGATTTTCAGAAGCCCAAATGTGGTAATTTTACTTGTTGACATTCCTTGACAACTGAAAATGGAGTCCGTCTGAAAAAATGATTTTTGCAGAAAAACCAGCTGGTTGTTCCTGAATGAATTGGGTGAATCACGGCGATGTAAATAGTCGGTCGGCTTCAATTTCTGCACCAGTTGAACCTTGTATGGCTTCAAAGTCAAATTCTTACACGAAATGCGGCATATGATGGTTTTTGATAACCCCAGTTATTAAGAACGTCAAGAACCTGACAAATTTGGATGCGCTTCAATACTGTGGCTGATTTTGAATCGAGCCTGCCGACTCAAAATTAACGACCTATTTCTTGATAGCGGTCATAGAAGGACGATTATGTCTTCCAAAAATATCACGAATTTTAGGAAATCTATTGTTAACGGAACCACCATTTTCATAGAGCATTTTAATTATTTTGATGCGTTTTTCGTGCGAAATTGAATTTATTGAAAAAAGTGCCAACGTATGTACTACGAACATCTCAAAAAACTCTATGTCAAAACTATCATTCTGTTGTTTTTACAACTGAACACACCACAATTTTTATGGTCTGCTTGAAGTAAATTTTGAACAAAACGAAGATAACACAATAACATTTTTGTATTTTTTTCTTTTTAACAAATTCAGCAACTTGTTTTTAATTTTCTAACACTTATAAAGTTTATTTCTTTTAAAGTATAATAAACTTAAACTTTAAAAAAGATTCAATAAAGAAAAGCGAGAAGAAAAACAAAGCAATGCTAACAACAACGATAAAGAACTCATGATTCTTCGAACATTATAAACTTTAAGTTGCTTGTTATTGTCTTATATCTGGATTTTATTTTATTTTATAAAAGAAAATAGCCATGTACTAAAGTTTTTTATTAACTGTATTTTAGGATGTTTTCTTCTTTTTTTTTAATTTAATATAAACCATCAGATGCATGAAGCATCCACAAAACTGGAAAATAAGAGAAATTAAAGCCAGCCAACAGGCCGTAACCAACATTTTGATTTTTGTCTTGGCGGTAAGTATTTTATTATAATGTACTAAATATTTTTTCTACAGATTTTCGAGGAAATAAAATTAAGTTGTGTTTCTTCCAATTAACTGAGACTCACGCAGAGAAGTCTAACAAAGTTACCAAGCCAATAACAAGAAGACCAAAAATATTTTGCAACTTTTGTTAAAGATGAATGCTGGCTATAGAATTATAAACAGAAGTTTGAATAACAATAGTATTACAAGAAAAGCGTTTCTCTGTGTTTTTTAACAATATGTATGCACTGCTGTTCTTTATCTGCACCCATTATATTACCACTTCTGTCTTATTTGTAATATTCATGAAGATGCCAGAGCACAAATTAAACATCATCATATTCTTATTACTGCTACTGCTAGTTACACACTATCAACGCTTTCTTATTACATCTTGCAACATTTTCTAACATTTTATTGCTACATTCAAACATATATATATATATATAACTAAACCTCACTATCCATGTCGTCTTTATAGAATTTTGTTGAAATATTTCAAACAGCTTCCAAAAACTAGTTGAATGACGAAAGATAGTTTTAGCGAATGCTAAGAAAGTTTCCAATAAAATCCTTTTGTTTCAAGCAATTTAAACAATAAGTTGTTTTTTTTTTTTATAACTTCTATTTTTTTTCTTTGGTATATTGTTCCTAAAATTATATATTGTGCTAATTTTTATGGCTGTTAACAATCATTTCATTAACATAATGCTTACATTCTATATACCTAGTAAATCCAAAATTTAAATTCTTATATCAACTATCGCTTGAATTTGAACAAACATCACGTTAACATGTCATGTATGTATTAAGGTTAAAGTCAGCACCTAGCCACGAGGACATAATCTAACGGGTGTAGGGAAAAGCGTCCACTCGCACCTTAAGATGCATACACGCCTTAATCGTTATTTTTGAGTGCTCGATAGCAGGGTCATCCCCCCACTGCTTGTTGAAGAGTTGGAGACTATATCTAACTCTTTGTACTGTTGCATGAGGATGTTAGACTTTGGATGTTAAAGCTGCATTAAAATCTCTTCAGAATTTACTTCAAAGCCCGACTAAACCAACAGTCACCACGTTGCTCTTTAATCAATAACCAGGTCAGAATTCGGCGTGCTACTGGCTTCCAGTGTAAAATTTGGTGGTCGGACTTCGAGATTACTGTGTAACTTCCAATTTGCGATTCCTGCTAGCCCAGGCGACTGGTGCTGCCATTTTACCCCAAAATAACATGTCAAGATTGGGAAGAGATCCATCTAGACAGCGTGGGCCCTGGGGGAGAGAGATTTTTTTGTAAATATCAGATAACTCCAAGTTGTACTGTAAATTGTAAATTTATGTTTTTAAAAAAGTGGCACCATTTTTTCGGTAATATTTTTACCCAGCCTAAAAATAATTTTGAGCAAGATTTTTGTTTTTAACTAAGAAATAATTTCAGAAATTTACTGTATTGAAGAAATTCATTCAGGATGACACTGACTTTGTTGGTATATGTTTATCAGATTTGAACAAAGTGAGCTGGTTCCGGAAGCCAAGAAATTAAAAAATAAAAATAAATAAAAAATTCAAATTTCAAAAATTATATTACGAAAATACAAAAAAAAAATATAAAAAATAAGTTTATAGGCAACAAATTGTATCTGATAGCAAAACAGAGTATAAGCTTAAATTAAAAACAAAAATACCTGACGATGGTGAGGCCCCCGGTTGGCAAAACATCGGTACGTCGCGCAACGAATCATTCGCTCTCTAAACATAAAGTGAAATCGCTGTGGAATTCCAATACAGGTAAGCCTACATGCTCTAATTATAATAGGTTTACTTCCCTATCGGATATTGAAGGTATGGAAGATTCGCCAGAAACTAACATCAAAATAATTGAGCCAAAATCAATAAAAAAACCGCCTCCATTTGTTGCTGATTCTAGAGTAGCAATAAGAGAAATCCAGCTGGTTGTCGGAGATGGCTGTATTTTTAAACGTACTTCGATTGGTAGCAAGATTTTCGACGGAAAACAAGCTGTACCCCACATTTCTGTATGGTCTTCCTAGAACTGATCTAGCGGCCATAAGGAGTGATCTTAGGGCTTACAATCTTTTACCGGTAGCAGTGACCGAAGTTCCTACCAGATTCAGCAACATTGATAATGCTGTTGTACAAAGTTCAGTTCGACAGCAAAACGTTCAACCCTACTTACCTGCATAATGTAAAATCTCTATGCAGTGTTATGATTACATGGAAGAAACACAGGCCGAGGAAATCCGATAGTCCTACACAGTGTTGGAAATGCCTAATGTATGGTCATGGTGGTGACCACTGTAACAGGAAACCAGCTTGCATGGCTTGTGCAAGCACGGCTTTAACATCAGAGTGCCCATTAACCAAAGATAACAGGCAACCAGCTGTCTTCTCTTGTTTCAACTGTAAAAATGCTGGAGAAACACGTACTGGTCATTCAGCAAACGATGTCAAATGCCCTTTACGACAAAAATACCTTGAAATAAGACTAAAGGTAACATCAAAACAAAACGAGGGGTCCCAAGTTGTACGTTCCAGACATTCTTTGGTACATTAGTCACAACATGAAACACAGCATATTCATCGGCCTATGACAAACAACAAACATTCATATGCTGATATATTAAAAAACAACAACAATCTATTTAGTGTAGACGAAGTTTTTAACATATTTTCTTCTGCTCTTGATGACCTTGGCAGATGTACTTCGAAAGTACAACAAATACACGTTCTAGTATCACTTTTAAAACATGCACATGAACTTATATAATAACTCACCCATGCTAAACATTTTACATTGGAATGCTAACGGTCTAACGTAATTTTCACATATTCAACAATTTGTGAACCTTTTAATAAAAAACAATATTCATACTGCCGGGATAAATGAAACTTTTTTAGGGAAAATCCATTTTTCCTCAATTATAAAATTTACCGGAACGATCGCCAAGAAGCGAATGGTGGTGGTATAGCGATACTCGTTAATAAAAAAAGCTAAGAACTCACTACTCTCTGTAACTACGACGGATCTCATTGAAAACTTATCAGTCGAAGTCATCATAAATGGCAGAAAGTTATTGTTACATGCGGCATCTGTTATTATGGGTGATATTAGTATTAAGGAATTGGAATTTCTTAAAGTTCTTGGAATGCAAACGTGATGTTCGATAGACTAAGCACATATTTCGAGTTTCTAAAGCAGCATTTAAGTGATTCGGTTTTCTAAAACGATGTTCGCACTATTTATACCACCTATATTCGTCCAAATATGCAATACAGCTCTCATGTGTGGACCTGAACCCGTAAAATATATTTTGGAGTTGCACGGGCGCGCACAAGAGAGGGCCAAGAGGCTCAGTGGTGACAGTAGGGTATCTAACTCTATAAATTGTGTAGAAAATCGTCGCAATGTGGTGGGTTATGTTTTATTGTATCGGTACTGTAATGGTAAGTGCTTAAATGAAATTTTCCCCTTTACTAGCTTTTGCGTTTAACATGCTTTTCGTAAATCTCCCATTCATTTGTGGTTGATTGTCCATTAAATCGCACTATGCATTACTGGGAAAACTCGTTTTTTAGCAGAACAGTTCATATGTAGCATAAACTCCCTCCAAAGGTCTTCTCTGTCACTTTCAATATTGGAAAGTTCAAATCGAATATCCACAAACACTACTCTCTCCTTTTCCTTGCAAGGAAAGGGGTTACCCCCTGAGTGCTGGCCCGAAAAAATGAGTAGTTTATGGAAGCTGATTCAGTCATTTTATTAATTTTTTACTTTAATGACGAAAATTTGGCGTCTTAAATTGGCCGTAGCTGAGATAAGAACTCAGGTTTTTAAGTCAATAGCAGCTTGCTTAAAATAAAAAATTCAGAATTAAAAGTCTTTAGCAAAAACACTTCTCAACAATTAGAGTCTTTATATCTAAATGTAAAACAAGTTTGTTGTGTTGTTTGAGTGTTGTTTTTGATCAACTTAAAAATCAACTAGAAAACTCTAATTTGTTGTCTAAAAAACAGTACAAGAATGCGTCAAAGTTGTAGCGTCATAAGTGTATCAATGACACTGTTCTACGTGTTCATTGAAAACGAATTATATACATACAATTTCCAGAACTATTCTGTATTATTACAATTTTGTATTCTGCTATTAGTTAAAATAAATAACTAACTTAAATGTATGTTAATGTTTACAAAATACAATTTGAAAACAACTTAAATTTTTTCATATTTTATTTATAATAAATATATTTTTAAATAAAAACAAAAAGTAAAACATTAACATCATAAAATTTTTTATTTGATATTGCATATGCTTTACATATGCAGAGCTTGGTAAATAGATTGACGTAAAGCCCTCTTATTATAATTTTAGCCCCGTAAACATAATGCAACAATTTCAATTTTAATTTCATTTCACCACTAGGAATACTACAAAATAAAATATATTTATAAAAATTATATGTACCAAAAATTTAGTTACAAACCAATTTACTAATCAATCAAACTTTTAAAATATAATATGAACTCTCAATACCTGTGGACATAACATACAATATCAAAAATATAATTAGAATTTTGGTAAACAAGCACAACTTTGTGAAATTTGACCAATAAATTTACAATTTGTGCACGTTTGACCCACATATTGAAAACTATAAATAAAATTTTTGCAAAATAAACACAAAATATTTTCCTCACAAAATTAACATTTACATTTGGACATGCAGTAACGCTTGAGAGTATACAATAATATTTACGCGAAACATTCTAATCCTTTTACAAACGTATAAACTTGTTTGGGTTGTAGTTGAATTATTATGTACTTTCGCCTTTACACCACAATTTCCTAGTGCAAAAGTGAGGCGAACATATTCATGAGTGTTTGTATATTTTTTGTTAAAGCACAAGTTATTCACAGTCTAAAAATTTTATAATAGCCAGAGTATAATAAACAATTGCGAACACCAAAACAACCTTTCAAATGAAAGCTTTAAACACTTATTGTGGTAACAGTTAGTGTTGTATTAAATTGGTTTGTATAGAAAGTGTAAGCGTATATATTGAAATGAAAAGCGTGTTTTGTGCAAGGTGAGCGTTAATGTTATTATTATTACATTTAATTGTTAAATTGCGACAAATTTTGAGATACAAAATATAATCACTTTACGAGAGAACACCGGTGTAGTATACATTGTTATTCAGTGTGTGTAGAAAAATAATTGCTTGACGTCTTATAAAATAATTAGGACACTTCTTGAAATAAATCCTAAACATGTAGCATTTTAATAAAATTTTGGACTGTATTATCGGACAATATATATATCTGGAAACTCAACTGCTCAGGTTTCTAGGTTTTCTAAGGGCTTAAGTTTAATATTGAGTTTCTCTATAGTATCGACATTTAATGGTCTGCATAGTGGTTTTAATAATTCTGCTATGCCGAGCCTTAGGTTCCTACTACTTTCAGTTATAATCTCTAAATATTGTCTTATTCGACTGGTATCTTTGCTAAATGCTATTTTAAATTCTCATCAACCATTACCATTAAAAAACGAAAATATTAAATTAATCCCGCATAAAGTGCCGGGTGACAGGCGACTTACCAATATAAATGGATACCACCCTAATGCAAAAACTACCTAAACCAGAGACAGAGTGTGATTTGTTTTACATCCGCACCTGGCTATGTAGCCTTAATCAGATGGTGGACAAACCACTATAGTATAATTTGGAACGTCATACCTGCGTCCTAGATAGCCGAAGGCATAATTCTAAGCAACAGAACCACCTAGGTGCAACTTTAATTCCAGGACAGGTCTGCAAACCATCACACCTTGCTAAGAGTTGGAGACTTTCTAACTCTTGTCCAGAACACATGTCACTTTGCGTGTCATTATTAGTGAAATGATCCTGGCCACCATAATTTTCATAAATCCCTTATGGGGCCGCAAAACCACAACCACCACGATACTCCCATATAGGGGCCAACCTCAATGATCAGTCAGAGAACTATTAAATGTCTAAAGAGACAAATAATGAATTCTGGGGGTTCACTGATCCCCGTGGTAATAAAGTGGAGCTTCCAGTTGTCTCCCTGTCTGACTTCTGGGGACTGGGCTCCCTTTTTCCCCAGTTGCACTGAGTCTAGATAGTGGAATATTCTATAAAGACCACATTTATATGCCCCTGGGGGGGACCTAAACCAGAGACTATTTATACTATCACACCTAATACTAACTCTTCAGTACTAACTAGAACACGGCTTTATAATGATGTAATCGCAACGAAAGGGCTCGCCAATCATACCAAACGATGATTTTCACCGAAAGGTATGACAGCACTATTTCATTTACCTTCGAAACAATTCTATTCCTAATACCATTGCAGTCGCAGTTGGACTCCGTGCCGATGTCCTGACTTATGTGGCTCAGAAATATTTTTTGCGACAATTCGTGTCTATTTCTTCTCGATTTTTCAACTGGCCAATAAAAAATTGAGAATTCATAAAACACTAACCCCTTCAATCTATACTTGGTCTTTCTTGTCTATCTCTAAGGGTTTCTTACGATTATATATAGTTTGATAAGATTTAAAGTTAATAAAATTCCTTCAATTGGAGAACTAATTTCCAGCCACACAGAGCTTTGTACGCAGAGTTAGTTTACATTAAAACCAAAGGGCGAAATGAAAATAGAGTTCGAGCAACTTAATGTAGTCAGCTCTCCTATACAAGACCTTTAATTAAAATTCTTTTAAAGGCCCAATATGCATATGCAGGCTGAAGCCAACTTAAACAACTGTGCACATACCTAAAAACTATATGTGGCGAACTGTAATGTACCTAACAAAACTTCGTCAAGTTTCGTCATATGTCAATTACTTAAGCAGAGTACGAAACTGATCGCACATTTCGTACGGAAACAGCTGATTTTGCATTGTGTTATAGGTAAATTAGTAAAAAAATTCAAATGGAGGGTAAAATATATTTTATCTGAATTTAGTAGAAACTGTACAGCGGAAAAAAAACTTATATGACAAAAGAGACGTTTTTTACTATAACGGCAATTCAAAGAAACGAGCGCCTTTAAACATTTTATTTTCTTTTTCATTTTTTAACACACAATTTACAAAAAAATTTAATTTTTTAATGCACACAGTTGCATTTTTTAGTATTTTTGGCCCAAATAATACATACAGCGATATATGTTTAATTTTTATATCGTAATTTTCTTTAAAATATTAAAAAATTTATAAATTTGTATAAGAATAGTATACAAAATATGATTATTTAACACCTTTTTGCTAATAAATTTCATTTATTTGGAACGAAATTATTGTTTTGCAAAAGTACGAATAAAATAAATGAGCAGCTGTGCATAATAATTTCTATATTCATGTAAGTACAATATAGCCACGTAAAAGTCTTCAATGATTCGTTTAAACATTTGACAGACTTTTCGTCCAACTTTTGACATTAGCTTAAGACAGATTATGCATATTATAGTTGGGCCTTAATTCTTAATAGCAGGTTATGGCGAGCCAACCGGTATTATATTTGAAGTCATTATTTATCATAACCTTCTAACGAAATATATTATTTAAATGGAGGGAGTAAATAAAAGTTTGTCTTCTAACAATTTTAGCATATTCTAAAAGCACCGTACTGCAGCGAAAGGAAAGGTTCTATGAGGTCTGGCTTGTATAACGACCTAGAGAGGAAATATTTTAAAGGAACCTCCCATTTCTTTTTTATTTAATGGCTTTCAAAATAATACTGTTCTCTTTCAACGAAATAAAACAAAAGTAAAAAAAATTTTCTTCGATTCAAATGAACACGTACAACTATACATACATTGCCCAATGTGAAGGCAAAACTTATTAATTGTTAGATTAGATCTAATAACTTTACAAAAAATTTTAAATTGTTGTTCTACTTGCTTAATTTATAGTTTTCATTATAAATGTAACATCAAGAAGACATTCATATCAATAAGCATATAAAATAAATTATATTTGTATTGTACTTTATTAACGTAATTAATATGTAATAAATTAAAATTACAAAGGAAATAACACTTGAAAAACAAAAGCCAGTAAACTAAAATATCAAAAAAATTTAACTAATAACACTTTAATAATAAACAAACAAAAAAATACCGAAAAAATTAAACTAATCAAATGTTAAAATATATTTTATAATGTGAACTAATTGTTAAAATTAAATCAACTAATGAGTTGCAACAATAACAGAAATATTTTTTTTTTTAAACAAAAACAATGTTACCTGTCGTTAATATTTTGCAACATAAAAAATAGATAAAAAAACATATAAATGATGTTTTTATAGAGGTATAGAACTCTAAAATGGAATAAAAAAATGAGTTTTTTAAATTGACTTGAAAGTTACTTTATACCAAAAATAATCTCCTGCCATTATTACTCAAATATGAATTCTGGCATATGATCACTACAGGTGGCTCGGGCGTTGTCTAATCTGGAGATCCAATTTTGGTGACTTTTTTTAAACATTTGTGGACGTAGATCGGTATTAAGGCGAAAAAGTTGTCCTCCAAGTGATAAATTTCAGCCTTACTGGCATGGACTAACGATTCCATCTTAAAATTATATGCCTCCATAAAAACACTTTTTTAAATTCTCTTTGCAAGTTTATTGCGTCAAGCACTGGTAAGCGAATTCATATTAGTAAAGGGTTAGCCATCTAATGTTTTTTTTTTCAACTACTGATTATTTCGTGAATGGTAACACTTAGCTCATGTTTGATTTGACAGATAATTAGTTTTGTCCTTCCGCTGAATGAATATGGTTGTGTTTACGCTTGAACAACGCTGGGAAATATTGCGATATTACTTTGCAAATCATGGTAATGTTGCAGAATGTGTGCGAACATTGCGTATGGAATTTAGAAGAAGAGATGCACCGTCAGCTCCGTATGTTTGCATCCGCATCGATAAACCAAAGCGAGAAAAGCCAAAAACAGTGCGTACAGCCGAGAATATTGCTGCTGTGGCAGAAAGTGTGCGTTAAGCGCCATCAACACCAATTCACCGTCGTTCTCAACAATTGAACATTTTAGAGACATCATTGAGACGAAATTCGCGTTTTTTATTCGCTAAGTGGGCCTGCGATCGACTTACAGAAGATGCCGATTTTGCAAAAAAATCACCTTTTCAGATGAAGCTAATTTTGATTTTGGCAGGCATGTAAACAAGCAAAATTGTCGCGTTTGGGGCACAGAAAAGCCGCATGCATACATTGAAAAGCCGACGCACCCAAAACGAGTCACTGTATGGTGCGGATTTTGGTCCAGAGGCATAATTGAGCCATTTTTCTTCGAAAATGAGCAAGAAGTAGCTGTTACAGTCAATGGCGACCGTTATCGGGCCATGTTGAATGAATTTTTGTTTACAAAAATTGATGACGAGGATATTGGCAACATTTGGTTTCAATAGAACGGCGCTACGTGCCACACAGCCGAAGCTACACTCGATGTTTTGTGCCCTAGTTTTGAAGATCGCATTATCAGCCGCAGAGCTGATGTCGTTTGGCCACCTCGGAGCTGCGATTTGACACCGTTGGAGTATTATTTGTGGGGTGCCGTCAAAGATAAGTGTTACGCCGACAAGCCAGAGACAACTGGCGCTTTTAAGGACAATATTCGTAAAGCCATTTGTGAAATACAGCTGTACACAATCGATAATGTGCTTAAAAATTGAACAGATCGTGTAGGCTACTGCGTGGCCAGCCGAGGCAGCCGTTTGAATGAAATTATTTTTCAATATTAACCGGAAGGATTGTACTTTCAAATAAAAAAAGAAATTTAGAAAATATTCAGTAGTTTTGTTCGTAGCATTTTAAACAAAAAAAAGTTATTTGGCGGACCCTTAATAGTAATAAATACGTATAGAGTACTCACTTATATAGTATTATATTTTTAAAGAGAGAATAAAAGTGGCAAGCTGTCTTTACTTTTCGGCCGAACCGATTTACAAAATATGGATAAGCGATTTTAATAAAATTAGTAGAAGGTTCAATACTGTACGATCACTAAGAATTGGAGAATTCAAGGGAGGTAGTAGGGGAGAGAATCGATTGCAGTTGAGTCGATTGTTATAAAATCCAATTTTAAAAATGTATAAAATAAATTATGGGTTTCAAGTTTCAAATAAATTAACAAATTAAGCAAACACATTTCAAAAGTTGCGTGATAACACATTTGAGTCATAAATGCCTTTTAAATTGCATAATTAAAAAATATTATTACATTTATTCCTTTTAATAAACGTTTTCTTATATTGAATTCTTTTCCTGCAAAATAATAATACAGCATTTTAGAGTTTGAAATTTATTTAAGCGATTTAGTTACTTGCAACAAACACAGAATAAACACGATTGTAACTTTACCACTGTTACGCCTAAAAAATGTTTTATTTCTTTTATGTCTTCAATCAACGACGTTTGGACTTCACGTCATTCGTTTGTCCAGCAGTTAGTGTTTAATAATAGATCATTTCGTTTACTTTTTTTCTGATATTTATTTTCTTTAAAAATTTAAATGAATCATAATCATCAACAAAACACCAAAATTACCACAGTTTTAAGTATCACCCTTCTAATGTAGTATACCGGGTTTTCATCGGGTAGGTATACTACTTTGGTAGCAGAGACGGACATTTATCTGATATTGTATTCCATATATAATTTCCGACATTAAATAAAACTTCATTTAATCAGTCATTTATGTGATACATTAAATGCCATTTTCATAAGTTATAAAACAATTGACGTAGATAGCTTCTGCCTTCCTAAACAACTTCGAATACAGCATTTCAGTTAGAAATCACAACACTATCGGTCTCCCGCGAACAGTTTAATGAAATATTTGTTTCATATTTTTTCTATGAAGATGAAGAAATATTGGTCAATTTTAGCGTTCTTTTTTTACTTTATTTTCTTTAAAATTAAAAATTTCTAATTGTATTTAGCAAATGCAATTTAAGATTGCTGCTGGGTGCGGTCGTTTTGAAATATTGTTATTGTTGTTATATTGTTATTTTATCGCAAAATAATGAAACAGTAAGTTAGAGTTTTAAATTAAATTAAACAATTAATTTCCTTTCAATAAACACAAAATCAACACGACGGTTACGTTTTATCTTTACTCACCGGTGACTCAACTAGAATTCATTAATTTATCCGACAAGTGTTGCTTATATAATTGTTTAAAGCGGTTCTCACATATACAAGAATATTTTACTTAAACATCATCCCACATTGATTTTGTTATTATCATTCAATTTAGCCGGCTGCTTGGTTGTGTGTTTTGTTTTGTTCTGCGCTACTTGTTTTTGGTTTCTGTGTTTATCTTATTTGGCAGAATTTCTTATAAGCAGGTTGTTATTATCTTGTGTGTAGAAGATTTCTTAGAAAACTACGCAGTTTGTATAAGGCACAGTGGGTCATTTCGTTTATTTTTTCTTTACAGATAATCATTTTCTTTTAAAACTTAGTAAATCATCTACGAAATATATAAGAATTCACATGGCGCAGCTAAGCAATAAATAAATTGCATCGTAAATTACTAATCGACGCCTACCTTTCATTCCTTATACAATTTCAGATTTAATAATTATACTAAAACTTTAACGGATTGGTACTATTTTATCTTGTCATATTTCTCTTTACTATAAAAGAATTATTTTATAATGTATTTTGTTCATTTTAAAACACTTGAGGCTTCACAACTGATGTTTTTTTAAGCAAGTTTTTTGTCGTGTTACATTATAAAAATATATTGTAAGTAATCGGCTAATAGAAGAAAGGGAATCGAATGTTTTCTTATATTACCTAAGGCTATAAGAAAAATAAAAAGACATATTCTGTTTATGTCAAATTACTAATAACATATAAAATACATATTTGTCGTTAACATAATAAAGGTCATATATACATATAAGGGTACACCTATGGCCTAAGGATAAAATATGCTCCAAATTATTCATCTGCTATGAGTTGGAATACTTTTAATTTGGGAAAAATAACATTTATTTTAGTTATGAAATTAAAGTCTTAGTAAATTTTCTCCTTTAAAAGCACAATAAGAGGTTTCTTTTAAAGCGCCTTAAGCTCGTATTTCGGTTTAAGTTTACATTTTAAGGTGTTGATGCTTTCTTATTCAAAAACAACTTGCAGCTTTAGGTTGGCAATTGAAAACTGAAAGAAAAATATTTTTTAATACGTAACTTTACATCAATTTATTGTGATAAGGTGAACATATATAAAAGGGTTTGATTACAGTTGATGGGAATGTTTTTCAATAAAGTTTGCCTTTTTATTGTTGGAATTTTTAGAATTTCTATGGTTTGTGTTGGTACATTTCCTTTTTCTGGTGGATGTTATTTATTTAAGCTTGTGTGTGTGTGTGTAACAATGGTTAACGATATGTTAATCTTAAAACAGTTTTTATTTTTGATTTCACTTATTTCCGTGTTTGTGCCGCTTCATTGATTATTTAAGTGCCCAAAATATATATATTCACGTATTGCTTTAACATATTTTCCTTTTTTAAAGCGAATTAGATGGGTTCTTAAAACAAAACTGAAAAAAAAAATTATAAAATTATAATATAAATTTTTGATAGTGATATTTAAAAAAAATATATATGAAGTCAATAAATAACACATGTCATTTAATTATTAAAATTTTTTGTTGATACTTCCGTATTTGTTAAATCGTTTAAAAAAAGAACCAAATAAATATTAAAGCAAATAAATTTTTTATTGCCACATTTGTGATTTATGTCAAATACGTTTAAATGAAATAGTTTACACAACCTGAAGGTAAATGCATTATTTATTGTGATATCAGGTCATGTGCATATTAAACACTTTTAATGTCATTTTTTGTTTTATTTATTATAAAATAGCAACACTAATATTTTTTACTTGGTTACTCTCTTAAAAGCATCAAAAATTATGCGACTGTACTTTTTAGTACATTATTGTCGCTTAATATATTATTACTTATATTCTTTTTAATAAGCGTTTTTTTATTTTAAGTTATTTTATTGCAAAATAATAATACAGTATTTTAGAGTTTTAAATTAAGTTCAAAGATTTATTTATTTGCAATACGAGTACATACAAAATGATAACTTTGTTGTCTTTACTCAGTCAACTTGACTCAACAAGTGGTACTTACTTAAATTGCATAATTAAAAAAAATTGTTACATTTAATCCTTCTAGTGAACGTTTTGTTATAATGAGTTCTTTTCTTGCAAAATGATAACGCAGCATTTTAGTGTTTTAAACTAACTTTAACGATTTAGCTACTTTCAACAAACACAAAATAAACACGATAAAGTTACACCACTGTTACGCCTAGAAGATGCTTTTTTGCTTTTATGTCTTTACTCAACAACGTTTCGACTTCAAGTCATTAATTTGTCCAGCAGTTGGTGTTTATATAGCTGCGTTAAGCGGCCCTCGCATATACAAGAACATTCTACTTTTACATCACCCTATATTGTTGTTATTATTAGCCTTCAGTGTAGGTGCTTTCTTGGCGGTTTTGTTTTTGTTCTATGTTATTTGTTTTTGTTTTCTGCTTTTTTATCTTATTTGGCAGAATTTCTTTTAAGCATGTTGTTAGTGTGTGTATACGATTTCTTAGAAAACTACCGAGTTTGTAAAATGTATAGTGGGTCTTTAGTTAACTTGTTTACTTTTTTTTTTTTTTGTATCATAATATTATTTATTGAATCTTCTAAATTAATAGAACTAACAATAAGTAGATAAATCTTAAATCTAAAAGTAAAAATTATCTTTATGTCTAGCCAATGCCAGCCAAAAAGTTTTAGTTAACAAGAAATAAAAAAAAATAAAAAGGAAAACACTAGGAATTACTTATACTAATAGCCCTAACGTCTCTCCTCTTCAGACGATTGTAGCCTCTATCATTTAATATATCACGTGCCAAAATATTTGGATGAAACTCCAGTTTTCTCAAATATTTGGATGAGTACTTCTGTATTTCCTCTCTTACAGAGGGCACTTTCAAATCCTTGTGAATGTTTGTGTTTTTGACATACCATGGGGCAGCAGTTATGAGTCTGAGGATTTTGTTTTGGCTTCTTTGTATCCGTTCGACATTTGACACTGAGGCAGTGCCCCACATTTGAATTCCATAGCTCCATATTGGCTTTAGGATAGACTTGTAGATCAAAAGTTTGCAGTCCAGACTGAGGACAGAATTCCGACCAATTAGCCAGTATAATTGAACAGTTTTAAGTCTTATTTGCATAAGTTTAGCTTCTATGTGGTGCTTCCATGTTAGACGCCTGTCAAGGTGCATACCGAGGTACTTGACGACCGAACGTTGAGGTATTGTCTGATTATTTATTGTGATAGGTGGGCATGTACTCCTGCGTAATGTAAAAGTAATATGAATGCACTTCTGTTCATTAATTTTTATTCGCCATTTTCTTAACCATTTTTCGACTTGGAACACATGACTTTGAAGACGTAGTGAAGCTTCGTGTGGGTCTACATGAACACAAAGCAGGGCAGTATCATCAGCAAATGTTGAAACGTGAACGTCGTCCCGTGTAGGCATATCTGAGGTATATAATAAATACAAAATCGGACCCAAGATGCTCCCTTGAGGAACTCCGGCTCCAATTGGCTGTGGTGGGCTCAAAAACTCCCCGTGCTTTACAACAAATAAACGGCTACTCAAGTAGCTTTCCAGTAATGTGGAAATATTTTGAGGCAAATTCTGCCTTAGTTTATGAATTAAGCCCTCGTGCTAAACTTTATCGAAGGCCTGGGAAACATCAATAAAGAGAGCAGTTTGTTTATTTTCAAAGGTTTGTTTAACAGCATTAACAAGTCTATGCGTTTGCTCTATTGTGCTATGCTTTTTCCTAAATCCAAACTGGTGATCCGGTATACACTTCTTTTCGATCAATATGGGATACATTTTATTTATTAAAAGTTTCTCGAACGGTTTAGATAAATTGGACAGCAAGCTTATTGGCCTGTAAGAATCTATTTTAGAATGATCCTTGCCCGGCTTGGGTATCATTATCACCTTTGAAATCTTCCACTTCTGAGGGTAAAAACTGAGGCGCAAAATGGCGTTATATATAAACAATAAGATTCTCACCGCTACATTTGGTAGCTCCAGAAGCATCCTATTACTAACTTTATCCATACCAGGTGATTTTTTAAGTTTTAAGTCGGCGATAGCCTTTCTCAACTCTTGTACTTCCAGTCTCAAAGGCACAGCTTCTATAGGTATTATTTCAGGTAACACTATAGGGTCTGTCGATAAATTAGAAGAAAATACTTTTAGGAGGTGGTTGGAAAACAGATAAGCTTTTTCCTCGTTGTTTCTCGCCCAATCGCCGCTTGGGGTACGCAGTGGCGACTGGCGTAAAGTTGGTCGCTTAATATTTTTTGTTGCGCGCCGCAGAGAGTAGTCTGAATGCGAGGTTGCATCAAGATTTTCCAAGTATTTGTTAAGTGAAGCAATTCTTTACACTTCAAGTAAATCACGAAGCTGTTTGGTACACTCTTTCAGCCTGTTTCTTAGTTGGGGTGACCTACACGCCTGCCACTCTCTACGGATTCTCCTTTTCTCTTGGAGGAGTTGCTGTACATCTACTGAATATATTCTGCTGTATCTTTTTATCGGAGCATTTGTGGTTGCGTGAACTGTGGCTAGTCTGATTTCGTCATTAAAGTCGTCAATAGCTTTTTTCCACTTCTCCTGAAGTACGCAGCGGTATATTTTCCGAACAATGGGAGCTTAAATATTTTCTAAATTTAAGCCAATTTATATGAGTCTTAGTTGCCAATGCAGATCGATTTTCAGAATCCAACGGGTTCCATAACGTAACAATAGAAGGTGTGTGGTCGGATGATAAGTCTAATGAAGACTCTACATTCGTAAACTCACCTGGTACATTTTTTGCGACTCCAAAGTCAATGACGTCAGGGATTTTTTGCCTGTCGGTGGGCCAATAAGTTGGCCTTCCGCTAGAAATTACAGTTAGCTTTAGCCTCGAAATTACATTAAACAATGTGCGACCCTTCGGGGAGACGTGAGCCCCAGTGGATATGCTTCGCGTTATAGTCGCCAGCAGCCAAAAAGTGAGGACCTAAAGATTTATAGAACCCGCAAAATTGATCCTCTGTGATTGGAAAACTGGGCGGACAATACACAGACGAAATCACTAAATTGCTATTGTTCTCTAAAAGACAAATAGTTGTCGCTTGTAAATATCCCGGGCAAAATTCGTCCATTACATGGTGTTTGAGTCGGGCCTTCACTAGGATAGCTGACCCGCCACAAGCTCTTCCACGAGGGTCCTTGGTGTCATAAAACGTATAACCATTAGTTTTAAAAAATACTCCTGGCTGTAAGATGGGTTTCGGAAATTAGCTTTTTTACTGATAATTATTTTTTTTTAAAACTTAATAAATTATCTTCGTACTATCAAATTTACTAAAATAAACAGTAGTAAAAGAGGCCTTTTTGCTCCTAATATTTATAAAATATGTTGAGGAAATATGCAAACAAATTTTTGTGACTTAAAGAGATAATGTGCGTTACTTATGCTAGTTTCCTATTCACATAAATATTATATGATATTCACATAAAATATTTTTTCATCAAAAATTGAAATGACTCCAAATATTCTTTCTCCACCGTTATCCTATATTATATATATTGAGAACCTTTAGCGCAACACACTTTTTAATAATAAAACAAATAAACAAAAAATTAAGAACGACATCAGTACTCAAAAAATCAACAGCTTTATTAATTTTTATAAACCAAAGCTCAATAATGGATTTGTTAGGATGAGAACAATTTACTGAACATGCCGATCATACTGTTGTCATTACTTTCGGCTGTTTGTTCGGTATGATCGACAAGCGGTTTTGATGTGATGACATCATTTTCAAGCCATGCTCTAGACTATGATTGAATTTGATCTTTTTAATATCAACGACGGAACTAGGCTAAAAAAACTCAATAAAAATTCTTTTATTGAAAGGTGAACATAATTAAATAAAAACTTCACTTGTGATTCCAATATAAAATATTCCTGATCAATAAAATTTATTAATAAAATTTAATACATCCGGCGTTTAATTTCTAACATTTTGTAAAAAATATTTTTCCTACCAAAACATCAATTTATAATTTATTTAAACTCTATTGGAAATCACAATACTCTTGAATTCTATTTTATCATTGACACCGGATATTTTCATACAACGTAAATATTTAGATTTCTTTTAGCTTAAATTCATTTATTAAACTTTTAAAATTGCTTAAATTTTGTTAAATAAATCTCGTTTATTGATTTAACACAAATTTAATTTTTCATTTATATGGCAAAAAAATGTCACGGCTTAATGTATATTGTGTTTTTTTAATGACTTGAATAAATGTGTATCAATGAAAAATAAAACATCAAAAAGGCATTAAAGTTAAACAAACAAATTTTTACAGATTTTATTTATTTTCATGTTGGTTTTTGATTTTTCTTCTTTTTCTTAAATTTTAAATTGATTTAATTATTTTTTCAATAAGAAACAATGTCCTTTTTTAATTAAACATAAAGTTTATTTAATCTATATTATTTGTACGAAACATAAATACTTTATGATACTCTCATAAAAATTTAATATATATTATTTATTTATATATATTTAAGATATATTATTGGGGGGAAAGCATAGCCATATGACTATTTCACTACTCCCTCATATAGACCATCAGTGGATTTTATTCCAAATTTTTATGGAATACTCCAGGGTCTTATATCCGAAGCCAAATTGATTAAATAAGAATTATATTCAACCAACACAGCAAAAAGATAACTCGGCGGCTTATTATAAACTAATAACAACCGAAAATCTCTTAAATAAAAATGGATGTATTGTTAATAAAGAAAATATTTCAAAAAATTATTAAATAAGTTTGCCGCTTTTTCGTGCTCTTATTGAAATGGCGCTTGGAAAATCTAACGGTCAAAGGTCATAAGTGCTCTTCTACAAATCGTCAAAGTAACCTTCAAAAAAAATTTGTTAATTGCTTCTTAATAACTTTATCGAGGATTTTGCTGATGGATGACAAAAGACTTATAGGTCGGTATAAGAAGGGACAATCAGGTGGTTTATTTGGTTTCTTTACTTCAATAACTTTAGACTCTTTAAACTGCCGTAGAAAGTAACTAATAAGTAAGTTGATCGTTGCTGCATAGTTATTGTTATTTATGAAGGTAACATCAATGAAACGGTAACCCAATACCATACCAGTTCTGATTTTTCCAAGTTCTTCTTATCAATATTTATTTCCTTATTTTTTATTTGCTTTGGAAGAAATGTTCCGTTCAAATGCGCCCAAAAGTGCTCAATTGGATTAAGGTTTGTAGAGGATAATCTAGAGTTTTTGTTAAAAAGTTAAAACAGACCTAACATCTATTGTTTGAAACATAGTACAGGATATCGCGAAAAGTTTAGGCAAATCTCTAAGCTCTAGCACGGTTAGGTGAGAATTGCATAAAAATGGCTTGCATGGCCGAGTACCTCTCACGAAGCCGTACGTATCGAAGGTCAACCAAGGTAAGCTTATGAATTTCGCCCAAATATACTCAAATGAGCCTCAAACCTTTTAGAGAAATGTACTGGTGAACGTAAGTTTGAAAATTTCAGTGTGAAAAACCCGAAAAGATATGGCGAAGTTAATAAATATGTATTCAAATCAACAAAGCATGGTGGAGGTTTGGTGATCGCCTGGGCTCTATGGCGCCATCGGAGGTGGTTAATCTCGTTTTTATTGAATCTATAATGAAAAAAGAAGATTACCTTAACGTTTTGAAAAAAAAAAATGTAGCCCCTAGTGTGGAGAAATTAGGCTTAACACAGAGATGGATAATTCAAAGGGATGGTGATCGTAAACATTCGTCCAAGACTGTGAAGGAATTGCTGTTTTACCATACACTTGTGGCAGCATTTGGACAAAAAAATTAGAGAACGGAACATTTCTTCTAAAGCAGAACTACAGGTAGCACTACAAGAGGAGTGGAATAAAATATCATCTGACTTTGTGCAGAAGTTTTTGGACTCCATGTCGAGATGGTTAGCACATACTATTAAGTCAAAAGAAAAGCAGACTAAATATTAATTATAAAATTATCTATTTCATTATGAATGTATTTACTTTATTTCGACGCGTAAAAATTGTTACATTTAGAGAACAACTGAACTATTTTCTCATCTGCTCAATTATTTGCTTATTACTTTAATGCATTAAGTTATACATTAATTACCAATAAATTATGAAATATTTTTTTTTCTAAAACTCTTTTTTCTTTCTTTATAGTAAATGTTATCTTTAAATAATACAAGGTTTTTCTTTTATTTTGACGCTCACAGTATAATGAAGACTCTCATTAAAATATTTGCTAATTCAGTCTAAAGCAAAATTATGGCTTGAAAATTTTTGTTCCTGTGCTTATTTTCATGGCTTCCGTTTTGAAAAACTTTATTAGAAATTTTATTTTTTCAAATAAGTATATTAGAGAGCACAAACAAAAACAAAAGCTTATTCAATAAACAATTTTATAAAGCAGTATTGTAATTTGATTCGGTATATAATGCAGTGTATTCCTATAATTGTTGATCCATATCTTAACTTACACTCAAGTGAATGCAACAAAGTGACTAAAGAGGACCCAAATATAAAAACGAATAAACACAACCAAGAAATACTATGGAATACTTATAGAAAACACTTTTTTAATCCTTATTTATATTGTTTTAAAATTTTTTAACTAATTTTTAGTTTTTATTTCTTTGGGACATTTAAGTTTTTCTACATTTGTGAATACTTGGCTCAATTGCCTGCAACATTATTATTTTCTGCACGTCTGAATAAATTTTTCGTTTTGCTTTGTTGCAGCAAAACAAAACCGATAATAATAAAGGAATAAATAAGAAATTAGGGCAAGGAAAGAAAGTTATTTACAACTATTTACTAATTTAATAGCAACTAATACCGCGAGGTGCACAAAAGCGTGAATTGTACAAAGTTGTCTTCTATCTAAGTTCTCTAATGCACAAAGATTTTACCTTTTTACGTAGCAATGTGGTTTGTTTTTCAGCGTTTTATTACTACTACAATGGCAACGGGTAATTGTTCCTCGTTTATGCGTTTAACTCGATTTTCATTGAGAGTGCATCCATTACGCATTACAGGGAATATTCGGTTTTTTAGCAGAAATACCCGTATGTGGAATAAATTCCTTCGAGAGGTCTTTCCTGTCTCTTTTAATGTAGGAAAGTTCAAGATGGATATTCACAAACACACTTATCCACTCACTCTTTTCTCCTCTCCACAACCTGATTTCCTAGTTCTGGTACAATGCATTGCATATATAGGCGTGTTGGTCCAAAAGAAAAAGAAAAGTCAGTAGTCATGATTTTATTGTATCACAAGGTACTGCTTCTTTTTCGGATCTAATTGCACTTTGATACATTTAATTTTACCAAGAAGTAATGCTTCGTTTAATATGGATTTGATGAGATGGAATTAGAGTTCTCAGTTTCAGCAAAATAATTATTACAAACATGTTCGTCTTGGCATCGTAAATAATTTAACAAGACAAACAATCATGGAGTTTTTTCCTAGTGCGTAAAATACGTGGTCCGAGTTGTAGATATTTGCAAGGACACTCACCTCAAACTTATCAGAATGTGAAATTAATAAAATAAACATATAAACTTTATGGTTTCATCAAAAATTGCACAAATTTAAAGACAAAATCCAAACTATTCTTATTAGGAATAGAACTGAATATCTAAGAAATTGCTATTCAATCAACCTACAGCTGATGTTGTTTGCAAAATATCAAGTTTTCTATTTAAGTTTTCTAACATATTTTGCTATTTAGGAAATTTTATCGCAACATATTTTCTCCCTTTCTGTTTTTACAAATCATAGCATTTCCTGTCTAACCAAGTGAGTCTTTTGATATTTTTGTATGTACAAATCTATGCAAGTATGTCATATCTACTCTATCTATGTTTTCTTTTTTATTCAATTTAAATTTAATTGAATAAAGTTGATTGTGTTACATAAAAACAGAGAAAATTTGTCATTGTCATTTAATTAGTTTCCTAAAAATATGCAGTTAAAAGGATTCAACTCAAAAACTTCAGTTAAAATGTAAATTGCTGGGATTTTAATGTAAAATAATTTATTACGCGAATTGTATTTTTAATTACAAATGTAATAAACTGCAAATGTGGTATTATTTAAAGATATACCACATTAAAATTGTAAATTTTAAATGATTTTTTAAATTCAAATTGCATTGTTTAAGGATTGAGGAATTAAAAGCTTTTTTAAATTATATATTGTTACGAATAAGAAAATAATTATCAGTAAAAAAGTAAACGAAATGAGGTATTGTGTATTGAACAAACTTCGTAGTTTTCTACGAAATCTTATACACAAAAGACAATAACAACATGCTTACAAGAAATTCTACAAAGTAAGCTAAACAACAGAAAACGAAAACAACTAACACAGAACAAAGAAAAAACTCATACTTAACGCCTACATGCAATGATGATAATAACAACAAGAATTTGTGATAGTGTTAAAGAAGAATATTCTTTTCGATGCGAGAATTGCTTAAAACAGTTATAAGCGCAACTTGCTGGTAAATGAACGAAATTCAAGTTGAAAAAGACCATTCAAGTAAAAAAGACAACACAGCAAAGAAAGCATTTTTTGGCGTTAATGTGGTGAAGTTACCATAGTGTTTATTTTGTGTACATTACAAGTAAATAAATCGTTGAATTTAATTTAAGTGCGGAGTTAGTATTTTGCAATAAAAGAACTCAATATAAGAACATTTTTATTAAGAGGAATAAACGTAACAATAATCATTATAGCCTTTATTTTAATCTATCGGCTGGGTTTAAGCAATTTTTACCAAATGAAAGAGTTTAACTTACAAATACGTATACGGAAAATAAATTTCCCATTAAAAAATTCTGTTAACAGAAAGTGGTTACCTTTAAAAAAATTTGTGATCGTTATTTATTAATAGTTTTAAAATTTGAAATTAGATTCCTTTAAGCTTATCTGCTTTTTGATATTCTCATAAAATATCTATTATTCAAAAATTTTTAAATGCATTGCTGCGGAAGAAAGCATTTCCAAAAAGCCCATCAGTGGATTTTACCGCAAATTTTGTATAGACAACTCAGCGGTCTTATATCTGAAGCAAAATGCATTAAATAAGAATTTTATTGAATCAACACAACATAACTAAAAATACTTTTATGCAAGAAAAAAGTGAAATGGCAATATCGAAATGCTCTACCCCACATTTATTAATTAAAAAAAAAAGTTTGAATAATTTTTGAATAAATGCACAAATTAATCTGCAAAAGATAAACTGCATTGACAACACAACACTAACAACAAAATTAAAGAAGACAACGATACAAGTGATACAACAGGATCAAGTACTTTTACTTACGCAAGACCATAAATATATAAATTAACTAACCTTTTTCACAAAGAACGTTCACTCACAGCATAAAAAACCAGCAACACTTTGGGATATAATCTCAAGACATCGACAGAAACAACTACCAAATTTAATTTTAAATGACTATATAGACTTACTTGTACCTATAAACATAATGTTATGTTTAATCCTTATAATAAACATTTTGCTATTTTGTTCTTTCAATGCTTTACTATTAATTTAAGTTAAACGATTTATTTACTTTCAATACACATAAAATAAGCAAGATGGTAACTTTGTTGTGTAGACTTAACTTGAATTCATTCATTTGCCTAACAAGAAGTACGGTTATCGCATATACACGAATATTCTATTTTAACATCACTCCATGTTGTTGTTATCATAATACAGTTTAGGCGCCAGCTTGGCTGTGTTTTGTTTTGCTCTATGTTAGTTGTTTTTATTTTCTCTTGTTTTTCTTATTTGGTAGAATTTCTTTTAAGCATGTTGTTGTTGTCTTGTGTGTATAAGATTTCTTGGAAACGTACGCAGTTTGTAAAATGCACAGTGGATAATTTTGTTTACTTTTTTTACTAATAATTATTTTCTTTTAAAACGTAATAGATCGACTACGTAACAATACTTATATAGCACAAACTGGACGAACACTAGAAACAAGATTTACAGAACTTATAAGTTTATACAAACGAAAAAGAGGAGAATCCAATATTGCAGTGTACCGTGATACTGACGGACACCCACCAAAGGAAAGACATGAATATATGACATTATTACATAGCAGAATAGGACGAACACTAGATATTCCTGAAAAAATTGAAATCTTCAAAACAGGTACTTCTAACAGTGATATTATAAACGAATAGACAAACGCAACCACGGAGACAACTTTCACACCACAAAAACTACTCATACACTCTACCTTATGTAAAACACCCTGAGACGGACACACTTAACTGGCAAATAATAAAAGAAGGATATATTAAATTAATCAGGTGGCGGGACAATTTACCTCTGTAAATAAATACCACCCTAATGAAACGACGACATAAGCCCAACACAATTAATACTAACAGACATATTACTAACACTCCGGTACTCCTCCCTGGGGGGCACATTTATCGGTCTTTATAGAATACTTGACTATCTAGACCTATGCTGCTGGGGGTATAAAGGACCCCAGTCCCGTGAAGGCAAGCAGGGAGTCAACTGGAAGCTCCACGTTATTTCCACGGGAACCAGCAAGCCCCAGAGTTTCCGCTAATTGTCTTTTTAGACTTTTAGGTGTTTCTCTGACTTATTATTGAGGTTGACCTTTCGGGAGTATCGCGACGGTTGTGGTTTTGCAGCCCCAAGCATGAACTGATTTGTGGTGGGCAGGATCATCTCGCCTTTAATCACACCATGTGTGATTAAAGGACCAGGAGTTCTGGACCAGGAGCTGGATAGTCTCCACCTCTTCAGCAAGGAGTACTGGTTTGCAACCCTGCTTTGGAACCGCTAAAATTGCAACTAGGAAAGACCTGTTGCTAGAATTAGTCTTCGGCTTCCTAGGGCGTGAATGACTTTGCTTTTCATTCTTAGTGGTTTAACCACCGTCTGATTAAGGCTTACAGCCAGCTGCAGATGTAAATCTTATCACGAAAAAAACTCTCCGGTACTATCTGAAATACGGCTTGATAATGATGTAATTGCATCAAATAAATAGCCAGTAATGACGGTGTTGACCGAAAGGAATGGCAACATAAAATAATGAATTTATTTATTATTTTTATTAATATTTTATTTACAAAAACTCAAAAAAACTTCCTACTGATCATTATTTAACTTTTTTGTCACGGTCTATATTAAAAACATAAAATTTTAAATATAACACTGCACATATTTCCATTCTTCGGATATAAGTTTCATGTTTGTTTAAATTAATTCATTATCAATTAAAATACGTTTAAGAGAATTAATTACTTTATCAACTTGATTTCGTGTAATCTGAAAAATTATTATAATCAATTAAATTACATTTTAAAAAGCATAAAAACTTTGTTTATATTAATCCGATTATGAAGCCACAAGTGTTTACCTAGACACATGCCCAAGGCTACTACATCTGATACTTTAAGTTAACTATGTGCTTGTAGATACTAAACATTCTCAGAATTTATACACATTATCATGTGTATTGGAAATTAAAGCAAATTTACTAATTTTAATTTCGAATGCCTAGAAGGTAGAAAAAATTACATTGTATTCATTTGGTCACATTTTCCAAATGCAAAAATAAAGAAGAGAAATAATAGTGTACCAAAGTAAGTATACCAACAAAGATTTTATTGTTTCCCTAGTTGGCAAGCAGTACCAAGTGCTGGCTACTATTTGTATGAATTAAAATGGACTGCAAATGTATTCATTTAGTCAATATAGTTCCAAGGATTGAAAAACATGCCAACTAAATGACCACAAATTTTCTGTTAAAATGCAAGTCATTCTTTTGCATAAACATGTCCGAATTATTTATACTTTTGTTTAAAGTAATTAAAATTTTACCTTTCAAATTACAAAACCTTACTTTACCTTTTCTTAATTATAAAACTTTACGAAACATTGAACATAAATGATACTGTCTTCAATAATGTGTTCATGTTAGATTTTATTTTGAAAAACTATTGCTCTCTTCAAGCTAAAGTGTTTTTGTAGAAAGACTAAAAAATGTTTTTTAAACAAAAAGGCTTCCAAGTTATTAAAAGTTGCAGTTACTGTGAAAAACTAGAGGATTACTTTTCGAATTTTCTAGCAGAGATTTTGTTCTCTTAAGATTTGTAGTTCGTATGCTGCGTTCTTATTGATATAGTGTTTGTTTGTAGCTTTCATGCTATTTGTATCGGGGGTTTCCACAAGACAGTGGAAACTTAATTCATTAGTTTTCACAATGAGTTAAGCTTCGCACGAATATCCCGTTAAAAGAATTAAAATCCACTATGAAAAATGTGGTAAGTCAGTTAAATTATTATATTTCGTAAAACTCGTGATATTTTCAAACAATATAATCGTCCTTCTGAGACCGCTATTAATAATTTGGTCGTTAATTTTGATACAAAATATTCGAACACCAACGCGTATTACACCGGATCGTTCAACTGAAAATAACACAGTCATGAGCCCAGTGTTGAGGTAGATCCAAATTTGCCAATTCCTTAAAGTTCTTAACAATTGGGGCTATTCAAAAACACCATATGGTGAATTTTGCGTAACAATTTAAATTTGAAGCCTTACAAGCTTCTACTGGTGCAGGAATTGAAGCAGACCGACCATTCACATCGCCGTAGATTTGCTCAATTCATTCAGGAACAACCGGCTGGCTTTTTTGAATAAATGTTTTTTCAGACGAAGCTCATTTGCATTTGCCAGGGTATGTCAACAAGCAAAATTGCCGCATTTGAGCTTCTGAAAATCCTAGAGCGATTATTGAGAAAGAAGCCTTTGCATGCTAAAGTGTCACTGTATGGTGAGCTATGTGGTCTGCAGGCGTGATTGGACCATTTTTTTGTTTCGAAAATGATGCTGGAAATGCAGCAACGGTCAATGGATTACGCTATCGAGAGATGCTAACAACTAAATTTTATACTATTATTTTAGACAACGTAGATATCACGGACATGTGGTTTACACAGGTCATGTGGTTTCATATGTCACACAGCCAATGAAACGATCAATTTATTGCAAACTAAATTTCCCGATCGCATAATATCACGATAATCCGCAGTTAAGTGACCAACCAGATCGTGAGATTTAACACCACTAGATAATATTTTGTAGGGCTGTGTTGAGGGCGGAGTCTATATTGAGCCAATCGAATCCATTTCAGCCTTAAAACTCAAAATCCGTGATATGATTAACGAAGTAGGGCCGCCATTTTGCCAAAAAGTGATTTAAAACTTTGATAAAAGAATCGACATCTGTCAGCATGATCGTGGTAGATATTTAGCAGATATCATTTTTCATTCATAATTGCCAAACTTTTCTCTTCGTAAAACAAAAAAAATTTTAATCATTTTAATCTACATTTTTTGTTTAATTTTATTCCAGTAGAGTATACAGGCTTACTTGTACTTGTAAACATAATTATATAGAATAAACTGGACGAACACCCGAAACAAGATTTACAGAATACATACGGTTATACAAGCGGAAGAGAGAAGATTCCAACTTTGCAGTACACGTTCAGAATCATGGACACTTACCAAGAGAACAAGATGAGTGTATGACTTTACTGCATCTCAGGAGAAAAGAACGACCACTAGACACACTTAAAAGCATGGAATTCTACAAAACAAAAAGCGACATTACAAACGAACAGATAAACCTGGATAATAACGAAAGACGAAAATATTAAAATTAATCCCTACATGAAAAGACAAATGGCTGACATTCGGACTACGTAGGTAGATATGAAAATTACAGGACAAGTACTTGAACCAAAAATACTGACTTACCAGTACGAGATACAACGTTGCCTGAAGATGATGTATTCACATCGAAAGCTCTCGCGAACAAGCAGCTAGAAAAGACATTAAGGGGGGGAATAAAAATAATAATTCATTCACTGACAGAACAAACCCAAACAATTTAGTACCATAGACCATAGGTTTTATGTATTTTGCAGGATTAATACTCCTGCAATTTTTTATTAAATTAATAATTATTCAATGGGATAACTCGCTAACATACTTGACTTATTAAAATAAAAATTAATTTTCATTTTTACCCCACTTTAAATTTACTTTTAATATAATCAATCAAATTACTTTGAAGTGCCAGAATGCATTTGCATTTTGTTGGGAGTTAACAAAAAATGTGAACTTAACTACTCACACTTCAACTTCAATTACCCTCTGAAAGACATTTAATACATTTGGACATATTTTACGAATATAAAAGAGGCAAATAACAGCAAAATTTGTTAAGCTACTCACATTACTTAACATACTTTTCCTACATATTTGTAACTGTGTGAAAACCGAAATGTGATTTAAGCTTTTTTGGACCTTTCAATAATCATCCTTTACGTTCCTTCCTTTAATACTCTCAATACCATTTTTATATGAAAATGTTTTCATTAAAAGGACAAAATTCCTGACCAAAAGTAATAAATGCAGTTATCAAATTACAGTGCGTTTGATTGTAAATGGTGTACGGTAGGTGATTTTAACTAAGTATGCATTCTGAATTTTGTTAAATTGTAAGCTGAATTTTTAAAGATTAATTTGTTGATATGGTGTTAACGTGTTATATGCGCAGTGTTATAAGTAAACGAATATTATTGACAAAATGAAAAATGTAATTTTTGAGAAGATTAGAATTTATTAAATGCGAAATACGCTTTAAGCAATTATTGGAGAAAAAAATTAAAAGACCGCTTCTTTAATGTGTCTCTTTCGAACCCCTTCCATTCTCAATTATTGTAGACAAACCGACTTCTAATTTACGAAAAATCTTGCTTTCATTGTGTTACGTGCTATCAATGCCTGACTTTAGTAATTTCCGATTATCGACTGGTATGTGTATGTGGTATTCTTTCTCATCTCGAATCTTTAGTAGTAGTTGCTAGCATTTAGTAGTTGCGTTCACACTCAATAAGCTTCTGCCCGTGCTTTCATGCCTATTGATAATTGGTTTTGGAGATTCATCTCCTTCGACAACATGGTTCTTGAAGTTTGCATGACCTGTGACTAATACAGTAAATCAGCTTAAGGTATTTTTATTTTATCTTAGCACATTTCCAACCTTCCTGCCAAGGGGATCTGAGAGCAGCATTTGAGCAGTAGCTTCCCTCCAACTCTTGAGACTTAATGAGTTTATCTATTGTTCGAATTTCGCTCGCATTAAGCCATTAAATATTTAAAATAAATATTTTTTATTTTAGTTTTTCATGGAAAAATTTGTATTAAGAAGAAGGGTTCCCTTAGCAATACTTAGCGAATTCTTATATTGCAGTACATTTCAAATTCTCTACGATTCTACGAATCCATTACAATTCTTCCATGCATAGCTTGAATGTAATATGCCCACTTAAAAATTACAGTATAATAATATATTATTTGCTCCACTGTCTGATGCTACTTTAACATCAATATCTGCATTATATTTCTGTGCATCTCTCTGGGTCATAGTGTTGGACAAATAAACTCTATAATATAAAAAATAGCTTGTGCAGGTTTTAATACACAAAAATCTATAGAAGGCATAGCAGCGATACAGGATAATTTTTAAATAGTGACTCAAAATTAATAATAAAACACACTTTAATTAAGAATTATTAAAAGATGTTGCTGCTTATAAAAGATTTTTTAAACAAGAAGCATATTTTGTAAAACAAAATAAAATAAAAAATTTAGATTAAGATGATTAAAATTTTTATTATGTTTATGAAGAGAAAAGTTCAACAATTATGAATAAAAAATGTTTCTGGAAAATGTCCACCGCGATCACGCTGTCAGATATCGGTTCTTTCATCAAAGTTTTTAATCACTTTTTGGTAAAATGGCAGACTTATTGAGTTAATCATATCACGGATTTTGAGTTTTAAGGCTGAAATCGATTCCATTGGCTTCGTGCAGACTCTGTCCTAAACACAGCCCCCACAAAAATAATACAGTGCTGACCCCTTAACTGCTCATTATCGTGATATTATGCAATTGGAAATTTTGGTTTGCAATAAATTTATTGTTGCATTGGCTCAGTGCCATTCTGTCGAAACTACGCGTCAGTGATATCCACATTATGAATAGTAGCCTAAAATTAAGTTGTTAGCGTCTCGCGATAGCGTGATCCATTAACTCTTAGTGCATTTCCAGGCTCACCTTCGAAAAAAAAACGGCCGAATCATTCCTTTAGATCACATAGCGCACCATACAGTGACACGTTGAACATGCAAAGGTTTCTCAATAATCGCTCAGAAGCCCAAATGTGACAATTTTGGTTGTTGACATACCCGGACAAGTGAAAATCGATTTTGTCTGAATAAATAATTTTTTAGGAAAAAACCAACTGGTTGTTTCTGAATGACTTAAACGAATCTACGGCGATGTGAATGATCGTTCGGCTTCAATTCCTGTAGCTTTTGAACCTTGTAAGGTTTCAAAGTAAAATTCTTATGTAAAATTCGCCATGAATGCCGAGGAATTGACAGATTTGGATTTGCTTCAACACTGTGGCTTAGGTTGATGATCAGGTGGCGATGTTTTCAGTTCAACGATAGAAGACTGATTATATTATTCGAAAATACCAAAAATTTTAGGAAATTCAACTTTAACAGAACCACAATTTGTACAGAAGATTTTAATTATTTTAATGCAATTTTTGTACGAAATTAAAATCATTGTAATAATTGCCAGTACATCTACTACGAATAAATGTCAAAAGTATTATGTTGTTGGTGTTGACTCAATTGAAAAACAAACTTCTTGTTGAAAACCCCGGTATATAAATAATAATCTCTATAATTTTTAAATTTTAATATCACAATTTCTTCTCATTAAATGTATCACACACGCTATCTAGTGCTATTTGAAACGTGACTTGTTAATAATGTCATTGCATCTAAAATGCTCGCCGATCGTACCAAACAGGTAACCAGTAATGACAGTTTTCACCGAAAGGAATTTTTTTCCCATATATAAATTATTTATTGTATCTTCATATATATGAATTATCAACAATTTTTCAAATCTTCAATCTAAATGTATAATCATTAGGCCCGACCAGTGTCAGACATAATTCTAGTGACAGCAATAAAATAATATCTTAACAAATTCTCACAATCAAAAATAAATATAAAAAAAAAATAAAAACTATTTTCAAGAGATTCCATTTCCATTTGGAGGGTTATTGACCAGTGCCCCTGTGTCTCTCCTTTTTAATCGGATATGAATTCTAAAATTCGAAATATTCCGCGCAAGGGGATTCGTTTGGCACTCGAGATTAGTTAAATATTTGCCTGCGTATTGAGCAATTTCAGCAGTCACGAGTGGAATATCCAAATCACGATGTATAACTAAATTTCGCATGTACCATGGAGCTAATGTAGTTAATCGTAGTATTTTGTTCTGTCGGCGTTGAATTTTTTCCACATTTGAAGCTGAAGCAGTGCCCCATAGTTGAATTCCATAGCACCATATTGGTTTCAGAATCGACTTATACAATAGAAGTTTACAGTGCAGACTAAGAGTTGAGTTCCTGCCAATTAGGCAGTATATTTGAGATAACTTGATATTCATTTGGATTCGCTTTGTGTCGATGTGGTGTTTCCATGTAAGCCTACGATCAAGGATTATGCCAAGATATTTAGCGTGCAAGTGGTGAGGAATAATCTGCTCGTTCATACGAATAGGGGAGCAAGTTTCCCTTTTTAAAGTAAAAGTTAAGTAGACACACTTTTGCTCGTTTACTTTTGTTCTCTATAATTTTAACCACAATTCCAGATGTGTAATATGTTCCTGAAGAACCTGAGATGCCATACGGGAGTCTTCGTGAGAGCTAAGGCAGGCCGTATCATCGGCAAATGTTGAAGTATGGATGCTACTGCTCACAGCCAAATCACAAGTATAAAGCAGGTATAAAACTGGACCCAGTATACTCCCCTACGGCACACCGGAAGCTATCGATGCGGGTTCACTGATGAAGTCTCCTTCGGCAAAGCCGTTTATTTTTTTATTTTGCATAATAGTTTTTTGTTAAATAAATCCATAACCCGTTTTTATAATTAAAGCGAAAATTGTTCTAATAAAAGTTTTGTAATCACTTTTTTAAAATAGAGTTACCTAGAGTTAACAAAGAACATTATAATATAAAGTAATATATAGTAATATACAAAGTAATATAAAGTTATACACCATGTTTAACACCAAATGACTATAATATTTTCATGTAAAAAATTTCTCGCTTAGTTTACAGAAACAGGACATAGATTGTTGTTTTACGAGACCCAGTGCAAACGACTCAGAGGATCTCTTTGCTGGTATGTAGAAAATATTTATAAAGCGGAAGTTTTAAGAACTCTTAGAACTATAGCTTAAATGATCCTAAAAGCCAAATGCATTACGGTATTCTCTGGAAGGTTTTGCAGTCTAAGAAGTGGTTATTATGTGCTCGTAAAAGAACCTTTTTTTTGCTTGCCGGTAACTTGCGTAATCAATTAATGTGCTAAGCTTATTAAACTTTAGTGACTATATAAATCATAAACGATTGCAAAACTATTAATTTAATGTAATGGGACCAATCTTTCAATTAACAACAAAATGAATATCGGTTCAATAATGAATGAGGGCTGTGGGCAAAAATATATAAAAATACATGCAAATTGCTAATTTACTACTTATTTAAAATAAGATAAGAGCTTGATATGTCTCATAACTTCCGCATATAAATGAAATACATTACAGCCAGGAATATTTTATACAAAATATTTTTAAATTAATAAATAAATTGCAAAGTTATGAAACTAAGATAGCATTTGTATTCAGTTTAATATCTTATGTTCATGTATAATATTTTACTTATTTGTTGCAGATTTTTGTCATTATCACAATCTAGGAGAAATTTGTGTGTGGAAAAGCACAAAAGTAAAATTTTCCAAATCAATAAGGAATAGAATTTGTACAAATGGCAGAAAATTGAATGGTTTTACAGCATGTCCCACAATAGTAAAAAAATACTATTAAACAGACGTAAGATCTCTAGAAATGGTTAAGCTTATATGAACAGAAAATAAAAAAACTTATGTTCGATTTTTACAACAAAAAAAAAAAAAAATAAAAATAATAATAATAAAAAAATATACCAAACAAGTATACAGCAGCTACATATAACCACAGAAGAAATTTCTTGAAATATTCATGATTTACGATACGTCAATGAAAAAAAAAAAAAGCAGAAATTTGACATTTTGAAGAAGAAGAAAGATGGTGCATAATAAATAAATTTAAACAAGTAACTTTTTCGAAGGCAAAAATAAAATAAATTTGTACTGCGGTGGTTATTGATAGATTTTCACATAAAATTGCTATCTGTCTGCAAACTGTTTAATTTAAAGCAACAAAAATGAAAGATAAAAATTAAACATAGAACTGACAGTACTAAACTACTATGGCAAATAAAATAGAACAGATCATAACTTAGGTATTGTATTATAAAAGTAAGAAATATATACAAAAGACATGTAAAGGTTATTAACTATGTATGAGATAATCCTGAACAGTATGTGTGTAGTGTTTTATTTTAGTTATATTATTTCTATTTTATAACTTATTTCAAAAACGAGCATGTTATGTTATCAATTTGTTTTTAATTGTATATGCTCAGTCATTGTTGAAGCGATTTGAAATACTTTTTAGTTGAAAGATTTGTCCTATTAGAAAATGTATAGTTTTCCGGCAACCAAACGTGCTAAACGTGATAGGATTAGCGTCAACACCTGACCACGAATCCTTAATCTGACGATGGTCTTACCACTGGGTGTAGAAAAAAGTTTCCACCCCCGTCAAAAGATGCATACAGACTTAGGTTCATCCACGCCTTAGTCATAGTTTTAAAGTGCACGGTATTAGAGCTGTGCCCCCACGTCTTGCTGAAGAGTTAAAGACTATCCAACTCCTAGTCACGTTAACATCTCTTTGGAACTCTCCTCAAAATCCGATTAAACTACACCCACCACGTTGCTCCAAGAGGGACCTCGCCAATAATCAGAACAGGGCCATAGTCTTGCAGGCATCTGGTTCCCGTGGTATCAATGTGTATGTGTGATTAGATTTACATCCACGCCTGGCCATGAAGCCTTAATCAGATGGTGGATCAAACCACTGCAAGCCGAAGCTATAATTCTATGCAACAGAACTTTCTAGTTGCAACTTCGATGATTCCAGAGCAGGGCTGCAAATCATCACTCCTTGCTTAAGAATTGGAGACTTTCCTACTCCTGTCCAGAACACATGTCTAGCATGCTAACTGGATCTGGGAACATTTCACCAGGTAAGTGTTTTTAAAGGTGAAATGAACCCGGCCGCCATAGAACCATAGACTGATATGGGGCCGCGAAACCACAACCACCACGATACTCCCATATAGGGCCAACCTCAATAATCAGCCAGAGACAAATAACGGAACTCTGCGGGTCACTGATTCCCGTGGAAATAAAATGGAGTTTCCAGTTATACCCCTGCTGACTTCAGGGGACTGGGCTCCCTTTTTCCCCCAGTTGCACCGGTCTAAGTTGTTGTTATCTCCAAAGACCATATATATGTGCCCCCGGGGGGTCGTGGTATCAATGTGTGTTAATAAACTTTAGTTTTTCGAACTTCGAAAGTCCTATATCTCTTCCGGTTTCGGGTTCCTGTTAGCCCAGGCAACTGGTGCCGCCTTTTACCTCGAAGACACATGCCAAAATGAGGAATAGAACTATCAGGACTGCGTGTCGCCGAGGGCACCAAACTTACTGTATGTAAGACGACGTTACTTAACGAGTATCTTCGGAAATTATATTCACTACAGGTACTTTAGGTACTACCAGCAAAGAGTTTCTGCCGTTTAAGTCTATCGAACATTACTGATACTCTTATATAAAATTTAAATAAATGTAATATTACTTTAGCTCTCCATAACAAAAAAGTACAAAAATACAAACATCAATAAAACACTCTTCCATTAGGTAATACAATTTGATTTACAGCAATGTGTATAAAAAAGAATTCTTAGGGTAAAAGCAACAAGAAACAAAATTATTTTCTAGACACCCTTTTTAAACTTAGGTGCCCCTGTAGGCTAGTAGGTAGTGTACTAGCTTGCCAGTATGGGGGTTGTAGATTCGATTCCAAACGAAGACCTTGATTTTTTTCACTACAAAAATAAAAATTGACTGTCGGTGGGACTGCTCAGCGTTGAAGGTATAGTCACTGGTCACTGTGCTGTCTTATATGGCAGTTAATTTCCGACTATCCTTCTACTTTCACCACCTGTTTCATCTCTTCTCTATCCCTTTCCTAAAGAATATAGCACGGTACTTGACTAAATAGCCATTGTTGCTAATAACGTCTACAAAATAAGTAAAAATCCAGGTGTGTCCCCACTATATGTTTATACCCTGGGCCTCAAGGCCATCGGACAGTACAATAAGCTATAATAATTTTATAAATGTACTTTTAATGAAAACTTCTAGTTACACTAATTACTTTCCAAAAGTTCGCGCTGCTTTAAGATACATGGCTATTTACTTTCGCCAACAGTACAAGCAGTTATCTCGGTTTGGTATTAAGTTGTTGTCATTGTGTAAGCCATTATTGTTGACTCTTTGTTCGATGTGACCGGCTGTACAGTCCAGAACACGGCTTGACGATGATGCCATCACATCGAAAGCTTTTGCCGGTCACACCGAACAAGCAGCCACCATAGGTGGTTTACAGCGAAGAAAACGATAGCGGTATTCGTGATAAGACTTATATCTGCACCTGGCCGTAAGCCTTAATCAGATGGTGGTCAAACCACTGGGAATGAAAAGCAACGTCATTCACGCCCTAGAAAGCTAGGGACTAATTCTAGCAACAGGTCATTCCTAGTTGCGATTTCATCGGCTCCAAAGTAGGGTTGAAAATCACTACTCCTTGCTGAAGAGCTGGAGACTATCCTGCTCCAGAACGTATGAAGCTTAATATAATTAAGAACACGATGGCATTCATACTCACTAGATCTGGACTATTCATTGTGTTCATTCTGAATGATCCGCCACAAACTCAAACAAGGACGTCAAAACACATAGTCACCACGATACTCCCAAAGGGCCTACCTCAATAATCAGTCAGAGAACAGCTAAAAGGCTAAAAAGACAATTAGCGGAACTCTGGGGCTTTACTGATTCTTGTGAAAATACAGTGGATTTTCCAGTTTATCCTCGCAAGATACAAGTCTAGATGGTTGTGTGATCCATAAAGACTTATAAATGTGCCCCCGGGGGGAGACGACAGCGGTTTTATCTAAATTTGCCGACACTTTCTGTTTTTCCTATCCCTTTGGATATTTATATGTTATTTGCTCACATACACCAACTCTATAAATTGTCGCCTCTCTTTGTTTCTGATATATTAGACGATGTTATGCTATGGGTTCAAGCAAAATCGACAATAGGGAGAAGGTGTTTGGTGTTCGATTAAATGATAATACTTAAAATTAGTTGTGATATCAAATGAAAAATATCTTACTAAGAGCATCAGTTTTTAATTGAATAGTCTTTATTTTTTTGGACTGCAATACAGTTGCGAGGCAATGTATCAATAAAGCGAAAATGCTACCTATAGAAGTTTGTTGGAATATATTCCACACAGAATACTAAATCATTTGAAGTCATTATCTTTCTATCGGAAATAGTTTTCTTAATCGCTCTCCACAGATGTTCTTTGGGATTAAGATTGTAGAATTGACATATTATTTGGTAAACAAATGGTTTGAAACATAGCATACTATAGCGTTATCTGCTTTTATCTGCTCAGTTCTCCAACCTTAAACCCACAGAATTTATAAATGAGAGCGATTAAGAACTGGTTTACGCCACACTTTTTAGGCGGTAGCGCGAGGCCACCATTTATTTCCACATACAAATGCAGTTTATTGGTAAAGTGAACGAGTTTAGTTATATGAAAAGGGGACAACCTTTACAATAATATTTGACCAACGCTACTTTAGCAATTTTCATATATATTTTTCGTAATTTTTCGAACCATTTCTTTACCAAATTGTTCTTGTTTTAGGCCGTTGTTCTGGTTATATACCCATTATTTCGGTATATGCGTATATTTTCCGACTGGGTTTAATTTATTTTTATTTGGGTACGGTTTTACGTCGACCTCGTCGAATTTGGTTTGTGAACAAACCGGTTTCGGCTATATGTGATCCTCAGTGTTCTCCTTATACTAGTTGCGATTTTTTGTCAGCTGTGTTAATATAGTTCATCTTGTTCGTGTTTCTCTTCGTGTTATTTCTATTGCTTTCGTCACTTTCGTTTTGCCTGTATCTCTCTTGAGGTAGCATGAGGCCACTATTAATTTCCACATACAAATGCTTTTTATTTGTCAAAGTGCAGTAACTTAGCCATAAAAACGTGGACAACCTTTATAATAACTTTTGACCAGCCTTACTTTACTAATTTTCTTATAAATTTTTCATAATTTCTTGTGAGTTTTCAAATCCAACACGAAGTACTTTCTTTACCAAATTGTTCTTATGTTTTGAGACATTGTTTTGGTGATAGAGCCATTTGATTATATACTAGACGATGTTATTTTCACCAGTCCACAGTATGCTTTCTTTAGTATAATCAAAGTATTGGGAAATACAATTATTTTTATGCTAAAAAAGCTTAAAAATTATACAGGATTTGTATATCTACGCACGCTAGAGAATGTAGTTTAAGTTATATGGACTTATCTTTTGAATCGTTATAGATCGATTTTGAAAATTTAAATAAAATATGTGTTTTATTTCATACTCAATAAATCTCTGCGCCTTTATTTCTATTTTGAAGTCCTCTCTGTGCAAGAATTATTACTGATCATAAAAGCTAAATTTATCTACAGGGTGATTGATGAAAGCTGCTGCTAAAAAAAAAAGTAATAATTTATTTTCTGTGGAACCAACCATTGCCATTTTTATTTTATGTTATAGATTGATCTTTAAATTTAACTAAAAAGGAGAATTAGGACAACGAAACCAAAAATTTGGATAGTGCAACGCTTTCACACTTTAGAGTCCGTAGTTTCCGTCCAAAGAGAATATAGGCGCACGTTTGGTGGCACTCTTCCTAGCAGATGGACTATAATGAGGGTCGTGAGGAATTTTGCAGAGAGTGGCACAATCGAGATCTCTCAGTTCGGACGCAGGAAACTATCGCTGCTGTAGCTGCTGCCATGCAATCCAATTCTCGAATTTCGACAAGAAGCTTATCTGCTCAAATGGGTGTCAGCAGACTGTCGCTGCAGATACTTTTGCACCAAGATTTACACTGATTTCCATATAAGATTCAATTAACAGACAAATTGAACCAAAGAGATTTCCCGATTCTCTTGAAATCATTCAAATGACGTCAGAGAATAAAAAAGTCTTGAAGCGCATTTTGTGTCTGACGAGGCACATTTTTATTTAAACGGCAATGTTAACAAACAAAATTGTCGAATGTTGAGTAATTCTAACCAACATCAGATGCAATTACATCCACATTGCGCAGTGTCAGTTGCTTCAAGGTTTATTGTCGGGCCTTACTTTTTCGAAGAAAACGGCTTAAAGATGTTGAAAGAAATTTTCTTTCCAGAATTACGCCTTTCAACTCTATCTGGTTTCAACAAGATGGAGCAACTTGTTACATAGGTACGCCTGTTATGACCCCAATAACCTGATTTTAAGAAACTGTACATTTCGTTGGCCTCCCAAGCCTCCTGACCTCACTGCACCTGTTTTTTTTGTAGGGTTATTGCAAAGAAGAAGTTTACAAAAGACTCCCAATAAATTTGGATGACTTAAAGAAATCCGTTCGAACAATAATTGAGGCAATTCCCGTTGCAACACTCCAGGCAGTAATGAATGACTTTTTGATAAGATGTCGCACATATGTTACCGAAGGTGGAGACCATTTGAATTCAATTATTTTTAAAACTTTATTAATTTTTTTTTTAAATGTATTATTTTTGAAATGATTTACTAAAAAATAAATTGTAGTAAAATTGATCAGCCACCCGATATGTATTCAGTAAAACTATTGTACTCTAAATAAACATTATTTTTGTTGCTAAAAATTTAAATATTTTTATATTTTCTTAAATTTCCATTTTCACATGAAAATTTTTCACATATTTTTTTACAAAAAATTTTGCTCTATATTTTTTCCCCACTACGAGTGTAAAGCAATGACTTTAAAGACGGAAATTTTTTACAGCATGTTTTGCATAAATCTTTATATATTTTCTGTTATTTTTATTGTAAGACATATTCAACTATTCAATGTGTTGCAATAAAACTTAAATTGCTAACAATAATAAAAAAATGTAGTTTTCGAACAAAACTGGAAATATGTAAAACATGTTAAATGGAGAAAGAAAAATCTTGTGCTGAAAATTTTAATACAAATTGTTTAACGTCATTATCAATTCACTTGGCAAATGTCTTTTATACGTTTGGATTATTTGTAGCGATGTTGATAATATAGTTTTTATTTTTGGATTCAAACTGAATTAGAAAATATAGGGAATTTTAAAGAGTCTTAAGGAAGAAGATTAATACGTGAATTGTTATTATAAAAAAAAAAGAACGTGCGTGCTAATTTTACGTTATTTTTTCTTAAAACAATGAAGGATTAATCAAAGCTTAAGAAACTGTAGACTATCTGCTACTTACGGTGACATTTATACCAGATATCTATTGACTGATATACCGAAGTAAAAAAAAATGTTTTCATTTCATAGGTATCCCATGCAAACGGAAACATGAAAGCATCACACTTCAAATGAATATTTTGACATAACAGAAGTATTGTAAATAGTTCAGAGGAATGATAAAATATTACGAAGGATAAAAGAATTACAGTATAACATATTGCTACGTTCATTCCTTTTAATAATTGTTTTGATATTTTGAGTTCTTTTATTGCAAAATAATAATAATAACCCAGTCCTGAGGTTAAACGATTTAATAACTATCTTTACACACAAAGTAAATACAATGGTAACTTTGTCTTTACTCATTAATGACTCAACTTCAACTCATACGATGGTAACTTTGTCTTTACTCACTAATGACTTAGTTGTTTTAAGTTGTTCTTGCTTATACAATAATATTCTACTTTAACATCACCCCATATTGTTATTGTTATTATCATTTAGTTTAGCAGCCCGCATGGTTGCGTATTTTGTTTTGTTCTGTGTTAGTTATTTTGGTTATCTGTTGTTTATCTTTTTTGGTAGAATTTCTTACCAGCATGTTTTCGTTGGCTTGTGTATATAGGATTTGCTAGAAGACTACGCGGTTTATAGAATGTGCTGTGGGTCATTTCGTTTACTTTTTTACTGATAATTATTTTCTTTTAAAACTTAACAAAACATCTTCGTAACAATAATAGCATAAAACACAGAATGCGCTGTAGCTAAGACTGTTGTCATTCCCTGATTGCTATTTGTTTGGTATCATCGGCGAATGCTTTCGTTGCGATGACATCTTTATTAACCCGCGTCTGTTAGTATATCAGAGTACACTTCGGAAAGATAAGTAAAGCTTTCGAAAATTTGTATTTTCAATAACAGAAATAGTATTTGCCAAAAAAATTTTCAAGAAAACTTTTCTTTGTTTCCCGTTCGTATATAAAATGCAATCAAATGCATAAATAGTTTGCACATTTACTTTTTGACGTATTATTCGTAGTGGATGCACTGGCAATTGCTGTAATGAATTCATTTTCGCCCGAACATCGCATTCAAATAAATACAATTCACTAAGAAAATGGTGGTTCTGCTAAAGTTACATTTCATAAAATTCCTAAAATTTTCGGGCAACATAATCGCCCTTCTAAGACCGCTATTAAGAATTTAGTCGTTAAATTGGAGTTGACAGGTTCGATAAAAAGTTGCGAATAACAATGCGTGTTCGATCGGCTCGTTCAACTGAAAACATCGCACTCGTAAGCCACAGTATTGAAGCAGATCCAAAGTTGTCAATTCTCAACAACGAAGGTTATCCAAAACCACCACATGATGAATTTTGCGGATTTGACTTTGAAGCTTTATAAGGTTCAACTGCTGCCGCAATTGAAGCCGACCGATTTTTTACATCGCCGTAGGTTCGCTTAATTAATCTTTCTTTTTCTGAAAAAATCTGTTTTCCAGACGAAGCCCATTTTCTATTGTCAGGGTATATCAACAAGCAAAATTGGCGCATTTAGAGTTTTGAAAACCCAAGAGCGATTTTTCAGAAGCCTGCGTGTGCTCAACGTGTCTCTGTGTGGTGCGCTATATGGTTTGGACGCATAATTGTGCCTTTTTGTTCGAAGATGAAACTAGAAATGCATTATCGCGATATGCTAGCAACTCAATTTTGGCCTATTATTGCCGACGTGGGTATCGCCGACATGTGGTTTCAATAGACCACTGCTACATGTCACACAGCTAACTATCACTTTATTGCCAACCAAATTTCCTGATCGCATAATTTCACAACAATCAGCAGTTAAATGGCCACTCAGAACTTGTGATTTAACACCACTGGATTGTTCTTTTGTAGGGCAATATTAAGGACAGGGTCTGTACTATACTGACAAAGCGTACAAAAACATGGCCGTTTTTTAAAGTTGAAAAGTGTTTAAATTTAATTTCCCCAAAAGAATATTTTTTATATTGAAAAATGGCTCCTTTAGCAGCTACCACCAACAGCAAAAGTTTCACAACTCTTCGTGTGCACTTTGTGATAAAATTTTTATGCATTTTGACAGAAGGATACATGCATATGTTATTAATCACCGTTACGAGCTTTTATAGCTTGATCTCATAAAAACACAACATACATCCACAAGACACCATCACGAATATACATATATATATATATATATATATATATAGATGTTGTAAAATAGTTCTATCAGTTTCATCATGAAGAAGAAAAATATGTGAGTGTTGTTGTCGTAATGATGGTTTAAGTGAAGAAAACACTACATTATTTTGCTTTCTGTTTTTATTGCCATTAACTATGAAACGTGATGTTCCTTTATTTAAATATAGTATACGCTGATATAGTAGGATAGTTTATCGACTACCCACTTAGCAAAAGTTTACTTATGATATTGTTATTTGTTATTGCATTTGATATTATTTTTGGGATTTAAAATCAGGATGCAAAAAAATTTTTTGGCCAAAAAATGCATGCGGAGTAATTTATGCAATGCCGTTATTATGTTAAATCGTATTTATCTTTTAATGAAAACGTGATTTGCGGCAAAATAATTAAAGTACAAAAACCTGAATGTCCAATAATTGTAAAGATTTAAAAATAAGGAAAAAAACTATTTAAGTAAATTTAGCATTAAGATTAGTTACAAGAAAACTAGAAGGTAGCTAACATCTCTGTTTGTCCAGCCGTTCGCAAGATAATAGGCCAGAAAATTGAGTATGAAAATAAAGCAGTTATGAATCACAGAAAGTGTCTAGCTACTGATGCTCTAGACACCTCTTAGCGGAAGGCAATGAAAAAGCCAACATTACCAAGAAACACCAGCGCATCTCTTGTAAACTCACAGTAAGCAGAATTCGAGAGGAAATCTTTATTGAGGTTAAGAACTAGAGGAATCATATGGGACCTTAATAATTTAAGACTCTAATATCCCTAAATAAAATTAATATAAGGATACTCACTACCTTTTTTATAGGCTACTGTAGATTGAAGAACATTCTCCAGAGGCATTCAGGGCAACAGTCGCACAGTGGATCATTGTAAAATGTTAAAGTTCATTCAAAAGTAGATACTGGTGTATCTCGGGAGCCAAAAAATTAAAACTTTATTTTAACTATATCCTACTGAACAGGGTTATTCAAAATGAGCATTTTCAGTATTTTGCTAAAATGAGAAATTTCTTAGTAAATTTTTGATTTTTAAACATCTCTAACTTTTTTGTTATACAAGATTTTTAAACGAAACAAACTTTGTGTAATAGCCTTAGCGATTAGTATAAGAAAACTGAATTGTGTTGATAGATTTATGATTTTTAGCAAATAATAATTTTTTAGAGGTCCAAATTTTTTTTTAATTCTCCTACTTAATAGAGCATAACTTCTAAGGTTCGTTAGGGCATGAAAAGCATAAGCACTGTGTCATAGCGCTTAATATCCCCTACATGCCTATACTCCATTGTACACCAGGCACGATCCGAACGTGAGCACCAGAACAATTTTCCTGACACAAGGTAAAAATTTTTCGCAAAATGGAAGTAGAAAATGGAATGGTTTGCTATTTTGTAAGCATTTTATTTTTTTTTCAAATCGCCTTTTTGAGAGACGTTGTTTAGGTGAATATGCGTATTTTTAGAAAGAAATCAAAAATTTTTAGTAAATTTCAAAGTCATGCACAGTTGGTCACAAAAATATTTTGCCTACTTAAAATAATGTAAATTGATATAATTTAGGTCACAAAAGTACTTTGAATTTTAAATTGATTTGCACTGATTGCAAAATAGTTTTGTTTTTCAAATTTTTAAATTGTGTGGAGCATATTCTAAAATTGGGTTATGATTTGGATTTTAGTCCGTTAGGCGACACAGTGATAAAAAATAAGGAAAATGAAGAAAAAAGAAACCAAACAAAAAAACACAAATTCAAGAAAAATCTTAAGAACAAGGCCTAATCATCGATTAGCCAAAGCAAGAGGAAGGGAACACAAATAATGGAAATACTGCAAGAAGATTTGGAACTAATAAGGCGATTCAGTATTATTTTACAAGTTCTAGCATGCAGCACAAAGATAAATGCAAAATAATTTGGAGAGCACGCCAAAAAAACAGTTATACTTTACAGCGAAAAATATTCTTGGAGATAAAATAATAATTCAACACAATATGGTACCAATAAGATATCTATCTGAAGAACCGCAAGAAAAACGAAACAAAGACTATAGATTCTTTCGCTAGCACAACACAAGAAAAATTTCTAGATATTGTACTACTGAAAACTTGATTGTTATTTTATTATACACATCAGATCCCTATATATCCAATATCCGGCAAAAATGGATAACTACTTTTATTAAATTAGACGTAGAAGCCAAACTGTTTCTAGAAGATGAAAATTAAGGCTATTTAGAAGAAATATTTATTAAAATTGTTTAATAAATTAAAATTTTTTGTACATCAATAAAGTATCAATCAATTTACAATAACAGTTTACATATACGAGTAGTATTTGTGTTTATTTTTAACTTAAATACCTCCTTATCTAAAGAAATTTTGAGCCAATGAATAAAAAGCTTGACCCTATATATGTAAAACGAACTCTTTAAACAAGTTTTGATACTTTACTTTCGTACCAAAAAAACTTAGAATGTATTTTGAAACCTATCACAACTATTTTTCTAACCGGTCGATTTAAAATTTTTATACCTTAACGCCTATGATCTCACCTAGTAGATAAAAGAAACTGGGTATCAAAATTACGATCCGTTCAAAAATTATATATTTTTGACCGCCTTCTCGTAAAATGTCCACTGTGAGTCGGTGCCAATATTGTGAAATATGACAAAGAAACTCCAGATCGTATTGTGAAGACCTAAGAAACTGTATTTCACAAGATATATAACCTTCTGTGTATGTACCTTCTAGAAGATTACGATCACACAACAAAAGAAAATAACCGACTGTAATATTAAGATTTCTCAGCAGTGCATTTGTGATTAAGGTACTTTAGCTCACAACAGAGGGTACTATATATATATGGTCTGGTTGCAGTCTTTCGTTTCTCCCCCTTATTGTGTACTTTTGATTCTATTCTATTCTAGTCTATTCAATTTATTTTATTCTAGTAGATTCTGTTTAATATTATTCTATTATTATATTATTTTATTATTCTATTAACATCTACTCTATTCTTTTCTTACTATTACATAACTATAACCTTTTCAAAAACTTATGGGTACTACCACCCATCCACCTAATAAGTTTCTCTTAGAACAATTTTTATAACAAAGAAAACAAAATAATAAATAGCAATTTGACTAACAATTAATTTTTATTTTGTTTGTTAATTAACTTTAAAAATGTCTAGCTTATATTTTTTCATTTTGCGCATTTTTTGTGTACGAAAATTGTTTTTAGATTAATTGAAAATAAATTGCGGCTATAAATAAAAGACAAAGTATGCACATCAAATAGCAGACTAACGACAGCAGACAAAACCACATCAAAGATTTTTCAAGCTTTTTTCCAAATAACATTTGATACACTAATGTAGCATAAAACTAGCAAAGTGAAAACCATGATTTTTGCTGCACAGAATCGTAAAAAAAATGCATCCCAAAAGTTTTGAATAATTAAAGTAGTTAAGTTTATATATTCTGAATAAACAAGCTCAGCTTCACCGACTTAAGAAAGTAGTTTTTCTTCTTACTAATCTTGCGCCCAAAATCAAAAAATTCTTATAGAGTGAAAGAGGCTTTGTTGATAAAATACTTCCCAGGAGGCCAAACGTTTTTTTGTTTGCTAAATGAGTGTATTAGCGATACAAAATGATTTCTGATATACCCCCAGTACCCCAGTGCCCCGAAGACAGCAAGGGACAACTAGAAGCTCCACGTTATTTCCACGGGAATCAGTAAGCCCCGGAGACAGCTAAAAGTCTCTTTAGACTTTTAACTGTTTCTCTGACTGATTATTGAGATTGACCCTTCGGGAGTATCGTGGTAGTTGTGGTTTTACGGCCCTAGAATGAGTTGATTTATGTTGGCTAGGATCATCTCGCCTTTAATCACACCTACCTGGTGAATGATACAGATCCGGTGAGCATGCTAGTCATGTATTCTGGACAGGAGTTGGATAGTCTCCAGCTCTTCAGCAAGGAGTAGTGGTTTGCAGCCCTGCCCTGGAACCGCTGAAATTGCGACTAGGAAAGACCTGTTGCTAGAATTAGTCTTCGGCTTCCTAGGGCGTGAATGGCGCTGCTTTTCATTCACAGTGATTTGACCACCATCTGATTAAGACCCACGCCAGGTGCAGATGTAAATCTTATCACGAAATACCCCCAGTACAATTTGGCTCTTACTTTTATTTTTTTACAGACCGCTTTGTCTTGTACGTTTCTGCCTGAAGTGGGACTGCTCATTGGGTATACATTTCAAAGTCGCTTTCATACAAAAACATACGCTCCTTTTTTACTTTTATCTGTTGTCTTTTTAGAACTTAAAAATAAAACAGGTATTTAAAATATCGAAATTTACGTTAAGTGAAAAGGAAAATTGATGGAGGGAGATGTAGATTTTTCTAATGAATTTAATTGGAAACGCATTCGGATGCTGACTTCGAGTCTGCCATAAATCCAGTGGAAATTGTTGAAATATTGTCTAAGGATGACAATGTTACGAAAGTTGGAGATTGTTTAGCAGCAGTCTTGGAAATGTTGAATACTGAAGTGGATTGGACTGACTTTATTTATTAGAAAATATAGTATCCAGCATCAGACATCACCTGTTATGACGTAATAAGGTTTACATCTGCACCTGGCCGAGGGCCTTAATCAGATGCTAGCCATTACCACTGTGGATCGTATGTAGCGCTATCCTCGCCATAGAAGGCCTTCGGATACGTATATCCTCCGGTCACTCCTTTTTGCAACTTCCAGTAGTAGGCCGCAGCCTTCACTCCTTGCTGAAGAGTCGGAGACAATCCAACTCCTGGTCCACAACGCATGAAGCTTAATATAATTAAGAACATGACGGCATTCATACTCACTGGATCTAGACTCATTGTTTCATTCTGAATGATCTGACCCACAAACTCAAACGAGCGCCTCGAAACACACAGCCACCGCGATACTCCCGAAGGGCCTACCTCAATAATCAGTCAGAGTACAGCCAAATGCCTAAAGAGACAAACAGCGGAATTCTGGGGCTTTACTTCTTCCCGTGGAAATATAGTGGATTGTCCAGTTGACTCCTACTAGCCTTGAAGGGAACTGGGCTCCCTTTTACCCCGCAAGACACAAGTCTACATGATTGTAATGTGCCCCCGGGAGGACATTATCTGCTATAATACATACTTGCAATTTACAGCCAATAATATCCTTTAATTATCAAAGGAATCAACCAATAGTACAACAGCCATTACAAAAACCGCCGTTAATAGATCTTCGACAACTAAGCAATAGATACCAACAAAAGACCTTGAAATTAAAAGATTTTTGGGACAAGTATACATGGTTTCAGTGAAAGTTGGGTCTCTTTCAGATTGGTTGTCCAGAAATCAACAATTCTTGGAAAAACCATATTCCGAAATCGTTGTCAGTTACTATTAAGTTTCATGCACTTTGCAGATAATTGTTGTATTATTCCAGGTAAATGGCTTGGAAAAATCCAGCCAATGTTAGAAATGCTCCAGACGCGACACCAAAAAGATTAAGTACCAGGGGAAAATAGTTCATTGACGAAACTTTTTTTGACGAGGCAGATTTGGTTTCCGATAATTAATTGCCAAAAGGCTCATTCTTATGGGTAAAACTGTGTAAACTTTAATTTACTGAAGGATTTACTTGGTCAGTGAAAATACATTTTGGTGAATCAACTATTGGAGTAAAAGAACGGTACTTAATAAAAAAAATTTTGTAAATATTTAATCGCTGAATGGAAAAAAGAAGGGCGTCATTATATGTTGACAATATTTATACCAGCCAGGAACTCGCTCAATATTATAAAATAGGATCTTCACAAATAAGAAATATTTTTCAAAAAAGTAGTGAATTGCGCATTTAAAGTAATGGGAATAGTAGTGCTCAAATGCAACAATAAGCGAGATGCCACAATGCATGCTCCAGTGAGGATATCCAATTCATATCAAGAAGTTGATCTAAATATGTCATCAACTAGTAGAGCAAGAAGATGCAAAAGTATAACAAAGGAAAATTAGCTTAGCTATCAGTGAATATGATAAAGATTATTCTTTATAGAAATATCGTTGGGTATAGTAGCATCCTACTGTATAAGAAATTTTTAATTGAATTATTACTAGGCCTCTCTACAGTAAACGCATATGTTAATTGATGTATATCCAACTGAAAATACACAACAATCTAGATTAATATTGTTTTCACAACGTATGTGACATTATAATAACATCTAACTCCATTTCCCTATTACCCAGTCCGTTGTTTCCTTAGCATACGTTTAAAACATAGCACATAAGCGAACTTAGTTGGTAGATAATTAATTGAAACTGATAATTTTTACTCTTTAATATTCTAAAAAGCTATAAATAATTGCATATAATATAGTCTTACCCTTTAGCAAATTCCGAAAATAGTCTTAGGGGCTTTTGTTGTTCATACGTATTTATGGAGTTGCCCATATATGTTGCTAATAATGTTTTATAGCATTATTATGCTAACAAAGTATTATATTTTATAATAAGAATGCAATTATTTAGTTACTTGAAGGGCTACATTTAACTTGAGCTACGTTTATGAACGACATATTTTATGTTATGGCTATGTCATATAACATGCAATAGTTAATTAGCTGTCCTGTAATAGTCAACAGTGCTGTCTGTTAAAATTTTTGGAATGTCTGCTTTATTAAATTGCAGTTTTGTTTATTTGTCTAGCAAACTAACAATTGTGGTTTTGTTAGATTTATAAAACAGACTTCAATGTTATTGGATTTTATGTACAATAATGTATAAAGTATTGTGCTGTCATTTTTTTTGAAACATTGTCTGGGGCGAATGGATGAAAAAATAAGTAAATGAGCATATTCTAGTTAAGCTTAGGTTGGTTTATTTGTTATTTATAATTTTATGAAGAATTTTAATTTGTAGTAAAATGAATACGGGGAAAAATGTCCATATTAACTTCTGTTATGCACGTAAAGCATTTCAACTAGTCAACCATAATATTTGATTAAGAAGATAAAAATAGGTGGAGAGGTTGAAAGGACGTTCGAGATTTTTTCAAATTTTTTAACTATTATTGGTCTTGGTCCTCTTTCCTTTCAAACTTATATGAATAACGTCAAAACTATACATGTTTTGGTATACTTTTCGTGTATGCGGACAACATATGTTTATTTTATAGATATCAGGACCTAAAATTGAATATAATGCTGTGACATTTCTAAACTTAAGCGACTGGTTTGTAATTTAACCAAAACTAAAATTAAGAATTGAGGCTTTATATTTTAGGACATGGTAATACCATTGCTGAATAGAAAAAATGTTAAATATTTAGGTATTAAATTAAATTGCAATTTATTTCTTAAACTTAAAAGGAAAATATTATCTTCCATAAGGTTTACAAATTTAAATATACATTAGGAAGTAATGCAAAGCTATCATTGATACATTCTCACTTAACATATCTCCCATTTCTGTATGGCTTTAAAGTAAACACCAATCTCAAGTCTCTTCAATCCGCTCAAATCAAGGCATTAAAAATTGTTTTTAAACTTCCAATAAGGCATTAAACATATGATTTATTAAAATTTGATGCAAAAAGCATTTTACCAATTCATGGATTATTCAAACAAAAAACATTTAAATAATTGTTTTCAAAATAATAATAACACCTTAAATTTACCAAATACTGAAATTATATCTGTTTTTAAAGCCCATATTAGAGAAAAATTATTTCAGATATTTCAGTTATTTCGCACTTCTAATGTAATCATTCATTGCCAAAATTTACAATACTTCACATATGCTATTTAATATTTATTTGAATCTACAAATCATTAAATTGTTATTGTATTGTTTCCTTTAGCCTCTTTAAAGCTTTGTAGGCGCAGCGGCTTAAGTTTTTTTTTTTTATTTTGATTAATAAATAACGATTTGAAAAAATCTCTTGTGACATCAAATTTGACATTTATTTTTTTGTTTTAGCCTGTGACGACCAAAAGTCGGCAGGCTTGTTTTTGGATCACATAGCAATTAAATCACAAGCAATTAAACTCTATATATTTTTAACATTTTTAAGTTTTTTTATTATTATTAAATGAATTTACATACCTGTCATATTTTATAATTACATTTATTGCTTATTTGGTTTTATATTATTAGCGAATAAAATACTTGAAATTATAATAGCCGTTAAGAAGCGCCACCTATTAACATGAAGCTACAGCCGTAAGAAAAACATACCATTAAACACAACCCTAAACAGTCGCAAGCAGCTTTCGTTTAGTGATATGGGTATGTATGTGTGCCTGGCAGAGTCATATAAAAGCGATATAATTTAGTATTTGAGAAGAGTTAGCCACGGGCAAGCAACCGGGCAAGACTGCTTTTAAGTGAGATAGAATTTTATTCAACTTAACTAAAATAGTCTTGTGAATAGGTTCAACTCGATTAATCAAAGTCAGAATTTTATTCGACTTTGAACTAATTGAGTATAGCTAAGGTTTACGGCCAAGCCAGTTCTGTCGCTGCTTCACCTGGCCAGAATTTTATTCGCCCAGGTGACGGAGGCCAGAGCAAGGCCACGCTTTGTTCAGCCAGGCCAGAATTTTATTCGCCTAAGCTGAACAGGACGGACAAGAGCGTAAAGAAGGCTAACACCAATTTAGACGAGGAAAGGTTGTCTCGGAATATTTTTCGTGACAACCGCGACAAGTTAAAAATTGGTGGACAGGCAAAGTGTTCTGCTCAGACTGGACCTGGATCTTATTCGCTCCAGTGTGTGAGGCAGTAGGCTAGCCGGCGGAGAGTAGAGACGAGAACTCTTGAGGGCCACGAAGCGGTAGATCGACGTTGGCGTTCTCAGTAGTGCAGTAGTATAATTTTTACTTAATTTAGGAGTAGATTATAATAAAAATTATTAGTGTCATTTGTGTTATTAGAAAACAAATTTTTTTTACACGCGAGAACGTGTCGTTACAAGCCATAAATCTGAAATATGACAATCTTTTCAAAAAAATATCAAACTAAAAAATCAAATAAAAAAGGAATTAATTTACAATAGTATTGCGCCACTTTAAAAACGAGTTTTTTACACCGTTTAGCAGGGGTAAAAGGACATGTATATTTAGTTTTTGTTGTCACAGCAAATAATTATCAGTAAAAAATAAACGAAATTACCTATTATCTGTTTTACAAACTACACAGTTTTTTTAAGAAATCGTATACACTCAAGACAATAACATCATTGCTTATAAGAAATTCTACGAAATAATACTAATATTATAAATGATACGCTCAATCTCGCAACAATATCCAAATGAGGTCGTGTGAATAGAGTCGATTTTAATGCCCGTAAGACTCAATGTTGAACGCTTACGTATAGATGGGTGTTCAGAAATGATGCTGCATCTGTTATTATGGCTTACATAAGTACAAAGGAATTGAAAGCTCCTGATGATCTTGGCATGAAAATCCCGTATGATGTTCAATGTTGCATGTTTGCACATAGATGAGTGTGTGTGTACATAATGCTGCTTGTGTTATTATGGGTAATATAAGTACGAAGGAATCGGAAGCTCTTGATGATCTTGGCACGAATAGTGTGATGTTCGATGGATTAAGCACATCTTTTAGTTTTCTAAAGAAGCTTTCAAGTGAATCGCTTTTCTAGAGTAGCGATGCAATTTGTATTATATTTCACTGTTTTCTCGTTACTATAGTGGTAATTGCTCTAATGAAATTAGAGAACTTATTTCCGTCACTAGTAAGTTTTTGCGTTTAACACGTTTTTAGCCATTTGTGTTTGAATATTTGTTTTTTAATAATGAAAAATAATTTCATTCAAATGCATTAGCCTACATGATCGGTCCAATTTTTAAGCACATTATCGATTGTGTGCAGCTGTATTTCACCAATGACTTCACGAATATTGTCCTTTAAAGCGTCAATTGTCTTTGGCTTGTCGGCGTAACATTTATCTTTGACGGCACCCCAGAAATAATAGTCCAACGGTGTCAAATCGGAGCTCCGAAGTGGCCAAACGACATCAGCTCTGCGGCTGATAGTGCGATGTTCAAAATAGGGCACAAAACATCGAATGTAGCTTCGGCTGTGTGGCACGTAGCGCCATCCTGAGAAACCAAATTTTGCCAATATCCTCCTCTTCAGTTTTTGTGAACAAAAATTCTTTCAACATTGCCCGATAATGATCGCCATTGACTGTAACGGCCACTCCTTGCTTATTTTCAAAGAAAAATGGCCCAATTATGCCTCTGGACCAAAATCCACACCAAACAGCGAATCGTTTTGGGTGCGTCGGCTTTTCAATGTATGCGTGCGGATTTTCTATGCCCCAAATGCGACAATTTTGCTTGTTTACACATCCGCCAAAACCAAAATGAGCTTCATCTGAAAAGATGATTTTTTTTGCAAGATCGGCATCTTCTGTTAGTCGGTCGCAGGCCCAGTTAGCGAAGCAAAAACGCATTGGATGGTCACTCGGCTTCAACACCTGTATCAATTGGACTTTGTATGGCGTCATACCAAGGTCTTTATGCAAAATTCGTCTCAATGATGCCTGTGAAATGTTCAATTGTTGAGAACGACGGTGAATTGATGTTGCTGGCGTTTCACGCACACTTTCTGCTACAGCAGCAATATTCTCGCACTGTTTTTAGCTTTTCACGCTTTTCTTTATCGATGAGGATGCCAGCTTCTTGCTGTTTTTTCAAAAGATAACGAACATATGGAGCTGACGGTGTTTCTCTTCTTCCAAAATCTGTACGCAATTTTTAAACATTCTGTTGCAATAAAACCATGATTTTCAAAGTAATGTCGCAATATTTCCCAGCGTTGTTCAAGCGTATACACAACCATATTCGTTCAGCGGAAGGCTAAAACTAATTATGTGTCAAATCAAACATGAGCTAAGTACTACCATTCACGAAATAAGCACTTGTTGAAGAAAAAAAAAAGATGGCGAACCCTTTATTTGACACTGTATTTATTTTTTAAAATGAAAAACGAAATGACAAATTTGTACACAAAAATACTTTTACGTCTAGCGAAGGGTGTTAAAAAATATAAAACTTTTTATATTATTTATATTGCCACTCATGTGCCTGTCACTGCCACTGTGTTTACAAAACATTACCGGTTTTGAATACAAAATATTCATTCATTTTCTTCCATGTTTAAGCGGAAAAAACATAAAGTTTTTGTTTATAAAATTATTTTTGTTGCTGAAGGCCAATCAAGTAATTGTGTAAAAATAGTTGCTGCCTGTAAGTGTTTGCAAATGTGTGATTGTTCATTTACTTGTACTTGGCACAAGTGCTTTCAATTCTACTTGTAAATTGATTTTAAACATAATTCTACTGACTCTTATTTGTAGTTTAGAAGGTTTTTATAATTGAGGAATTATTATTTTTTCGCGCAATTGCTATTTATGTTTGCAATGCCTTACACTCACAGAAATAAACAATCCATTTTGTCGAGTCATCAGGGTGAGTGTGTTTTTTCAATCCAAATTCCTAAAATTTGCAAGAAGAATAATATGAATGTTTGCCATATCATGCAAGCGTGTACATTTATAACACATGCTTAACAAAAGCATCCCATATTTAGCTGGAATGCACTATAAGGGATTTTTTGTGATTTGGAAATTTATTTGCGCTCACACACTTGTCACAAATAATGATGTTCTGGGCATGAGTATGAATTATTTGAACCAAAAATTTTACACTTTTATGCATCAGACCTCTTGAACAGATGACGCTGTTTCTCTTTACATGAACAGTAGCTGTTTTATTTATTTTTTTGATGTTACTAATTTGTGTTGATGTTATTTTGTTTTTATGCTACATTTAAATGCTGTGACAAATGTTTAGTGATAAGGATGGTAAATAGAAAAAATTTCTCTGGCTTTATTACCAGCAAGTTGTACTTGAAGCAGAATACAGCTTTTTGCGTTTTTTTGTGTGCAATAGTTTAAGATACGATAGACGCGATACGCATTAAATTGGGCAACTGTATGTTGATTTATTTTACATTTTAAAAAACTACATAACAAAACTAATACCGGATAAAATTTCTTGTCAAAGAAATCTGCAAAATTAAGATTTTGCTATCCAAAGCCAGAAAATTCTATAGGAGAGTAACCGGAATGCGTGTCTGAATGAGAGGTAGATTATAAGCGTAACCTGTGCGAGAAGCCTGTAATGTTAATTTAAGAACGGCTAAACATTGATAAACTGTACAGAAACTTTATTTATGAAACTTTTTCAGGATAACGAACCTTTTTTTTGGGAAAGCGTTAGAGAAGTTATACAGATGAATGCTACAGAAAGTTTAGGGATTTAAGCAAGAATTATGTTGATGTTGAAGATATGCAAAGTAGAAATAATTCAATCAACATTTCAATCAACTAGCAATATTTTTGAAATTGACCATACAATTATGGGTAATGAAATCATTACAGAAGATTATCGATGACAATTACTTGTACTGTAATACGTACTCAAGGCTTTCAAAAATGTTGCAGCTTAATTTTTCTCTATTTTTTGATGACAGATAAATGACACATAAAAATAATCGCTATAACACTTGAAGACTTTAAAATAAATATAATTTTCAGCATCGCCAATTTCTGCAGCGACAAAGAGCGAGTGATCACAAGTTTTCATTCTGTTGTTTTTTTTGGGACCAGCACTCAGGGGAGGACCCCTAAACATGCAATGCATTGTGATTAGGTTGTGGGGAAGAAGAAAGAAGGAATGGAGTCATTGGACATTGGATTTGAACCTTTCTTTATTGAAAATAACAGGAAAGACCTGTGGAGGGAGTTCAATTCCCATACGGACAGTTCTGCTAAAAAACGTATTCTCCCTATAATGCGTAGTGCGATTAACTGGCCAATCAACTACAGATGGCTGCGCTGTCAATAAAAATCAAGTTAAACGTAAAAAAGTGTGAGTAACGGGAATGTGTTCCCTAAAACAGTGAAATACAAACCATATTGCGTCGATACTTTAGAGGTGCCCCTGTAGGCTAGTAGGTAGTATACTAGCTTGTCAGTATAGGGGTTGTGGGTTCGATTCCCAACGAAGACCTTTATTTTTTTCACTACAAAAAAAATTTACTGTCGGTGGGGCTGCTCAGCGATGAAGGCATAGTCACTGGTCGCTGTGCTGTCTTAGATGACAATTAATTCCCGACTATCCTTCTAATTTCACCACCTGTTTCATCTTTTCTCTATTCCTTTCCTAAAGAATGACTAAATAGGCATTGTTGCCTGAAGTGCTACTTCTCTTTAAAAAAAAAAGAATTAATCTTGTATGCAGTCGAGCAACTTCAAAATAGACTGTGGGACGCCGGACCATACTTGAGAGTCGTATTTAATTTTTGGAAGGATATAGATGGTATAAATAATACAAAGATCGGATAGAGAAAAGTATCTCCTACATCGTTTTAGAAAGCCTAGGCACTTGAAAGCTTCTTTAGAAATCTCAAAAATATGTTTAGTCCAACAAACATTACACTGACTTTTCGTGCCAAGAACATCAAGAGCTTCCGATTCCTTAATACTTATATCACCCATAGTAACAGATTCCAAACACAAATCTATGCAACAATGAATCTTGCGGGCATTAAAATCGACTCTAATCACACGACCGCATTTGGAGATGATTGCAACATCGTGATTGATGCTCTGCATTTTGGAATCCATCTCCGACGGGTTCGGTCCATTACTAAATGAATACGAATGACAAATGTTATCGGCAAAAGAGTATATAGGGTTGAAAGTTTGACAGTTTGAAAGTCTGTATGTTGTGATTGAGTATCGTTTGCCTTTACTTTCTCTGCACTACATCAACCCCACTATTGTTTGGCATGTTGTACTACGAAGTTTTGGTTTTTTCCATGAAACTCACAATTTCCGACAATTGTTGTTAAGAAGTAACCGTGTGCTACACAGAACAAAATAAAATACAAAAATATTTTTAAAATACTTTGTGGTCCTGCCAACCCAACTTCGACATAAAAATATAATTTCATCTTTGTTATATGCTTAGTATATGATTAGTTTCATTTGATTCAATACAAATAATTTCGTGGCGTTTACACACTTCTTTTTAGATTTTTTTTTATTTAAAAACAGTTGACTGTAAGAAATTAATTTGATATTGGGGATTATTTTCAGATTATTATTATTTCCTTAGTGTAATAAAAATGTTCAACACTTCTTAAATGATTTTTGCAATAAAGTTAATTTTAAAATTTTTAATTTTTATTAAATAGCACAAAGGATACAAAAACAGCGATTAGCAACTTTTATTTCCTTGTTTTTGTTTAACTTTACTTTGTATTACATTTTCACTTAAACATTCACGTTGTAACATCACGCATATTTGCATGTCTTAACAATTTTTTTTTTTTCGAAAAGAATAGTTGCCATCATAAATTAAGAAGGTGTTTAAAAATAAAAAAGAAAAACCCCCTACTTGAGGGAATTTATATAACAGACTGTAAGCTTAAGACTGCAAATGAGGGTATTGCCTGTAATGATAATGTATAAAACGTATTTTTTAACAAGAAAAAATTATTCTATTCAGTCTTGTTACTAAGAAAACATAATATCTGAAGGAATTTAATATTGCTTAAGCAAATTCTTTTTTCTTTTCTTTTCTTGCTTGGATAGCATTTAATTGTTATGTGAGTGCTTTTGTTCTGGGGCAATAAAATAAAATGTTAAGTTTAGTGTTGTCCTTTCTTAAATTTGAGTTTAAAGGTTTTAATAATGAAACGTTGAGCCAAGATAGTAAAGTATAAAATATTTTATAATGACAGTAACATATTTGGCATGAAGTTAGTATTGCAGAACTTAAAGCATAAGCTAAAAAGATATAGTACAATTGTTTCCGACAGCGTTTATTTAGAGAAGTTTTAATCAGACTTCTTTTAATAAAAAATTGGATGTAGTGTCGTTTCTGATAAAGTTCGGGTAATGTGCTATTTTTCTTATTATACAGTTACTGGAGTAACTTATTCCATACACAGCAATTTTACCGCCTTCTCGTATATTCACTTAGAACTTGCTTTTGGATGGCCGTCGTCCAGTTTTGACCTTTTTCCTTTTCTGACGAGAATATTCATTAGAAAATGAGTCTCAACGTTTAGCATACTTTTAAATACAATAGTTTTCGAGTATTAAGTTGTTTGGATTTGTTCTGTCAGTAACTGAAATACTATTGTCATTTCTTTAGGCATAAACCGTCACTACTGGATGTTTGTTCTGTATCAGCGGAGAGTTCTTTCGATGTGATAACACCATTATTAAGCCGTGTTCTAGACAGCACTGGTGAATCTGTACTCGATTTTTGGTAATTCTTTCATTAGGGTCGTGTCTACTCATGTAAGTAAATTATACGCCATTTGGCATTTTATGTGCGGCCAATCTACATTTACGTCTTTTATTTGTGTCTATCTAAGGGTGCTTTTCGTTTGTTAGAGTGTATGAGTTGTTTTAGTGGTGTGAAAATGTTGCCTGAGGTCGTGTTTACCTGTTCGTTTATAATATCACTGTTTAAAGATTTTGTTTTGTAGATTTCCATGTTTTTAAGAATGTCTAGTCTTCGTTCTTTTTTGTAGTAATATCAAACACTCACCCATTTCGCTTGGTAAATGTTCGTGAGTTGCAAGGTGTAATGCAAAATTGGAGTCATCTCTTTTTCGTTTGTATAAGGATTCTGTAAATCTTGTTTTAAGTGTAGGTCCAGTTTCTCCTTTAAAAGTTTACATGTATGTTTACATGTACAAGTAAGTCTGTATACTCCACTAGAACTAAATTTGTAGTTTTTTCTGTCAATGTCCTGAGATTATGTCTTTGTATGTTGCTGGTTTTAAATGCTGTGAGTAAATTTCTTTTGTAAAAAACTTTAGTTAATGTATATATTTCTGGTCCTGTGAAAGTAAAAATGTCCCCCGTGTTGTATTGATGGTTTCTTTGTCTTCTTTATTCCTGTTTTTAGTGTTGTATTATCTCAAAAGTTTGTCGATAGTAGCGGTCATGCCGAACAAACAGCCTACAATGACGATTTACACCGAAAGAAATGGCAAAAAAATAGTTTTCAATCACTAGCTCTCAAGTTAATACTCTTTAAATTACTTGGATGCTCTGTTAACAACGTATTTCATTGTGTGACAATTTTACCCTCGCAAATTTTCCACCAGCAATAGTGTAATATTTTATGATCGCCGGGTAATAAATTAGGATTACAAGGCAATAATTTAGCTTTGTTGTATTTTTAATACAATTATAGATTTTATTTTATTGGTTTAATCTTGAGCTCAACGAGGAGCCTAATAGGTTTTAAATTTTTTAGAGCTCAACGTGGAGCTCACTTGTTGGTTCATAATAATAATAATTATGAATAGTTGCTTATATGTAATTTATGTGAAGACTCCAAGCAGTCTAGAATAAAGAAAGTTATTATTACTTGGGCGAAAAGTGTAACGCGATCTAATTTTTACTACATTGATTTTTGGCATTGGTTTTCTACTAAATAAATGTGTCGAGATAAATGCATCGATCAGCACATGTAGTCAGAATAACAACAACACAAAAGCAAAAGCTATGTGAAACCTTTTGTTACGACTGCATGTGTGTGTGCATATTTAATTAGGGTGATTCCGCTACAATAGTTTCTATACTTTCTGTTAAGGTAATAGACCAGGGTAGTTTTCTTAATTCTTGTTGTATTGTCCTATTAACTCGGCTATACTGGTCGATACTTTCTGTTTCTTTAGTTGTCTTTCAGTGTACTGATCTTAAGAACCTTAGTTTAGCATACTTTTCTTTGGTGTTCATTACAAAAATCAATAAAAGTAAGTGATCTTAAGGTCGGAATCGAATCATTAAAAGAACGTAAACGTACACTTAAGATCGTTAAGTTATCCTAGTATATATGCTCATAACTCTCAATCGATGTGTATGATATTTTGTGTGTCTCCATCTACCCAAAAATAAAAAAAAAAAACTTTATGCATTTCGTATTTTTTGGTAGGCAATGTGTGTTTATGACCTTAAAAAATTCGGTACAGAACACTAACATAAAGTTTTATTGTGTTTTCATCTTAACACCTAAGAGAACACTTTCACAAGTCCACACTCAAAAATATATTAATAAATTCATACAAAAGGTGTTTGATATTTGCTCGTTGTCAGTTAACTGGTTCTCGCTATTGTCCCGTTCCCAATAAATACACAGGAAAGCAAAGCAAGGTGTTGCTTCAATACACCAATAACGATAAAAGAAACAAGCATAACAAGAGAAGAAAAAATGGTTTAATGCAGAATAAAAATATTTTAACAATTGACGATATTCAGTTGTGAGAATTATTGCTAAAAAAAATATACCATGAAAGCAACTTCGAGGAAGAAGAAAACTGTCACGACGGATCTTATTTAACCCCTTTTAATTTATTTCAAATTTTCGTATGAAAATATTCTTTTTTGGTTCACAGAAACTTATTTGAAAGTAAAATGGAAATAAAATGAAAGCAGTTTATGTCTATGTTATTATAAGAAAAAATTAACCTTATACAGGGGAAATAGAATTATAAAATCATTCGTTGGTTATTAGTGTTTTATTTAAACTTTGACTTTTATCTTTACTTTCTGACTTTTCTCTTTGTATTTAGTCAATTTGCATTGGGCAAATATATTTAGTTGTTTTAAAGATTTGTAAGAGGTTTTCGGTGAATTTTATTTAATTTTTCCGGAAATTTCAAATTATAATTAGAATTAAAATAATTGTTTAGTATTAGGAGGATAAATGAATAAATAGACCCAGTAATTTATGAAACAACTTTGAAGTCAATGACATTAAAGACACTATAAAAACTTAATAAATTCCTTAAGTTGCTAAATATTGGGGTTTTCAACAAGAAGCTTGGTTTTTAATTGCGCCAACACCAAAAACAACGATGCATCGTAGTAGATGCAATCCACTATGAACACGGTGGTTCTGTTAAACTTAATTTTTATTAAATTTGTGATATTTTCGGACAACATAATCGTCCTTCTGCGAACTCTGTTAAGAATTTGGTCGTTAAATTTGATTCGACAGGCTCGATACAAAATATGCGAACTCGCACGCTTATTCGACCGGATCGTTCAACTGCAGACATCGCAGCCGTGAGTCACAGTGTTGAAACAGATCCAAATTTAGTTATTTAAAACCACCACGCGTGAGAATTTGACTTTGAAGCCTTACAAGTTAAATTGGCTCAGGAATTGAAGCTGACCAATCAATCACATCGCCGTAAATTCACTTAATTTATTGAGGAAGAACCGACAGGTTTTTCTGAAGAAATTATCATTTTTTCAGACGAAGCCCGTTTTCACTTTTCAGGGTATGTTAACAAGCAAAATTGCCTCATTTGGGCTTCTGAAATTATTATTAGTAAAAAAGTAAACGAAATGAGCAATTTTGGCTCGGTACCGAAACAACTCACATATAGTCTAGGAAATGATACTATTTTAGTTGTATATTTTGGAATTACCCTTTTTTTGCTAAAAGAGAAGTAGAAATTTAGGCAACAATGCCAATTTAGTCAAGTACCGTGCTGCATTCTTAAGGAAAGGGATAGAGGAGAGATGAGACAGAAGGTGAAAGTAGAATGATAGTAATGGAAGTTAACTGTCGTATAAGACAGCATACCCAAATCACTGGGCAGCCCCATCGACAGTCAATTTTTATTTTGTAGTCAAGGTCTTTGTTGGGAATCAAACCCACAACCCCCAGACTGACAAGCTAGTACACTACCTACTAATCTACAAGGGCATACTGTTAATTAAACCCCACCGACAGTCAATTTGTATCTTGTAGTGAAAAACAGCCAAGGTCTTTGTTGAATCGAACCCACAACCCCCGGACTGACAAGCTAGTACACTACCTACTAGCCTACAGGGGCACCTAATATTATATTACTTCCAGAAAATAATTTAAAAAACAGAAAATAAAAGCAACTAAAATTAAACAAAAAAAAAAACTTCGCCAAGCAGATGCCTACACTGAATGATAATAACAACAGCAAGCAGCTATATAAGCGAACATTTTTTTATGCGTTACAGTGATAAAGTTAACATCGTGTTTATTTTGTGTGTATTTAAAGTAAATAAATCGTCTACTTTTATTTAAAACTCTTAAGTGCTGCATTATTATTTTGCAATAAAAGAACTCAATATAACAAAATGTTTATTAAAAGAAATCAATGTAACAAAAGTAAGTTTAATTATTAACTTTTCTGTAAAAAGGGTATTTTATACTTAATACTTCATGGATAATAATAACCTGATTGCTACCTGTTTCACATATTCCTTATAATCAAATCAGACTATATACAGAAAGAATTTACGAAAATGTCCGTAAACTTTTTATCTGCCATAAAAATTCATATTAAACGTTGTATTTTCCTTAAAGAGGTATCCACCTCTGTTATTAAGGCAATAAATTGGGTTTGTTTTAAGTATTCATTGTATACAAATTTGTGTAAAGAGTCTTAACTAAACAAATTAATTATTAAAATGATTTACATACGTAATCTAAAATGCTGGTAAAAGTAGGAAACAAATTAAGTAAAATCATTATCTATACAAAGAAATCTTAAGAAACACACGTGGCTATTTTGTTTAATTCTTTTTCTTTTTGTCAATTAATATGACTTTAAGTTCAATTTTACTTTCCGTCGATAAGAAATTAATTTTCTTAATTAGTAAAACTACGCCGTAAAATCGCCGTTGTTTTCTTTGTCTAAATAAAACTGTATAATAGGTATTCTGTTGACTAATAATATTTGATTTTTCGATTATAAATTATTAAAGTGTTTATGGCTTATTAAATAAGAGCGCAAGTATACAATATCTTATACATACATATGAACGTAAAACTTCATGCAAAATATTGTTCAATCGACTTGAGCGTGCATTCAGCACTTGCCACATAAAATCGCTTTTCCCCAATAATGTAGAAATTTACCTAAAAAATTGTATTTCTCGGGAATGACTTCCACTCACGCAATTGTACTAGAACTAGAAAGTTATGTTGTGGGGAGAAGGAAAGAGGGAGTAGTGTTTGTGGATTTTCGATTTGAAATTTCCTACATTGAAAGTGACAGGAAAGACCTCTAGGAGAGCTTATTCCACATATGAATTGCTTCGCTTAAAATGAATTTTCTCGGTAGCGTAGTGCGTCTCACTGGCCAATCAACCGCAAATAGATAGGCGTTCAAGGAAGAGCGTGTTTAACCCAAAAAGTCCCACTAACGCGAACAAGTTCCCTAATTTCATTAGAGCACTTACCATTGCAGTAACGATAAAACTAGAAATACAACGCATAATGCGTCGATGCTCTAGACAGTCAATAGAGTTGGAAGCCATTCTGCCCCCAATGAGACTCTTGACCCACTTCTGTATACGGTCGAGTAACTCCAAACAAAACTTTGGGATGCCGTATGGAATGAAGTATCATCTGCACCATTTTAGAAAACCGAGGCAATTGAAAGCTTTAGTAATCTGAAAAATTTGACTATTCTGTCGAACATCACACTAGATTTTCATGCTTAGAACGTCAAGAGCTTGGGGTTCTCATAGTAACAGATGTAGCACCATTTCCGAACACATATACCTATTCGTAAGCATCCAACATTGAGTCTTATCGGGATTAAAATCGACTCTTTTCACACGACTCCATTTGGAGATTGTCGCGAGATCATGATTGAGCAAATTATTCATGTTTTGCCTTTTGGAGTCCAACTCCAACTGTTTAGGTCTATTACTGAATGCCATCTGCGAAAGAGTGTATAGGGTTGAAAGTTTAATAAAGAAGGTCATTTAGGAAAATAACAAATAGGGTAGGAGAAAGAACGGAGCATTTCGGAAATAATCTTGAACTCGTTTATTAAAATCCCATTTATAACAACTCGTATAGTGCGATTCCTACGATAATCTAAGATAATAATAAATCTCGAGAAATTATCACCGACACTAAATGTAACAAGTTTCTTCAGAAGTGTATTATGCCACATGCTATCAAACGTCTTGGAAATATTTAGAGCCACCACCTCACTCTCTCCGAAATGGTGTATGGAGTTGCATCATTGTTTCCATAGGAAAGTCAGCAAGTCACCTGTAGAGCGTGCTCTACGGAAACCATACTAGTGGTTGCTAAGTAAGTTGTTGGACTCCAGATACCTCTAAAGATGAAAATTCATCATACTTTCCATTACTTCAGAAAGTGCAGAACAAATTGCAATTGGGCGGTAGCTTTCACTGTTGTTAGCCTCACCCATATTGGGGGTCGGTGTTACACTAGTAACTTTCCAACAGTTTGAAAGAATTGCTAACGAACTTAGAAGAGCACTGTTTCATGACCAGTTCTGGAATCCTATCTGACACAGGCGACTTGTTGATAATGAGATCTACTAAAAACATGTTAACCACTCGAACTCAAAAGAACTCAATATTCGGCATAGTAAAGGATACTCTTTTGAGCTCAGGCGGTGGTTGATTGGTCTTCGGCAAATAATAATTACTTGCAAATTTACTAATCAAAATATTAGCTTCATCAGCCGGGTCAGTGAGTATTTGGTCATGTGTTAAAAGACTCGGAATTGTAGAACTAGCATTATCCTTAACTCTTTTAACAAACAAAGTTCTTGCTACACCAAAGAGCAAGAACTTTAGCATGAATCTGCTCATCGTACAGATTTTTCTCGCGCCTTAGTACAATGGCGAACGAAGATCTCGCCTTTTTGCTTTTTATTTTGATACCAGATACTGAATGCTTTCTCTCTAGATCTGACTGCATTTTTACACGTCTGATTAAAGTACATCTTAATGTGCCTCTGTAGGCTAGTAGGTAGTGTACTAGTTTGTCAGTATGGGGGTTGTGGGTTCGATTCCCAACGAATACCTTGGTTTTTTTTTCACTACAAAAATAAAAATTGACTATCGGTGGGGCTGCTCAGCGATGAAGTTATAGTCACTGGTCGCTGTGCTGTCTTATACGGCAGTTAATTTCCGACTATCCTTCTACTTTCACCACCTGTTTCATCTTTTCTCTAACCCTTTCCTTAAGAATGTAGCACGGTACTTGACTAACTAGGCATTGTTGCCTGAAGTGCTACTTCTCTTTAAAAAAAATCTGTGATCTGGTTTTAACCAAAATTTCTTTAGATGGAATAAAGGTTTTTATTCTATATAAAATTTCCGCTATGGAATCGACATTATTGTCCAGGAAAGATAATATCAAATTAAATTTTTATATAACAGTTCTAATTTTTTGACCTTTTTTAATTTTTTTTAGTAATTAATTTTAAGCACTAGGTCATTATTTAATATAAAAAAAAAAAAATTTAAATTAATTAATTACTAAAAAATATTAAATTTTTATGCTTGTGAATTATTATAAATTTTAAAAATAATATCTTTTTTCAAACTTACATACTACCTTTAGTAAGTACTTATGGCAACAATAACACAAAAGCTAATAGAAAAGAAATTATAAGATTTTTCTTTCTTCCTTAAAATAATGGTTAAATAAATAATTTATTAAATTACCTTTTCAAAATCAAAGGAAATATTTATTATAGTTTTAAAATTCCTGCTAAACTACAAAAAAAAAGAACAAAAACAATCTTTCTAAATGAAAAGTGCAAAAGGGAACAGCGAGTTTTATTTGTCTTTTAAGCGACATTAGCAACGTCTATTTAATTTTTCTAACCGGATGAAAATCTTGTAAATATAAGATTCTCAAACAATTAATATTTCAAGTATAAAACGGCATCTCTTTTTAATGTCAAGAAAAAGTGACAGAGTAAAATTAAATAATTATGCTAATTAGTTGTCTGAAAGATAAATTAACGCCAAACTAACACCAAGCAAACTTCAATAATGGTGTTTCAACGTAACATTGCACCAGTAGAATCCGACAACACAAATAAACAATTTTTGCTATTAAGTGTTTTGCCTTAAGGTTCTTTCAGCTGTTGTTAGCTGACCTGCCCTAGTTTGGCTTGAGTTTGATACCACCTATCAACACTCACAATAATTTTGTTTATGTTATAATATGAACTGGTTTTTGATTCTTTTAAACTAAATAAGACCATTATGTTTTAAAATATTCATTATATAATCAAAATCTACTTCATGGACTTTTTATAAAGTGTCAGTGACAAAACTGAATATTGATATTGTGACAAAATAGGTGGTGACAAAATAAATTGCCTTAAAAGAAAATTGAATATTTTACAAACAATTTGTAGTCTATTAATTTTTATTAACATAATTATTGCATAATTAGCTATTAATTTAATTAGCGATAATAAAAACAAACACATAATTATATAAAGTTTAGGGGATGCGAAGATAAAACTGAAATAAACGAGAGTTTAATTAATAAAAATAAGTTAATATCAAATTGTGGGAGTCAATCTTTGTTTTTTGCTTCAAAACACTTTAATTTTCAAAAAACAAAACTTTAGCATTCATAATATAAATGACAACATCGTCGGCGGTCCCTCAAAAATAGAAAAAGGATTTTCTAAATTAATAATTTTCCACAAAAGTTCCCCTTGGCGGCACATTAAAAGTCTTTATGGATTACACAACCATCTAGACTTGTGTCTTTCGGGGGTAAAAGGGCGCCCAGTCCTTTTCAAGGCTAGCAGGAGCAATACACTATATTTCCACGGGAATCAGTAAAGCCCCAGAGATCCGCTATTTGTCTCTTTAGGCATTTAGCTGTTCTCTGACTGATTATTGAGGTATCGCGAGTACCGTGGTGACTGTGTGTTTCCAGGCCCTCGTTTGAGTTTGTGGGTCGGATCATTCACAATGAACACAATGAATGGTCCAGGTCCAGTGAGTATGAATGTGTTTTTAATTATATCAAGCTTCATGCGTTCTGGACCAGGAGTTGGATAGTTTCCAACTCTTCTGAAGTAGTTAAGTGTAATATTATTATTCCTAAATATTCCTGACTGTATTATTTTTAATCTTTTAAATAATATTCTTTGTTATTATAGTATTTGTATATTCTTTATTTATTTAATTGCTCAGCTTGGAGCAGTAGAATATTTAAAAAGCTCAACTGGGAGCTTGGAGGAATTTATTATAATTGAATTAATGTTGAACATATCAGTCGGTTATATACCGACTATGAGAATGTTGCAACTAATCTAGAGTAAGTGAGAATGGAACTCACTCATACTTAAAAGCTATTCTTACTATAGCCACTATATAATCAGTATGGGTTTAACCAGGTAATCATAAATTTAGATAGTATCCCAAAATTAGTAATTGCTTGGTTCTCCAATATATTAAAATTATTATATAAAAATAATATTAATATCCTAAAGTAGTATTAGTATTATAATTTTGACGAAAAGTGTCATGTAATCTAAATGTTACTGCATTTATTTTTTGATTGTTTTCCCACAAAATAAATGTGTCACCTGAAACGCACCGATCAGTACAACAACAACAACACAAGCAAAGTCTATTATTAGTTGAAGGCCGTTTAATTGCCGTATGCATAACAATAGTAAACATGTATGCACCGCTAGTGCATTGTACTTTGAGAAATTTGAGTTAGGTGTGAATATTTACAATTTGTAAATATTAGGGTGGTTCCACTACAGAAGGCTGCGGCCTGCTTGGGGCTTTTGAAGTTGCAACTAGGAGTGACCGGAGGATATACATATTCGAAGGCCTTCTAGGGCGAGGATGGCGCTACATACCATCCACAGTGGTAATGATCCACCATCTGATTAGGGCCCACGGCCAAGTGCAGCTGTAAATCTTATCACGACGTGTTCCCAAAAGTCAATTTGGGAATAGAAATTATTAACGAAAATTTTATTTAGAAATAAGTTCCGCAGCTTAAACAAGTAAAATACTATGTTCGGTAAAAATAATGTGCAAAATGCCAAGAATGGCCATAAAGCTGTATAGGCAGGGCTACGACTATTTTTCCACAAACTCTTTAGTTACGTTTATTACAATATTCCACATTTGCTTTCATCTTTGTCAAGTCACGCTCTTCCGCATATATTTAGGGATCGAAGCAGAATTCATAGTTCTTATATATGAGTTAATATAAGGTGCCTTAAGGATGCACTTTACGTGTCGTTGTTGAGTTTTTCCCAGGGGCATACAGTCTTGGCAACCTTCCACATCTTCATCTGGCTAACATCCAGGCTAACAAGTGACATAAGCTTAAAGAAAGGACCTCCGAAGTCCAACTAGTGATTTTCTTCAGGTACCATAAGAGTTGGCCTCATGAAATAGAATTCCTGTACCGGGTATTGGTATTGGCCCTTCGAGGAATAACATAGTGGCTTACGTTAAAATCACGGGAAGAATAAGCCTATGTTCCTATTCCTATGTGCTATTACATCCTCAGCAGAATGTCGCCAATGGTCCGGCTGGAATTTTGATAGCCTATAGCTCTCAAGCAAGACGGCACGGCCAGGTTTGCCGTACTCATGAAGTTACAACTCGAGGTATTTCTAGGCATGCCTAGAGGGCTTTTTTTCAGGCAACAATGCCTATTTAGTCAAGTACCGTGCTACATTCTTTTAGGAAAGGGATAGCGAATAGATGAAACAGGCGGTGAAAGTAAAAGGATAGTCGGTCATATAAGACAGCAAAGCCACTGGTCGCTTCATCACTGAGCAGCCCCACCGACAGTCAATCAAAGCCTAAAGGGCTTGCCAGGTGCATTATAATCCCTACCGTTCAATCTATCATCGTGGGGTTGGGCTATCATGGCAGGTATCCATGTTAATTTTAACACATAACACTGGAATTGGTGTGTTTAGTTTTATGGAAATAAACATCGAAATTCCTTTTAAATGGTCTATTTGGTTTTGTTTTTTGTATCGGGTTTTTCAAGAAGAAGTTTGGTTTTCCATTGTGGCATCACCAACAACATGACTGTTTCGACATTTAGTTTTTTCACGTATTCGTAGTTGATGCATCGGAAATTGTTAAAATGAATAAAATATCGCACGAATATCGTATTAAAATAATTAAAACCTACTATGATAATTTTGGTTTTGTTAAAGTTACATATCGTAAAATTCGGAATATTTTCAGGCAACATAATCGTCCTTCTGAGACCGCTTTTAATAACTTGGTCGTTAACTTTAAGTCGACGAGCTCGATACAAAATATGCACACACCAACGACTGTTCGACCTGGTTATTCAACTGAAAATGTCACAGCCATGAGCCACAGAACTGAAGCAGATCTAATTTATCAATTTCTCAACATTCTGAACAATTGGGGTTATCCAAAACCACCACATGACGAATTTTGTGTGAGGATTTGACTTTAAAGCCTTATTAGGCTCAACTAGTGCAGGAACTGAAGCCGACCGACAATTTATTCGGGAACAATTGGTTAGTTTTTCTATAAGCATAATTTTTTCAGACGAAGCCCAATTTCATTTGTCAGGGTATGCCAACAAGCATTTGGGCTTCTGAAAATCCTAGAGCGATTATTGAGAAGTCTTTGTCTGCTCAACATGTCGCATGAAGCCTTGCAAGATTCTACTGGTACAGGAATTGAAGCCGATCGACCATTTACATCGGCGTGGACTCGCTCAATTCATTTCGGAACAACCAGCTGATTTTTTGCAAATATCCGTTTTTCAGACGAACGCCATTTCCACTTTTCAGTGTATGTCAACAAGCAAAATTGTCGCATTTGGGCTCAACGGGCCGTTTTATTTCGAAGATAAGGATGGAAATACGGTAACGGCCAATGGATCACGCTATCGCAAGATGTTAAGAACTCAATTTTGGCCTATTATTAAGGACATGGATATTAATGACATGTAGTTTCAACAGGACGGTGACACATGTCACACAGCCAATGAAATGATCAATTTATGGGAAACTAAATAGCCGGATCGCATAATTTCACGACAATCAGCAGTTAAGTGACAAGCAAGTCGTGTGATTTAACACCAACGAATTATTTTTTGTTAAGGACAGAGTCAATATGAAGCCAATCGAATCGATTTCAGCTAAGAAACTCAAAATTCGTGATGTGATTGACGAAATAGGAACGCCATTTTGCCAAAAAGTGATTAAGAACGTTGTGAAAGAATCGACATCTATCAGCGTAGTCGTGGTGGACAAATTTTAATCATCTTAATCAAAAGTTTTTGTTTTATTTTGTTTTAGAAAACAAACTTCTTGTTAAAAAAACCCTTTACTATAGCTAAAAATTAAATTAATTATAAAATATCTGAGCGCTATATGTGAAATATACAAAAACTGTCAAGCATCGGTAACTTAAAAGTTCTAAACGAATTTTTATTTAGTTTAAACAAATTTAATGTAAATTTAATATACATATTAAACATGTTTTGATAGCCTTATTTTATTTTCATAATTAGCTTAATTTTAATGCAACATAATTTTTTGACAGCTTATAATAAAACATTAATGCGTGTTAAACTAATTATTTTTATATGTTACAATATGACTGCAGTAATTTAAACAACCGCCAATAAACTAAACACTCCTGTATAGTTTATATTATACTTAACTTTGTTTATAGTAAAGTATTCGATGGTTAGTAAATAAGTGCGTAAGTCATAGTGCGGCTATTGTGGTTTTAGAGTATATTAAAGATTAATGCCTGTATGCAATAGAAGTTTTCGTACAAAATTTATTTTTAAGTACATTTCTAATTTGATTTATTTCATTTGCACACCTGCAATATTTACAGTTGTTCACTCATAGTCAAGTAGTAGTCCTTCCTTAGTTAAGTCAGTGTAGCTATAAGCTACCCAAACACTGGCCATATATCCCATAAAATCGAATCATGCTATAGTCATATTCTTAGTCTTGTCATTGTCTTATTTAAGCTTTCATATGTTCATCGTTTTGTCTAATTAAAATAGTTTACAATTATTTATGCTATAGTCATAACTGAGATCTATATGGGTAACAATGTAGTTCTAGTTTATGTATAGTCGAAGTATGTTCCAACATATTCCCATTTTCTAAATTTTAAACCTTTCAACCGCTCTGTCTAATTATTGTGGCCAAGAAAATCATATTTCTCATAGGAAGAGCGGAAACTGCTTCCCTCTTTAATATCGTTATTTTAATGGCATATAATCTTTCAATATAAATTCGTGACATACAATAATTAATATGGGATAAAAGAAAGACGTCAAACTTTCTTAATTAATGTGGGATAAAAGAAAGAAGTTAAACTTTTATGAAAAAGATATTTTATACTAACACTAAATGAGAATTTTGAAAATAACTGTTTGGAAATCGTGGCTGCTTGTTAAAGCAATTTTTTGCATTGAAAGCTTATTTTTCCATGGCCCCATTTTTCATTAAAATTCTTGCATTTCTTTGAATAAATTTCGGGTTTCTCTACTGAAGTCCAAACGCGGAAAAAGATAAAATCTTAGCTGGCTTTGATTTGCTTTTCGACTCCATATCGAAGATTCTCGACAGTTGCCCCGAACAGCGAAGTTGTTGTTGCTGGGGATTTTAACATCCACAACTGTTTTTGGCTTCGCAATTCATGCCATACAACTACACACGGCCAGTATGTTCAGTTATTTGCCGCGCACAACCACCTTGCGCAATTAGTGAATGAGCCAACAATACACATTCCTTGTGTTGAAGGGTACCATAGTAATACACTCGAGCTTTAACCCCCAAAATTATGAAGTAAGTGTTTGTACAACTCGCGGTAACACCGACCATTGTACAATCTCTCTCTCTATCTCCTCTTCATATTTGGAACTTCAAAACGTTTCGAAACTAGCTACCAAACGTTTAAATAGTATTTATAAGAAGGCTCGTTGGGCTGAGATCAATGAATTTTTTAATAGCAAATTATGTTTTTCGGAAATGATGCTGCATCTGTTACTATAAGTGATATAAGTATCAGGGTCTCGGAGGCTCTTGATGATCTTTGCAAGAAAATTCAGTGTAAAGTTCGATAAACCAAGGACATTTTTCAAGTTTCTAAAGAAGCTTTGTGTTACTGTTTCTGTTCTGAATCCTTAAGATAATACACAACACTTTGAAAAAAGAAAACTTATTTCAAATTTATAATATTTCACAAGCTTATAAATTTAATTGAAATTTATCCTTCTTGGACAATAATGTTGATGCAATGGTTGTAAACATCATTGTGTTAGGAATATAAAGAAATTTTGACTTAAATCAGATCAATAGGATTTGGTGTAATTAGATGTGCAAAAATAAATTTAGATCAACACAGGACGATATCTTTTTGTGCCAATGTAATAAGGCGCGAGAAAAATCTGAACGAGGAGCGCCTTCATACTAAATTTCTTGCAACTTTTTGGTCATTTCTTAAAAGAGTAAAGGATAATGAACATGACGTGATAAGATTTAAATCTGCAGCTCGCCGTGAGCCTTAATCAGATGGTGGATCGTTACCGCTGTGGATGTTGTGTAGCGTCATCCTCGTCCTAGGAAGCCTTCGGATACGTATATCCTCCAGCCACTCCTAGTTGCAACTTCAAAAGCCCGGAGTAGGCCGCAGCCTTTACTCCTTGCTGAAGAGTTGGAGACTATCCAACTCCTGCTCCAGAACGCATGAAGCTTAATATAATTAAGAATACGACGGCATTCATACTCACTGGACCTGGACCATTCATTGTCTTCATTGTGAATGATCCGACCCACAAACTCGAACGAGGACCTCGAAACACAGCCACCACAGTACTCCCGAAGGGCCTACCTCAATAATCAGTCAGAGAACAGCTAAATGCCTAAAGAGACAAATAGCGGAACTCTGGGGCTTTACTGATTTCCGTGGAAATATAGTGGATTGTCCATGTGGCTCCCACTAGCCTTGAAGGGGACTGGGCTCCCTTTTACCCCGGCAAGACATAAGTCTAGATGGTTGTGTAATCCATAAAGACTTATAATGTGCCCCCGGAGGGACGATAACGGACCAAATATTCACCGACCCGGCTGATGAAGCTAACATTTTGGCTAGTATATTTTCAAGTAATTCTTATTTGCTGGAAAGTAGTGAACCGCCGACCGATTTCAAAATAGTATCCGTTACTATGCCGACGAGCCTTAGAACTCAAGCCGTTAAAAAGGTCTCGCATATTCGTTAGCAGCACTATTCAGAACGTTTCGCAGCACTATTTCAGTTTCAAAAGTGTTGGAAGGTTGATAATGCAAGGCCAATCCCCAAAAAGGGCGAGGTTAACGACCTTGCAATTTGTTCTACACTTTGTAAAGTTATGAAAAATATAATTTGTTTTTATCTTGTGAGGTGCCTCTAGTCCAGCAGCTTGCTTAGCGACCGACAGTATGGTTTTTGTAGGGGGCGCTCTACGTGTGACTTACTAGCTCTTCTTTTGTAACTTTAAAACTTCATACATCAGTTTGGAGAAAGTATGCTGGCGGCTCTAGATTTTTCCAAGGCGTTTGATAGAGTGTGGCGTGATGCAATTTTATCAAAACTTGTTGCTTTTGGATGTCCGAATCTGGTTCTTAAAGACGATTTCAAGTGCCTCGTTTATTAAAAATAGTACGGAAGATACTTTATTCAGTCGATATTCGTACTATTTATATCACTTATATTCGTCCAAAAATGGAATAGGACTCTCATTTAGGATCCGGCGCTCCATGATCTATTTTGGAATTTCTCGACCACGTACAAACGAGCGCCAAGAGGGTGAAGGAGCTCAGTAGGATATTCAACTTTATAAATATGGATTATATATCACTGTTTTATCGTTATAACAATGGTAAGTAGTGCTCTAATGAAATAAGGGAACTTTTTACCTCTATTTGGGTACGGTTTTCCGTCGACCCTCGGCAAATTTGGTTTGTGAACAAACCGGTTTCGGCTGTTTGCCATCTTCCGTGTTCTTTTCGACGAAACCGTACCCAAATAAAAGTAATTTTAGCACCGTCGGAAAATCTAAGCACATATCGAACTTTTTACCGTTAGTGGCACGTCTTTGCCTTTAATACACTTTTCGTTGAGAGCCCACCCATTTGTCGTTGATTGGCCTCCAGAGGTCGCTTCCATCACTTTCAATGTAGGAAAATTAAAATCGAATGTACACAAACACTACTCCCTCTTTACTCCTCCCCATAACTTAATTCCACATTAAAATGTTGTTATTTTTTTCTTGGATTAAAATGTTTTCACTGTAAGCAGCCACGTCTAGTTATGGATAAAACATTGCGTTTGTCTTTTAATTTTGTAACATAAGCATTTTTTATTTTTCGCTAAATTATTTTTTCGTTTTGTTTTTTAGATTCAGCTTCCCTATAAAACGTAAGGTATGTGTTGTATTATCGTAGTATAATTAATATTCAAATATGTCACAAATAATTACTAGCAATTATTACCCTTGTTTAAGCATTTTCCTTTATTTATTCATTTGGTCGCTTACTTTATAATTCTGTTTTTTTAATTTTTAACACTTAATATAAATTCCTTTTTTTATATTTTTGTCAACGCCTTTATCTTTTTTTACCACTCTTTAAGAATATTATGCTTATTGTTTACAATATAATTTAATGTCAAAAAAATGAATGAAAATATAAAACACCAATGAATTGCTTAAGAGTTAAAAATAGGAAGTTTTTTAATACTAAGAAGCAATTAATGAAATTAATGCATAAAACGTGTAAAAAGGATTTAAAGGGTTAGGAGTTAAGTACAATATTGTAGAAGATATCCAAATTGTTAAAAGCTTGAAACTATGTTACTCGTCGAGCTGAAATTGAAATACCATTTTTTATAAATAAAAAAATATATAAAATATTAATATTTTTAATTATTTTTTATAAATAAAAAAATATATAAAATATTAATATTTTTAATTATTTTGCTTTCATTTGCATAAGAAAAATTCAATATTATTTCAAAACGACTTAAATTTAACTTAACTTTTTCTTTATTCCATCAGTTCATTAAGAAATGATTTCTTTTTTAGAAAAAGGATTTTCTTTCTTAAACTTTTTGTGAAAAACCAACTTAAAGTTAATAGTACTACAACATGCCAACATTTCAACTCAAAGTGTCACAGAGTATTTTAAGAAACGTCATCAAACGTGTGCAAAAATGTGGGAGTGTTATTTAATTAATGGTTTTATAAAGGAAAAACTTAATAATTTATGGAAAAATAAAAAAACTAACGAATGGTGTTTTGTAATACACAAAATCAGTTGACAAATAAAAAATTGGCGGTAACAGAAAAAAGCAAATAATTGTTATCACAAAACCAAATCGTTTGTCGTTTATAAAATCTAATTATTTGTATTAAGGGCTTTTAAATACGCTTGTACATGAAAGTGCTTTAAATTACTAATACAGGCTATTGTTAACATGTTTTTAAGTTCTGTTCAGTTATTACACTTCATTATAGTCAAACCACAAATTATGACATGAGTAAATCAAATATAAAATTTATTAATTTTGTAAAAGATGGGACAACACGTATACTGAAGCTAAACAGGTGTCCCAAATTTTCAAAAATTTTATTTGTAGTCTAAAATGCCTAAAATATACAAATCATTTAAATTTTCGTATTTCTATAATAGACTAATTTTAATTTGATGATTGCAGTTCATACACAAGAACAATTAGATCCTTAGATTATACCATGTAAGTATAGCAGTGAGTTTAATATCACACGAATTATTAAAATTGAACTACTTAATGTCACATAATGTTGAATGGAAACGAGTTAATACAACTTCTATTTCATTCTGCAGGCTTTCTTTTAGACGCTATCGGAAGTAAGTAAATATCAATTAAAAAATATTTAAAGCCTTAAAAAAAATAAAAATTGTAAGTTTATAAAGGGTTGCTCAACAAGAATTTTTTCTAAAACAAAATAAAAGAAAAAATTTAGATTTTTTTTTTTAAGAGAAGTAGCAATTCAGGCAACAATGCCTATTTAGTCAAGTACCGTGCTACATTTTTTAGGAAAGGGATAGAGAAGAGATGAAACAGGTGGTGAAAGCAGAAGGATAGTCCGAAATTAACTGCCGTATAAGACAGCACAGCGACCAGTGACTATGCCCTCATCGCTGAGCAGCCCCACCGACAGTTAATTTTTATTTTTTGTAGTGAAAAAAACCAAGGGCTTCGTTGAGAATCGAACCCACAACCCCCATACTGAGATGCTAGTACACTACCTACTAGCCTACAGGGGCACCTAAGATTAAGATGATTCAAATTGTTATTGTATTACAAAGAGAAAAGTTCGGCAATTATGAATCAAAAATTATATCGGGTAAATGTTCATCACGACCACGCTGTCAGATATCAATTCGCTCATCAAAGTTTTTAATCACTTTTTGGCACAACGGCGGTCCTGTTTCGTAAATCACTCACAGATTTTAAAGTGAAATCGATTTTATTGGCTCTGTATAGAAACTCTGCCCTTAACATAGTCCTAAAAAATATACAGTGGTGTTAAATAATATGATCTGGGTGGCCACTTAACTACTGATTGTCGTGAAATTATGCGATCGGGAAATTTGGTTTGCAATAACTTGATCGTTTCATTGCCATACGTTGCACCATACAGTGACACGTTGAGCATATAGAGGCTTCTCAATAATCGCCCTGGGGTTTTCGGAAGCCACAATTCGGCAATTGTGCTTGTTGACATACCCTGATAAAATGTGAAAATGGGCTTCGTCTGAAAAAATTATATTTTCAGAAAAACCAGTCGGTTATTCCTGAAAGAATTAAGCGATGTACCGCGATGTCAATGGTCGGTCGGCTTCAATTCCTGTGCCAGTTGAACCCTGTAGCGCTTCAAAGTCAAGTCCTTATATAAAATTCGTTATGTGGTAGTTTTGGATAACCCCATTGTTGATAACATCGAGGACAAATTTGGATCTGGTTCAACACTGCGGCTGACGGCTGCGATGTTTTCAGTTGGACGACTCAGTCGAACAGGCGTTGGTGTTCGTACATTTTGTATCGAACAAATTCTTATTAGCGGTCACAGAACGGCGTTTATGTTGTCGGAAAATATCACGAATTTTACGAAATGTAACTTTAACAGAACCACCATTTTCATAGTGGATTTTAATTATTTTAATGCGATTTTCGTATGAAATTGAATTCATTGTACCAATTGAAAAGGCATCTACTACGAATACGTCAAAAAACTAAATGTCAAAACTATCATGTTGTTGTTATTGCCCGATAGTTAGTATTTTGAGTGTGGACTGAAAATGGTGTGTGCAAATAGTAAATTGCTGCAGGTTTTCGCCATTGGTATCAAAAAAAAAAATTATGAAACAACTTCAGATATGGCCAACAACGATATTTTAGTTTTCTTAATAACTTCTAGTAAAATATCGTCTTATATGTTTTGTTATTCAAAAACAAATATAGTAACTACTGATCTCATTTACATTTATTCTTTTTATTTTTGTTGCAAAATAATAACACAACACTTACTGTTTTAAGTTAAATTAAACGATATATTTATTTTCAATACACACATAATAAACACAATCGTAATTTTGTTATCTTTACTGAACGATGACTGGACGTGATTTGATTCTTATTGCCAGCAAGTGGTGCTCATATAGTTCTTTTAAGCGGTTCTGAATATTCTACTTTAATATCACCAGATTTTGTTTTTATTATTTGAGTGTAGGTGTCTGTTTGTTCGTGTGTTTTGCTTTTCTGCTGTGTTAGTTGTTTAGCTTATTTCGTGGAATTCCTTAACAACGTTTGTTGCTGTCTTGTCTGTATAAGATTTCTTAGAAAACTACACAGTTTGTAGAACCTAAAAAAGATCATATCGTTTATTTGTTTGCTGATAATTATTTTTTTTTAAACTTAAACAAATTATTTTCGTAACATTAAACTAAATAAGAATTAAGGAGCCACGTATCTACATATTTAGCATTAAGCTTCTATATTTATAATATACATAGTTTCAGGAATTTTTTGACATATTCTATTCGTTTTGGATTTTTAGATAGAACTATTTAATGATGGTACTATCTATAACGCGGCTGGATAGTGATGTCATCGCATAAAACCACTCTCCAAACAGGCTGCCAGTAATGACGGTTTTTGCCGAAAGTATTTATATTCATTATAAATCTATATCAATTACTGCATATCTATACACAGTAATATTAGATAGAGTAGTAAGTAATAGCAAACAATTAAAAATATAATTTAAAATGTTTCATTAGTTTTTCAAAGAAATCTTATACAAAATGCCATTTATTTAAATGCCTTAATACTTGTATGAAAGAACACATATGCAATCTTAAATATTGAATTTATATTGAAAATTGATTTTCCTTTTATAGTACATTTCCTATTTCCGGTAACTTATGCATTCAATTCTTTGTGTACTTCAACAAACACATGCATTAATCTTTTAATATAAAAGCATCAATGTATGCCAGTCGATGAGTTGTGTTACCTAAGGGACAACATTAATAACTATCGAGTAAAAGAGTTTTTCCATTTAGCAGAAATTAAACCAGAAATATACAACAAAAAATGATTTCTGAAAGCATTAAACTCCTTGAGGCACTTGATATCAAAGAAAGCTATAAAAAGAAAAATACTTCTATACAGTATAATATTTCATTATATTTATATTTCAGAGGTTACAAAAGGAAAAATAATTTCTACTTTGCTGTTATTGTTTTAAATAAACAGCGATAAAAAACTTAAATTAATATAAAATATTGTGAGTAAAAATAGTCGTTTTTATGGCGCTAATTCAAAGTGTATAATCATTCTTAGTTTTAAAATTATTAGTAGCAAAATTATCATAAACTTCTTTTGCATAAATTGGGCTTGTTGGGTTTCACTACGAATGTCCTTAAATGAATTTCGTCATATAACAACGTGTCCTATTTAAAAACAACACTTTGAGAGATATCTCAGTTTTATCAAGGCAGTCATTTTAGGCCAATTTGATTTTCTCCCTTTATTAACAATCTCCCAAATTTTATCCAATTCTCTAACATTATGATGTACGCAGAAAATGTCAAAACTTTCTTCAGTTATTTTAATCTATCGGATCAATCATTGTTTCAATCTGATTTAAATCCGCTGCAATTGATGGATAAGATTTTAGATTTGTGAATTTTTATGAACACCAAATTACCTTTCATATCTCATATACACGTGAACACTAATAAAGTTAGAGGTGTACTAAAGTGGTGGGCTAAAGAGTTCACTGACCCGTACATAACTAAATAGTCATACACATCGCTTATGAGACCAATTTTAATTTTTTTTATATTTCGGTAATGTGGGACCCACAATATTATATGCATAGCAACCATATTGAATCGGTTCAGGAATAATTTCTAATTTTCTGCTTGCGAGGCTTAAAATGACAGTCCGGAGTTCATCTTCTATCCTATCGTTGCAGGCTAAAATTAATTAGATTTTCAAGCTGAAAAGCACAATAATTTGCATTATTTTCCATCAGTTAATTAATGAAAAATTGCAATCGAATTGCTGAACAGGAAACAGGGATTATAATATTTTATGCTATTTGTCATCAGTTGCTATATTTTGAGATAATGACTGCACAAATGAGAAAAGTGAGTTGCGAATTTTTATGTATAGATTGCATATTATCTACTACTCACAAAACGCAGCGAGTATAAAATATATAAAATTTAACTATTAAATATTAAATATTCTTACGGATGTGTCTTGCTTAAGTTTTAAAAGAAAATAATCAAGCAATACAGCGAACTATTTATTGTGTTGTTTACGAACTGCGTGGCTTGCTAAGAAAATTTATGGTACAACATACAACAAAATTTCTAGTCCACGCAAACAACAACAATTCAATAGGCTGATTCCACGAAGAAACTTTATCAGTATAAAAACAGAAACAAAAATTAACACAGACATACAGGCGCATATACATCAATTAAACAACACACCACAACAAAATGTGATACAAAGAGTGTAGAAGATCCTTAAATTTTCTAGACTTTGAATGGACAAATATAAAAGAGCATCGTCTGAGTGGATGGTCAGTCAGTGTAAAATTAAATCTCGTGAAGTTAAGGCATGCATCTTAAGTAAATTGTTTTGTAGTGTCAACTTGGTGTAGTTAAAGTAAATAAACTTGTTATTTTTTTTTAAATAAAGAACTTACAACAAAACGTTTATTAAAGGTATAAACGTAACGTCAAATTTAGGATAAAGTCCACTGATGATCTATATGAAAATAGTGAAATGGCCATATTGATATGCTTTTCCCCACAGTAATACAAAAATGTGCAGTAGTTTGAACACGCTTGTTTTGGTAGTTCATAAACCACATAAGATATCCTAATGGAATTTCACAACAACCTTCCCTTTTTTCCGTTTTACGCAAAATAAGAAAATGGAAAAACTTCATTAGAAGCCTCGTCGTATAAGTAGGTATTATCAAAGCAAAGCTTATGATTAACACTTTGTTAACATTTTTTATTTCATTTAACTTTAAAACTTTAAATTTCACGTTGTTTAAAAAATAAAATTTAGAATTTGAATCTCTACAAAATATAAACAAATCGTGGTTTTTGTTTTACAAAATTATGAAGGAAAAAAAACCCTTTAATCAAATGGTAAATAACATTTTATTTTTTTTATTTTGACACATAAATTCCTTAAACGGGGAAAAATGTTCCAAATTTTTTGTTGTTTTATAAAACTGGTCAATTCTTTTTAGAGTATGGTACCAAGAGATGGAGCTTTAATAATTTGTTTACTGTTTTTCAATCGGTGCTTTGCACCCCGAGAAATTTTGATGTAATTCATTTTATTTCAAAATTGGCTATGTTTGGATAGGATCAACAGTTGCATTTTTTGACTTAATTTTTCTTTTATTTCGATTGGCTATGGGCTATCTTTAACATGATTTAAAAGTAGTACCAAAATTAGTTTCAAACAAAACAAAACAATAATTCCACCTTTTTGGGGAAAATCCTGAAAAAACTTCAGTTTTTACATTTTCCCAATTGAGAGGCTTTATAACTTTTTAACGAAACATGCTATCGGCAGTAAACTTACTACCTCTTTTATTCTAAATTTTATCAATACAGCCAATATTTTCGAATGATAGTCCGAATATAAATAAGTACAAAAATACTAAGTTAAGGTCGGGTAAAAATTAAAAAGCAATTTTTCTAGCCTGATCTTTTTTCCAAACAAGGAGAGGTAGGCCTCTAGCTTAGGTTTACGTACGTACATTTTTGGAAATATTTTAAAGGTCTACTTAAGTTTAAAAACCTTTGAGTAATAATTAAACTTTTTATAGCATTTCCCAAAAGATTTTAGCGGGGTACCCAACTTTGGGGGCATATGAGCGGCCGTAATCTGACTCAGAAATACCTCTGCTTAACCTCTGTGAAATTTAATTAGGTTTGAAAAAAAAAACGTTGTCAAACGACTGTGCTAATCTAGACAACTTTCAACAAAAATAAAAAGAATAGCACTTAGGATGTTCTCAAAAAGTTTAAGGCATCATAACAATAGTCTTTTAAAAGTTTATCCATCTGAAATTCTGTCGCTTACGTAAGGGATAAGTCTAAAGCAAAGTAATCAACAGATATTAAAGTTATTGCTTAATAATTTTCGCGTTATCGCAAATAAATAAATAAACGCCAAATATTTGAATGTACACAGCATTTACCTACTATTTATTTAAAACAAAAAATCCTCAATTGTAAGCGCTCCAATAAATTCTATAAAAAAATAAAATAATCGCTTTTTAACGCCATTGTTTTATTTGAGGAAAATTTAACAAAAGAACTCAAGGTAGTTTTTCGCCCGTAAATAAAAAGTTGTTTTTATTGTAGTTATTGTTCTATTTAATAAAACATTTCTGTTTAACCCTTCTTTAACATGCTCTTTCTTGACTTTGCTGTAAATGTATTTATGTGAGTAATTGTTTTTCAAAATTTGAATTCAAAGTTTGTTTGATTTATTTATATAAATTTTAATTAACACAGTTTAAACAAAATACATAAAACTAATTTAAACAGGAGATTTGTACTACCAGAGAACCGTGAAGGAAAGACTACAAAGAAAATAACTCAGCAATTGGGAAACTTCTTAAACAATACAAAAATATTATTAATTTCGAAATTAATGAACACTAATCAAGTAGGAATACGAAAAATAATATTATAAACTTTATAAGGGAAATTATAGGTGCAGTTATTTTGCAAACACTAAAACTATAAGGTATTAATAAATAACAGAATTTCTCTCTCTCTCTCTCTCTCTCATCAAGTCGTTGTTTTTTTTAGGGCGCCTATTAGTTATGCAGTGTTTTATTTTATTTGTACTTACATTTACTGATTGCATTTCTTTCTATCAGTTTATTGCAGTCACATATTCTTCTTTATTTCTATTTTATAGTTCTTCTTTCTATTATTCATGTGGTGACACTAAAGTTCACACAAATTCTTTATTCAAAAGTCACATTTATTGTTAAAACATAAACAGCAATAAACATTTTGAAAACTTAAAAAAAGCATATACAAATGAATATTTTCGTGAGTTGAATGTAGAGAAAAACTTTTTTGAAAAAGTTGTTTATTGGCAGACATCAATAGCACTATTATAAATATAAAAGAAATTGCAGTTATTTCTTGGCAAGGCAATTCAATTGTCCTATTTTTTTTCTACGTGAAATATGTTGCCGGAAAAGAGAACATATGTACATATCTTTATAGGTTTATATTTAAATTTTCATTAATTTCCTGAACTTATAGTCGGTATCATGGGAAGACAACTATTTGTTAAATACAACTCTTAGTTTAATACAATCATGCAATTAAACATTTTTACAATTATCCAGTTGTACCTTTCTAGTGACTTCAATACAAAGGAAGCGACTAAGCAACTATAAGCAGAGAGGCTATAGCTAGATAGTACTTAAGTAGTCAAACTAGACTAGGCCTACCAAGACTAGACAGAGAGTTTTAGATAGATACTCTCACATAGCTTAATATATTGGTATATTAACCCTTAACAGTCCCAAAATATTTCAAGTTTACTTCCTATTAGATCCAGCTATATTTCATAAAAAGAGAAGCTGTTGAATATATTAAATTCAAGTTGTGGAATTTTTTTTCGTTCGGACCAGCACTTAGGGGACAACTCCTACTCATGCAATGTATTATACCAGAAATAGGAAATTAGGTTATGGGGAGGAAGGAAATTGAAAATGACAGGAAAGACCTTTGGAGGGAGTTTATTTCACATACGAACTGTTCTGATAAAAAACGAATTCTCCCTATAATACGTTGTCCGGTTTACTGGCCATTCGACCACAAATTGATGCGCTCTTACCAAAAATCGAGTTAAATGCAAAAACGTGCGAGTAACGGGAACAACTTTCCTAATTTCGTTACAGTACTTGCCATTGTGGTAATGATAAAACAGTATAATACAATGTACATTGCGTCGATGCTCAAGAGAATAAATAAAGTTGGATACCCTACTTGTACGCTGTCGAGCAATTCCAAAATAGACTTTGGGGAGCCGGCCCATACATGAGAGTTTTATTCCATTTTCGGACGGATATAGGTGGTATAAATAGCACGAATATCGGATGAAGTGAAGTATCTCTTACACCGTTTAAGAAAACCGAGGCACTGGAAAGCTTACTTAGAAGCCTAAAAAAACACACTTTATTTTCATGCCAAGAACATACAGAGCTTCCGATTCCTTAATACTTATAGCACCTATAGTAAGAGATGCAGCACCATTTTCAAACACGTATTTATATGTAAGCATGTAACAGTGAGTCTTGCGGGCATTAAAATGGATTCTATTCATACGAACCCATACGAAGATTGTTTCAAGATCATTATTGGGCATGTTATTCATGTTCTGTCTATAACTAAATGGATACAAATGACAAATGGTGCTGTCAGCTGCGAAAGAGTGTGAGTTGAAAGTTTGACGAAGAAGGTAATTTAGAAAAATAAGAAATAGGTTAGGAGAAAGAACCGGGCCTTTCGATACCCCTTAATCAATCTTGAACTCTTCTGATGAAATCCCATTTATAACAATTTGTATAGTGTGATTCCTGAGAAAATTCGATATAAATCTGGAAAAAATTATTACCGACACCAAAAGCAACAAGTTTTGATAGAAGTGCATTATGCCACACTCCATCAAACGTCTTGGAAATATCTTTCTTTCTCCGAAATTATATATAGAGTTACACCATTATAAAATTTTAAAATTGTTAGAGTTGTGTTAAGCTATATGTTAGAAAATTAAACAAATTATAAAATTTTAAAATAATTAAAAAAAAAATTAAATTTTATTTAAAAATTTTTTTACACAAAACTCTATCATTATATTTTTTAAATTAATGTAATAATTTTTAAATTTGTACAGCAATTTTTAAATTAATAGTATAATTATTTATTGCAAAAATATTATTAGACAAATTTTCATAATCGTAAATAACGTTTAGTTAAATCTTCTCAAATAAGAAGCAGCATGCAAACAATATAAACTTCAGTTTATAATGAAACATTTTCCTTCTAAATATGTATGAGCCGTACTATTATTCTTAAAATAATAAAGTGTTATTAACACAAAGTCTATATAATATATAACCCAACTATTGTACTTTACTGCACTTTAGCTATCAATGAATAAAAGCGTAATGAATGGCTGTAGTATTTTCTCTAAAATGAAGAGAAGGTTACAGGCCAATTAATAGAAAATTTATGTTTGAACAATTGAAAATGCTCAAATTGAAATTAAAATATCCATAGCCAACTAGATGTTGCAATTGCAACTGCGCCTGCAACTGACATTATTGTGCCTGTTTAAGTCATTTATGTTTGGCATTGTTTAAGATTAAGTTGAGAGTGCAAGTGCCATATTGTATAGGCATTATACAATCTATCATGTTTTAGATGGCTTTTGGAAATTTGTATAACCTTGTTTCACTTGCTGGTTATGTTTGCAGATTACAAACTCAATTTCCATTAAACACACATGCTTTGCATGTTTTCAAGCAACGTTTTAAATTAAAAACATTTTAAAGTTGCTTTAGGGCATAATAATTTTTGTTTTATTTTATGCTTTTTCTATCTCCCATAACTGTGGATCAAATATTTATTAATTACACTAATATTCTCTGTCACTATTTGTTGTCATACGCAATTTTGAAAATTTTCTGCGTTATTTTCAGACCCTAAAATATAAAAAAATTGTATTTCATACTTAGTTAGCATTTATTTTATATGAGAAATATATTTAGAGAAAACTGTATATTTGTTGCAAAAAATTGTAAACAGATATTTAGTTTCAGTATTCAGATATTTAGTTTTCTAATGAATCTGTCCTTCTTATTATTAAAAAATAAGCAAAAAGGACTGTGTGATTCGATTTACATCCGCGCCTGGCCATGAAGCCCTAATCAGATGGTGGATCAAACCACTGCATAATTTGGAACGTCATGCTCGTCCTAGCAAGCCGAAGCTGTAATTCTATGCAACAGAACTTTCTAGTTGTAACTTCGATGATTCCAGAGCAGGGCAGCAAATTATCACTCCTTGCTTAAGAGTTGGAGACTTTCCAACTTCTGTCCAGAACACATGTCTAGCATGCTCGCTGGACTGGATCATTTACCTAGCGTGTCATTAACGGCGAAATAATCCTGGACACCATATTAAACAATAGACCTGATATGGGGCCGCGAAACCACAACAACCACGATACTTCCATATAGGAGCCAACCTCAATAAGCAGCCAGAGAACAGGTAAATGTCTAAAGAGACAAATAACGGAACTCTGCGAGCTTACTGATTCCCGTGGAAATAAAGTGGAGTTTCCAGTTGTACCCCTGCTGACTTCAGGGGACTGGGTTCCCTTTTTCCCCCAGTTGCACAGGTCTAAATTGTTGCTTTCTCCAAAGACCATATATATGTGCCCCCGTAAGCAAAAAGGACTTTGTTAATAGCTTTAAGCCCAAATGCGACAATTTTGTTTGTTGACATACCCTGACAAGTAAAAAGTGCTTCGTCATAAAAACCAGCCGGTTGTTCCTGAATGAATTGAGTAAAGCTACGGCGATGTGAATGGTCGATCGGCTTTAGTTTCTGCACCAGTTGAAATTTATGGTGGATTCGGATAACCCCAATTGTTGGGAACGTCGAGGAAAAGTCAAATTTGTATCTGCTTTAACACTGCGGCTCATGGATGCGATGTTTTCAGTTCGACAACCCGGCCGATCATGTATTGTTGTTCGCACATTTTGTATTGAGCTTGTCGACTCAGATTTAAAGATCAAATTCTTAAAAGCAGTCTCCGGAAAACGATTATGTTGTCTAAAAATATCACGAATTTCACGAAATGTAGCTTTGTGAATGAAATTATGTTTCTATAAAGTTTAGCTATCGTTGGAAGTAACAGTTTAAGATTGAGTTTTACAAAGCCAATGTAAATCTCACTTTAAGGTTCCAAATAATATAGAAATAAATATTGAAATACATCTAAAACTTAAATCAATAATTTACTCTAGTGACTTACTTGTTTTACAGCAAGTAAACAATTAAAGTTTTTCACCAAATCTTAACTGCAATTTTTTTTTTTAATGTATTTGGTTCTGCCTTAAGTTTTTATACATAATTCCATTTTAGACACTTCTTCTACAATACGGCTTTATTGTATTAAATCTTCTAAAAATTGTAAAATTTATTTACATTTAGTTTGTTGTTATAAAATACCAGCAAAAGTATTAACAATTGCATTTTGCAATTTTGTTTGCTGTTTCTTATTTTTCTTTGGGAGACACATTTGCATTTGCATTTGGTGATATTAAAATTGTACTTTTTTCTGAACATAAAATTTAATCTTTCGTTTCCTTTTTTTGTGTTCGTTTTCCTTAACAATGCCACCACTAAATCTACGTTAGTTGTCAAGAATAAAGAATGTGATATACAAAAGAAAAAGGAGAATCTGTATAAAAAACGTGTATTTCTTAAGCGAAATATCTGGTGTTTTATTTAAGAGAGAAGCATTTTTTGGAGCAAATAATTTTGGTAAATTGATATTGTTGTAAAATATAATACAACGCTTTATCTATGGTGTTAAATTAATAATCCCGCTTTCGTTTAATATATTTCTAAGATATTTTTCTTAACAATGTCTGGAATAAAATCTTTGGTTATACAATGACAATAATTGCATTATTTTGTAAACCAACAAAATTATCGCTAGAAGTTATAGGTTGTTTTTATTTATTTAAAGTAATCTTCTATTTCGACATACCTTTGAGACTTTTCTAGTACGAAGAAAAATCTCTTACTAATCTAAGTTAATTTCATTTATGATATCATAAAATATTTATTATCCATGTATTTTTGAAGGAAAACATATCCATATGCCCGTTGCACTACTGCTCACATAGCTCATCAGTGGATAAGAAAACTCAAGAATCTGGGGTAAAATTTAAGTTAAAATTTTTAAAGGAATATTGGTCAAATTAACGTAGATTAATTTAAAGGTGATAACAAATAATAAAATTATTTGGATCTGTTCCGCCAGTAAATAAAATACTGTTGTCATTTCCTTCAACGTAAACCATTTCTAGCTATTTGCTCGCTGTGACCTGCGACCGCTGTCTATGTGATGACATCACTATCGAGCTGTGTTCTGGACTGCATTGTTGAGTCGGTGTTCGTTCGATTTTAGGTAGTTCTTTCATATAGGTAGATTGCCCGTCAAAGGGCATTTTAGGCGGAGTTAATCTAATATCCCCTCTTTAATTATTATCCAAGTAAGTGTGTCCATCTGAGGAAACTAAACTACTCCATACACTTGAACCATCCAAAAGTGTATGAGTAGTTTTAGTGGTGTGAAAATTGTGTCTGAGGTCGTCTTTACCTGTTCGTTTATGATGTCACTGCTAAAAGTGTTTGTTTTGTAGATTTCCATGTTCTCAAGAATGTATAGTCTTCATCCTTTTTTTGCTAGGATGTAGCAAAGGATATAGTTAGGTGTTCTTGTAGGCTAGTAGGTAGTGTACCAGCTTGTAAGTATGGGGGTTGTGGGTTTGATTCCCAACGAAGACCTTGGTTTTTTTACTTTCAAAAATAAAAATTGACTGTCGGTGGGGCTGCTCAGCGATGAAGGCATAGTCACTGGTCGCTGTGCTGTCTTATATACGGCAATTAAATCCGACTATTCTTCTACTTTCACCAGCAGAATGTAGCAAGGTACTTGACTAAATAGGAATTGTTGCCTGAAGTGCTACTTCGCTTTAAAAAAAAAACAAAAGTCATACACTCACCTAATTTCCTTGGAGTGTGTTCGTGATTGTCAAGGTGTAATGCAAAGTTGGAGTCTTCTCTTTTTCGTTTGTATGAGCGTATATATAAATCTTGCTGTAATGTTCGTCGAGTTTATCCTATATAATTATATTTAAAAGTACAAGTAAGTGTGTATACTGTGGTGGAACTAAATTTGTCAGTTGTTTCGGTCGATGTCCTGAGATTATGTCTCATAGTGTCATTTGTTTTTAATGCTGTGTGGTTAGTTAATCTAAATATTTCTAGTATTGTGTAAGTAAAAGTGTGTCGCCATGTTGTATCGATTGTCTTTTTCTTCTTTATTATTGTTTTTAGTATTGTATTCTCTACGAAGTTTGTCGATAGTAATGGGTTTGTAGTAGTTTCTTTTAGCTTTGGTTCCGCATGTTATTGTGATGTCAGGATAATGCAAATTTCTTTCTTTCTGGTCCTTTGCCATTGTGTATATAATATTATTATGGATTTTGTTTAAGTCTATTGAATTTGTTCGTCGTTGTCTTGTTTGAGGATACATATGATGTCCTCTACGCTATAGTAATAAGTTATTGTCTGTTTTTCCATTAGTGTCTTTATGTGTAGTAATTCGAGATGTTGTATGAAAATCTTCGTGAAGATTGCGGTATTTGGGTTTCCCATGCCGAGTAAGACAGGTAATTTGTAAAAGTGGTTATTAGATCTAAAGTGATTCTATTTTATTATCCAGATGGCGGGCAATTTACCTACATGAAAGAACTACCTAAGCTCGAACGAACACAGACTCACTGGTACTGTCCAAAACAAGGCTTGATAATAATGTCATCACATCGAAAGCGCTCGCCGGTCACAGCAATGGCGGTTTAAACCGAAGGTGAATGTAATGGTTTACTCGAAACACATCACATTTATTAAAACATTTTAAAATATGTTTGGCCATATTAATTAATATGGAAAGAAAAAAAATTAATTATGAGACCACAATTTGTTAGCAATTGCATTTTCTTGGTTGTGCATATTTTTAAGAATTTATTTGCCACGACAATCAGCATTTGACAGTCAGTATATTTTTTCTTGCCTTAACAATTTTTGTTAAATAGTTTATTTATTTATTTAAAATTTAATAAACAGCATAAATATTACAATATTTAAATTAAGTATTTATATTTAAAGGAATTAAGCACAATTAATGTAGATTAACATGCTGATAACTTTAAATCTGGCTAAAGGAATTTTTAATAAATTAAATAAATTGGTAAAAGATTCACAGTGCCTTGGCCCACAGTGTGTACCGAATAGTAATTTTACGATTGGTTTGTTGCTTTTACTGTAGTTGTAATTGTAAAATATCAAGATATCCAGCTAGAAATGCTGAGCAATAAATGTAACATTGAATTAAATACGACATTGACAACGACAATACATATATAACTTGACTCATAAAATCAATTGATTATCTTTCTTGGGTTTCTCATGTTATATGTGCATGTGTGCATTTTTTATTTATTAAAACTTTTTATTAAGAATGTATTAGTAGCTAACATAACAATAACAATTATTTAATAAATACATGAACTTAACATTCTTGGATGACTTATTTTACATATTCAAAGTGTAATACTATTTTTTACTTATAATGTAATTAAAATAATCCCAATTAGGATTATATCAAAAGTGTTTCCTTTAATTATATTTTAATCTAGAAAACCATAAATATTTTGTAGCACATATACATATACAACTATTTTAAATATCCTTCAACACATATAGTTTTCTTTGATGTCAAAATGTGCAACACAAAAGTTCAAATTAAATTAAAATGCAAGTATAACAAAGATAAACATTTTATAATTAAATTTTTTTACTTTTAAGATTTTCTTTGGCGTCTGAATTTTGCAAAATTATAAAATAAATTAAAATGAAGTTATATACGTATAATATAGAGTTATATTTTCATAAAAAACTTGTTATAGAAACAAGTTATTTCTTATGATTTGCTTGAGAATCTTCGTTGACAGTTTATTAAATTTATATTTTACTTTTGAAAATTTTTGAAAATAGGAGAAAATTTTGTAAAAGAATTTTGTTACACTGAATACTAAGGAAAACAAATACAGTTAATTTTAATAGTGCTTGGTTACTTCCCAAACCTCCAAAATAATTAGTTAGCTCTCATACACACTGAAACTGAAATTAGTCTAAGTTAAAAACACAGAACCATCTAGCTGCATGTACTTAATGTAAAAGAAGCATTCAAGTTCCTTGACGTTCTAAAACAGTGCAGGAGATACTTCCATCTGATCACCTTAGTATATATGCCACCTTCAACAAATTTAAAATGGAATAGACCTTTCATGAAAGGACCGGTGTTTCAAAAGGCATTTTGAAGTTACTTGACTGCGTACATGCGTAAGCAAAAAAGTTTATCGGTGATGATAAGGTATTTAGCACCATTAACTTACTGCAGCATTGTGGAATGTTATTTAACTGATTACTTTTTACTACAGCGGGCATAATTTTACTACTTTATGATATTCTCATAAAATATTTATAATTCAAAAAATTTAAATGTTTCCTGTGGAGAAGGCATGTCCATATGACCATTTCACTACTCTGCTAATATAGTTGATCAGTGAATTTTACTAAAATTTTTTACCGAAAACTCAAAAGTCTTATATCTCAAGTCTTATTGATTAGATAAGAGTTATATATAATCAACGAATATCGCAGCACAGTTTTTCAATATTTTTTGGTTTAAACGCAAAGATTTCTACAAATCGAATTAAAAGAAACGTTAGTTAAATAACGATTAGTAAATCTAGCAGCAATCTAGCAAACTTACATTTTTATATTGCAAGCCCGAGGTAACCATATATGTCCTTTCTGGCTGTTCTTGGTTTGGTTTAAGCGGCGAGCGCGTTTATCTGTTCATTTATAATGTCCCCGTTAAAAGTTTTTGTTTTGTAAATTTCAATGTTTTCAAGAATTCCCAGTCATCGTCCGTTTTTGCTACGATGTAGAAATGTCATATATTTCCCTTGGTGTATGTCCCTGTGAGTGTCAAGCTATAATGAAAAGTTTGAGTCTTCTCTTTTCTGTTTGTTTGAGGGTATGTGTTCTGTAAATCTTGTTTTCAGTGTTCATCCAGTTTGCCCTATATAAGTATGTATATGCAGGTACAAGTAAGTCTGTGTACTCTGTTAAAATTTGTTATAAAATTATTTATTGTATCGCAAAACTATTCATTATGCGCTGGCCAGTGCTGAGTGAAAAATGTTAAATCTAAGAAGCTCTTTTTCTGGCTGAATTTAATATCCACTTTAGAAGGTTTCTAGTATAATATCTAGTATAATACTTATCACTATCACTATAAGTAAAAAACCTTCCTCATATAAATGTAAATTATTTCTGCCAGTATTTTAAGTCTAAGCCTGTAGATGTAGTCACATAGACTTATATCAAACTTATATCCGATAAAACATTCAGCTCTTTCTTACTGCTTTTTCTTATTAATCAGTAAAAATTTACTGATAGTGAAAAATCAAAGTTTAGTATAAATCAAAATTTATTTTAACTGTCATTAAAGCACAGTATTTCAATTAATTGCTGTAACAGATATTTTAATAGAATTTTAAGATAGAAGTTTAAATGGCAATGTAATATGTGAGAATATGTGGTAATGTGTGTAACTCCTTTGGTGTAAAAATATCTATACAATTAAAAAGAATGAAGCAACATTATGAATGTCTACCAGTCTCTTCACTTGACACCTTGTTGTGCATTATGATTTAAACAAACCTATGTCCATTAATACAAGTGACTTAATTTTTATACAGTGTATGTATGTATGTATTATACATATTAATTTAAAATGTATAAATATATTAATTGTAGCAAAACATTCTGCATATAACTATAATTAAGCGTGTAGTTTAAGTTTAAAGCCACGTTTCCAAATCACATAATACGAGATTTATATTTAGATATGTTTCGAAATATTTTTATTATTTTGTGATATTTTAAATAGTGGTTTTCTTGCAGCCTTAAGGAGCATTGCCTAACTATTTTGTTGCATCCTTTGTCATACATTAATTGTTGGTTTGCATGACAGACTATAGTTTAGAGCATCTTGGTGGGTGTTTTCATTTTATTCCAGGAAAATGTATAGTCGTGCTAAACATTTTTAGCTGCATTTCATATAAAATGGATAAGTCAAATGTCCAGTAGATTGAAAATCCAACTTTATGTATTAACTCTTCTACAGTAGAAATGTATGAACAACTTTGGTGTTTGATAGCACGAATTGTTCTTGCCAAAATTTCTTATTTTCTCTATGAGTAAATGACTAGAGAAGCTGTCTGGTAAACGCAGTTTTCAAACTTAAAGTTAAGCGAAGAAATACAATTAGTTATTGTTAAAATTAATTTAATTCAATTCATTTTTAAAGTCGGTATGATTGGAATAGTGAACACCCAACGGAGAAAGCTAAACAGGATGATGATGAAAACATGTTTTTATTTCCTGACAAAAATTCTGAATTTAATAAAATAATAAAAATAACTGCGTTATATAAACTATTCAGAACTTTTTATAAAAATTTTTCGAAAAAATAACACCGACTGTACATACTATCGAGTTTTTCAACAAGAAGTTTGTTTTTTAATTGTGGCAACATCAGCAACGTGATAGTTTTTTGACATATTCGCGATGTTTTTGGACAACATAATCATCATTCTGAGACCGCTATTAAGATCTTGGTCGTTAATTGTGAGTTGATAATAGATACAAAATGTGCGAATATCAACGCGTGTTCGATTGTGTCGTTCAATTGAAAGCAACGCAGCCGTGAGCCACAGTGTTGAAGCAGAACCAAATTTGTCATTCCTCGACGTTCTCAACAATTGGGGCTATCCAAAACTACTAAATGACGAATTTTGTGCAAGGATTTGATTTTGAAGCCTTATAACGTTTCAGTGGCGCAGGAATTGAAGCCGACTGACAATTTATTCAGGAACAATAGACTGGTTTTTCTGAAAACATCATTTTTTAGACAACGCCCATTTCCACTTGTCGGGGTATGTCAACAAGCAAAATTGCTACATTTGGGCTTCTGAAAATCCTGGAGCGATTATTGAGAAGCCTTTTTCTGCTCAACATGTCACTGTATGGTGCTCTATTTGATTTGGAGGCGAGATTGGGCAGTTTTTTTTCGAAGATGAGGCTGGAAATGGGATAGCGGTCAATGAATAACGCTATCGCGAGATGCTAGTAACTCAATTCTTGCCTATTATTGAAGAGGTCGATGTCTCTGACATCTAGTTTCAAAAGGGCGGTGCGGCATGTCACACAACTAATTAATCGATCAATTTATGGCAAACCGAATTTCCCGATCGCATAATTTCACGACATTCAGCAGTTAAGTGGGCAGCCAGATCGTGTAATTTAATGCCACTCGGTCATTTTTTGTGCGGCTATGTTAACGGCAGAGTCTATACGGAACCAATCGAGTCGCTTTCAATCTTAAAACTTAAAATCCGTGATGTAATTAACGAAATAGCACCGCCATTTTGCAAAAATAATTAAAAACTTTAATAAAATAATCGACATCTGTCAACGAGATCGTGATGAACATTTTCCGGATATAATTTTGATAAATGGTGTTTTTATAGAGATATAGAAAAGGAATAAAACAAAGTTAATGCTTCAAGCTGGTATAAAATTTACTTTATTAAATAATTTAACTACTGGCATTTTAATTTAAAAATGACGTTCTATATTTTTATAAAATCACTTAATATAAGTAGAATAGAGAACGTTCGGTGCTTTGTTAGTTATTTAAAATATTCTTCTCCAAATTAGTGAAGTATCCTTCCATGGGCCATAAGAGTATTTTTTATGTTAACGTTCCAAATTGGCTTTCAAACTAATGCATGCTAATGGTTAATAGAAATCTGTTACAAATATGGGCTTGGGTTCAACAACAATTAAGTTTTATTGTAGCCGCCATTTAAATCAAATAAATTAAAAGAAATAAAAATATTAATACTAATTTACATTTTTTTAAAAAACAAATCTTGCTTTATTATAAAAATATCTAATTACAACGTCAAATGCAAGTGCATTTAATCCTTTTAAAATTATTTTAATTTTGACATGGCTTTGAGAAATGAGCAACATGAAAATAAAAATAATTTCATTATATTTTTTTACCAGTTTTTTATTTGCAAATGCAGAAGAACTTTGTAAAAATATGAAAATAAATTCTTGTTTAAGAACAAATTTTGCTCATAAAATATTTCAAGCAATTAAATATAGCAAAAACTAAATTACAGTTAAAGGATAAGAAATGAAATGAGATCTTGTAGAGTATAATTTTTAGAATATTACAGGGCAACTGTTATAAACAGGCTGTTGGATACAATCAACTTGGTATCGTCAAAAATGAAAAGCAAAAACTTATACACAAAAACAAAAATATCATTGCATCAGGCAAAATAATAAAGCTGACAAGACATTTTAAATAAAGAATTAAGAAAAATTAATATTCTGCACATTTTCTTAATTGAAATTCGAATGTATATCTTGCATTATTATTCGTACTTTGACTAATTCTCAGTTCTTCTTTCTTAAATTAGATTTACAAAAACTAACGGAGAAGTAGGTGAATTCTTTACAGAAAGGAAACTCTTTTGGAGAAAATAGTAATTTTCTTGTACAAAAAGTACGTATTTTAGATTTTGCCTTTCTATTTTTTCTCTTATTTATTCAAAAATTGTTTGTTTTTGTATAAACGAAGTTTTTCGCACAAGAAGTCACTTTTGGATTCCAAGATTTTCCACAATATACATTTACGAAATTTAATCGAATCTATATTTATTAAAGTGTTTCCTCTTTAATCGTTATAAAATTTGTCATTAATTTTTAAAATGAAAAAAAAAAGTAAATTGTTTTGAAAAGTTAAAACTGTGTATTTTACAAACTGCTTAGTTTTGTAAGAAGTCTTATACACATAAGGCAACAATAACATGCTTATAAGAAATTCTACCAAATAAGATAAACAACAGAAAATAAAAAAAGCAAACACGGAGCAAGCAAAATACACACCCAAGGAGGCGCTTAGCTGGATGATAATAACAACAATATGGGGTGATGTTAAAGTAGAATATTCTTGTAAATACAACAACCGCTTAAAACTACTATATAAGCACCACCAATATGACAAATAGAATAGAGAAATAGTAATCTTACGTACAATAAGTGAATTTTTTCTTTCTATTTGTTGCACAGTAAGTCACTTCTGGATTGGATGATTTATTTTGTATTTCTTCACTTGTTTATTTTACATAGATTCAACAACTCTGAACAGACATTTCCTTTTATTAAATCTAAAGCAAAGGTGACATTTAATATTATTCTTCGGATTTTTAGAGTTGACAGCTTTTTTAGAGCCAGACCTAAAAGATAAAATAACAAGAACTGTTTTTGCCCCTACTCCATGCTATTACTATGTACTTTATAAATTGAATCCCAAGTTATTGAGCCATATTCCAAAATAGGTTTCACAAGATATTTTGTGACATATGGGTCACTAAAATACTTTGCCCAGCGTTTTATAAATCAAAGAACTGCACATGCTCTGTTAGTGACTAACGAAATATGTTGTATAAAAATTAAATTTAGTTTCTTAAGTTCGTAGCTGTTTAAAATATATTGCACGTTGGTATGATATCTTCGGAAGAAACACGTGTATTTGAACTTTTTAAATTTCAACTCCATAAGAGTTGAAGTTATGCACTTGGTCGGCCACGTAAATCGTTTGAGGAGTACTGCGATCGCGCCAAACGATCGACATTTCTCTAACTTTCTTTATTTTGATTACTTTTGTGTATCACTATACAAATAAAACTAAACTTGTGATGAAATCACTACATTTTTTGACAAATATATTTTTTTCCTCATCTCCATACAAAAATTGGGGGTGTGCGCCGTCTTGCGGAAACCACAGCTCTTGTACGTCGTGGTTTTTCAATATATGAACGAAAAAGTCAGTAATCTTGACCATTGATTGCGACATTCTGGTCAACATTATTTTTAAAGAAGTAATAAAGTAAATGGTTGCACCAGCCCATATAGCATACCAAACAGCCACTTGTTCTGGTTGTGTCAGTGTCTCAAAATACACTTGGGGAATATTATCACGCCAAATACTGCAGTTTTTTTAATTAACATATCAATTTAAATTAAAGTGCGTATCGCTAAACAAAATTCGTTTATAGAAGTTTTGTTTATACGTTGCGCCCAATTTGCACGATTCGGAATCATTGTTCTATTGCTCAGTCTATTCATCTTGGAATGTCACACAAAACTAAACATAACTCACTTGACAGCTGACAAAATGGTTGCCAATTAAGAAAGTGTTGTCAACTTAAAGTTTTATACCTCTCAAAAAAACATCCATTATAAAGAAATAAGAGTTTAAAGCATTTTGTTTTAAAAGTTCCAATAGATATAGACTAGACAAAATGATGTTCTAATTTATAAGCATTCTGGAAGTCTAATTAACATTTTTATACTCCAGTGTATTAAGTCACTAAATTCAGCAAAAATATGGATACAAATTAATAAGAATACGATTTTATTATGATTTAGCAATGGTAAGAATATGGCAAGATGGACTGCCGAGAGACTATAGGTAGAATAGAATTGAATTATCATTTAACTACAGTCAGATTATGACTGATTTAGGATATAACTGAATTGCAGACATATTATGGGTAGAATAGAATCGAAATATCAATAGACTATGACTTATGAATGAATAGAATAGAAGAAAATCAAAGTATTATTAGACTATCGTCACTTTATGACTCATATATAACGTCACTTGCCTTTGCCAGACTATAAGTTGACTATTGGATTAAGACTAGACTATGATCCTGAGTAGGCAACCACTAGATTGTGATTAGGCTATGACCATATTGTGACTACTTAATATGATATGGTAAGAAGATGAGAAGACCACCATTAAGTTATAACTGGATTGCAGAGTGACTATCGGTAGAATAGAATTAAAATATTATTACAATAGAACACTGCCATTTTATGATTGATATAGAATAGAATTAAAATATTATTAGACTATGATCAGTTTATGACTGATATATGACATTACTTGGCTTTGCCAGAAGGTGAGTTGATTATTATCTTAAGACTAGACTCTGACTATATTAATTTTTAGTAGGCAACTACTAGCTTGTGATTAGGCTATGACTAGACTGTGACTATTTAATATGATTTAGCTATGGTAAGAATATGACAAGACCACCATTAAATTATAACTAAACTACCGAGAGACTATACTTAGGTAAAATAGAATTAAAATATCATTTACCTACGGTCAGATTATGACTGATATAGAATAGAATCAAAATATCATTAGACTATGGCCGTTTATGGCTTATCTATGACGTCACTTGAATTTGCCAGACGGTGAGTTGACTATTAGATTAAGACTAGACTATATTAATCTTGAATAGGCAACTATTTGCTAGCTTGTGACTAGACAGTGAATACTTACAGCTATGGTAAGAATATGACAAGACCATCATAAAGTTCTAACTAGACTGCAAAGAAACTATAGTTAGATTAGAATTGAATAGGATCAAAATCTAGTCTAGTCTAGGCTGTTTATGACTGATATAACACGTTACTCTGCTGTGCCAGACAGTAAGTTGATTATTAGATTAAAACTAGACTATGATTATATTAATCTTGAATAGGCAACTATTAGCTTGTTATTAGGCTATGACTAGACAGTAACACTTACAGATATGTTAAGAATATGACAAGACCATCATAAAGTTCTAACTGGACCTCAAAGAAACTGTAGTTAGATTAAAATTGAAATATCATTAAATTACGGTCAGAATATGACTGATATAGAATAGGATCAAAATCTTAATAGACTATGGCTGTTTGTGACTGATATATAACGTTACTTGGCTTTGCCAGATAGTGTATTGAATATTAGATTAAGATTATATTATGACTATATTAATCTTGAGTAATCAATGACTAGTTTGTGATTAAGCTATGACTGGACTATAACTGTACTGTAAAAATGCTATAATTAGAAAATAAATAGTCTACGATTAAACTTAAGCTGGCCATTCACTTACGATGAGACTATGATCAGGAATGGACTTTTATGTGAGATGATTAGCTAAAATTTAAAATGGTATATTACTAGATAACGACTATGGACTATTAGGACCCAATTGAGTCTGTGTAATCTATATTATAACTCAACAGTAGAACAGTAGGTAGAACCAAAGTATGAGCAGCAATTAAAACAATTGCATCTATTAAAGATTTACTATAATTTCAAGCTGTTTGTGTCTTGAAACAATAAAAAAATAGTTAATATTTTTAACCCGACAGAAATCCTTTTATCGCAGTATTTTTCGTTTTAAAATTATTTTATGGGAACTTTACTTTTTCCTTTTTTTCACCCCTTATATTAAATGTCTTATTGTTTTCTAAACAGCTTTAGAATTTATTTCCCCTAAAAGTTGAGTTTTTGTAATTAACTAGAATAATATTTTTATTATTTTGCTATTATTTTTCAAATAACTTTTTTTTCTTAATAATGGAACAGCAGCTTGTGTAGTGCACTGTGCTTTTAAAAAGAATTAATTTATATTTCAATAAAATACTGGCACACAAGTAAACAATTACTAGTGACAATACAACTGCAGCACAAAGACTAATAGACAATGTAGGAATGTAAAGGATTAAAAGAAAGACGTTAAATATATGTTTATATAGAGTGTGTTGAGCAAAAATAACACACAAGTATTAATAAAGCTTAAAATTTAATTGTTTGCTTTTATGTCACATTATGTGTTTTAAGTGTGAAAATACAAGTGCAATTTTGCTTACGAATACAAACATGAATGTGAGTTTAATAAAAATTTACAACTAGTGTTAATACTTGCGTGTTTGCACATAGATAAAAGGGTAAAATTTTGTGGAATTTATATGCTAATAGAGGTTATAAGCATACGAGCTGTTATAAAATTTTTCTTATAGAATTCATTTAATTATCAAGCATTTAATGTGAGTGAAATTTACAAATTATGTCATTTAAAACAAAAATTTAATGATGTGAGTGATTCAAATCATAATTATTAAGAGCTAAGGAGTGGAAAAGTTACAGCTTATGTTAACAAAAAAAGAAGCATTTATAGCATAAAGGTTTTTCCATCTGATATGTATTTCAAAGGGTTCTTCAACAAGAAGTTTGTTTTCTACAACAATATATGAAACAAAAAATTTAGATTAAATTGTTTAAAATTTTTATTGTTTTACGAAGAGAAAAATTCGGTAGTTAGGAATGAAAAATAATATATGGCAAATATCCACCACGACCACGCTGACAGATATCGATTCTTCCATCACTTTTTAGCAAAACATCGGCCCTATTTCATTAATCACATCACGGATTTTGATTTTTAAGGCTGAAATCGATTCGATTGGCTCCGTATAGACTCTGTCTTTAACAAAGCTCCACAAAAAATAATCCAGTGGTGTTTAATCATATGATCTAACTGGCCACTTAACTGCTGATTGTAGTGAAATTATGCCAACTGGAAATTTGGTTTGCAATAAATTGATCGTTTCATTGGATGTGTAATATGTGGCACCGTCCTGTTGAAACCACATGTCAGTGATATCCACGTCGTCAATAATAGGCATAGAGCACCACACAGTAACACAATGAAAATGCATAGACTTTCCAATAATCGCTCTAGGATTTTTGGAAGTACAAATACTGGAATTTTGCTTGTTGACATACCCTGACAAGTGAAAATGGGCTTCGTATGAAAATTTATTTATTCAGAAAAGCCAGGCGGTTATTCATGAATAAATTGAGGGAATCTATGGCGATTAGTATGGTCAGTTGGCTTCAATTCCTGCACCAGTTGAGTTGTAAGGCATCAAAGTCAAAGTTACATCCTTACGCAAAACTTGCCATGTGGTGGTTTTCGATAACCCCAAATTATTGAGAACATCGAGGAATTGACAAATTTTGATATGCTTCAACACTGTGGCTCGCGACTGCAATGTTTTCAGTTGAACGATCTGATTAAACACGTTTTGGTGTTCGAACATTTTGTATGAAGCCTGTCGACTCAAACTTAACGACCAACTTCTTAATAGCGGTAGCAGAAGGACGATTAAGTTGTTCAAAAATATCACGAATTTTACAAAATGTAACTTTAATAGAATTACCATTTTCATAAGGGATTTCAATTATTTTAACGCGATTTCCGTATGAAATTGAAATGTCAAAACTAACATGTTAATGGTGTTGCTACAATTGATAAACCCCTATAGCTTATGTTAACAAAAAGGATATTTACAGCTGTTAGGTATTTTATTTACTGATATAAATTTTGTATAGAATTAGTAGTCAAATAAGAAACCTATTAACATTTTAGAATTGAAGTTTATAAATTAAAGCTTTACCAATAGAAACAAATGAATTTTAGGAATACCTAACTTGGTATAAAGGATGTATATTAACAATTGTTGTGATTACCAAAAACTTCTAAATGCTTTATAGTTTGTTAATGGATTATAATTCCTATTTAAGTAATTTCGTTTTAAGCATGGTACTCTGTTCATAATTTCGTGCGAAATGCTGTCAAATCACATATAAAAATAATTCATACGAAATAAATAAGAAATAATGTTGCTGAACTAGTACTCTGTTTATTTTTGAAAAAGTCACGAAATGTTTCTGGCAGCATGTTTTTCAAAATGAAAAACGTTTCAGGCAACATTTTTTTTTAACTACGAAACAATATGAGCAGCACTTTTTTCGCACGGAATTGTGAGCAACAACTGTATTTTTAATTTTAAATTTGTTGTCCCAAAAAGTAAAAGTATGGAGAAAAGCGTAAATTTATTAAAAAGTGAAAAAGAAAAAAGAAAATTTAGTGACGCAGAAAAGTGTATCCTTATTTCTGCAGTAAAAAAAAAGAAAAGTTATTTGGGATAAGTCCCAAATGATATATTCTAACCGCAGTGCCGCGCAATCATCGTGGATAGATATTGCTAAACAGATTGGAAAACCTGGTAAGGATTGAAATATATGTATGTATATACATACATATGTATGATCTTTTTTAATTATTATTAGGTGAAGTACGTGAGCAAAACTGGAGGAGTATTTCGAGTAGCAAACGGTATTACAACCAAAAAGAAAAGCATCAAAAAATCTGGTAGTGGATGCGACTTGCAGTGCTATTCAGACGAATCTCAGGATCCCTGGGAGTTTTCTGAGGATTTCACTGAGACGTCGAAATTGAGAACGTAAGTGTTATTATTCTAATTTATTGTTGCTTATTGTAGCTTTCGTAAGTGATGCAAATTTTGATTGTAGAACCAGTTGCTCACAGCTTTTAAGTACGCCAGATCGGCAGCCCACGCAAGATATATTATCTTATTCTGAAATGCTGCCTATTACGCCACCGGAGAAAACAACAACTTATTTATATGTAAGTAGACACCAAGTCTTTATTATTATAATTTAAAACGTAACTTTAATAAGAGTTTTACAGATTTTTATTTTAGAAAAACACAGTAGTTTTATCGAAAAACGTATATCGAAATGAAATGTGAGCAGGTGTCTCAAAAGTGGCAGATGTGATGACAACGTTGGTGGATATGGCAAAACAACAAAACCAAAATAATGTCAACGCACCTTTCCTCAATTATATATAATTATATTAATTCCTTGTAGTTAAAATTGCCTAATGAGATTGGCGAAAATGTACGATGAAAAATTATTGTTATGCTTTACGATGAGATCTCTGCTCTACTTATTTTTAATAGTAATTCATAATAAGCAGCAATTTTATTCGTGCTTGATTCCTTTTCAAATAAATATTAAGTGATATTCTCACAAAATATTTATTACAAAACAATTTTCATTAAAAATGAATATTTTATGAAATGTTTTGTAATGTTTGTATAGAAGTGTTTTTGAGTCTTGATGTCTAGGCTATGTTGATTTTATGGAAAAAATTCTTATAAAATCAATTTGGCTTTGGATATAAGACACTTAGGTTTTTCTATACAATATTGGGGTAAAATTCACTGATGAGCTTTGTGAGCGAAAGTGAAATTGCAATATGAATGTGCTCTCCCCCATTACAAAACATTTCAAATATTTTTATTTGAAAGAATGTTTTATGAGAATATCATACAATGTTCATTTTTAATGAAAATTGTTTTGTAATAAATATTTTGTGAGAATATCACTTAATATTTATTTGAAAAGGAATCAAGCACGAATAAAATTGCTGCTTAAATTGATAATGATTCCAAATAATTAAAGATTACTTATTAATTCATAATAGTAATTTTTACATAATAAAATAAGAGTTTTCAATTTTTTTAAAGACTGGCCACACAAAACAAAAGGTTGAAATAAGTATATGAATTTTTTTATAATAGCCAAAGTTTTTCTTTAAATAATAGTATATGTTTATATTATTCTTTGCAATAAAATCTATTGCCTTATGTATCCACCTTATTAAAAGTTATTTAATAAAAAAATATTTTTTTTTTTGTTTAAAAACAGATTTTAATTAATAAAAACAGAATTTTAATTATTTTTAAAGCCTCTTTAGTAAAATTATAAATTTTTTATTTCGTAAACATCTTGTCTGCCGTACTGCGCAACATTAATATTAGATAAAAAGAGAGAATCAGCTGGCAACATATTGTCAAAATTTTCAAGCGAAATATGAAATGTTGCTCAACACTTTTCGCAAGTTAGAACAGAGTACTAAGCTTTAGACTCAAAAGGCTATTTTATTTGTTTGTTTGATTATTTTTCGGTTATGGGAACTATTCCAGAATTTTACAAGTTTATTTGCTGCTAGATTTGTTTTTTTATATAATTAATTTTTAATAATTAAAATGTTTTTATTAGCACAAGAAAACACGTTCTTTTGTGCGCGATATATAGGTTAATATGAGGTGTTGTTATAGAGCTATAGAAGTCAAGTGATTAATGTTTATTTTTAATTGGTATTTCAACATGAATAGACTGACTAACGCTTCAAAATTATGCAAATATATTCATTCACTATTAAAATCAAAATATGCGAAACCGATTTTATTAGTGACTGATATAGAGCGTTTTATTTTGTTATTAATATTACTATTGTTAATATTATTTTTAATGACGTCGATTTCTTTCAAAAGATAACAACTTTCAACTAATTTCGAAGACTTGTGTACTGAAAATTTTTAATTAGTGGAACCACTTAGGCAGCAGGGATTTAAAAATGTTTATCTTAAAAAAACCACATAATTATCTAGTGGTTTTTGTAAAATTAAAAAAACGTGTTCCACAAGCCCTCGAAAAAAAATACGAAAATATACATTTCACATATTTTTTAACATTCGACGAAAACAAAGCGTAAAATAACGAAAAAACCACACACGTGACTGTAACTGACTTCTACATTTTTACAAACAAAGCGATTCATATACTTTTACTTACAATTTAAAAATATTTACATTACAAATAGCACAGTAACACACGTTGTTTATTATAGCAAATCCTAACAGCTATTCATGAATTTTATTTTACATATCCGTAATGCCGTTATTTTTCTGAATATGACTCATGTGGAGTTGATGGAGAAAATAAAGAAAAAGTTAATTAAAATTTTGAGCTTGACATGTGGTAATGTAAAAAATACATACATATCAAGTCATATATGGCTGGCTTTTGGTCGTAACTCAAAGCTATTTATTAATGAATTTAAGCAAATTTTCTTAGCAAGCGAAATATGTGAACGTTTTAACATTATTATTCATCTCATAGCTGTAGCTAATAGATAAGTATTTTTTTAATTTATTTAAACACTCTTAATTGAGTACAAAGATAAACAGTATGTTAAACTCATGTTAATTTAATCGCTATACAAATAATAATTATTTAAAGTAATTTGTATAGAATGTAACTGGAAATAAAAAAATTTTTATTTTTATAATTTTTATTGTTTTTTTAACCGATCTTTTTTATTTATCTTTAATAAATATCTTTTTTCTTTTATAAGATCTTTTTTATATATATATATATATTTTTTTTTTCTCTTCACGATATTTCGCTTTCCTTTGGAAAGCTTCTTCAGGAAAAAATTTTTATATTTAAAAAAAAAAAAAAAAAAAAACAATATATAAAAAGATCTTATAAAAGAAAAAAGATATTTATTAGAGTTTTTATTTTTATATAAATACTTTTATAAAAATAATGATATACTAGTTAGGGTACAATGCTGTTATTACTATTATTGTTTTATTTTCTTATGGATTTTTTTTTTTGATTTAGCTGCATAATTATGGGACCATACGCAATTCTTTCAAACTAAATTTGAAAAAGTTTCACAGATTTCTGTTTCTTGCTAAGTTACATGATTTTGAGCAACTATTGTAATGTTAAAAAAATAAGCTTCGTCCAGTTTGTCCTATATAACTATGTTTAGAAATATATACAAGTAAGTCTGTATACTCAGCAGGAATTAAAGTTTATCATTTGTTTTCGTCGATGTCTTAAGATTATGTCTCAGAGTTTGGCTAGCTTTTAAAGCTGTGTGTGAAAAAGTTAAGTTAATCTATTTATTTCTGGCCCTGTGTAACGAACTCTAAAAGAAGACTTACAGAAGACATACGCTCGTACAAACGAAAAAGAGAATGAGTAGACGATATTGATTCAAGTTGTCTGATTTTTTTTTTATTTTAATTTTTATTTTTATTTTCATGCCTTTTAAGTTTTATAATTGAGGTGAGTAAGAAAAGGAATAATGTGTCTAACATTTTTTATGTGTAAAGGATATGAAAGCAACACCACGTTCTTTTAACTAATGCAGTCATTTTTACTTACAAAAACTTCAGTCACAATAATTCTCTTAATGGCTATAAATTTTCTTATTAATGCTGCACTAAAATCTGAACAAAATTTAACTAATAAACACGTTTCTAGGACATTCAGTAAAATAAAGGAAACAATGTTTGTAAAAAAGTGTAACACTTCTTTACACTCGCCATCTCTTCAAAAATTTTTATATAAAAAAGGAACTAGGAAAGAAGAAAACAAGACAAAAAAACTTTTGTAAAGGCATTAATAAACATTTGCATTCCCAAACCACATGCAGCAACACAAAAAACTTCTTTATTGAACAATACAATTTTATTGTCTTTTTAACACATATTCATTCACACAGATCAATTTGTTCTAATTTGAATATAAAGGATGGGAAAAATTTCAAGGCGAATAAAAAATCGCTGGCATTTAACTTTCTGTTTTGACTTTAAAAATGTGTGCTGGAGAGTAACATTCAAATGTTAAAAATGAAGAGTTATTTAATTTTATTTAACTTATTTGCTATTATCTCTCACTTGTCAGCAATTACCCCTCTCACTCTTACAAGAACAATACCAAGTCATCATATAAATAGTGTTGTTATTCCCCATCTTATCTGGCTGTTGTCCTTTTTATGTTATTGGCAAGCGCTTTCGATGTGAAAGCATCATTTTCAAGCCGTGATACAATTCGCACTCGTAGATAATATACTATTGGGTTTAATATAAAAGTATATAGTAGAACCATTTAGTTTAGCTACAAAAATTGTCATATAAAATCGCACGTATTAACATAATCTCTAATACTTACAGCAGTCGTTTTTAAGTAGTACAGGAAACTATATCAAACAACGCAACAAATTAACTTTACTTATTAAATTAATTGATTAAGTAAATGTCGTTTATATTTTGCACAAACTAGAGAAGATAGATATAAAAAATGCCAATGATGGAAATCCTGCATAATAATGGTGTTTATAATAGTGTTTAATATTAAACTGTTTTCTTTGAATTTCAGGTTGAGAGTTTTTGACGAATTCTTCCTCTCATCATTGTTTTAGCAAGAAGTTTTCTTGCCATTTCTGATTTTATTTCATCTGATAATGTTTCATCAAAGTATGTTAGAGCCTGCAATTAAAAATGCCACAAGTAATTTTGGATTTTGATCAGTTCTTTGTTTGAGATCCTATCATCGATGACTTATACTGCATTAACAATAAATTCTCACAAGGAAGATACAGATTTTCATCAGCACCTTGTCGTTTAGCTCTAATCTGATAGTGTGATTCGTTTTACATCCGCACCTGGCTATGTAGCCTTAATCAGATGGTGGACAAACCACTATTGTATAATTTGAAACGTCATACAGGCGTCCTAAGAAGCCGAAGACATAATTCTAAGCAACAGAACCACCTAGTTGCAACTTTAATGATTCCAGGGCGGGGCTGCAAACCATCATACCTTGCTAAAGAGTTGGAGACTTTCCTACTCCTGTTCAGAACACATGTCTAGCATGCTTACTGGACCGGATCATTCACTTTGCGTGTCATTGTCAGTGAGATAATCCTGGCCACCATAATAACCATTATACTGTTATGGGGCAGCGAAACCACAACCACCACGATACTCCCATATAGGGGCCAACCTCAATGATCAGTCAGAGAACTATTAAATGTCTAAAGAGACAAATAATAAACTCTGCGGGTAACTGATCCCCATGGAAATAAAGTAGAGCTTCCAGTTGACTCCCTGCCTGTCTTCAGGGGATTGGGCTCCCTTTTTCCCTCAGTTGCACAGACCTAGATAGCGGTTACGTACTATAAAGACCATAAATGTGCCCCCGGGGGGTAGCTCTAATCTGATGGTGGTATCAAATGTTTTTTACTATTATCAATCCTTTTGGTCAAAGCCGTCGTTACTGGTTATTTATTTAGTACGATCGGCGAGCGCTGTCGATGCGCTCACATTATCGCGTTTTAGATAGTAGTAAGGAGTTAGGATTAGGTCTGTTAGTACAAATAGTGTGAGGTTTAGCTTGTTTTTTTTTCATTAGGATGGTATCTATTTATGCAGGTAAATTATCCCACCACCAGACATTTTATGTGGGACTAATAATACTGTTGTTATTTCTCTCCGTGCTTTCTGGCTATTGTTCGTTTGGTGTAAACGGCAAGCGCTTTCGATGTGAAAACATCATTATCAAGCCTTGATTCAATTCGTATTGATGAGTCAGTGTTCGTGTTTAGGTAGTTCTGCTGTTAAAGTTGTATCTATCCATGTAGGCAGAATGCCAGCCACCTGACAGTTTATTCAAAACAATCTCTCAACACCGCCGTCTTTAATTATTATTTAGGTACGTGCCACATTGAGACAGCCCTATACTAACTGCGGCAAAAAATGGTTTTTGGCGTGTCATCAAATTTGGAAATTTTTACAGTATATTAACAGCTATATGAGTAAAAATTCCCTGAAATTTCAGCCTCAAAACTTCATTACTTTTTGGCCTAGAGCAAGTCAACTTTGAGGTTAGTTCAATATGTAATATTCAAAAGCTTATTAATAAAATAATACATAATAAATATAACTTTAAAGTATTTTTTTAATTAATTTAGTTGTAGAATGAGTAGTTATAAAAATAAAATTAAAAAAAACACAAAAAAACAATTTCTTAACAACAGAATTGTTGTGTAAAAATTGAACATTTTGCATTCTCAATGGACTAGGAAATATAGAGCAGCCCCTCGCCTTAGGTGCAGACTTATATCAAATGAAAGATTGAAGTCTCACCTTTTTTTTGAGGTAAAGGACATATAGCAAAAGTTTGCAAAAGTACTTTAAACATACAAAAAACTACAAAAAATACGCAACGCGCACATTCTGTCGCTATTAGTATGTTAGCATGCAATAGCATGTTTACAACTTTTTACTTTTAATTTTTTTAATTGTTTACAACTATTCACTTATTGTTTATAATTATTTTATTTACATTATTCATTTGATTGATAATTTTTTTGAAGGTCATTGATTTTGGATATTCTTGTAATGATCTCTTTTGATAAGAGATTAGCATTTCTATAAAATATTTGATATCCGATCACCGATGAAAAAGTTTCTGATAAAAATATGTTTTTAACATCTCTTGTTCCGTTAAAGTTAACTGATCTTGACAACGATTCTTATTTGTGTTGGACAAATTCAGAACCATCTTCAACAAGACCATGTAGGCCTATGAAAGAAACAGCAGATGTTATTAACAATGAAGTGAGCTTTATGGCTGGTATTACATGCCTATCAGTGTCAATAAAGTTCTTATTCACGGCAGCAAAATGGTATCTGAGGCTATATATTACCAATAGGATTGTTTGTTTAATATTACTTTTTTTAGCTACAGGAATGTTATCCGAAGAAGCGCAAGAAGCAATGAATAAGGAGTATAGAAACTGTAGGCTATTCCATTCTCGTAAAAATTCAAGTATTTCTACGAATGAAGATGTAATGCACTACATACAAATATCATCAGATCCTTATATTACTTCATTTAGAATGAGAATGAAATTGAAAAAATTAGAATACCATGATGATTTTAAAAAATTATTGATAGAATGGAAAAAAAAATTGTTCAGTTTTTATTACATTTCAGTGGGAGATGGGCGTAATAGTGGGCGAATTTTCTTAATTTTTTTTAACTGGATTTGTCTCAAAAATAACCTGTGCAAAATTTCAGAGCTCTACAATGACTCCTTGTATTTAATGGCGGCGTTGTCTCACTGTGCGTGCGTCCGTCTGAGGGCGTTTTTCGTTGGTTTCGTGGGTATTACTTTTAGTAGTTGTGTGAGTCGAGTCTGAGGTCATGTTTACCTGTTCGTTTATAATGTCACTGTTAAAAATTGTTATTTTGTGAACTCACGTGGTTCCAAAAAGGTGTAGTCTTCGCCCCGTTTTGCTAGGATATAGTAATTTTTTCAGGGTCTATTTCCCTTTGTATGTATTCTTGAGTCTCAGGATGTAATGCAAAGTTGGAATCTTCTCTTTTTAGTTTGCACGAGCCCGTGCGTTCTATAAATCTTGGTTTGAGTGTTCGTCCAGCTTGTCCTATATAAGTCTGCATACTCCGTTGAAATTCATTTTGTCTGTTATTTCTGTCAATGTTCTGAGATAATGTCTCAGAATGTAGCTGGTTTTCAAATATGTGAGTTAATCTTCTTTGTGAAAAAGGTTAGTTAATTTATATATTTCTAGTCCTGTGTAAGTAAAAGTGTGTTGCAATGTTGTATCGATTGTCTCTTTGTCTTCTTTATTCCTATTTTTAGTTTTGTATTGTCTAAGCAGTTTGTCGATAGCAGTGTCTTTGTAGACATTGTGTTAAGCTATGGTGTAAATTGTGTCGAGTTCTTTGTTACTTATCTGGAGTTAGTGACATTATTACATATATAAATGCTGTTAGCTTATGTTGTTTAAAATATAGTTATTATATTTTTAAAACTCGAATGCATAATGAACTCTAATTTATATATTTAAACTTAAAATTAGAATAAATTTAATTCTAAATATCTCGAGGCGGTATTCCTCGATTTAAGGCAACAATATTAAAACTAAAAGTCCTTTAAAAACTATAAGAACGAGAGAAGTTAGTATTTCTTTTGACGACATACCTTTAATCAAAATCGCAAACGAAATTGCAGCCTATTACTTATGTATAGTAACTTCTGAAAATTAGGTTTTTACCTTATTAAATATTTTATATTGCCGCATACAGGAGGATTCTATGGCTACAAGCAACTAATAACTGGATTTAATATGCAAAAGGAGCTGGAAAAGCGTGTTTATCAATATTTAATTTTCGGTTTGATTTCTGCTTCGCCACAAACTAGTTATGAGCGTAATTTTTCCAAGAATTGAGCGAATGAGAAAGCTGCCTTTCGAATTTCGTATGCTTTACTGGATAGTAAGGAATATTATTTTTATTACTATAAATTATGCTTTGAGTGTTTTTCCCTATTGACCTTAAAAATCATTAATTTTGTATTTTGTGTACACTAAAAAGTTTTTGTTATTGTCCTTTCTTATATTTTTGCTCCGCTAGTGTTAACTTATTATTATGGTATAAAGTAAGAGTGTATGTTCTTTTAAAAAACTACGTGTTTAGTGGGTGTCTATAGTGAACTTGTTATATTATTTTTTGATTTAACAAAAAACAACAATTATTATAATGATTTATTTTTTTTAAGGGGATTACAATTTAACAATAATAAATTTAAGGCAAATAAAAATTTATGAAAGCAAAGAAAAAAAAAACCCTACAAGGTTTAATATCAAAGATATGTGTATAACAGCAAACAATGATATATTTATTTTTGAAAAAAAAAAAACAAATCTCAGCAAATAATAAAGAAATATATGTTGTAAATAAATTTATTATTTTTTAACTATTGCTCTATATTAGAAAAGGACATTTTTTGGATATTATTTTTTGTATATTATCTTTGTGTTGTTTTCATAAATGTCATATAGATGTTATATATTATTTTATAGGATAATTATAAGTTATAACTCTCAATTTATATCTGCTAATGACTACAAAAATATTTACCTCTTAGTATATTTACAATTTTTGTATCACATAAGGAGAAGTATTAAAGAAATTTTTCTCACAAACTAGAAATGGCTGATATCACCTAACGATATCGTATCGTTAAAATATTCTTGTTGTGCAGTTGTATTTTATTTTATTAAACAAAAACAATCTTCATGTATAAAAGAAAAACTAAAAAATTTCTTAGAATTTAAATATTAAACAATAATTTTTAAATTCAAAGAACATAATAATTACAATTGACTACAGTCGGAAAAGCAAGAAGGCTTCACCTTCAGGCAAATATACATATCACTATTTACTCTGTTTAATAAAATTTTTCAAACAAATAACCAGGTGGTAGATTTAGAAGAGATATGTAATATCTCTTTAATTTCGTTAAAACCAACATTTTTAAAAAAGGAATTTTAATTTTCTTTCCTTTTTCAAAAATCAAATTTTTTCTGTTTATACTTATCATTACATACATGTAATAATATGCATTCCGGTAAGCAAATATTCATTTATTTAGGCCATTTTATTTCATTATAGAGCCATACCTGCTTAGTGGTCTTTATGATCCGTTTTTTTTCTATTCTATTCCTTTATTTTGTTTGCAATTTCGTTTTCCTTTAAAGATGTGTTTTAAAGCCAGTATATACGTGTGTGAAAATACAAAAGTAAAGTTCATTAAAAATTTGCACTTGACTGCTTTAAATGCGGGCATAAAATGATTTTATATATGTTTGTTGCATATGAACATTTGCTGCACATTTTTATGCCAACCTACAGTGGAGAATTTCGCAACATTTCCTTAAACTAAACTGCAAAACCAAGTTGAGCTTTCGATCTCTCCATTTTTGTAAGTGGCGACGAATATTTGAATTTTTAATTAATAAATATAGTTATTTATAAATTTAATAAGTATTTTAATAAAAGGAAACTAATAATATTTCTTATTATCTAATTGTACGCGAAGTTACCTGTAATCAATTTTATGGCATTCTACGATTTTTAAAATAAATATATAAATTTTGTTATCAAACTGACAAAAATTAAAAAATATTTCCAAAACAAGTTAACTGAAACAAAATCAATACACACGACAAATTGTTTTATAAGGGACTTTCTAACAAGAATTTTGTTTTCTAAAACAAAATAAAACAAAAAATTTAGATTAAGATGATTTAAATTTTTATTGCTTAACAAAGAGAAAAGTTTGGTAATTATAAATGAAAAATGATATCTGGCAAAAGTCCTCCACGACCACGCTGACAAATGATGTTCCTTTCTTCAGAGTTTTGAATTACTTTTTGACAAAATAGCGGTCCTATTTCGTTAATCACATTAAGAATTTTGAGTTTTAGGGCTGAAATCCATCCGATTGTCTCCGTATAGACTCTGTCCTTAATATAGCCCCACAAAATGTAATCAAGTGCTGTTTATTTACACGCTCTGGCTGGCCACATTACTGCTGATTGTGGTGAAATTATGCGATCGGGAAATTTGGTTTCCAATAAATTGATCGTTTCTTGGCTGTGTCACATGTGGCACCGTCCTGTTGAAACCACATGTCAGTGATATCCATGTCGTCAATAACAGAACAAAATTGAATTTTTAGCGTCTCGATATAGCGTGATCCATTAACCGTTTCCGCATTTCTAACCTCGTCTTCGAAAAAAAAACACCCAGACCACATAGCGTACCATACAGTGGCACGTTGAACATGCAAAGGCTTCTCAATAATCGCTCTAGGATTTTCAAAAGCCTAAATGTGGAAATTTTGCGTGTTGACATATCCTGGCAAGTGACAATGGGCTTCGTATGAAAAATTATATATTTTGAACAACCAGCTAGTTGTTTCTGAATCAAATAACTGAATTTACGGCATGTATATGGTCGGTTGGCTTTAATTCCTGCACCAGTTGAACCTTGTAAGGCCTCAAAGTCAAATCTTTACGCAAAATTCGCCATGTGGTGGTTTTGGATAACCCCAATTGTGGAGAATGTCGAAGAATTGAAAAAAAAATTTATCAGTTTCAACACTGTGTCTCACGGGCGCAATATTTTCAGTTGAACGACCCCGTCAAGCACGCGTTTGTATTCGGACATTTTATATCGAGCCTGCCTATTCAAATTTAACGATCAACTTCTTAATAGCGGTATCAGTTTCACAAAAATATTACGAACTTTACAAAATGTAATTTTAACAGAACCACTGTTTTCATAACAGATTTTATTTATTTTAATGCGAATTTCGTGTGAAATGGTGTTAATGGTGTTGCTACAATTGAAAAACCAACTTCAATAGGTGTTAGGTTTTTATCTATTGATATCAATTTTATATAGAATATATATTCAAATAAGAAACCTGCTAACATTTTAGATTTGAGGTTTATAAATTAACGTTTTATCAATATAAACAAATGAATTTTAGGACTACTTTACTTGGTCTAAAGGACCTATATCCACAGTTGTTGTGATTACCAAAAACTTCTAAATGCTTTTTAGTTTGCTAATGGATTATAATTCCTATTTAAGCAATTTCGTTTTAGACTTAAAATGCTATTTTATTTGTTTGTTGTTTACTTTCCAGTTATGGAAACTAATTCAGAATGGCGCTATTTTATTTGCTGCTACATTTGTTTTTATGTAATTAATTATTTTAAATTTTTAATATTATACAGGTACACAATTTTGTTTTATTGTTTTATGCACCAAATGTCTATAATTTTGTGCAACATTCTCCGTATCCAAAAGGATAAATTTTAAAGCAGATAGGGAGAATGTTGCACAAAATTATAGACATTTGGTGCATAAAACAATAAAACAAAATTTTGTACCTGTATAATATTAAAAATTAATACTTTAATTTTTTATAATGTTTGGTCATTAAATTTATGTTTTTTGAATATATGTGTAAAATAATATTGTTTTGTAAAATTGTTATTTTCAAAATTGTTTTGCATTTAAAAAATTTTTTAATATTGAAAATTTATTTGTATATATGTATGTATAGTTACTAAAATTTTTTCAATTTGTAAATTTTATTGCTTTTTGTTTGTTTTTGTTTTTTGAAAAAGTTTTTGATTATTTTTGAATTTGTTTTATTAAAAAATTTTTTCAATTTTGTTTAATTATTTATATATTCTTCTTTTTTTTTGTTTATCCTGATGATGCCAACCAATGGTTTGGCGAAATATTGAAAAAAAAAAATAATAAAATATAAAATTTTTTAAAAATTATTTATTAAATAATGACCTAGTGCTTACATTCTATACTATACTACTTTTTCAACAAATTTCCCAAGCCAGGGGTGGAAAAACCAATACTCACTTTTATATAAAAGTATTAAAGTTAATAATGTATTTAAAGGAGTTCAAATTCATTAAAAGTTCAATATATAAATTATTAAATTATATGGCTAAATAGTCCCTTTATTTCGTTTGATCCATGAGAGAATATCTGACTTAAGATTTAATTAAAAAAATTGTTTTGAATTGGAAATAATTTAAAAAATTTTGAATAAAAAAAAAATATTTTCCCTATAAAATTTGTCCTGGGGTAAACAATTTTTTTTTTTTTAATTTCTAACTTCTTATCCTGGTATTTAATGTATATGTATTTTATTTTCAAATCAAATTACTAACCGGTATAACATCCACATTTATAAATTAAGTAAGAGCATATCTTAAATATATCCTCGTGAAGTATGAGTGCAATCGGCCTAAAAATTTGGTTTTACCTACTGGACTCCCACTGTGCAGCGTTTATTCAACTTTGAGCTGTTAAATTTTTTGCATCATTTTATTTTACAACACTCTTTTTAAGCAATCAAGTGTTAATATGTTGCCAATAGCGAATTCCAATTAATTTTTTTAAAAAGCTTTACTAAAATAAAAGTATTAAACAAGAGTAAAATCAATAACAAATAGAAAAACATTTACTAATGCTACTAACTATTTATAATATAATTTAAAAATGCCACTATGGCAATTAAATTGAAATAAAAAGAATCTTTGCACAATTCTATAATGGTAAATTATACATTTTGTTGTTTCTTTTTTATTTCTGTTACTAAATTCTTTTTGCAACGCACTTTAAAATGTTGCTTTAAATTGTGACAAAATAAACTTTTTTTTGGGTTTTTTTCCATGTCACATAAATATGCATTCTTGTTGTAGTCACCGAGTCCCTTGTGCGTACATGCTGCTGTAACAGACTGATTTTTTTATCTTTAACTTAACAAGCAACATGTTGCAATGTTTTTTTATTGCAAACATGGGAGAAATTTAGTACTGTGTTGTATTTCTTTGCTTTTTATTGCTGCTAGAGATTTTTTTCCCAAAAATATTCATCATTTAAAGATAAATTCGTTCTTCTAGATAAAAAGTAAAAAGTGTTATGAAATTTATTTCTTTTAAAGCGTTTTTAGGTTACTAACTTTTGGATAATATTAAAGCGTTGCTAAGATTTTGCGCCATCTTTGCACCTACTCCCTATTGTTATTTCGTAAATATCCTCCTCTAATGAGTTGTCACCTGACAGCTTATAACGATACCAAGTAAAAACACATATACCTTATACTGCACAAAATGCCTTTAGTTTATTGAAAAAACATTATATAGGCGAAGAAGGCACAAAATAAATAAGAGGGTTTTGTACAAAAAATATACTTGAACTTTCTTATAACGCTCTGTAACTTTCAACAATGATATGTTCGCATTGTATAAAAAAATATTTCAAATAACCAAATATTGCTCTTCATTGTCTTAAAGCAATTCTTTTATTTAAATATTTTTTTGCAGTATTCGAAAAAAAAGTAAAGTACGCTACGTCAGTGTTCTGTACTGAAATGCAAAAAATTATTTTTAGAGTTTGTGTTCATCACCCAAGAATCGTTGTGTACGGTATTTTCTCTGTGTACACATACACAAACGCTTTTTAGCGTTTATGAATGAATATTTGAGTTCTTTGAACTATATGCTATGATGGCCTACTGTTAGTACCACTTTGTACTAATCGACTTAAATAATTAAACACTAGTGACTAATCTTAAAATTAGCACAAGAAAAAAAGAATACAAAATAAAATAACACATTTTTTATAGGACTTTGCAGTAATAATATATTTGTTTTATTGACTTTAATAAATAAATAACAAATAACTTTTTCAGGAAAAAGACAAAAACCTCGGAATATTTATCTAATTTGTTTTTCTTTTAACGTTTGATTAACGTTGATTAAATGTTAGCTGCACTGTGGAACAAATTCAAATTATGTTGGTAAATAATTTATAATTTCAACAAAGATAAAGATGTATATTTAAGTATAAATAACGAATAATCCAAATCTTTATCCTACATGGCCAATACCTTTGAAAACTAAAATACTTATTTATACTCTATATAGCAGTGTTAGTATAATATTAAATTTATCGTGAACTTATTTTACTATATATTATGTTAATTATTGATAATTTAAATTTTAGAATTTATTAAGAGTCATTTTATATTAAAAAATTTGTTATACTGCGTTCCTTTATTGCAAAATAATAGCACAGAATTTTAGAGTTGTAAATTAAATTATACGATTAAATTATACTTTCCATACACAAAAAACAAAAACGCGATGTTAACTTTGTTTTCTTTCTCACTCAACTTGAATTCCTTTATTTGGTCAAGAAGTGGTGCTTTTATAGCTGTTTCAAGCGATTCTCTTATATACACTTTAACATCACCCCATGTTGTTGTTGTTTTTATCATTCAGTGTAGGCGCTTGCGTGGCTGTGCGTTTAGTTTTTGTTCAGTGTTAATTGTTTTTGTTTTCTGTTGTTTCTCTTATTTCATTTAATCTCTTCAAAGCATGTTGTTGTTGTCTTGTGTGTGTAAGATTTCTTATAAAACTGGGCAGTGTAAAAAACAAACAATAGATTATTTCGTTTACTTTTTTACTGATAATTATTTTCTTTGAAAACTTGAACAAATCATCTTCGTAACAATATGTTTTCTTAAAAATTTATTGCGACCAGGACTTGGACTGTAAATTATCGAACTATATTTAGAGCTTAGTTTATAGAACAAGTTAGATTTGTTCCTGTCTGATATTTATTTTGACATTTATTATACTAATTTGTGTGTATGAAAGCTTTATTTTCAGAATCGCAGCATAATACAAAGGGAACTTGAGGATTGTATAATTAAAACATGAAAACATGAATTTTTTTCATAACTAAAGAATTTTCTAATTGAATAAAAATATTTTTGAAATCAAACTTTATTTAAATGCTTAAAATGTTAAATTTTTATAAATTTTTTTTTAAAAAGCTAGTAATTTTCTGTAAAGAAATTTTATGGTATAAAAGATTCATTTTTCGCGAATTAAAAATTCAGCACTAAAAATTTTCTATTCTGAGGTGTTTATATATAGAAAAAATTAATAAAAATTTTTTAAATTGTTCAAAATTAATTGATGGTTTATTACTATTTTAATTGTTTTGATTAATGTAAATGTTAAGTTGCTTATTTCATTGTATACTTAATGTACATATTACATCTTTACAATTAAATATTAATTAATTTCTATGCGATAAGTGTTATTATTTTCATATTTTTTTTTGTTATATTGTTATTATTTTACGTTGTTGAAAATTATGTTGCAATTATTTTCAGTAATTTTAATTGCCTGATTTAATTTCATATCATTTTTAAGCAAAATTGTATGTTAGTACGAAATTCACTCTTTACAGCAATACGTTTTTAAAAGCATTTTTAGTAGATGATGGTAACACAGAGGCTTGTTTTAAAAATCGCTCGTTAAAATAAAATTTAGATAAATTGTAAATATATAAAAAAACAAATTTTTGCATTTCAGATATAGTTGTATATAAAAGTTGTCACGTTTATTTCCACTATTAACAGTGTAGATCTTAAAATATCAGCCTATTAAATTACAAAATATTTTCATTTTGTTCCACTGTAATGTACGATTAATGTACTTTATATTAATTATGCCTAAATTTTAGTTCCTATTCCCCTAAACCTGAATGCCCATTCTTCTTTTTTCTTATTTATTGAAAACGGTAGAAATACTATATAGTTTTTTAGTCGTTTTTTAAACAGGAAATATTTTTCTATAAAATTTTTAAAAATAGCACAGTAATACCAAACAGAGTCTTTGAGTATTAATTGTGATATAATAAGTAGAAACTTCTCAGCAATTATTTTAAAATTCTTGTTAATATTATTAACATTTATTTATTTATACTTAAGAAAAACAAAAGAATAACGTATTATTATCCTTTAATTTGGGTTGATTTCGTTTATCTGATAATAAATATTCAATTGGTTAATCTTTTTCTATAGTGAAGAAACTAAAGAGTTAGAAGCCTAGGGTGGCTTCTAGGCCACACAATATATCCGATATAAATAATTTGCCAAACTAGATATTATTTTTATATTTAAACTGAAATTTATCAAATGTAAAGTTGTTTATTATACCATAATTATTACATTTCCATTTAAATATGTAACATAAAAGCATACGTTTTAAGGAGGTTTCTTTTCCAACTTAATAATAATATTTTAAAAAATTCTATATACAAATATACATATTTGCACAATTTTTATTGGAGGAGATAATTTGGCAAAAAACCCATTTAACTTTTATTTAAAACTTCTTACCTATTAACGAGATGAATCCTTAGGTAGTACTGGTTCTTTAATATAAACATACTCAGAATTCAAACATTTCGTATTGAAGTTTTAGGCAAGTATATTTATCCTGTCTAGAACTAATTTCAAACCTGTAATATCATGAAGGTGCGTGGTTGAAAAGTGCCAAGGTAGGTTAAATAATAGTTTTAATAACTTTTTTTTACTATTTGTAATTTTTTAAAATGCAAGAAGCGCTGATAGACCAAACGTGTACTGCATAGAATATTTTTTTTTTTGGTCGTACCAGCTTTCAGGGCATGACCCCACCTCATGCAATGTATTGCACCAGTGCCAAGAAATTAGGTTATGGGTAAGAGGAAAGACGGAGTAGTGTTTGTGGACACGGTTGATTTGAATTTTTCTAAATTAAAAGTTACACAAAAGACCTCTGGAGGGAATTTATTCCACGTGCGAACTGTTGTGCTAAAAAACCAGTTATCCCTGTAATGCGAATGCCCATCAACCACAAATGGATGCGCTCTCAACGAAAATCGAATCATAGAATATTACAGCATGAGAAATGGAATGGATTTCTTATTAGCAATGCTGAGACTAGATTTATGATTTATAACTTATTTTTCGGTTCGAGGACAACTCCCAGATATTTTACTTTCTGTTCCTATTGTATAGAATTGTTTCTTATAGTAATATTTATCTGTGGTGTTTTATATTCCTTTCATTTCCTAGTGAGTGTATTGAAATTTGTAAAATTATTTTTTCGAAAATTTCTCTTCACATCACAGTAAAGGATATTATAATATCACACTGATTGTTGTAAGGGAAGCATGAATGCATGGTGCATTGATTCATATTTCTTAAGTTAAGTTGGTTATATAGATCATGTTTATAAAGTTTATATTATACATGTTTATAAAGTATAATATAATAGATAGATAGACTGCTGATGGCATATGTAGTGATCCAGAAGAGACGATAGCTTTGTCTACCTTTTGTCTAGTTTCCTGTTATGTTAAAAAATTAAAACAAAAATTTGTAAATTTAAAAGTTAAAACATACATGAACTTAAGCCAAAGTAAAATTTAAGATATAAATTTGTATTTGTAGATAAATATTTATATTCTCAACTATTGTTTTAAGTTAAAGTAGGAGAACAGTAAACCACTATGCTGTCATGAAAATTTTGCTTTGTTTTCTTTTCCTAACTGCTTCAGTGACTTTTACTTTCTGATTTATTTGCACATTCAGCCAGAGTTATATATATAAATAATATTCATATACTCAACCAATTCCCACGCTATTTGCGCCACAAATCTGTTTTTTATTAAGACGAGACACATTAATCAAATCCTTGTTTGTGTTGTACACTTCTCGCATTTTACCAGCTAAAGGATATGAAAAAATTTATTTATTTTCTGTAATATTTGCATATTTAAAAACCATTTTTTGTATTTTTTGGAGAAACTGCTGCCTGTAAAAGTATTTGAATGATTTGCATTTTAAGTGATATGTGAATGAAATGAAAATTTTTTGTTTGTATATTTAACAAAAAATTTATGCGCATTAGTTAGCATTTGGAAAGTTTTTATTACTGCTGTATAAATAAGTGAACAAATAAATATATTTATATGAAACAGATTAACAATTACCAATACTGAAACGTTTCAATACATAAGTATCCTAATACTCTTATGCATACATGGTGCTAATATCCGATATTTAAAATCTGGTACTCTGTTTACATTTGCAACTGTGATTTTTTGTGTTTGGAAATTTATTTGAATTTTAGTTTTTTGCTGAAAATGAAATTAAGAAAACGGGTAAAAGGAAAGCTATAACATTTCTACAATATAAATTTTTTAGCAGTGTATTTATTGATACAACGACCATTGTCTCCATTTTTTTTGAGACTTAATAGGTTGTGCTTTTCCACTAACATTGAAGCAAAATAAACAGCATGAAACTAAAACCAAACATAAGATATTCTATTTCCGGCTACCACCGAGATCTTTTCATTATGTGTCATTTATATTAAAACAAAAGTTGCGTTATAGCCAGATTAAGCATCGTTTTAAAAATAGTTTGGCGTTTGTTAAATTTGTCTTCAACAAATAAATAAAGGAATAGGAAAGCATAAATATAAGGCTTGCACATAATGAAAAGCTATACTGTAATAATGCCATTTCCTATACATAGCTCAGCTTTTTGTGATTGGCTGCGAGAATTTCTAAAGCAAGTACGCCTGACAACCCGTTTTTTAATCCAAATAAGGCAGATGACTGGACCATCTTTTACCATTTAAAAAAAATACAAATGGAACGAAAATCTTAATTCAAGATATATTGAATTTTTGCTATTTTTAAATAAATACTTTTTTTAACAATTTATAATAAAAAAAGATACATATTTTTTTTTTAAATTTCACACAATTTCAAATGATTTTCCTTCATAGTTGGTTCAAGTTGGTTAAATTTTCTTATCAACAATTGATATGTTTGTAAGAGCACGAAGGGAAACATGCTGCTGCAACATGTTTAGGAGAAAAAGTTTTTTATTATTATTTATAAAGTGTTTGTCTACCAGAAGTTTTTTTTTCTAAAACAAAAAGAACAAAACAATTTAGATTAAGATGTTCAAATTTTTAATTGTATGACGAAGAAGTTTGGTAATTATGAAAGCAAAATGATATCTGGCAAATGTCCACCACTACCACGCTGATAGATGTCGATTTTTTTTTTCAAAGTTTTTAATCAGTTTTTTTCAAAATGGCCTTAATCAAATCGCGAATTTTGAGTTTTAAGCTTAAAATAGATTTAATTTACTCCGTATAGACTCTGTCCGCAACATAACCCGGTGGTGTTAAATCACACGATCTGGCTGGTCACTTAGCTGGTGATTGTCGTGAAATTTTGCGGTCGGGAAATTTGGTTTGCATCAAATTTATCGTTTCATTGGCTGTGTGATATGTAGTACCGCCCTGTTGAAACTAAATGTCAGTAATATCTACGTCATCAATTATAGGCTAAAACTGACTTGCCAGTATCTACCGATAGCGTGAGCCATTAACCGTTATCGCATTTCCAGCCTTATCTTCGAAAAAGGACGAGCCAATCATGGCTCCAGACCATATACTACAGCATACAGTAACACATTGAGCAAACAAAGGCTTCTTGGGGTTATCCAAAACTACCACATGGTGGTTTTCATATAAATATATTTATTTATAAGGATTTGATTTTGAGCCTTAGGCTCAATTGGTGCATTAATTGAAGCCAACCGACCTTTCACATCGCCGTATTTATTCTGGAACAACTGTCTGGCTTTTCTGAAACAGTAGTTTTTTGAGGGTATATTAGCAAGCTAAATTGCCGCACATGGGCTTCTTAAAATCCTAAAGCGATTATTGAGAAGTCTTGCATGCTACGCTATGTGTTGTGGATGTTGTTTTTTCGAGGATGAGGCTGGAATGTAACGGTCAATCGATCACGCTATCCTGAGATGCTAATAACTCAATTTTGGACTATTATTGACGACGTGGATAACACACTGGCATGTGGTGTCAACAGGACAGTGCCATATGTCACACAGCCAATGAAACAATTAAATTATTACAAATCAAATTTCCCAATCGCCAGTCAGATTGTGCGATTTAATACAAGGATTATTTCTTGTTGGGCTATGCTAAGGACAGAGTCTATACGGAGCCAATAGAATCGATTTCTGGATCGCCATTTTGCCAAGAAGTGATTAAAAACTTTGTTGAAAGAATCGACTTCTGTCAGCGTGGCCGTGGTGGATATCATTTTTCATTTATAATTGCCGAACTTTTCCCTTTATAATACAATAACAATTTAAATTATCTTATCATCTTTATTTTATTTTAGAACACAAATTTCTTGTTGAAAAGCCCTTTATATTAAAATAGAAGACAAATTAGAATTCCCTTGATTGTAAAAAATCAAATGTACGCGAGCATACTTCAATTAAGATAAATAAAAAAAAACAACCCTGTTTAAATAAAAAATTGTAAAAATGAGGTGTGTAACGGCCCTCATATGCTTGCAACATAGTAAGGTCCACATATCGTAAAAAGTAGGCATAAAGGGAAAGTTTAAAAAAGAAAAAAATTATGAAATATTTCGAATAGATGCCGAGCTTAATTAAAATAAAATTGTGAATTTAAAACACAAAAAAACTGTCTTTTGAATCGATATTACTGTCGTCACTTTTTGATAAGGCATATCTTCTTGTGTAACATGAAATTACGAAATTTTGTTTTATTATTATAACAGTCTTGGTCAGAATTGTTTGCGCTCAAACTGCAATTTTTACAATTAGTTGTCAAAAGCAGAATGTTCTTATTTAAGCCACTTAAAAAAAAATATGTCAATTTATGACAGGATACTTGTGTTCTGCAAACCTGGTTATTCTCAACAATTTTCGTAATGAATAGATCTTAAATAGGACTCATCGTTTGTTCTTAGCACTCGATACTATCGCTACGTATATGTATGACTGAGTTTTAAGAAGTCCTTGGAAATTGTATAAAATTTCTTTCAATAACATTTATTTAAAATAAAACAAATCGAGTGAAAATTTATATCTATTTAAAAATATGTCTGTTAGTGTTATTCTAAAAATTTATTCAACTTCCTTGACCTGAAGTAAGTTTTGAAAACTCCATCTCCATACTCATATTTTCTTAATTTAATTTATTTGTTTTGTGCTCCTTTTCCACATATATCCCTTATAGCATTTCAATTGTGTCTGCACTTTATATAGCATGTGTACATAACAGTTGTATGTATTTAATTATTATGCACAAAAGTAACAACCTTCAGTTTGATATGCTATTGATATTGCAAACATAATATTTTACAACATCTGCTGGTTATGATAAAAATGTTAATGTTACATTTTAGCTGCTCTTGTTGCTATTTCACTGCTCCAACGAAAGCAGAAATGCTGCTGTGTTTGTCTTTTAAATAGACAGTTCACTATTATGTTGCAGCAACAAGAGTGATTTCTTCATGCAGCTATAATAAATAAAATCATGGAAAACTCTATAGTGATTTATTCATTCTAATAATAAAATAATAAATAATTTATATACGAATCGGTGAAAAATATTTTTATAAATTTTTGTAATAAATATTTCGTGAGAATATCATGAAATATTTATTTAAAGGAATCAAGCACGAATAATAAAATTGCTTAGATTGAAAATCATTCCGATGAATAAATTACTTAAGTAAATATTTAATATTTATTAAGATACTAATAAATAAATTGGTGTTGTTAGGATTCTATTCGTAAAACTTTTACTATTTTTATCACTACAGTGACGGTCGATTTGCTACAGCCTCTATCTAACAAGTTTTAATAGACATTTAAAACTTTTATTGAAAAATTTTTCTTTATATTTCGCTTAAAAAAAATACTTTTTGTATAGTCAAAAGAACAGTATGGTTGCCACTATCAAATTATTATAGTTTAAAACAGTAATTTAGTCACTCTAAGCAAGTTTTTGTTAATATTTTATCATGAAATGATTTTAACGTATAAAGAGTTCAACACGACTAGTTTTAACTTAAATATTTTCACTTTTTTTAGCGATTCCAATATAATATTGTTAGGAAACCGGTCGAAAACGGTTTGTTTACAAACCAAATTTGACGCGGGTTGACTTAAAATTATACCCAAATTGTTACGTTTATTCCCTTTAATAAACATTTCGTTATTTTGAGTTCTTTTGTTCCAAGGTCATAACACAGTACCTAAGGGATTTAAATTAAACGATTTAACTACTTTCAATACACGCAAAAAATACGACGGTAACTTCGTTGTTTTTGCTCACTTATGACTCAACTCGAAACATAAATTTGTCCAAGTTGTGGTGCTTATATGATCGTTTTAAGCGGTTCTCGCATATAGAAGAACATTCTAATTTAACATCACTCTATATTGTTATTGTTCTTCTCATTCAGTTGTCTTTTGTTTTGTTCTGTGTTAGTTGTTTTTGTTTTCTGTTATTTATCTCATTTTGTAGAATTTTTTATAAGCATTGTTGCCTCGTGCATTTAAGATTTCTTAGGAGACAACGCAGTTAATTAAATGGTCGTTTGGAATACTTTTTTACTGATAATTATTATTATCTTATAAAACAATAAATCATCTTCGTTCAATATACTATTTTGTCTTGATATATTTTTTAAAGAAAATACAATTTTGCGGCAGAATATTAACTATTGTTATGTTTATATCTTTTATAAACGTTTTGTTGTTATTGAGTTCTTTATTAATAAATAACATCAGATTTTAGAGTTTTCAAATTAATTACAAATTTATTTACACAAAGTAAGACTTGTGTGTTGGCAATACAGAACAATTTACTAAAGATGAAAGTCTTTACCTTACGACGCACATAGAGGTATTTCAACGATCTGGGCGGCCAAAACCCCAAAAGTCAAAGTAGGAATAATATTGAAAAAAAATAGTCACTGCGTTAAAAGACATTCCAAAGAACATGAGACAACAACCAAAATTTTTTTTCCGCGCATCACGCGCACGTACGAGCAGTCGAAAGTTGAGTGTTTCACAGAGTTTTCATAATAGAACTGGGTTCCCTTACAAAATAACCGGTTTTCATCGTAAATATTAGCAAAACAAGTTAATCGCACAATGAAAAAATTATGGATCCTAGTACTTCAGATAATGGACTTATGAAAAATCATTTTACAACATATAATTAGTCATATTAATGCTGATTTTTTTATTGATTGAAAGTAAGGTTATTTTTGTAGTAAATTTTTGTTGAATTTCTTTTTCAAAATGCTTTTGGATATGTTATCAAGATAGATCAAGCAATAATTTTTTTTGTTTAGCATTATTCAATCTTTCCTTTATTGAAGTCGCAAAAAATTTTTCCCGGATAGTCCCGGATAAGCACTTTTTTGACACCTTAAATATTTTGGATCTCAAAAGATTTTTTTTTTCTGTCAGTTGAGTTTTTGCAAATAATAAAACTAACTTTGAATATAAAAAGAAATCGTTGTTGTCTATGTCGAGTTCGTGTGCACATTGTTTTCATTAAAGAAAAAAAAAATTATTATTGTTTCGGAAGACAAGATGGTGAAGCGTAAAACTCTTTTCGACAAAATGAACAGTTCAGGTGTGCCTTCTATTGATGGTAAGCTAATATGTTTAAAGAATCAACTGTTCGCATATAAAGGCTATAATAAAGAGCAATTAGCTAGCTTGAAGCGTAACTTTGCTCACTTTAAAAGCCAATTTAAACAAAGGTGGATAAAATCTCACAGCAAAGAGGAAACCTTTTTTAAGTACAATGACTCATGGCTTCAAGGGACCATTGAAATTCCTGTGGAATCGTCTCAAAATCAACCTGGCCGACCTCAGAAATCTTTCGGGCAGTCAAGCGACAGAAGCAAAAGGAGGAAAACTAATAAAATGCGGTCCTGTTATGAAAAAGATTTCATCATTCATGCTGCAGGTGTTGAACTAGAAAAAAGCGGAAAAAGAGATGCATCTTTTATTCTCAAAGATATTTTAAGCTCTCCTAAACGAGCATTTAAATTTAAAAACGCGTATAAGCGTAAAAAACCTACACATTCGCCCTTAACACCAATGAAAGCTTTGCAAATGTTTATTGTATTTATTCCAGCATTTTGGTTTTATTAAAAGTTCATTAACTCAGTCAATTTTTAACAGATGTTTTAAACCAAAGTTGCATTTTACTTATAAATAAACATACTTTTATATTACAATCTTAAATTATACGGTTCCTTAATGAAAAAATGTGTAAAAACATCTCCAAACTTGAAAAATACCCAATTTTTTTTTGCAAAACTTAGTTTGCTGGAGAAATACACACAGATGACTCAATATTACTTAGGTATCATTTTCATATCTTCGAAATGGCTTAGTTTCTTCTTTCTAAATCCACTGAGAAATTCTAAATCGGTTGATATTCAACAAAGTTACTAGCTTATATGTGCAAAAGGGCAGAAAACCCGGTTTTTTACCCGTAACTCAAGATTTTAGATGGTTTCGCAAATTTCAACGACACAGTCTTGTTGTAATCGACAAGATATGTACATTTAAGCACAAAAATAATTTTGGCCGCCCAGATCGTTGAAATACCTCTATGTGCGACGTTTATGTTTTAACTAACTAATTAACGACTCAGATGCTGTCTTTTATATTCGTTCACTAGAGGTCTAGAAATATAAAGAATTTTCTTCTTGTATCACATTTTGCTGCCGTTGTCTTGATGCATTGTTGTTGTCTTGTATATATAAATTTTCTTAGAAAATTATGTAGCTAGTAAACAGCATACCCAGTTATTTCATTTACTTTATTACTTATTTGTTTTTTTTTATTAAAACTTAAACAAAACACATCCGTAAAACTATTGTAATTTTTAGAAATTATAAAATTGTTTAACTAACACACAATTTGAATAATACGGGTTTAAAAATTATATGCCGCAGCTAGTGTAACCGATATAATTGTCTTATTAAGCTAACTAAAACAAAAGTATTGCTTCTACAGTAGAGAATAGCCGAAAATGTTTGAAAGATATTAAAGTATGACTTAAAATGATCAAATAAAACACCTTTCAGAAAGATAATACTTTATATATTGTTTCTAATCAAAAACACAAAAAAATTAGAAACTTTAGCCACAATAAAAATGTTGATGTTTAGTTTTGAAAATTGTTTTGAAAAGTATTTTTATTGCTGCTTTAAAATTCTTAAAAATTCGCCAATCAATGTTATCGATACTTGCAATAAACACCTGAAAAATTTGCAGGGATTTTTGTAATTCCGGAAAAGAATAGCTATATCTTAGAATTCTCTAACTTTTTTTGAGGTACATTAAAATTAAAAATTTTTATAGTTTTTTAAAACGATCTTTTTTATCTTTAATAAATATCTTTTTTCTTTTTAAAGATCTTTTTTTATATATTTTTTCTTTTCAATATTTTGCTTTCCTTTGGAAAGCTTCTTCAGGAAAAAATTTTTTTTTTTTAAATTATAAAAAATTATTTTAATTTTTATAGTCTAGCTTATGTACATAAATGTATGAGGAATGTTAGGTGATAATGAAGTGTTAAAGAAATATTTTTCAATCATTAAAATTTAGATTTGTAGAAAACATTCATATAACCATCCAAACTTTTACCAAATACTCCTAAGAGTATTTTATGTATGTTACTTACTTTTATGTTATTAAAATATATTTCTCTTTACATTTTCTACTCTCTTTTTATTTTAGACTTCCTATGTAACATATCCTATGTTAAACATTTTATGAAAGTGTACTCATACACTTTAAAGAAATGTTTCTCTTTGCATATCTAATTTCGACTTTTCACTCTTAATTTGTAACTTCGTGAAAACCATAAGGACAACTAGAGCGCACCAATAATAAATCTGTAAATAAAAGAAAATGATTACGATAAAATTTCTTTAACTTGAAGCAAACATTTTGTAAAAATGTTTAGTAACAAATTATATGTTAACAAAAACGGTCGTGTCGAGCGGAAATCATCTTAAGAAACAAAAACCACAAATTATAACAAAATACTATAGAATTAAAGGCTAAAATAAAATGAAACCGTTACAATTAAAAATACCACAATTAGAGAAAGGAAATTTTAAATTGTATAAAACGGTTTAGGAAGCAAAGTGAATATAACAAATAAGTGCAAAACATTTAAAAATAATAAAAAGAAATTGAAAAAAAAATAATAAAATTAAAATTTAAAAAGTTTTTATGTAAAAAAATATATAATTGCAATATAAAAAATATTTCTATAATTCAAGGAGTAATTTACAGCAAAAGTAAATCAACAGTAAAAAATTTTATTGCTGTTATGGTTACAAAACCATATTTTTGATTTCTTTAAATAATAAATTATAGGAAGGATTATAACAAACAACAAACCGCCTTCAATAATAAATTTGTTTCTTATTAAAGATTTTTCAAAATAAAGTAATCTTTATAAATAAAAGCCATTACCATGGGATCATTCAAAATTTCTATGGATTATTAAGTCATTCATCAAGCTTTGTTTGTTTCCATTTGAATAAGTTTAAAAAAACTTTTTTTTTTTTAAATACGTGTATGCAGATTTACAACAATAAATAAAGTTTGCATGAGACTGTAAAGGTTTTGTACTCTTTTTGCTCTTAAGTCTGCATCAATATTTAAAAAGTAAATAGAACTATAATAAAAAAAAAATTATGTATACAGTAAAAGTCTTAGCTAGCCGGCTTCTGTAGTTTTTATCAAATAGTCAATCACATTTGAAATATTTGCTCTTAATTTTATAAAAAATTTAAAGTATATCTGGCATCTAAACCGATAGATGCCTAATCTATTTTACCACAAGGACCATCTCGGACCGTTCTTTGTTCATCTGTGACTTACCATCAGTAATAAATTTTTTCGAATATCCTCATATATGTCAATAATGTCCCAATTTTTTTAACTTATAATTATTATCCTGCCAAATGATTTACGTACGATAAGTTTCTGATGTAAAATTAATTTTATGCAGCTAAATTGTAAAAAGTTTAGCAGTATGTATTTCTTTCAGAGAACTTATTTTAATGTTAGTTATGTCTTGAACATGATTGAAGCAATTCCTGATCGAGGTGTCTTACTCGATGGTAAACTGAATTTTATACAACATGTTACATTTACAGTAAATAAAGCCCGATCTGTCGGGCATTATTGAAATATTTATGAATTGCCATCCACTAAACATCAAGATAACCACAATATTGTTATATGAGCAATTTCTCATTTAAATTATGGAAACCAGTATTTGTAAGCAATTCACAATGCTTTCTAAATATTTATAGGATTCTACAGAACATAATTATTAAGTAAATAAATTAGCAAAGATTAATTCCATATAACTGTGTATCAACCGAAATACTCGTTATATTTTCATGTGAGAAATTTCTCATTTAATTTACAGAAACTCGTTTCACTGGTTCACATTTATGTGTCCCTTATATTCTAATTCTTCTACCTTTATCTTAAGATTTATTTATATGGTTTAAGGTTATTAAAAATAACACTTCGGCAGTTTATTTTGTAAATAACATGTGAGATATTTCAAATAGAAAATTACTGTAATCATATTACTTAATACATGTCGCTCTAAAGTTAACTATGTACTTTATTAAAAAACAAACTTTAAAACATTCATAAATTGCTCTAGGCTACCACCTGAAAAAGATGACTACAATATTTTTATGTGAGATATTACTCATTTAAATTATGGAAACTAATATTTCTGAGTGATTAACTGTGCTTTCAAAATATTTATAGGATCACTTAAAAAAGAGTTAAAATATATATACTTTTAGGAATAATAGCCCTCAGCAACTTCTGCTCCCAACGAAAATGCTATTGTTCAATTGTAATTATCAATAGAGCGATTGCACACACATATTTTTAACGTTAAGAATTGTCATCAAATTGTCTAAAAATTAAGAGGAAAACATTGAGACCTAACTATAATATGCATTAGCTGGCTTAAGCTAATTTCAAAAATTGAACGAAAAGTCAGTCAAATGCTAAAGCGAATCATTGAAGACTTTTACGTGGCTATATTGTACTTACATGAATATAGAAATTATTGTGCACAGTTGCACATTTGTTTTATTCGACTTTTGCAAAAAAATAATTTCGTTCTAAGTTCATTAAATTTATTAGAAAAAAAGACGTTTAATAATCAAGTTTTGTGTACTTGTATAAGGATTTATAAGGATAGTATTTATCCTTATACAAATTTATAACTTTTTGTTAATAGTTTTAAGAAAATTACAAAAGAAAAATTACACATATATCGCTGTATTTTGGGCCAAAAGTACTAAAAAATGCAACTGTGTGCATAATTGAATTTATAAACAATAAAAAATTAAATTTTTGCAAATTGTGTGTTAAAAAAATGGAAAAGAAAATAAAATGTTTAAAGGCCCGCGTTCGTTTGAATTGCCGTTATAATAAAACGTGACTCTTTTGTCATATAAACTATATTTTCTCTGTACATTTTCTATTAAATTCAGATAAAATATTTTTTGCCCTCCATTGGAATTTGTTTACTAATGTATCTATTTGCTAAATAGAGTATAAGGAGAACACTGAAGATGCAAATAGCCGAAATCGGTTTGTTCACAAACCAAATTTGACGAGGGTCGACGTAAAACCGTACCCAAATAAAATTATGCAAAACCAGCTGTGGGATCAGTTTCGTACTTTGCTTAAGCAAATGATATTTGACTAAAAAGTTTTTTTAAGTACATTATAGTTTTCCACATATGATTATTAGGTATTTGCACAGTTGCTTAAGCCGGTTTATGCATAATATAATTGGGCCTTTAGATTGACAAGAACATGTTGCAAAACAAAAACAACATGCACATAAAGGAATACACATATCGCACCCTAAATACAAAAGGGTCACAACTCAATATACTAAAATTTTTAAGACACCCAAAAAAAACCCTTTAGTTCATCGTGCAGAAGCAACACACTTAACATAAACATAGACGTAACTGTATTTTTCCAGTTAAAGAATATAGTGATATGAAAGAAAATTTTGCAGTAGTTAGAAATATGCACTATGAATTAATTTATGGAAAAAAAGGCAGTTTTGGAAAATTTTTAGTTGTGACCGTTTTGTATGTAGGGTCCGATATGTAAATATTTTTCAATAAAAATACTGTTCTTATTACCTACATAGCATTGAAATTTCAAAATTACGATTTCTTTGGTCTCCCTTTACTTTTATTACACAAGTACTCTACAGCTCTATAATTTTTAACGTTTTTTCAATAATGTGAACAATTATTAACTTAACAAACTAATGAGTTATCAGAAAACAAGCTTTGTTTCTAGAAACATTTTATACTTTAATAATCTGTTTTTTTCTTTTCGTTAATCTTCTATTTTCCTGGTTCTTCTGTTTTTTTGAATTTATTATTAAAATTCCTGATTTAGTCTTTTGGGTTTTTGTAAATTCGGTTTTGCCTGAGAATGAACATACAAAAAAAAACATCAACAACAAGTGAAGCAACTAAAAAGCCATCCGCAATTATTATGCAAGTGAAAGTTCTTGATGCTCCATTTGTTAGTATTTTTTGAACAGCTTTAGAAGTTGGAATGTTTTATTTTGTTTCTAAAACTTACTTCAATTTATTCATAGAAATAGGCTAAGAGTGTTTCAACAACTATTTGCAACATCCATTTAATATTTTCAACAGAAATATTACAAAAATGTAAGAATAGACGAAGAGCTCGAAAAAATATTCATGGCCGCTAATCTGTAAAAGCAAAAACGCAATTTGGTTCTTCTTATTATAACCATCCTTTACTTAACTAAATTAGCATCATCTTCATCGTTATTGGTTTTACTTTATTTTCATAAAAAGTCAATAGCATCACACAAAAACTAAATGGCATGCAGTGCTGTTGGCTACAGGGTTTTTTGTTAGTTATTGAGAACGTACTTGTACTTGGTGTTGGCATTTTTAAAATCTTCTGGCATTTAATGTTCTTGTAAATATAATTCTACAAACATCTTATTCAAAATACATACTAGCAAAATCTAAAGAATTTTATTAAACATTTTCTGCTTTTCATGTGTTTGCTTTTCTTTGTTCCCGCAAGTTTTTATCATCATTATTTTTATACTGCAACAGTTTTGTGTATCAGTTATAAAATTAAACCAACAAGGATTAGGAAAATTTTAGTAGTGTTTAAATTTTTTAAATTTCCAGAAGCTCTAAAAGAAAAATGAATGTGTTTTCTTTAAGATATATAATAGTTGATTAAAATTAATTTTTTTTAAGAGAAGTAGCACTTCAGGCAACAATCCCTATTTAGTCAAGTACTGTGCTACATTCTTTAGGAAAGGGATACAGAAGAGATGAAACAGGTGGTGAAAGTAGAAGGATAGTCGGAAATTAACTGCCGTATATAAGACAGCACAGCGACCATAGACTATGCCTTCATCGCTGAGCAGCCCCACCGACAGTCAACTTTTTTTTTTTTTAGTGAAAAAAAACCAAGATCTGCGTTGGGAATCGAACCCACAACCACCATACTGACAAGCTAGTACACCACCTACTAGCCTTCAGGGGCAGCTAATTTGTATTTTTGCACTGTATAACTTGACTTTTGTATTGGGTTTTCTACAAGTAGTTTCTTTTTCAATTGTGGCAACACCAGTAATATAATAGTTTTGACAATTAGTTTTTGGGCGTATTCAAAATGGATGTATTGGAAATTGCAACAATGAATTCAATTTCGCACGAAAATCCACTATGAAATTGGTAGTTCTGTTAACGTTACATTTCGTAAAATTCATAATATTTTCGGACAACATAATCGTCTTTCTGAGACCGCTATTAAGAAATTGGTCATTAAAATTAAGTCCACAGGCTCAAAACAAAATGTACGAACAAAATTCGACCGAGTTATTCAACTGAAGACATCACAGTCGTGGCCCACAGTGTTGTAGCAGATCCAAATTTGTCAATATCTCGACGTTCTCAAGAACTGGGGTTATCAAAAACCACCATATGGGCAATTTCGCGTAAGGATTTGACTTTGACGCCCTACAACTGGTACAGGAATTGAAGCCGACCGACTATTCACATCGCTGTAGATACGCTCAATTCGTTCAGGAACAATCGGCTGGTTTTATAGAGCATTTTCTAATCATATGTTTTTTATTGCTGTCGTTAAAAACAATGATTTGCATTTAAATAGCAAATTTGCTGTTTTATCGAGTTTTATCTTTTCTTAAGTGTTTTTTACTATTCCTTATTCTATTTTCTATTCTCATAAGATTTATTACTTTTACAGTCTTTTCTTTTCTACACTCAACTTAACTCAAAAGAAGAAAATTACTAAGACAATTGTACAATGAAAGAGGAAAGCTAAACCGAAAAACTTGTTAACAGCCTGTATTTATTGTTTAAGGCTTAACAATTTATATATTCTTAGAATTGCATTTTCTTGGAATGAGTAGTTAAGTGTTCATAAAAAATTGGTAAATTATATGACAGAACAATGCTTTTATTGAAATTTTAAACGCCAACAAATAAGTGCTGACATTTTTTGCATTTACGAGGGCTGCTATTTATATTTGTGGCTTAAGGATGAAAACACAAGTATTTAACGACAAAATCTATTTGATTGTTTTTCAAAATATTCTCCATGAAGGTTTATACACTTTTGCATGCGTTGGAATCAATTTTCAAAGCACTTTTTCCACTCCGTCTTAGGTACTTCTAAAACATGGGTTTTGAATGCAGAAACTGCTTCTTCAGGTGTAGGAAACTGTTGTCCACGTAGTTTTTTCTTGATATTCGGAAACAAAAAGAAGTCATTAGGTGTCAAGTCAGGGTTGTACGGCAGATGACCCATTGATTCAATGTTTTGCCCTGTCATAAACTCCATTGTTGCAGCCGATCGGTGACAGCTCGCATTGTCCTAATGCAGAATGATGCGTCTTTTCTTTGACTTTTCCCGAAGTTTCTCAAAGACTTCTGGCAAACAAATAGTGGTGTACCATGCCGAATTAACCGTCTTACGTTGCTCTAATGGCACAGTCGCCACATGACCGGCAATGCCGAAGAAACAGGCAACCATTTGCTTTGATGTGCTTCTTCCACGAACAATTTTGGTGGGATTTCACTCGTCTTGAATTACCCATACGGTCGATTGCTGTTGTCATATGAGTATATCCATTATTTATCACCTGTGCAGATATTATAAACTGCTTTTGATGCACCTTGAGCGAATTTCTGCAACATTTTCTTGCACCAATCAACACGAGCCTCCTTTTGTGCGTTTGTTAGGTTATACGGTATTCAACGTGAACAAACCTTTTTTTACATGCAAATGTCATACTAATCCCTACAGATGCCTCAATCTCGCGATATGTTACATGACGATCATGCTTTATCAGCTCATGCACAGCTGCGATGTTTTCTGGCACAACAACCGTTGTTGGATGACCTTCACGGGATTCGTCCTGGAGTGATTGTCGGCCACGATTGAATTCGTTATACCAGTTTTTAATGGTGCTGTTAGAAGGTGCTTCATTACCATATAAGGAATTAAGTTCATCTGTGCACTGTTGTCGTGTCAGGCCACGTCAATAGTTATGAAAAATTATTGCACGAAAATGTTCACGAGTTAATTCCATTTTCTCCTAAGATCACTTTTTCAACCTGCTATCACTAAAACTAACAACAATAAAATAAGAAAATGTTTTGGTTGAAGTTATGTTTAACAATGTGAAGGTTGCAGCTGGTGCCTAGCAACAGTTAGTGTCGCCAGGCCAGAAATATAAATAGCAGCCCTCGTATAACGTTTAAGAATTTGCATACAACAAAGCTATATCTGGAGGATTAAACGTTATACTAACAAAGTTCTTTTTACCTCAAACACATTTATTTCAACGAGTAAGAATTTCAATAAAAAGGATCTACTTGCCATATATCGGGTTTTTCATCAAGCGGTTTATTTTTCAATTGCTAGTTTTTATAATTTTGACATTTAGTCTTTCTATGTATTCGCAGTACATGCAATGGCAATTATTACAATGAATTCAAAATTGTGTTTCTGTTAAAGTTATATTTCGTGAAATTTCTGATATTTTCGGCAAACATAATCTTCTTTTTTAAACTGCTATTAAGAGTTTGGTCGTTAAATTTAAGTCGAACTGCTCGAAACAACATGTGCAAACAAAATGCGACCAGGTTATTCAACTGAAAACATTGCAGCCGTGAGCCATAGTGTTGAAGTAGATCCAAATTTGTCAATTCCTCGACGTTCTCAACAATTGGGGTTATCCAAAAGTACCACATGACGAATTTTGCATAAGGATATGACTTTGAAGCCTTACAAGGTTCAACTCGTGTTGGAATTGAAGCCGACCCATTATTCGCATCGCAGTAGATTCGGTTAATTCATTCAAAACCAACCGACTGGTTTTTCTGAAAAAATCATTTTTTCAAACCAAAGCAAAATTGTCGCATTTTGGCTTCTCAAAATCCTAGACCGATTATTAAGAAGCCTTTTCATGCTCAACGCGTCACTGTATGGTACGTAATATGGTCTGGAGGCGGTTTTTCTTTTTGTAAAGATGAGGCTGGAAATGCAGTAACGGTCAATGGGTCACGCTCTATCGAAATGTTTAAAACTCACTTTTAGCCTGTTATTGACGACGTGGATATTATTGGCATGTGGTTGCAACAGTACCATGCCGCATCGCAAACCATATTTCCCGATCGCATAATTTCGCAACAATCAGCAGCTAAGTGACCAGCCAGATCGTGTGATTCTTTTTTGTAGGACTATGCGAAGGACAGAGTCTTTACGGAGCTAAGCGAATCGATTTCAACCTTAAAACTTCAAATCTGTAATGTTATTAACAAAATAGTACTGCCATTTTTTAAAAAAGTGATTAAAAACTTAAAAAAAATCGATATCCGTCAGCGTTATCGTGGTGGACGTTTGTCAGATATCATTTTTCATTGACAATTGAAAGACTTTTCTCCTCGTAATACAATAAAAAATTTGGATCATCTTAATTTAAAGTTTTTGTTTTATTTGATTATTATTATTATTATTATTATTATTATTCGACCTTTTTGCTCTTATAAGTATTAATCTTAATAATGGTCTTTTTAAATATATTTTCAATATTTCGCTTTGCTTGGAAAGCTTCTTCAGGAAATTAATTTTTTAATAATTTTATTTGTTAATAATTTTTGTTTTTAAGGAGCTAATTTCCTAAAGAAGCTTTCCAAGGGAAAGCAAAATATTGAAAATATATGTGATAAATTTATATAAAAAGACCATTATTAAGATAAATACTTATATGTTTTTGTATTATTTTGCTTTAGAAAATAAACTACTTATTGAAAAACCGTTTAAAGTAAAAAAATAAAACTAAAATTTTATATGACTGTTGGCATCGATTCGGTAGACATATATAAAAAAATGTATTATATTGGTCACCCTTTAATTATTTTATAATTTATAGCCAATCTATAGGCTTAAAATATCTATAAAAAAATGCTGTGTGCATAAACAGACAAAAAATTCAAATGAATTGAATAACGTTCTCCTTTTTGAAGTCGATTAAAACTACAACAAAATATTTAAGGGTGTACCTTGTCAACCACAACAGAAAAATATTTGGAATTTACTGCATTTACTAAAACTTTAAAATACAGAGTTCTGACATTTAAAGGTATGCAGACTAACCTTTTATATCGTACTTGTCAAACACTTGAATATAAGACAGAGCCTGTCTGCTAGAAAAAGAGTTAGATGTAAAGCGTGCCCGTGTTATAATTATAGCTTTACTTTTCAATTGCAGGAAGCAGAAATTTAAAATTCCCTTACAGTATGTTTCTGTCCCCTTTGTATTTTTTCGAAGATTTATTTTTGTACATAGGATATGATTTGCTATTCCAATATTTAATATTCGCCTCTATCATTTTAATGATTATTACAAGGACTCTACCTATTACAGTTCGCTGGATAAACGATAATCACTTTTTGGTTCGTATAGAAGGCACCTTGGCCAGTGTTCCAAAAATATACGAACTAAAGAAGGTATTGCTTCTTCATTATATTATTTATAAATCTCTCAGTATTATGGTTTCGAAGTCGACATAAAATAATAATTTTGTATGAGAAGTCCAATGTCCTCTTGCAATATTTTAGCCAGTTATACTCATAAAATTGCTAGTAAACAACTGCGATAAAGTAAGGAAAATCGTTTCACTTAAGTTGTCGGCTGTAGCTTTCCGACAAAAACTAAAAAAACAAAAAAAAAAAAAATTTTTGATTATTATTTTTATTCGACCTCTTTTTTTAAATAAATAGTTATTAATCTTAGTCTTTTTTAAATAAATTTAACACTATATGTTTTCAATATTTTATAAAAAATAATTTTCTGAAGAAACTTTCCACAGGAAAGCAAAATATTAAAAAAATATAGTGTTAAATTTATTTAAAAAAGACTAAGATTAATAATTATTTATTTACAAATAAATTAATTTTATGTTTTATTTACATGGACAATTAAATGGATAGTAATATATATAAAAAAACAATATATATATATATATATATATATATATATATATATATATATATATATATATATATATATATATATCAATTTTATATAATTACTTTCATTTGAAAGGATCAGTTAAAATAAAACATATTTAATTAGTGACAGCTTAACATCTTATCTGGCATTCTAAGGTCATTTTAATTTATAATAGTAATTAGTTCTATAAATTGTATAGTTTTCAAATTTAGTTTAATTTATATGTCTTAACAAAAATGTCACATATATTTTAGTGATTAATTTTTTATGTTTACCACGAAACTTTTAGTTACTTTTTAATTTTCACGCAACTGAAATTTTATTCATTCTTTTATTGTTTATGTCACATATGAACATTTTTTGTAGTTGATTTTGTTTATAACAAATAAACAGTTAAACACTCCTTTATACATTCCTTTAGCTTGGTTTTGCTATAAACTTATTCTTATGTACATTTGTTGAAAATCGTTTTCTTTATTTGTCATTAAATTTGTGACACATTACATTTCCTGCACACATAAACGTGTCTTGGCTCTATTAGTTCCTTTTTTAGTGTGCTTTTTTATTAGCAAATAAAAGACCCCCTTTTACTGCCAAAACAGTAATTTTTTATAAATTTTATTTTTTGTTGTTTGTATCTTAAGTTCTCTAATGTTTTATTTTCTTAAGGTTTTTTTTTTAATGTAACACAATCATTTTACACATCTAGCTGATATATGTGTGTTTGCTAAGAAGTTTTGTGTTATTTGCTTTTTGAAGATAATGTAGGAGTATAGTCTGAAAATTTCTTCTACAGCTTATAGCTTGCTATTTTTTAATTACATCAGAACACATAAGCTCATACCATCGAAAAAGAGAATACTCCAAGTTTGCATTATACCTTGACACTAGTCGACATACACCAAGGGAAATAGGTGAATTAAAAAATATTACTGGATTTTCGCAAAAAAGGACGAACCCTAGACATTCTTGAAAATATAGAATTCTACAAAATAGAAACTGTAGTATTATAAGCGAACAGGTAGACACGAACTAAGACAGAATTTTCACAGCACTTAAACTCATACACTCGAACAAACGGAAAACACCTTCATACCTAGATAATAATAAAAAATGGAATGCCTGCCATACATTACGGTCTTAATAGTAGATACGACCTTAATGATGTGATAAGATTTACATCTGCACCGGCAGTGACCCATAATCAGATAATGGTCCAACCACTGTGAATGAAAAGCAACGTCATTCACGTCCTAGAAGGCCTTCGGATACGTATATCCTCCGGTCACTCCTAGTTGCAAATTCGAAAGCCTGGAGTAGACCGCTGCCTTCACTCCTTGCTGAAGAGTTGGAGACTATCCAACTCCTGGTCCAGAATGCATGAAGCTTAATATAATTAAGAACACGACGGCATTCATACTCACTGGACCTGAACCATTCATTGTGTTCATTGTGAATGATCCGACCCACAAACTCCAAAGAGGGCCTTAAAACACACAGCCACCACGATACTCCCGAAGGGCCTACCTCAATAATAAGACAGAGAACAGCTAAATGCCAGTTGGCTTCTGATAGCCTTGAAGGAGACTGGGCTCCCTTTTACCCCGCAAGACACCAGTCTAGAAGGTTGTTGTAAGATCCATAAAGACTATCATGTGCCCCGGGGGAAAATACGACCTAAGCCCCAACACTGACCCACCCGTACAGAAGAATACGGCTTAAGAATGATTTCTTCCTATCGAAACCGTTCGCCGTTCATACCTAATAAACAGCCAGCAAAGGCGAAAAAGACTGACAACAGTATTTCATTTACTAGCGCAAGAAATCCAAACGACTTAATAACAACATCTTAGAATTCTTTAAATAAGAGCGAGAGAGAGAGGGAATAGCTCTATTAATATAATTATATATAAAAAGTAAAAAACCAATATTGCATTTAAACTAATAATGGAATCAATAAAAAATTTAACAAATAAAAACAAAAAAAAAGTAAAATAAAAAAAAACAAAAACAAAAAAAAATATTCCCAATCGCATAATTACCCAACAATCAGCAGTTAAGTGACCAGCCAGATCGTGTGGATTTTTTTTGTAGGACTATGTTAAGGATAGAGTCTATACGGAGCCAAGCGAATCGACTTCAGCCTTAAAATTCAAAATCTGTAATGTGATTAACAAAATAGTACCGCCTTTTTATTATATATAAATTGATCGTTACATTGGCTATGTGACATGAGTCACGGTGCTGTTGCAACCACATGGCAATAATATCCACGTCGTCAATAATAGGCTAAAAGTGAGTTGTAAGCATCTCGATAGAGCATGACCCATTAACCGTTACTGCATTTCCAGCCTTATCCTTCCAAAAAAAAAAAAAAAAGAAACCGCCCAATCACGCCTCCAGACCATATTACGTACCATACAGTGACACGAAATTGTTAATAATTTTTATTTTTATAAAAAATTCGTGAAGAATTTTCCAAGGGAAAGCGAAATATTGAAAATATACATGTTGAATATTATTAAAAAGACCGTTATAAAAATTAATACTTATTTATTTAAATTTAATAAATTTTATTTCTAAACTGAAACTATTAAGGAACACATGCCTCTCATCTGTCAGAAACACAAAATAGTTACAATATTAACTAATAACGTTAACTGCTTATCACTACTAAGGAAACGTAATTAGAAATATTTTTTCGTTTTTGTATATAAAGGGTTTTTCAAAACAAAATAAACCAAAAAAAAATTGAGATTAAGATGATTCAGAGTTTTAATGTATTACGAAGAGAAAACTTTGACAACTATAAGCGAAAAATGATATGTGGCAAATATCCACCATGGGCACGCTGACAAATGTCGATTCTTTCATCAAAGTTCCTAATCACTTTTTAGCAAAATTGCGGTCCTATTTCATTAATCACATCACGGTTCTAAGTTTAAGGCTGAAATCAATTTGATTAGTTCCGTATAGGCTCTGTTCCTAACATAGTCCCACAAAAAATAATCCAGTGATGTTAAGTAATACGATATAGCTGGTCGCTTAGCGCTAGTTAAACGTGAAATGCGATCGGGAAATTTGGCTTGCAATAAATTGATCGTTTCATTGGCTGTATGACATGTGGCACCAGCCTGTTGAAAACACATGTCAGTGATATCCATGTCGTCAATAATAAGCCAAAATTGAGTTATCAAGTCATCAATAATAGGCATAGAGCACCACACAGTAACACGATGAATATGCATAGACTTCTAAATAATCGCTCTAGATTTTTGGAAGTCCAAATGTTGGAATTTTGCTTGTTGACATACCCTGACAAGTGAAAATGGGTTTCGTATGAAAAATTATATATTCAGAAACACCAGCCGGTTTTTCATGAATTAATTGAGGAAATCTATGGCCATTAGTGTGGTTGGTTGGCTTCAATTTTTGCACTAGTAAATTGATCGTTTTTTTGGATGTGTGACGTGTGACACCGTCCTGTTAAAACCACAAAATTAGTATCTCTCAATAGCGTGAGCCATTGAATAAAAGCGTCTTAATCACGCCTCCAGATCACATAGTGCACTATACAGCGACATGTTGGGAATGCAAAAGCTTCTCGACAATCGCTCTAATCGTAGATTCTAATCAAGAATCTACGGCGACGTGAATGATCGGTCAGCTTCAATTCCTGCACAGTTGAACCTTGTAAGGCTTCAAAATCAAATTCTAAATGAAACTCGTCATGTGATGGTTTTGGATAACCCCAATTGTTGAGAACGTCTAGCAATTGACAATGTTGGATCTGCTTCAACACGGAGGTTCAACGGCTGGGGTATTTTCAGTTGAAGGAACTCGTTGGGGTTTGCACATTTTGTATCGAGCCTGTGGACTCAAATTTAGCGACCAAATTCCAAATAGCGATCTTACAAGCACGATTATCATGTCCGAAAATACCACGAATTTTACGAAGTGTCACTTTAACAGAACCACCATTTTCGTAGTGGGTTTTAATTACTTTAATGCGAATTTCGTGCAAAATTGAATTTATTGTAACAATTGCCAAGGCATTTACTACGAATACGTGAAAAAACTAAATATCAACACTATCATTTTGTTGGTGTTGTCACAATTGAAACACAACCTTCTGGTTGAAAAACCCGATATGAAAAATTTACTAGAAAATTAAAAATAAAAATATACTTCAAATCTGATAGTGATTAAAATATTAATTTAGTTTTACTAAAATGCCATGTGTTCTGCTTCCATTTCCCTATCTGTGCTTTATGATAGTGGTTGTTTTTGTTAGTTGCGGGTTTTCCTTTTTTTTGTTGCTTAATAGTGTTATTTCTTTATTATGTTGATTATCATTAAATTGTATTTAGGGGTTCTTATCAGAGGTCCTGGTTAATAACAATGGTTTTGGCAAATATTGACTTAATAATGTTTTAATTTGTTGGTTCTTTATAATTAATCATTATTTTGTCTTTAATTTATTAATGGAATAGTTAAATAAGAGTAAAACAAACATAGAAAAAAGATAAATTAAATATTTGATTTAATAACTAAAGCAAATATAGCACTTTTACTACTTCTAATAAGTCGAAATGTCAGTCAACCGCAACACTATTAAGACTTGCAAGAGCTTTAATTATGTTGGTGTTGCTACTTCTTATCCCTAGAGAAAAGGGTTTCCTGCTCCACTCTTGTTTCTTGTGACTGAGTCTTAGCTTTTTCTTTAATTAATTAAATGAGTGTTTTTTTTTGTTTTTTGACAATAGTTTTTAAAAAATGTTTGTATATGAAGAACTTTAAACTTAAACTATTTTAGACTTGACTGCAAATCGTTAAAAGGAATAGGGCATGAGTAAACCACTGACCATACAATTTCTATATAAGTTATTTATTAATTTATTAACAAATAATTACAAATTATATGTTAATATTTTTAAGAGTAATAGATTCATAGGCCCTCAGCTCATATCGTTTATAAATGCGTACTTATATAAGAATTTTACATAAGTAAAATTTTATCATTACGTTAGTTTCTTTAAAGAACATGGATATCTTCAGAATATTTCCCTTGGATGGGATTGATAGGAAGGATTTGGGGTCAGTGTTCCCAAAAATTATATCACGTGGTTCGGCAAATTTTGGACATTCATCCAGAAAGAACAGTTTATTGGTATGTTGTGTGTTAAATTCACAGGGAGAGGGAACGCTGATATTAATTAGATGTCCATGAGAGTCTATGTTGAGTTAATATTAAGTATTCATACGAAATAAATATTTATTTAGAAATTAGATTTGTATCATGAAATGATTTTATTTCTATTCCCGAACTGTTTATAAAACTAATGTTTATTTAAACTTTTCTTTTTCGACTTTTACTAATTATCCACCTTTGGAGACATTTGTTTAAAAAATATTGCGATAAGAACCTTAAGCTAGCTTTTCACATAAAAATCTCTATTAGATAATGTTCGTATGTTTTTCATATTTTCCCAACCGATTAACATGAAAATTTTTTAAGGACGCTTTTATTTTATAAAAATTCACCAATTCGGTTGGCACAGTGGCTTGAAAATGTTTTATTTTGGAAATAATTCGTTAGTTCATGAACCACTGAAGATATCCTGATTTCACAGCGGTTAAGTAGAGGTATTTCTGAATGATGTTACAGACGATCGGCCGCCTATGGTGAAAGGGGGCTTCTGGATATGCCCCCACAGTTGGGTACCACGGGCCTAAAATTTTTTAAAAATGTCATAAAACGTTTATCTATTACTCAAATGTTAAGTGTTTTTGAACTTAAGCAGGCCCCTTCAAATATCTACACAAAATGCTTACATGTCTAGGTTATCGCGTTTAATTTGAGGGAAAATCGGGCTAGAAAATTTTTTTTTTAATTTTTGGCCCAGGTGGCGAATTTCTTTATGTTCGGATTACTATTTTCAGATATTGGCTGCATACTTTATCAAATGTTTAATAAGACTGTAGTAAGTATGCTACTGATATAATGTTTCGTTAAAAAGCTAAAAGACTCTGTATTGGGAAAATTTTTAAACTGTCTTTTTTTATGATTTTCCCCAAAGAGGTGACATGGCTTTATCGCTTCTATAATTGAAATTTACTTCAGTACTAGTAACTTTTTTTAGACTATTCTAAAGAAAACCGATAGCAAAGGCAAATAAAAGAAAAATTGCGTTTAAAGTTGTAACGGCTCACACTCAAGCCCTATCGAAACATAGACAATTTTGAAACAAAATTTGTGAATTACATCAAAATTCCTCAGACTGCAAAGCACCGATTGAAAAGAAGTAAACAACGGATTATTAAAGCTCTCTCTCTCTCTCTCTCTATCTCTCTATCTCTCTTGGCTTTATACTCCAAAAAGGTTTTGACAACCCTGTAGTTAGCAAAGCAGGGTAACCATTTTTATATAAAAAAAAACAATTTTTGGAACATTTCTTTTCCGTTTAAGGAATTTAAATACTGAAATAAAAACAATTAAAATTTTATTCTAGCATTTCAGTAAAGGTTTTTAAAAATATATTTCTTAAAACTTATGCAAAAAAAATCTCCAACCGTTTAGATTTTGTGACAATTCAAATTCTCTATATGTTATTTTTTAAACAACCAATAAAAATTTTTAAAAGCACTGTGGAGGGTGAGACTAGAAAAAATTTCCGTTTTTTTTAAGGGCCACCCTAATGTACACTTATTCATACAACAGCAAGTACACAAAAATTAGAAAACAAACACAACACTTGCAGTTGTTAGATCATACAAAAATGTTTATAGTAGCACCTAAATGTAGGCAATAAAAAATACGAGTACAAACGACCAAATTTCTAGCACTTGTGCAAATGGAGTTTATGGTGCGGTTATATTATGCAATTCTGGCACCACACACAAAAAATTCGGAAAAAAACGGTAACTTGGACAAACAATCATGCCCAAGTGTACTAAGGAGCACGCAAACATAAAAAACTTTATATACAGATTTATAGTCTAATGAATTTTATAAGAGGGAAAGTATCATAAATAAGTGAAATCTCAAAAACAACCGCACATATACTACACTGCTCTTGCTGTTAATACAGACACACATGTATATATTCATATACACTTATATATTATGGCCTTGGTTTGTTTAGCAACAATTATAATAAACATATTTATATAATTTGAAGTGAAATGAGGAAAGAAAAAAATAAATGGGGTTTTTAAAAACTGTTATATTAATACCATGACACGTATATCACACTAGTGAGCACAGTGAAACACATTATTATAATGTGGGAATTATTTTTTACCTAACTGCTGGAAACAATTTCGATTTAATTTCGAAAAAGTAATTCAGGTCTTCTATACTCAGCTAAAACTAATCTGCTGTTCTTAGCATAACTAATTATATTCCTTAATAATATTTTTGTACGAATACAAAATAGTATAATGCTATTGGTATCTTATATATTAATACTATGAAATGTTATAAAACTGTGTAATGGTATTTTCAAACACTATGGAACTAATTATTGTTCCAAAAATGTTCGGTGTGATTGAAATAAAATAAGGAATTGGAACTTTACAAAATAAACCAGAAAAAACTAAAAACAACTATTTTTCTAAAATGGAAAATTTAGCATAAAATGTAAACTTTACAATTTAAAAATATTAAGAGTTTCTTACGATTAAATAAAAAAAAACAGCTGTGAAAAAACTGATACATGATCACCCTTTAGTCTTATCTTTACATTCTTATTATATATGATTCAAATTTTAAAGATCTATAAAGAATGTTTAAAATTTAAAATGGTTACTTCAAAGTTAGTGCCTGTACAAGACATCATTTCACACTAAATGAAATGTTTTACTATTATTATTTTTAAGGCCATTTTATAATTCCGTTTGTTATAATTTAAAAAACAAACACAAAGCACAGCATACTCACTTCATAACAATCAGTGTGATTCAGGAAAAGCTGAAAAAAATACAAGATGAATTCAGTAAGCAAAAAGCAACAAAAAACATATGTAGGTATATATAAAGATTTATAAAGCATAACAACGAAATATAGCTTTGGGTTGTATATGTTCTTTGTCAATTAGTTAATCCTTTCTAACAAATAAATTGAAAAACGCAGCGAAAAGTTTCAATTTCAGTAAAATAACTTCAAAAGTAAATAAACATTCAGTCGAATTTTTTTCTTATAATAACATTTGTGTAAAATTTATAATATTTTAAGAAATCCTTGAAAACATTGATGCGATTTATAGCCATTAAATTCAGCAAACAAATTTTCTGTCAGAAAATAAAATAATCCAGTTCACTTGAAAAGCATCTGCCTTAACAAAATTCTATCCAATACTAGTGTCCTGTTAAATCAATTAATAATACCCAAGACAATTGGAAATATCCAAATAGTCTGATAATCTATACTAGAAAAAATTTCAATTTAAAATAAGGAATTATTCAATTATTAATTTTCTTTTATTACAATGCAATAGAAAATGTGCTATAAGGTAGACAGCTGCAGGAGAATACTGATGGCGCATGTGGTAAATCCACTTTCTTTAAAAATTGCCACAAATAATTCGTAAATAAATTTCCTTTCTTATTAAAATTATAAATTTAATTGTAATACTAAAATAAATTAACAAACATTGGTTTTTAGAAATTATAATATCTTTACACCCACTGTACCACACTTAGTACCAACTTTCACAAAATTTATAAAACATAAACTTAATAAAATATTCTTTATTTTTGTTTTTGCCTTTTTTTCACTAATTTACTCAAAAGTGTAAGTGTATATGTGTATAACTGGTAGCTTGTATAACTGGTACTATTTTAGGGTAAATTTAATTAATATTTAAGATTTTTTGTTAGCATATAACGAATGCAATAGCAACACAACGCTCTAAATACAACATTTTAAAAACAAGGTTAACATTTTGTTGAAGTTGAATGCTAAGGGGGAAATATATTTGACTAACTGAATTTATATATACACTATAACACAAAGAATGATAGTTTATATTAAGCTAAAATTATGTTTTTTCAGTGTAAAGAAATTATGACATTTTACTTTTATAATTAATATTTAATACTTATATTTCTCGTGTAATGATAATTTGTAAAATGTTTTTTATATAAGTATTTAATCTGCTATTTTAAAATATTAATATTAATTTATGAGTTTACTTAAGTTGATTTCCAAATAATTTAGTGACAGTTAATAACCTTTCTCTTCATCCAGAATCGGTTAACGCAACATTTCCTAATTGTAGATATTGGGTTCGAAAAATACGAAGCTGATTTCTGTTTAAGCAACTGCGTAAATAAACAAAATTTTCGTATTTAAAATAGTTAAACTGATAACATATCATTACTAGATTTATTAAAATTAACTATTAATCCACTTTAAAAGCTCGTGAAATTATTATTCCTTATTTGATTTGACATGAGCAAAAAGCTGAATTACAGTGAATGATGAGTCTTTACTGTCGCAATTTTTTTTTTCCAAAAATTAAAAAACTTTAATTAATTTCATTTGCCTTTATTAATATGGCACACTTTGCCATGCAAAGCATTTAATAATCGATTTGTTCCAAATCAATATGATAACAATTTAGTTTTTTTTTATTTTCAAAAATTAGTTCAATATTGGATTGACCGAATGGACCATGGTGCTCGTCACCGAAGCGCACATATGCCAATAGTCATAAAGAAAATGTTTTTAAATGCCAGATTATGATCGAATAAATTTTATTTCAATTACATTTTTATCTTGTATTAATATTTTAATTCATCATGAGGACAAAAGAAAAAATATCTATTTTTATTTCTAATTTTCGCTTAACGTGAATTATTTAATTAAACCTATTTAACATAAAATTTAACTTTCCTATTTTATTTATTGTATTATTTTACTATTACAATTCATACCACATGATAGCCACAAAAAATTAAACAATTTCCACGCAAATTATTATCTGTTAATGCTGGAACAACTTGTTCTTGTTTTTTAAAATTGAGCATGAGGATCACGACTTAATGCATGCTACAAGTTGCCGCTCATTAGGCTCATTCACTTGTTGATTTATCAGAAGAAAATATTTTTTTCCTTAGAAGGCCTTGAAGGTTGCTGTTCTATCTAATGAAAAAAATTTTGTATAATCATCAGAGTTGTCAAAGGATGTCAAGTTTTAACATTTTTGATAATGTCACTGCTTTAGTTAAATCACTCCATGGTATTTAGTCCCTTATTTTTTCTTATAATGGATTCTTCAACAAGAAAATTGTGTTCTAATAGGAAATAAAACAAATAATTTTGCCTAAAATTTTAAAAATTTTTATTGTGTTATTAAGAGAAAAGTTAGGCAATTATAAATGGAATATGATATCCGGCAAATGTCCACCATGACCACGGTAATAGATGTCGATTCTCTCATCAAAGTTTTTAATAAATTTTTGGCAAAATGGCGGTCTTACTTCCGAATCTTAAGTTTTAAGGCTGAAATCTATTCAATTGGCTCCGTATAGACTCTGGCTTTAACATAGCCGCACAAAAAATAATTCAGTGGTATTAAACCTGGCTTGCCACTTAACTGCTGCTTGTCGTGAAATTATGCGATCGGGTAATTTAGTTTGCAATATATTGATAATTTCATTGTCTCTCTGGTATGTGACACCGTCCTACTGAAACCACATGTCAGTGATATCTACGTCATCAATAATAGGGCAAAACTAAGTTGTTAGCATCTCGCGATAGCGTGTCATAGACCGATTCGTGATAAGATTTACATCTGCACCTAGCCGTGTGGGCCAATATCAGATGGTGGATCATTACCACTGTGGATAAATTGTAGCGTCATCCTCCAGCCTAGAAGGCCTTCGGATACGTATATCCTCCGGTCACTCATAGTTGCAACTTCAAAAGCCCAGAAAATGCCACAGCCTTCACTGCTTGCTGAAGAGTAGGAGACTAGCCAACTCGCCCAGAACGCTTGAAGCTTAATATAATTAAGAACACGACGGCATTCATACTCACTGGACCTGAAACATTCATTGTGTTCATTCTGAATGATCCGACCCACAAACTCAAACAAGGGCCTCAAAACACACAGCCACCACGATACTCCCGAAGGGCCTACTTCAATAATCAGTCAGAAAATAGCTAAATGCCTAAAAAGACAAATAGCCGAACTCTGGAGCTTTACTGATTCCCGTAGAAATATAGTCAATTATCCAGTTGGCTCCTGCCCGCGAGTCACAAGTTTAGATGAATGTGTGATCCATAAAGACTTATAAATGTGCCCCCGGGGGGATATATAGACCGATACCACCTTTCCAGCCTCATCTTCGAAAAAAACAACGGCCCAATCATGCGTTGAGACCACATAGCGCACCATACATGAACGCGTTGAGTATGTAAAGGATATTCAATAGTCGCTCTAGGATTTTCAATTGCGTTCATTTTGCAGACAAATGAAAATGAAAAAAATGATTTTTTCAGAAAAACAAGCCCGTTGTTTCTGAATGAATTGAACGAATGCACGACAACGTGAATGGTCGGTCGACTTCAATTTCTGCACCAGTTGAACCTCGAACCTCGTAAGTCAAATTTTTATTCAAAATTTTCCATGTGGTGGTTTTAGATAATCTCAATCATTAAGATCGTCGTGGAATTGACAACTTTGGATCTGCTTCAATACTGTGGTACACAGCAGCGATATTTTCTTTATGCGATTTTCGTGCGAAATTGAATTCATTGTTACAATATCCCATGCATCTGCTACGAATGTGTTGCCATAATTGAAATACTTGATGTTTAGAAGATCAAATAATTTAATTTATTTCTTCAGCCTGTTTTGTTAAACTTCAACATTGTGTTATCATATGCACAAAGTATTTAATTTTTCTATAATCTTTATACCTTTCTGATTACCACTTTGATAAACTTAATATTCCTACGTCTACATAATTGAAATTAAACTATTTCTTTATCAAATTAGTGTTTAACAAAAACGATTTTTTAATAAAAGTATTCTATACAAAATTTTATAACAACATAAACAATCTATTGATTAACTCATATACTATACGTACGTAAACACAACAATAAACTAAGTTGTTAGCATTTGTTCCACCATTATATGAAATATTGTTGTGACACCTTCCGGTGAAAACCGTCGTTACTGGCTGTACCAAACAAACAGCCAGTTACGATGATTTTCACCGGAAGGTATCACAACAACAAATATAGATATTACTTTTTGTACCCGTTGCAAGAATTTTCCATTTTAAGGGAATGTTAATCTGTTAACTATGACTGTATTAAGCAAAATTTTGAATATACGTGCGTAAAATTTGTCTAACATTTTGTTGAAAATTTTTCAAAATACAAAAATTCTTCTTAAGTGTCTTGTTTTTATTTCAAAATCAAAATTATTGCTGTGCTATACAAATAGGGTTATTACTTTTATTATTGATTGTCTTATTTGGCATGATTTTTAATTATTTTATTATTTCATCTCCATACAGTACTTATTCTACACATGAGGGTAAGCAGCTCACAACAAGGCTGCTTATTGCTAATTAGTTGCATATTTATAAGGCAAAAACTTACTGAGTCATATCGTTTTCGAATAAATTAATAATACAACTTAACCTCTACATCTGTATCGAGTATAGTGACTCGTTTTCCTTAAATATGTTTGCAAAATTTTACATATTAACATATTTTTATTGTTATTTTTAATTAAAAAATAGAAAAATAATAACAATTAAAAATTTAGTTATTTTATTGAAAAATACAAATGCTTTTTAAAATAACAATTGCATTAAAAATAATTGCAACATAATATATAATTAAACTGTTATAAAAGCAAAAACAGAATTTAGCCTGAAAGCAAGTGATGAAGTTTTACAATGAAATTCTAACTGTTCTGAAAAGCTCGCAAACATAAACTAAACCGCATAGACCGCATCAATAAACTTTTACAAATAACAATTAAAATAGCAAAAATAATGAAAAAATTATAAAATTATGTTTAAATACCAATAATGTAATGAAATTATTTAATGAACAATAAAATAACCACAAAAAAAAATACAAAAGAAAAACAACTAACGAAACAACAACAAAAATGATACAAAACATAAAATCATAAAATCTTAAATATTAAAAAATATTTTAAATAAAACTTATGTCCAAGAAGGCTAGGGAGTTTCTAATGTTCTTAATAACAACAAAAATAAAAGCAAAAATGTTGTGTCTGTTGTATAACAAAACAACAAAAACAACCACTACGCCAATTGCAATGAAAGAAAAATCAACCCGCCTCGTTTCCTTAATGAGCCACACTAACAACACCACTAGCATGGCCAACATCATCAACAATCCTCACACCATAAATCAACAGCAAAGACCACCACATAATAGAAAAATGAAACGGAAACGTAAAATACCGGAAATTTCATGGCTAATTGTGGCAATTTGCCTTAATTTTTATATTTTATTTTGTGTTACAGCAGCAGTGGCATCAACAAAAGCAACAAACACAAATACTAGCACAAGTACAACCACTACAAATATAAATACCACTATCACTCCCTATATTAAGCAAACTTTTAATAAAAATGCTGCTAAAGTTGCCCTTATTGCCGCACATAATCAACGTCATATACGTGCTGCCGCACACACACAGGATGACCATCTACATATTGATGATGTAGATCATATGATGGCCCATCATATCAATCACCATACAGATTTGGGGGAAACTGATGATATGTATTTGCATAATTTGGATAATATTGGCTATCATCATACAGGCAGCTTGCTGCCTCATGAATTACCGGAACATGATCATATAGCACACCATTTGGGTAAGTAGTTTTGTTCGTTTGTTTGCTTATTAACTGAAAGTTCATTAATTAATTAATTAGTGCAAAATTAAGTTAAATTGTACAGTCATTTAAAATTGAACACAAAGCACATCACACAGCCTGGATAAAAGAAAAATGTTGTAATCACAGAATAACCGAATTAATGAATATGTTACACATACAAAAGCAATTTTATAAAAATTGTGCAGCGTGATTTTTTGACGTTATAAAAACGTTTAAGAGATATTTCAGCTTTTGGTTATTTCTTTTGTGATTACAAAATATAAAGTATATTGTGACCAAACATATTGTCAATTAATAAGTAATTTTTTTGGAAATAAGCTCAAATAGATTAGTATTGAAGAAGCTACGGGCACATAAAATTATAATATAACCTTGCGAAAAATATGTACTAATTGGCTTAAAATTTGTATGACCAACATGGAGCCACTGTAACTTTTGTTTTATTGGCCTTAATTTAAAAAGTATTTAATGTATTTTGTTTATTACACACACTCCAGCTAACTAGCTCTAATGCTTAATGGAAAGCTTAGTAAAAGAGCAACGAATTTCCATCACCTCCTAACCTCTAAATATGGCGGTCTTAATATTAATTATATTTTGTTACTTTTTATTTTAAAGACTTTGACTGTGTAGGGTATTTTTTAAGCCTAATAGAAGTTTAATGTATAAAAAATAATACAAAAATAAAATTTTAATAAAAAAACTTTACGTGGCACTAGCATATGGACTATGACACCGCTTAACCTGACCGTCTGATTATCTGCCTCTTTATATATGCTTATATATCACCGCGAATACGAACAATACTAGTAATCGAGAGATGCTTAAACGCACGACCTTGCAGGGCAATTAGCTGATCTTTTTCTCAAAATTATATTAAACATCAAATTTGCATTTCAATAAGTCGATGGTTACGGTCAGCATATGATACTTAAAGCCATGTGGCCCCAATTTGTCGTACTTATCGTCTAAATATAACGTACAGTTTTCTCAAACAAAGAGTAATTGATCACGGTCGGGCAATGAACACCATCGTAGATTCATTTTTCTCTTATAAGTTGTTTAAATTTCATATGCGTTAAAATTTGTTTAGTAAAATTGTTTAACGACGCGATCCAACTTCGTTAATCATATAATGGATTTAAGTTTTAAGGCTGAAATCGTATCGAATGGATTTGTCCTTTACTCCAGTGTTGTTAAAACACACTAACTGGCTAACCGCTTAGCTGCTGATTGTCGTGAAAATATGCGATCGCAAAATTGGCTATGCAATAAATTTATCCTTTCATTGGGTGTGTGCCATGTGACACGGTTCTGTTAAAACCACATGTCAGTGATATCCACATCGTCAATAATAGGACAAAATTCAGTGGTTAGCGTCTCACGACAGCGTGATAATTGACAGTTACCACATATCCAGCCTCGTTTAAAAAAAAAAAAAAACGGCCTAATCGCGCCTCCACACCACATAGCGCACCATACAGTGACACGTTCAGCATGCAAAGGCTTCTCAATAATCAGTCTAGTATTCTCAGAAGTCCAAATGCAGTACTATTGCTTCTTGACATACCCTGACAAGTAAAAATGGACTTCGTGTGAAAAAATGGATTTTTTTCAGAAAAACCAGCTGTTTGTGCCTGAAAGAATTTACAGCGATGTGAATGGTCGTTCGGCTTCAATTCCTGCACCGTTTAAGCCTTCTAGGGTTTCAAAGTCAAATCCATACGTAAAATTCGCCCTGTGGTGGTTTTGCTCCCCCCGGAGGCACATCATAGTCTTTTTGGAACCTACTATTCCATTTAGTTTGGTGTCTTCCGGGGTAAAATGGAGCCCAGGCCCCTCAAAGGCTAGTAGGAGTCACCTGGACAATCCACATATTTCCACGGGAAATCAGTTGCCCCAAAGTACACTATTTGTTCTCTTTAGACAATGATGTGCTCTGACTGGTTATTGAGGTTGGCCCCTATATGGGAGTATCGTGGTGGTTGTGGTTGTGGACCATTCAAATTAACACAATGAATGGTTCAGGTCCAGTGAGTATGAATGCTGTCGTGTTCTTGATAAAAAAGAGCTTCATGCGTTCTGGACCAGGAGTTGGAAAGTTTCCAACTCTTTAGCAAGGAGTGAAGGCTGCGGCCTACTTCGGGCTTTCGAAATTGCTACTGGAAGTGATCGGAGGATATACGTATTCGATGGCCTTCTAGGGCGTGGTTGGTGTCCAATCAACCAAGTGGTGTGACCACCATCTGATTATGACTATATAGTCGGTGCAGATGTAAATCAAATCACGCTTTGTGGTGGTTTTAGATAATCCCAATTGCTGACAACGTCGAGGAATTACTAAATTTGGATCTGCTTCAACACCATAGCACACGGCTGCGTTTTTTGCAATTAAACGGTCCTTTCGAATATGCGTTGGTGTTAGCACATTATGTATCGAGCCTTTGGACTCAAATTCGACGTCCAAGAACTTAATAGCGGTCTCAGAAATTCCAAAATTATTTGGAAAGACTAAAGTACATAAAACAAGCACTTTTCTAAACTTCGGCACGGAAGGGGAGGGAATTGTTATAACTTTAAATGATCCTCGCATAGAAAGAAGCATTATAAAAAAAAGAGAAAGTGTAGTAAACAAAGCGAAGACATTAAAATAAATTAAAAGTTTTATATATGAGAGGGATCACATGAATCCATTAGTAATTTATGTTATCGATGAATAGTTAAACGAACACATATACAGAAAAAAGGTCCTAAATTAGCTTCACGTTTTGTATGCTTAATTTGTTATCACATTTACTTTATAATATATTATACTTAGTCTATGGATTCAAGATCCCTACAGACATTAAAACAGTTAACAATAATAGTATATAAAATTTAAATTTATTTATTAAAAAATAAAATTAAGAGCATTAACATTTAAAGAAAAATCAGTATGCCTTTAAACTCAGTACAAAACCTTAAAAAAGGGTCTCAAATCACATAATTTTATCTGAATACTATAATTGCCAATGGATTAAAATAGCGTAGCTTTTTCAGTTGGCCGCTTTATTAGAGCAAGTCTACTAGCGTAGGATAGTAGAATTAAGGTACTCCATTCCGAACACAAAATAACAAGAACTGCCTTTGCACCGATTCCATGCCATTACTATAGATTTTATAAATTGAATCCCAAATTATTGAGCCACATTCCAGAATAGGTCTGGCAACATCAGTATAAAGATGTTTTCTGACATATTGGTCACCAGCTTCCTTCGCTGTCCTTCCGTCGTAGTCATTTAAAATATATCACACGTTTGTATGACATCTTCGAAAAAAACACACGTATTTGCAATTTTTAAGATTCAACTCCATAAGATTAATATTACAGCAGGAACTAAATATATCTAAGTCCTTTTGCAGGAGCGTGACGATTATATGTTCGAAATATCTTCAGGTATCTGCATATAATAGAACGTTTGAATATTTAATGACATTGAGCAGATCAGCGACACACCAGATGAAACAATAATTTCTTCGGAAGAAAGCTTGTTAAAACGAACTTTTTGAGTTCTGTTTGAAAGACATCAATTAATCCACATGAGCAAATTATTTGTGAACCACATAAGGTCAAGTTTCCTTATCATAAGTTTGTGGTTGACCTTATCAAAAGCCTTACTAAGGGCGATGTAAATGATATTAGTTTGTTTTCGTTGAACACATCCAAAAGATTGGTAACAGTTGAACATCTAAACCATACTGAGCAGGGACCAATATAGACGGTACTTGATGGGAAAGTTGATCAGTAACAATTTTCTCAAAAAGTTTAGTATTATACTGAATATTGTGTCGTATTCCTAAATAGATCTGATAGGAAAAGTATAAAGATATTTTGTGATGCGTAATATGATTTTCGTCAGTACCTATCTTGTGCATGCCATAACTCGATGGTGGTTAAGCAACTTGGATGATATGATGCGTCTGTCGCGCTCTAGGAAGCCGAAGAGTAATTTCTAGCAACAGGTTATTTCAAGTTGCAATTTTGGAGAATTCGAAGCAGGGTCGCCAACCACCACTCCTTGCTGAAGAGCTGGAGACTATCCAACTTCTGGTCCAGAACACATGACAAGCATGCTCACTGGATCCGGATTATTCACCCACTTTTCTCAGTAAAGGTGAGATGATCCTGGCCCCTTAACTAAATTCATGAGGGCCGCAAACCACAACCATCACGATACTCTAAGGACCTACATCGATAATCAGATAGAAAACAGCTAAAAAGCTAAAGAACAAATTAGCTGAACTCTGGGGCTTACTGATTCCCGTGGAAATAACTTGGAGCTTCCAGTTGACTCCCTGCCAGCCTTCATGGGGACTGGGCTCCCTTATTCCCCTGTTGACGCAGGTCTAGATGTTTGAGTAATCCATAAAAACCGATAAATAAATCTCCGGGGGCGAAGATATTTTGTGGTATATGGGTTACTAAACTCCTTAAGTTAATTAGCTTTGTTACATCTAACTTCGTGGTAGCATTTATTTAAACTTTCGGTATTAAACGCCAGCTCATCTTATAGTGATGTAGTAACTTATTTTTAAAAATCTGTCTTTTACGATAGCCATTTAGACATTATTTTATACTCCCTCTATTTGAAGTTGCAAATTTTAATTTAAATTTCATTAAATTAAATTAATAATATAGAGGAAATAATAAATTTTTGTATCATCAATATTTTAGATATTTTGTTGCATTTTCAAAACTTGAAACAAATTTCAAATAAAACTTTTTAATGAAATTTAATTATATTTGTGCTCATATTTTAGAATTCTTCTGTTTTGTAAAATTTTTATTATTTTATTTATTTACGCACTACTGGTTCTTTAAATAGATCAAAGTTCTGTTTTTATTATTTTTACTGCTAAGTGATTTCTATATAATATAAAGATTTTTTTTCTTTTTCTATAACGCACACTATTTAAATAGTTTAAAAACGATTTATTTGTAATGTTCTTAAACTATTAAAAACATTTTCATTTTGCCATAATTATTACCTCAAAGAGGCTATGAATTCAAAAAGACTCTGAAATATGTCATCCATTTATATTCTCATGAAATCTATGAATTTAATATTCCACACCAAAAGCGTAAAGCAAAAAAAAAAAAAAAAGAAGAAAATCCTACAAAACGATGCAGACATTGTACTTGAAAATAATTGTAACAAATCCGTATGCTTTTTTTTTGTTTTTTGCTTCTAAAACTTATTGAAATTCACAAACATAAACGTCTGGCAAAAAAGTTGTGTGTATGCAGACATTAAGGGATTAAATTTCATGTGTGGCTCAAATTATTATAACTATAAAAAGAAAATAAAAATACACGTTTGTTGAATAACAAAACTTAAATATGTTATTAAAAACAGTAATAATAAATAAATAAATAATTTAATGGAGTTAGTATTTTGAAATGACGAAATAAATAATGCTTTCTTTGATAATAAGCAATAAATATAAAGCCTTAAAAGATATCCAGAGGATTAACTTAAAGCGGCTTATTTTTCTTAAAATAAATTGTGTTCTGAAGTACAGACTAGACTCTAGGAACAATAGCACTTTCTTTAAGAAAATTCCAGTTGGTCCTTACAGAATATCACAGTGCGAAGTAAGCTAGCGTCGCTACATGTTTCAATACAGTTTAAAAGATATCCTCTGCAGAGTAGATTTCTCTTATTTTTAAAATTGTTGGCATACATTAATATTAAAGTCATATATTCATAAAAAAATTGTCTTAAATATCGGATTTTTTAACAAAAAGTTCGTTTTTTCAATTGTGGCAACACCAACAACATGATAGTTTTGACATTTAGGGCCCGCCTATAATATGCATAAGCTTGTTTAAGCTGATTTCAAAAATTGAACGAACAGTCTGTCAAATGCTAAAGCGAATCATTGAAGACTTTTACGTAGCTATATTGTACTTACATGAATATAGAAATTATTATGCACAGTTGCACATTTGTTTTATTCGTACTTTTGCAAAAAAATAATTTCGTTCTAAATAAATGATATATATTAGCAAAAAGGCGTTTAATAACATATTTTGTATACTTAATGCTATCCTTATATGAATATATAATTTTTTATTAATAGTTTAAGAAAATTACGAAAGCAAAATTACACATATATCGCTGTATGTGTTATTTGGGCCAAAAGTACTAAAAAATGCAACTGTGTGCATTATTGGATTTATAAACAATAAATTAAATTTTATTGCAAATTGTGTGTTAATAAAATGGAAAAGAAAATAAAATGTTTAAAGGCCCTCGGTCTTTTGAATTGCCGTTATAATAAAACGCGTCTCTTTTGTCATATAAGCTTTTTTTGCTATGTATATTTTCTATTAAATTCAGATAAAATAATTTTTCCCCTCCAATGAAATTTGTTTCCGTACGGAATGTGCAATCAGTTTCGTACTGTGCTTAAACAAATGACATTTGACGGAACTTGACGAAAAGTTTTGTTAAGTTCATTATAGTTTGCCACATATGAATATTAGGTATTTGCACAGCTGCTTAAATTGCCTTAAGCCAGTTTTTGCATAATTTAGTCGGGCCTTTGGTTTTTTGACATATTTATAGTTGAATTGGCAATTGTTGCTATGGATTCTACTTCGTACGAAAATCGCACTAAAATAATTAAAATCCTCTATGAAAATGGTGGTTCTATTACGGTTACATTTCGTAAAATTCGTGATATTTTCAGAAAACATTATGGTCCTTCTGAGTCCGCTATTACAATTTGGTTCTTTAATTTGAGTCGACAAGCTCGGCGAATACTAATGCGTGTTCGACCGAGGCGTTCAATTGAAAACATCACAGCCGTGAGCCACAGTTTTGATCCAGATCCCAATTTGTTTCCTCGACGTTCTTAACAATTGGAATTATCCAAAACCACCACAATCTCCTAATGGGGTCGTGTGAATAGACTCGATTTTAATGCCCGTAAGACTCAATGTTATCTGTGTTTGCAAATGGTGCTGCATGTGTTACTATGGGTGATATAAATATTAAGGACTCGAAAGCTCTTGATGTTCTTGGCATAAAGTATCAGTATGATGTTCAATAAACTAACTACATTTTTCTGGTATCTAAAGAAGCTTTCAAGTGCCTTGGTTTTCTAACACGTTGTAAAAGTTATTCACTCCATCCGATCTTCATACTATTTATACCACCTATGTCCGTCTAAAAATGGAATACTACTATCATGTATGGGTCGGCGTCCCAAAGTATATTTTAGAGTTGCTCGATCGCATACAAGAGAGGGCCAGGAGGTTTATTGGGGATAGCAGGGCATCTAACTTTATTAATTCTTTAAAGCATTAATGCAATATAGGTTGTATTTCACTGTTTTATGGTTGCTGCAATCGTTAGTACTCTGGAGAAATTAGGGAACTTGTTCTCGTTAATGGTAAGTTTTTTGCGTTTGACTCCAGTTTCGTTGAGAGCGCATCCATTTGTGATTGATTGGCCAGTAAACCCCACTACGCATTTTAGGGAAAGTTCATTGTTTTACAGAATGGTTGGTATGTGAAATAAACTCCCTTCACACGCCTTTCCTGTCACTTTTAATGTAGGAAAATTCAAATCGAATGTCACCAAATACTACTCCTCCTTGTAATCTAATTTCCTAGTTCTGGTACAATGCATTGCATGTGTAGGAGTCATCCCCTGAGTAGTGGTTCTAGAAAAAAAATATATAAATAATTGTCAGAGTATACTGATCGTAATTATCAAAACGATAGTGTAGTACAACAATTCGTTTGATAGTTTAAAATTTCGTTCACTTTTAAGCTTCAAAATAGATACATTTTTCCTTAACAGCCTCTATATTTATGGACGATTTATTAGGGAATTGTATCTGTAGCCTATGCCACCAATGAGGAATTTTAAACTCTAATATTCCTAAATACAACTCCTGTCTGCCTCTTTTACAGTTTTTAGTAATTAGGTTCGATTGGATTGCCTAAAGATTGATGATCCTTTAGTACTAAAAGAAAATTAGTTTTGCATGTGAGTTATACACGCTATTAGCTATAGTGTATGCATTATTATTATTTTAATAAATTTATTATTTTACATTTTACAACTTGCAATTAATTTGTTCTCATTTATTTCACTTTGTCTCTTTTCATATGGCTGTCAACTGTGTCTGCAAAAAATTAATTCATTATAAAATATATGTAAACGCCTAACTGCTAAAACGTCTAAACGATTCGTTAAACACAACAACGCAAACGTGCTTTTAAAATTTAACTACTATCATGTTAAAACTTGTATTAAAACATTAAATAATCATATTACCACCGCAACTCTCTCTCTGCACTTCAACTAAATACACTTTTTGCAAAAACACTTCAAAAACAAAATACACAACAACAACATTTAATAATTTTCTTAACTTTGCTTTTGCCTATTACTTTATCACACACAAACACATACTATATATTTATATATGTTATTCAATGCATTATTATGATTATTATTAACAAAATAATAATAATTTTAATAATAATGTTAATCATAATATTTTTACTAAACATGCGCACTATTATTATTTTCTTTTACATTCTTTAACTCTAACCTCTGCTAACGCTTATCAACATTAACGTGATGTTTGTTTATGTGTGCATGTGTGCTCTCAATAAAAGAAATGCAAACAAATGAAGAGTTACTTGAGGATATAAGAGATGATACTGGCATTAATACTATACCAGACAAAGGTAAGAATTCTTGAAGAATATTATTTTATTATATGATACAATATGACATAAAGGGCCTTTCAACAGGAAGTTTGTTTTCGAAAACAATCAGGATTAGGATCCAATCAGCTACCAGCATCCAGTTTAATTCTACCCGTTCGATTGTCAACTTTCGAATCACATGTATTTTAAAATAAGCACCAACATTTTTAAATTTGAATTAATTAAATTTAAATAATGGCTAATTGTAAAGGGTTTTTCAGCAAGAAGTTTGTGTTCTAAAACAAAATAAAACAAAACAAATTAGATTAAGATGCTTAAAACTTTTCTTGTATTACAGACAGAAAATTTAGGCAATTATGAGTGAAAAATTATATTTGGCAAATATCAACTACGACAACGCTGACAGATGTCGATTCTTTTATCAAAGTTTTGAATAAATTTTGGAAAAATGGCAGTCTTATTTTGTTAATCACATAACGAGTTTTAAGTTTTAAGGATGAAATAGATTCGGTTGACCCTTAACATAGCCCCACCAAAAAAAATATTCCAAAATATTCCACACGATCTGGCTGGCAAATTAACTGCTGATTGTCGTGCAATAAATTGATAATTTCATTGGCTGTGTGAAATCGTCCTTTTGAAAGCACATGTCAGTGATATCCCCGTAATTAATAATAGGCCAAAATTGAGTTGTTACCATGTCGCGATTGCATGATCCATAGACTCTTACCAAATTTCCAGCCTCATCTTCGAAAAAATTATAACTCGAGACTACATAGGGCATTATACAGTGACATGTTGAGCATGCAAAAGCTTTTCAATAATCGCCCTAGGATTTTCAGAAGCCCAAATGCGGCTTGCTGACATAACCTGACAAGTGATAATGGGCTCGTCTGAAAAAATGTTTTTTTTAGAAAAATCAGCCGGTTGCTGCTGAATAATTTGAGCGAATCCATGGCGATGTGAATGAACCTTGTAAAGCTTCAAAGTCAAATCCTTTTGCAAAATTCGCTACGTGATGGTTTTCGATAACCCCAATTGTTGAGAATATCGAGGAATTAACAAATCCTCGTATCTGGATAAATACTATGGCTCACTGCTGCCATGTTTTTAGCTGTACGATCCGGCCGAATATGCTTTGGTGTTTGCACATTTTGTGTCCACTCAAATTTAATGACCAAATCCTTAATAGCGGTCTTAGAAGAATCACTAGGTTGTTAGTAATTATCACGAATTTTACGAAATGTAACTTTAACCGAACCACCATTTTCATAATCGATTTTAATTATTTTAATGTGATTTTCGTGCGAAATTAAATTCATTGTACCAATTGCCAATGCATCTGCTACAAATTGTAAAAAATTAAATAGTAAAACCGTCACCTTGTTGGTTTTGCCACAATTGAAAAACAAATTTCATGTTGAAAGACCCGATATTAACAAGAAATAAAATAAGACGGAAAACCGTACCCATATAAGAGGAAATAAAATAAGCTCTACATTAAGAAAGTTGGTTTTTGCATAAATTTGTTATCACATTTATTTTATTTTATGTCTAAGAAATAAATCATTTATCTTGAATATCTTTATGAGATATCAAGAACAGGCAGGTGTTTATTACAAAGTTTCTATATAAAACAGAGAAAATTTAAAAGTTTAAATAAAGGAATTTATTGCTTAAATTCTTTGTTGCTGGCATATCCAGAAGATAGTTAAACGTATTTAGAAATTTAGATTTGTTTGAGTGCAGATTAATTAAAATTTTTAAAGGTCCATGAGGCGACTTTTGTTGAAATCACCGACTACTAATCCTGGCAAAGCCATCGTTATGTGAAAAAAAGTAAATGAAAAATAATAGTTATTAAACTTTTTCAAATAAACTTCTTGTTATATTTTGAGTTTATTTTCCCGTTTCGTTATAAATATTTTCAATAAATTTAATTTAATTTTTTTTTAGTAAAGTTGATTTTCCTTTCATCTTTTACAGATCTTCCAAAATTTGGTGAACCTTTACAAAATGTCACTGTGCCCGTAGGCCGTGAAGCTGTTTTACAATGTGTTGTAGATAATCTACAAACATACAAGGTAAGTTACACAACTTTATTATTTTTATTATTTTTGTTTCATGAAAACAAAACATGATTGTAAACAAAAGTAAATAAGAAAAAAAAACATATTTCAACAAAATTTCACACAGATCGCAATTTTTACACACGACAAAATAAAAATAAATTTTTATTTCAACAATAAAGAAACAATTATATGATTTTTTTAATAAACACAACAAAAGACAAAAAAGACAAAGGATTTTTTATTTGTTACTGTAAATATTTTTGTATTCAAGTGAAACAAAAGGGCAAGTTAAGTCTGAGTATTTTATTTTGAGGTTATTGTTTGCTATATATTTAATGGCATTTAACACGCACCTGTTAGTCTCTGCAATATTTTAACATGTTTTGTAACTTCCTAACAAATTTATAAGTTTGTTTTTCTTTCAATCCTTAAGCAGGTGATAATTGCTAAGTGTACCCACCCCGTTGCTTCCTTGCCAAATATTTGTGTATATAACTTTTGACCCTAAACCAAATAAAGGATAAACAGAGAACATTAAACAGATAAAGTTAATATCAAATAAATAAAGAAATACAATAATCATAAAAGTAATTTTATTTTAAGAGAAAAACTTAGGGTCAATAAGCATCAGTGTTGCCAGAATTGACGTTTTTTTTGTATTTTGACGACTTTCACCGCTAAATACACTAGTGATTAATTTTGCGCCGAAAATGAAGATTTTTCTTTCAAATAAAATATTTTCTTAAACTTGTAATGAGCAACTCTCTAAAGCCAAATCTAGTTAAAAGCAGTAATATTTGATTTGTAGATTACAAATACTTTTAAAACTTGGTAGTTTTCGTATTGCTTATGCTGTCGAAGTTCTTTCTAATGCAAATATTTGTGAAAGTACTGTAGATAAAATAACGTAGATGAAATAATTTTACATTGAATTATCTGACCAGATACTTACAAGATATGATTTTGAAAGTCAATATAAATCTTTTAACATAATAAATAGTAAATGGCGAATCCAACTCTTAAACAATAGTTGTTATTTCGCTAGTATTTCGGCTGTAAAACTTTATTGTTTAGCGAGCTAGTAATCCAACTCCTTTTGTTTGTTTAATTAATGATTGCATATAAAATCACAACAATCAACTCACCCTACACTGTATCGGTTCAAATGACTATGTATGCAAAATTTTAAAAAAATTTTTGCTTCGAGCGGTTAACACTTACCAGCTCTTTAAATCGCACTGCTATACATAAAGAAAAATATTTTTGTTGTTGTTTAGAGTAGTGTGTTATTGGTTCCATCCATTCTGTCTGCTGGCCAGACATCTTATTTCTTCGGTGAATTCGAATAAATATTTTTTTCACCAGAAAAAAAAATATTTATTTTTGTGTACGACAAGGAGCTGGCAGGATCGCCATGTAAGATAACTAAACAATAGTTTATATTTCGCCAGTATTTCGGCTGTAAAACTTTATTATTTAGCGAGCTAGCAGTCCAGCTCGCTTCTTTGTGTAATTAATGATTTTATAGAAAATCACAACAATAAACTCACATTTCACTATACCGACACAATGACTATGTATGTACGCTACAATTGCAAAGACTTTCCGAAATTTTTTAATCGTAAATGTGTGTGCTGTGTAGGGAATAGCAGTTTTTAGAATTTGAAAGTATTTTTAAAGGAAAGCAAATAAATTTTACAGAATTTTGCAAAAAATGAACAATTGTGATTCAATTCTGGCTTTCCTAATTTTAAAAAATTGTATACTTAATATAATGATTTTAGCGCATTCACCGACAAATGTCGAAAGGATATTTAGTCAGGTGCTTTTATATAAAACCAAACATTCGCAATCGTTTAGATATTAGTATTATTTAGTAGGCATCCTATTTTATTCGCAATATAATGATTTTTCCACATTCATCGGCAAATGTCGAGAGGATATTTAGTCAGTTGAATTTAAATAAAATTAAGGTCCGTAATCGTCTAGAAAGGTATTCCTTAGAAGGTATCCCATACATAAAGGACTATTTAAAATTTTAAAACTTAAACTGCTATGATACTGTTTCTATAACAAAAATGTTAATTATTTTATTATAAATAAATGTAAATAAATATAAATATAAATAAATAAATAGTAAAATTTTTTAATAAAAAATATATATGAGTTCTGCTTCTATAAGTTTGAACTATTGCTATAGTTTTTGTAATAAGACAAAATGCCAAGAAATTGAATATTTTTGATCTGACATTTATTGGACAATTTTTTAAAATGACTTTATGATTTTGGCATTTTTTTTCATAGAAATCTGAATTTTTTGACGATTTCGCCTCTAGAAGTTCTGGCAGCAATGATTAGCAATTGTTTGAGACACAATATTTTTATTTTGCTTATATTGTTTGAGACACAATATTTTTATTTTGCTTATAATTGCGGAACTGAATTTTTTTTTGCTTGTTCCAAATGGTTTAGAATCATGTTACCTAGTAATAAAATTAATGTTCACATTTAATTTATTAAAAAAACAAAAAATGGCAATTATTCTTTCTTATTTAAAAAAAAAAGTTTTAAAAATTCAACAACTTCAAGTTTTTTAATAAGTTACTAGCAACAACCGTAGCATCCTTTATAGCTTTTTATTTTAATATCGAATTAAATAAAATTATAATTTTTATGCTTTTTTAATTTAATTTTTTATTAACTTTAAGATTTTCGAAGCGGTAGCTCCTCAATTGTATTTTAAATACTACAGCGAATTAATTAATTTTAATTAATTCAATTTAAAAATATGGCAAGTATAGAAAATATCTTATAATAATAAAAATTTATAACATATAAAGATAAAACTCTCCTAATGCACAAATGTTGCAAGATTATTAATAAAAAAATATAAATGACAACAATTTACTCAGAAGTTTTGTTGCAACCGATGTAAAACCCACAAGAGATTTTCTAATATAATTTTCCTGAAACTTGAAATTGAGTTAGAGAAATGTTTTTGGCCCCAGGTTACAAGCGAAGCTCTCACAATATTGAAACTCTGACTATAGCCGACATAGACATGATTAGGTGAGTATGCTTCGGTTATATTAGAATATTATTAAATCTATTAAGAGATCTATTTATGAGGTACTTAGGCTTTCCATATTTGAGAATCATGTAAAATAAAAATGTTGGTCCCAATTTGATAAAACTCTCATAGTCCTAATGCAGAAGTTTAATTATGTACGTAATCGCATGTATATGCGATTTAAATTTAAGTCCAAAGATGTTAGGGCAATTTTCCAAACATGTTTTTATATATTTAAAGCGGTATATAATATATCTGATTAAATCTCTAAGCCGTAGAATAATATAGGAAGACATAACAACATACCACACTTTTTTACTTTGCCTCGTACATGCAAGAAAACTAATCTTATAGATAACATACATTTTTTGAGAATCAAAGCTCAAGTTTTTATCTAAGTATAATCCTAATATTTTATAATATTGTTATGTTTACACCTTTAACAAACGTTTTGTTATTGCTGAGTTTTTTATTGCAAAATAACTAACTCCAGAGTTTAGAGTTTTTAAATTAATAACAAGATTATTTACTTTAACTACACACAAAGCAAGAATTGTACGTTGGCACTACAGAACAATTTACTAAAGATGCAAGTAAAGACTTGCTATTTACTAGAGTTGCAATTAAAGACTTGCATCTTTAGTAAAGGTTTATATTTTAACTAACTGGCTATCCACTCAGACACTGCCTTTTATATTTGTCCGCTTGAGGTCTAGAACAATTAAGAATTTTCTACTCCCTTTTTATCATATTTTGTTATTGTTATGTTATTCATTGTATTGGTGTGTATTTTTTTTTGTTTTTATGCTAATACAGTTTCTTCCTGGAATTGATTTTAAGATAGCTGTTGTTTTCTTGTGTGCATAAATTTACGCAATTTGTAAACAGCATACCCACTTGTTGTTGTTTTGCGTGTACAAAATTTATACGCAGTTTGTAACCAGAAAGTAGTTGTTGTCTTGTGTGCATAATTTTTCTTAGAAAACTACGCAATTAGTAAACAGCAAAAATCAATTGTTGTTGTTTGTAACTAGAATGAAGTTGTTGTCTTGCGTGCATAAGTTCTTTTAGCAAACTACGTTGTTAGTAAACAGTATACCCAGTTTTCTTCTTTATTACTTGTTTTCTTTTAAAACTTAAGCAAGTCATATCCGTAAATTCAAAGTTTTCTTTGCAAAGGGCAAGTCGATCGAGCTTTTGAAGGATTTAAGTTAAACAAGTTTTTGAAGGATTTAAGTTAAAAAAGTTTTCTTTGGACCAATAATCATTATTCGCTGTAAATCTTTATTAACTTTTTGCTCTAAAAAGTTGCAAGCATTTCTTTTTCACCAACCAGTAAATGAATATCATTAGCACATATGTATAATACCTACACAATTTGATCTTATGATATTGTTACAAGATAGTTTGTTTAATTTTTCAAAGAAAATAATTATCAGTAAGTAAAAGTAAACGAAATGACCTATTTTTGAAAAGATAATTTTAAAATTAATGGAAGCTACCCCCAAGCTCAGAAAATTAACAAGTTTTATATGATTTCATTTACCACTCTACATTTAAAATAAAAGCGTTTAATTTAATTTTCTGGTTAACAGTTTAGTATATTCGAAACAATTATTTGTTTTGTAAAACTATATTTTGGTATAGTAACTACAAAGTTTTTATTAAAAGTATTACACCTTGAACACAGTTTATATTATATATTATACTAGCTGACCCACTGAGATCTTTGCGATCTCACAAATTCGTTTTAATGACTGTTTTAACGGCGACAGTAATCGAGTCCATGTTACTTTGTGTCTTTCAACGTCATCCGCCAATGCATATTGGAGGCAGTTGGCGGCTGGCGACGACTTTATGGCGTGTGTGTATTTTTGAAGTAAACAACGCTCAATATTTGCGTAAATGCGATACCGTATAGTCTCAAAATACAGCGCAAAAAAAAATTAAATGCATCGAATGAATGAATACACAAAAATTCATTCAAGTCGATCCAGTTGTGTTGTTGAATAACCTGAATACCGACTGCAGCTCCATCTGCCGGGCTGATTTTTGAATGTAAACCATCCAAGGTGGAGCCTAAACGCATGCGAAATAATTTTTTTAGTGACATACACACGTACAGATGAACTATATACATAAAGAAGATTAGTATGGGAGGTAACACGCATCTTTATCAAATCCCGCCTATATTTGCGGCAGAACTTAAAATATGTTCACACAACCGAAATACCAAATTCTGTTTAAATACCGTTGTCAGGAGTAGAAATAATAGATTTTTAATTTGTGGTTTGTATGGGAGGTATTACGACCCTTTGTCCAATCGGTCCAGCCGTTTAGGAGGAGTTCAGTCACAACACACGTACAAAAGAATTATATTTATAAAGATATTTAAAGATTGCTTTGCTGTAAGAAAGAAGTAATTTTGTATAAATAGACGCTGTATAAATTTAGTAAAAAAAATGTTTATAAAAAAATATTTAAAAGACGTGATTTAACATCAATTTATTGATGTATAGCAAATAAAGATCAAATAATTCATATTTAAATTGCTAACAATTTGTTACATTTTGATTTCAATGTGGTTTCTTAAACATGGATAAATAAATGTCTTTTACCCTAAAACTTTTATTCATGTGTAAAAGAAAATCTTTTAAAATCTACTATGCATTAATTTTAATACACAACACTTTTGGGTTTCAATAAATTTTCTCATGTGTTCGTTATGTGTTAAAATTAAGGCAGCACTGTGTGTGTGTGTGTATGTGTGTAACATAAATTTTGTATTCTTTTCTGAAATCCAAAGCATTTTATTTACTTTTCCTTTTTTTTTAACAGATTGCGTGGTTACGTGTCGATACACAAACAATTTTAACTATACAAAATCATGTTATCACAAAAAATCATCGCATGAGCATAACTCATGCTGAAAAACGTGCTTGGATCTTGAGAATACGAGATGTGAAGGAATCAGATAAAGGCTGGTATATGTGTCAAATAAATACGGATCCTATGAAAAGTCAAGTGGGCTATTTAGATGTTGTAGGTAAGTTGCATTAAGAAATATTTTTTTAGTTTCAACAATAATTCTGCAGTTGTAAAAAAAACGCAAAATAAATTTAAAGCCTAAAAATATTTTTTTTATAGCGTTATAAATGAAACTTATGAAAATATAATGAATTGGAAATTTAGCTAAAATAGTGAACAAAATCTGAAACAATGCAATCCGGTGATGGAGTCGCGGACGACTTACAATGTAGAATTATATATATAAAGATATTTAAAGATTGTTTTGCTGTAAGAAAGGACTAATTTTGTATAAATAGACGCTGTATAAATTTAGTTAAAAAAATGTTTACAAAAATATTTAAATGACGTGATTTCCGTATGTAAATGCAGTAGAGCATTCATTTCCCCTCCCAATCAATATCTTATTAGGAACTTTCTCGATTTTCAGTAGGCAAGTTTATAAGCGTAACTAGTTTTCTAACTTGCCTTACAACGGGCATTCCTTCGAGAATACTGTTCTATTATATTATTTTTCTTTTTTGCTTTCATGTGACTAAAAAGTATAAAATTATGTAAAATTATTTCAGCCATTAACCCCAAACAAGACTATGTCAAAAATATAAATTTTAATTTTTTCTTGCACCCGGGCCTCCACAAATAATATTTAATGATAAATTATTATTAAAATACTATAAAACAAAAATATGCTGCCTTTTTTGCTCATGTAAAGTTCAAACAATAATAATTTATTACTCTAAAATAATGTTAAAGTGGAAAGGAATTTTTTTGTTTTACTATGTGTTCTAATTGCACTTTGCGTATCATAATTCGTCTTTTTGCTTTTCACATAAGAAAATTTACACTAGAAGCGTTTTTATAAAACTCGTAGATAGAAAGAAATATTATTTGGCAAGATATTGTTTTTTTTTTATTATATGCTGCATCACTTCATTGTTATCGCCATCACCATCAAAATTGAATTATTTGTTTTTTTTCTTTGTTTCGCAAAATAATTGAAAAAAATTACATAAAAATATTTTATGGCTTTTGCTTCAATAAAAAGATTCATTTTTTGTTGGCATAAATTGGCCAAAGAATAATATGTCTTATGTAAAACAAACGGGCAGAAGCAGACTAAAGCACTATTATTTATTTTTTAAAGTTTAAAAAATAACTTTTAACTTTTATATAATGAAATTACTGTTGGGTATTGCCTATATTCTTAAGAAACTGGACAAAATGATTTCATGCTTGCAGAAAATATCTTTACAAATCGAAAATTTAAATTAACTCCTTAAAAACTCAGGCCATAATATTTCCGTATGACAACTCACAAAAACGACTTTCCAACCGCCAGCTAATGCTCCAAGATAAGAATATTTTAATACAAAATAATGTTAAATTTCTAAAAATTTACTATTTAAAAGTGTAATTAAACTGAATTTGACACATGGAAATCCAATTTGGTATAAAGTGGCAAAAAAACTCTTAATGAAACTTTAAATAATTCAGAACAAAATGCCTAAAGATTATAAACAACAAACATTTGAAATACCTCATACAGCTACTTTACAATGAAACTGGTTATGAACTAATCCCCGAATTCATAAAAAGAATCAATAATAAATATCACGAAACCATAGAAAGTTCTACTTATCAACTGATAAGGGGATGTAATGAATCGGTTTGAACATACATCCAAACTAAAAATCAACAAATTGAATATGATATATAGATATATATATATATATATATATATATATATATATATATATATATATATATATATATATATATATATATATATATATATGTTTCCATGTAAGGCGATGATCAAGATGTGTACCAAGATATCTCACATAACTATGGTGAGGAACAATATGATTATTGACTCGCACGGGTGAACAATTATCTCTTCGCAGGGTGAAGGTCACATGAATGCACTTTTGAACGTTCAATTTAATTCTCCATAATTTTAACCACAACTCCAACTGAGTTCTATGTTGCTGAAGATTTATGGAGGCATGATAGGAGTTTTCGTGCGAACTTAGACACGCTGTATCATCAGCAAACGTAGAAGTGTGGACAGTTTCACTTACAGGCATATCGCAGGTATGTAGCAAATATAAAAACTGGTCCAAGAATGCTACCTTGTGGTACGCCTGAGGAAATTGGTTTGGATAAACTATCGAAGTCTCCTTCAACAAAAGAAAATTTTCGTCCAATTATGTAGCTTTTCACGATTTTCGTGCAAAATTGAATTCATTGTAACAATTGTTAGTGCATCTACTATGAAGTGCTACTAAATGTTAAAACTTTTATGTTGTTGGTGTTGAAATAATTGAAAAGCAAACGTTCCGTTAAAAACTCTATATTATGTAATGACTTGCAGCGATATGCGTGAAAACTTAAAGCAGGTTTAACTACCGTTGTTAAGCACAATTTCCTAAAGTTGTACTCAAAAAACGCTTTTACCTTAAAAAATCTCTGTTAACTTTAAAGTAGGAAAAAGCTACTTTAAACCTACAATAAATTGACAATTTAATTTTATTATTGAAAGTTAAAAAACAAAACAAATTGTGTTTACAATAAACTTAGCCGTTTATTTTAAAAGTGGCATAAGTCACTTTGTTTTAGTCATCTTTTTTATTTTAAATTAGTTTATAAAACGTTTTATAGGGAATATCATGGTAAAATTGAATCCATTGAAATTTTAGCCATTTCAACTAGTTTGTATTTACTTTTCTTTCTGAAACGGATTTTTCTAGCGATTGTGTTGAAATAAAATCTGTTTTCTCCATGTTGTGTACTGTGAAAGATTTTTTCGGCAGGGGGCTATTACTACTATTACTATTTTGTCCTTTATATAAGTCACTATGAGCAATAATTTGCTTTTGAGTTGTGATATTCCTAGATATTTTATACAATACGAAGCATTCTCCTGAGAATAAAAAAATAACAAAATAATGCTAATTATGTGTAGTATATTAGATATCACTATAATATAGTTCAGTAAACTGCACTATTCTTTCGTAATAATAAAAAAAGTTCAATAATCACAACAATACTTCACACACACTTACTACATGTTGCCATTTCTTTCACACTAAGCTCCGTAATTAATTTCCTGAGTACAGCGACTAACGCCATTTTCAAAATAAACATTTTTGTTATACCGTTAATTATCAACAGGTCTCTCAAACAAATCTCAATATTTCTCAACTTATTCATTTCAAATTTATTAAGGATGAAAAAAAAACTGTTCAGTTGTGACTTATGCCTCTTTCGATGTAAACGGCTCAATTGACAATTATACTTTGTTATTCCAAAAAATTTTAAAAATGTTTATTAAAAACAAATTGTAGAATACAAATATTAATAAAAACTAAAACATAACATGCCATTCAATATAAAACATTTTTACATCTTTATTTTATATGTTACAAAACTATAATTATAATTTATTATTTAAAACAAAAGTTCTATTGATGTACGTATAATCAGAACAAAGCTCGTTATCCGAATACTTAGTTTTTTAATATGAACAAATTCTTTGTAAGTTCTTCGTAAGCCTTGCAAATTGACGTTTTTGGGTTTTTTGTTTTTTATTAAAAAGATTAATAAAAAAAACAACAAAAAAACATGTTGATTTTGCTAAAAACAATAAAAGCATTTTTTATGGATCTAACTACCCGAATAAATAATATTCATTTTTATACATCGTTAACTACAAAGTGACAACTGAAAACAGTGGCATTGCCAGAATCAAAATACTAATTTTACTAAAGCTTACATTAGCTAAAGTACTATTTTTAAATACCATTTGTTAACAAGCGTCTGTTAGCCTTAAAGTGTTAGTTAACTAACGCGAACTTTAAAGCTCAAGTAAGCGTTTTTTATGCATATGGCCGTTATTATTTTATAAAAAAAAATATTTATTTATTAATGAAAAAAAAGTCGAATATAAATAATAAAAAACAAAAAAAACTATAAATAACAACATTAATAACAATAAAACATAAAGAAAAGAATAAATGAAAATTTGGACTATTAATAAATAAATAAAATTAGTAAACAATGATGCTTTATTAACTAAAGCTAGAAAAATTAAATTGTTTAATGCAGACTTGTAGTAGCCTTGAGTATTTTTTAGTTCAATTTAAATTAATATAAATAATAAAAGATGCAATAATAGAGGTCATACACGCATACAAAACTATTCAGTTTAAAAAATGTTTTGAAACCTTTAATATTCGTACCAGCACTAGTAAGAAAAGTTCACACAATAGCTTGTTAAAGTGTATATATGCGTATGATTATTTGCTGTCAATTTGCTTGCAATTCAATTAATCATACGTCAGGGGGGGGGGGTCTTCATTAAAAAGAAAATATTTTTTACGTTCTCATAGAATTAATAAACAAATAAAGAATTTAAATTAAAAATAATTAATTAAATTACAGTATGTATCATTTAAGTAGTTTATTGATAATTGTTAGTTGAAAGTTATTTGGAAAATAGTAAGCCATTGAATATCCAATTTGTTCTTTAACCGTGGTGATTTTTATAAAAATTATTTTTTTTATAAATTAGTGTAAAATATTGTGTTGCTTAAAAATTGTATCACAAAACTTTACATCTTAGTGACACTAACAGCATTTTTATAGTTGTAAATAAATGATAACACAAGAAATTTATTTGATTCTGAAAAGTTTTCATTGATGGTAATCACAGTATCAAATTTCAATAGAACTCTAAATGTGTATGTACCCATATATGTCCAAAAGGTTGCCCATTATGACAGTTGTCTAGTTAAACAATTTTTTGCCTGGAATATATCAACAGCACGTAGCGGAACAAAAATTCAAAACTTAAGCAACAATTTTTACCTATCGGTCTAAAGGCTTGCAACCTTTTTCAAACTATATTTAAATTATGTTCTTTTGTTTCCAAAAAATATTCACAATATTTAGTTAAAATTGTTAGTATTAAAATTAGAAATAATATTTATATTCTACAAAAGCTTGGCAAAAGTCACCTACTGCATAACAATTTTCTCGATTGTTTTTATAATCACGTTTGACTACTTAAGCTCTTTGTTTAACATAACTGTTTATCTCTATCTCTCCCACCCCCGGGGGCACATTTATGGTCTTTATAGTACGTAACAGCTATCTAGATCTTTGCCAGTGGGGGAAAAAGGGAGCCCAGTCCCCTGAAGACAGGCAGGGAGTCAACTGGAAGCTCCACTTTATTTCCACGGGGATCAGTGAGCCGCAGAGTTCATTATTTGTCTTTTAGACACTTAATGGTTCTCTGACTGATCATTAAGGTTGGCCCCTATATGGGAGTAACGTGGTGGTTGTGGTTTCGCGGCCCTAAAATAGTATAATGGTTATTATGGTGGCCAGAATCATCTCACTGATAATGACACGCAAAGTGAATGATCCAGTGCAGTGAGCATGCTAGACATGTGTTCTGGACAGGAGTTAGAAAGTCTTCAACTCTTTAGCAAGTCTCGAACTTTTTAGCCCTGGAATCATTAAAGTTGCAACTAGGTGGTTCTATTGCTTAGAATTATGTCTTCGGCTTTCTAGGACGCATGTATGATGTTCCAAATTATACAATTGTGGTTTGTCCACCATCTGTCTCCCCTGGGGGAAGATTGTTATGTTTTGATGGAAATCCACCATCATTACATGTGGCAATGGAGGAAAACGGGAGCCCTGCCTCCTAAAGGTCAGCAGGGAGTCAATTGGAAGCTCTACGTTATTTCCACTGGAATCAGTAAGGCCCAGAGTTCAGCTATTCAGTTCTTTAGCTTTTTAGCTGTTCTCTATCTGATTATTTAGGTTGGCCCTCAGGGAATACCGTGGTGGTTGTAGTTTCGCGGTTCCCATGAATTTGATTAAGGAGCCATTGAGGATCATCTCACCTTTACTAAGAACATTGGATTGGCGGCCCTGCTTCGAAGCCTCCGAAATTGCCACTAGGAAATTATTGCTAGAAATTAGTCTTCGGCTTCCTGGACGCGGCACACGCATCATATCCGCTAAGTGGTTTGACCACTGTCGAGTTATGGCATACACACGCTAGGTACCGACGTAAATTTTATAATGCATCTCTACCTAGAGGAGCAAGTGGGAGAACATTGGTGCGGGTGGAATTGTCTGTGAATGCATACGTAGCCTTACATTTGTAAGGGAATTTCCACTTTTGCTTTGCCCTGTGCCTGGGCCTCCTACTAACCGGACATGGCTCTCTGAATGAGTTTTTGTGTTTGATTCCTATGCCTATGCTGGCTTCAAGGATTGGAGTTGGAGTGGAATTCTGCAAAGAGCCAAGTCTTAAGATAGACTCCGCGATTTTGTCCACATAGCCTTCCGTAGGAGGCTAAGGCGTTTGCGACTAGTAACTTGCTGCGCGAGCATTTATAAACTTGTTGCTTCGGATATATTTGCTCTGTGCCATGCAGTGTTGTCCAGTTTTGTTGTTCCTGTTGGTGTTATCTTTTTTGATTGCCTTACTAGCCGTTATGGTCACATGGGACTAAAAAGGGAGGTTTCTTAAGTAGTTGGGCTTGCAGGAGGCAGCATGCCTGGAAGTATTTCTTGTTAAATAGATTCTGATTTCCGTACGTTTTGATTTGACACGGGTCACCAGTTGTTTCGAACTCAATTGTTACTAACTTCGGTTCCAGCCTGGCCATAGTGCGGGGAGCATCGTAATGGCTATGGTTTAAACCCAAATTGCAGAAGCAGCGAATAATGACCGATGCCATAACAATCGAGCTCCGTTCCTAACGGTTCGGCATAGGGGCGATGGCGTATTGTGCCCACCTGGTGGTTGGACCACAGCGGTAAACACGATAATCCGAATCATATATGTTCGTCAGGAATAAATTTAGGAGAAGAAGAAAACTTCCATCCAAAGTTAACAACCAAAATATACGAATATTTATGGGGAAAAGCTATTCCATATTTTATATCGCCTAATGAAATTTAACTTTAATTTTTTTTTATTTAAACAAATTTTGTGTCGTTTGCTACTTTGTGCTTCTCTACTGGATGATATGGTGTTGGTTTATAAAATGCTTTGCAGAAAATGCTATTTACGAGCGTTTAATATTTAAAGTTTTTCGGCAATGAATGCTGTAAAACAAATATATCTCAAAATTTTAAATTTCTGAATTAAACATATAAAAATGATATTCAACTATAAAGCTAAGTCTCACTAGAAAAATTAATACAACACTTTATATTATACGAAATTTAATAAAGAAATTGTCATATTTAGAACTAACTTATAACTGCCATTAACAGTCAAGTCTATGCTATTTAAAAAAACCCTTTTTATGTTTACAGACATGATATACGATATTTTTGACATTTATAATTCAACATAAAATCTGTGTATGATTTAACATTTGGTTTTCACCGTTGTGCATTCATAAATTGTACAATAACCCAGCAAAAAAATTTTACAAAAAACTATATGGAACTAATAACGTTTTAAAAAAATATTTCGAAATAAATTAAAAAGGGGTTCCTGGGGTGTTTTTTTATTTTATTTAATTTTTATATTTATGCTATTTACATGTTAAATTGTTTATTGGTCTTTTCTCAATTTTCGCTTAAGCTTTTTTGGCATTCAAATACTTTACCATGCATTGACACATAGTTATTTAATTATTAAAAATATGACAAATATGCAATATAAATAAATAAAGAATTTTTTGTTAACAAATAACTGATGGTTTGAGGTCAATTATTTTTTAACAGAAATTTAATACAAAAAAAAAATTTTTTAAATAAAAAGATTTATTTACGAGATATTTTTGCTCTTTTTTATTTTTTATTTACCAATATAAGAAAAACAATATCAAAAATTTATGCAACAGTTATTTTACAAAAGGCAGATGTTTTTTATATTAATAATGAATATTTATTTTTCTACAAATGTTTACATAAATTTTTAAATATTATTCACTTTAATTACACTGATGTAAATATGAGTGGCACAGTATAGTTTATAATATAATTTTAAGTACGTAATGTTAGTGTAGCTGTAAATGTTATAACATAAGAGCAAAAAATGCGATGTTACTACACTTTTAGGTTAATTGCATAATAATTGTTAAGAAATAAAAATAATTTATAAATTATTGAAGTCATTAGCTTTAAAAATAACAGCAAGTGGGTGTCTAATAGCATCGTTATAGGCATCATTAGTATTCATCGCATGCCTACATGCATATACTTATTCTAATATGATTATTATTTAATAATTTTATTTTATAATTATAACCTAAAGTAACAAACTGCAAAGATTTTTAAATTATATTTTTCAAAAAACATGAACTTTGGAAGCCTTTAACACTATAAGCGCTAATCATACTTAATGCGTTCAAAAAATATATTTGCACAAACTCAAATAATTCCTTCATATTCTTACAAAAAATATGCCTTAGGTGCCCCTGTAGGCTAGCAGGTAGTGTGATAGCTTATATGATTGAGGGTTATGGGTTCGATACCCAACAAAGACCTTGTTTTTTCACTACAAATATAAATTGAATGTCGGTGGAGCTGCTCAGTGATAAAGGCATGTGCACTGGTCACTGAGCTTATATTACAGTTAATTTCCGTAGCTATTTTTCTACTTTCACCACCTGTCTCATCTCTTCTCTATCCCTTTCCTAGAAGAATGTGGCACGGTACTTGACGGAATAGGCGTTGTTGCCTGAAGTCCTATTTCTCTTCTTAAAGAAAGAAAAAATATGCGAAGAAGTATTTAGGATTAATTCAGGGTTACCACTCCGTTCTTTCTCCCACCCTATTTCTTATTTTCTAAATGACCCTCTTTGCCAAACCTTCAACCCAACACTATTTCGCAGATGACAGCTCTATTTTTCAATCGTATTTATTTAATAACTCTCATGTATGAGCCGGCGCCTCAAAGTCTATTTTGGAGTTGTTCGATCGCATACAGAACAGTGCCACGAGGCTCATAGCGGACAGTAAGGGATCCAAGTCTACCAGTTCTTTAGAACATCGACGCAATGTGGGATGTATTTCACTGTTTTATGGTAAGTGCTCAAATAAAATTAGGGAACTTCTTCTTGTTATTTCCACCTTTTTGCGTTTAATTCAATTTTCGTTGAGAGCGTACCCATTTGTGGTCAGTGAATCGCACTACGCATTACAGGGAAAACTCATTTTTAAGCAGAAGGGTTCATATTTGGAATGAACTACCTCCAGAGGTCTTTTTCGTCACTTTCAATGTTGGAAAGTTCAAGTTGAATGTACAGATACACCGCTCCCTCTTTCCTCCTCCCATAACCTAATTTATTCTGCCACAATGTACTAAATTGTAGGGGTCATCCTCTGAATGCTGGTGCGAATGAAAAAAAAAAAAAATGCTTTGAAAACACATTTCCAGTTTTATCGTGTTGCAAAATACTCGCATGTTAGCTGCACATTTAATAGTTATAGCATGCGTTTACTTCATCAACAACAGTTGCTCCGAAACTGAAGGAGTCTCAAGAAAATCATTTGAGAATAGAATCATGGCTGCATCAAAAATATCTTGGTTGTTACGAAGATCTTTTAACATTATCCCTAGTGCTTCAAGTAAGCTCTAATAGGCCTTTGTGTATTTGCCACAAACAATCAATTTGCACACCTCTAGAATCTGTATCATTGGTCTATTTTTGACCACCTTACAAATTGGTGTTTGATTTGAATTTTTAATGTTGATTTCAATGCAGAATATGCAGTTTGCCCGATTTCTAACAGAGTCGCAGCTATTTCGGATGAAGCCAACGTTAGAGCTACATAATTTTACGATCTGATTCTCTGCAAAAGCAATGATATTAAGAACGTTTTTCCGATCCCTCTGATAGCATCAAGAAAGTAAATTCCACCAGTCTACTGTTCATAGCTTCAAAGTGTCATTCGTAATTCTACTTTTTTTTTATTTAATTGTGAAGTATTTGTACGAACTGTTTCGGCCAATGCTTAAATGTACTCTAAGTAACTAGTGGTTTGATGCATCGTGTATACCACGACTGGCTGCTGTCTTTCCCAAACACGGCAATATTTTATTTGCCATAAATAAACACATATGTTTTATAATCAATGTCTCATTGTAAAATTCTGCAGTCATTCAAAGTTATACTTAACCCACAATTCTTTTGAATTCGAGGAGAAGCATGTTGATATGATAATCCCAAATAATGTACGATTTACGGAAACCTTATTTGCACATTATCCCAGTGCAAATTGTGTTCGAGTAAATGAAATAGTTGGGATACCTCACGATATGTTTCAAACATATATCTATTAGCTATTCTATTGTACAAACGTAGTCATATCATAAACATTCACCAACAACAACCGCAGATAAAAACCTACCCCGTCATTCCTTGTTTTCGATGATCAAACCATTTTGATGATAAATTTTATGTGCAAAAGCGTAGCATATCAGCACACAGCAAAGTGAGATCAAAATCATCAAACTCTAAAGAAACTTGTTAATGTTGTCGACGTTGGATGGGCCGCTCTGTTTTCCGCGTTCCCATCATTTCAATAAATTTGTTTTCCATTTTCTAAATAAACTGCCAAATGAACTACTGTACGGGGTCTTTCATGAACATCGTTACTACTTACATAGCGACCCATCTGGTACATAACGTGATAAGATTTACATCTGCACCTGGTCGTCGGCCTTAATCAGATGGTGGAGCATTACAACTGTGGATGGTATGTAGCACCATCCTCGTCCTAGAAGGCCTTCGGATACGTATATTCTCTGGACACTCCTAGTTGCAACTTTAAAAGCCCGGAGTAGGCCGCAGCCTTCACTCCGTGCTGAAAAGTCGGAGACTATCCAACTCCTGGTCCAGAACGCATGAAGCCTAATAAAATTAAGAACACGACGGCATTCATACTCACTGGACCTGGACTATTCATTATGTTCATTGTAAATGATCCGGTCAACAAACTCAAACGAGGGCCTCGAAACACACAGCCACCACGATACTCCCGAAGGGCCTACCTCAGTAATCATACAGAGAACAGCTAAATGCCTAAAGAGACAAATAGCGGAACTCTGGAGCTCACTGATTCCGTGGAAATATAGTGGACTCCACTAGCCTTGAAGGGGACTGGGCTCTCTTTTAACCCGCAAGACACAAGTCTAGATGGTTGTGTGATCCATTAAGACTTATATGTGCCCCGGGAGGAACCCAACTGGTACAGTGATACTTCATTATTTGTACTGGTTACAGCGAAGACAGCCATATCTTCATAAACTTTATCGACTTCACAAAGTTACAATATTCGACTTTGATGTGAGTTTCGAAAGCGTTGAGCAATATTGGCCAGTTTGGTACAATCCAACGATTATCTATTTCATCATTTTGTGCTTTTACTTTCCCAATTACCTGTATCCTTGATGGTTTCAGCAATCAGGTCTCCTAGAACCCTTCTGTCATGCATACAGAGTGAATTGTAGTTGAAAACTTCGGTATCATTTGCTTGGTAACTACTAAATGCAATTTTGGATTAATTGCTTTATCAGGAATTTAAGCTGAAATTGTGGAATCAATCTCATTGATTGGGCGCACGAAACAGATCACCCTTTTGTCATTCTACAGAGTACATCCAACAACAGACTTGTCAAGATAAGCGTTGATTTATGAAGAAATTCATGACAGATTTTTAATTTTTATTTAAAAGCTATGGCAGTGATGCTATGTCTATCAACCGGTGCACAGTGGACCATTTTACGAGAAGGCGGCCAAAAGTCCTTTTTTTCATGGTTCCCAATTATAAAATTTTAAAATTCATTCGAAAGTAGATACTAGTGTACCTCGGGAGCCAAAAAATTAAAACTTTATTTTAACTATATATCACACTGAAGAGGATGATTCAGAATTTTCAGTATTTTGCTAAAATGAATAGAAATTTCTTATTAAATTTTTCATTTTTAAACATTTATAACTTTTTTGTTTTACAAGATTTTTAAACGAGACAAACTTTGTATAACAGCGTAATTTGTTAGCAATTAGTATAAGATTGATTGATTTTTTAAATAATTTTTTTAAGAGGTCCAAATTTTTTTTAAATTCTCTTACTTAATAGAGCATAACTGCTAAAGTTCGTGCATTAGCACTGTGTCATAACCCTAAATGTCCCCTGCCCAGCTATACCCCATTGTATACCTGGCAGGATCCGACCGTGAGCACTAGAACAATTTTTCTGTCACAAGGTCAAACATTTTTTCAAAATAGAATTAGAAAATAGAATTTAACATTTTTTTATGTTTTTCTATTCTATTTTTCTAATCGCTTTTACTTACAACTATTTTTCTAACTATTTTTTATGCCTTAAACAAAAGTCTATGATCTTACCTAGTAGGCAAAAAAATCGCGTACAAAACAACGATCCGTTCAAAAGTTATATATTTTTGAGCGCCTTCTTGTAAAATGGTCCACCGTGCGGTGTAGCAATTTCCTCTTGATTTTGGACTATTGTGAGTGAATGTAACAAATAAATATGACATTGCATATGGCGCGTGCATTCTACATACGTAGCTGACAAATTTGTTATTCTTTCTTTATTATTCACGTTTATAGCATAGCAAAGGATGACATCTGAAACTGCTGTTTTTGAATGTTGGTTAAGAACTGTTTACGATCATATCCAATCTTAGAAACAAGATTGTAAGAAATCTGGCTGACTTAGGTCAGATCGCCTTCTCCTGGGCATTGTAAATTGTAATTAATCTAAGTGAGAAAATTTTTCGTGAACTTAGCAAAAGATCAACAAACAAGAGCGTAACTTAAAATGTCACTTTCACAAAGAATCACCGAAGTAGAATAGAAGAATATGTATATATAATTTTGGGTATTTTATTTTTTAATGATGAGGTACAACTAAACACATATAATTTTATGACAACCAAGTTGCAAAAGTTGTTTCACAGCTAGAAACATTTTGTGTTGGGGTTTTTGGTATTTCCCATTACTTATTATTTATGTTTCCTACCTCTTTTACTTTGTATGGACTTCTACTAATAAATCATCAAAATAAAAGTTAGCCAAATCGGTTCAGCCTATCTTGAGACTTAGCAAGATTAACTGAAAAAACCAAAACATATTACAACTAAAATCTTAAGTGATAAAACTTTTAATCGGTTGTATTGATTTTTTAAAGAAACACATAGTTAAAATAACAAATTATTTAATTCAATGAAAGAAGGTATAGCAAATTTAGTTATGTCCTTTAGTTTCTTTGCGGCAAGTATGAGTATAAGTAAATTCCTTTTAAGCTAGATTTAATTTCTAGCTTGAAAGGAGGGAGTGTTCAATGGGTGTTTGTAGACAAATACATTTTATTTCTATCTATTAGATAAATGATCATTATTAGATAATCTTAAGGCCCCTATACAGCAAGAATTGAGGTTTGTTAACATTTCTATGTAAACCAAACCGTATTTTAAATTTATCTGTAAAGATATACTACGAGCAGTTTGTTTGGTTAAGGGATGTAAGGAGTAAACCTAATCAGTTCTCAATACTTTTATAAACTTAAGTATTGGTATTGCATAATATATTATAATTCTTTGAATAACAATCGTAGCGTAAAATATATTTGAGTCACGAAATATGTTTTATTTATGTTTCCATATAATACACCAGCGACATTTAAATAAACCAAGAGTTCTTTTATTCACTTTATTTTTAACCCTATAATTTAACCCTTTACTCGTGAATCCATTAGATTTAATTTCAATTCAATTTTTACTATATCGGTTTTGAGATTGAAGTCAATGCTCAATATATTAGTGCCACGTGTGTTTTATTGTTTGAATTTTCATTTATAATAGCGACTACAACTAACAACTGTAGCCATATGGTTACAATAATTATTATTATTATGTGTAATAACGATGGCAGAGAATAAAACTACAATTACTAACATACATATCTGCTTGGGATTTCATTTTTGAAATGATTTTTTTTTTCTTTTTAGGAAAAACACATTTTTATTAATATGTTGCAAATAACGTTTGTCGTTTTGCTAAAAACAGCTTTAATAACAATGTAACAACATTTCTTTATTTTATGTTTTCCTTTATATTTTTAGTGCCACCAGATATTTTAGATTACCCAACTAGTACGGATATGGTAGTACGAGAAGGTTCTAATGTGACACTAAAATGTGCAGCAACTGGCTCACCAACACCCACAATAACATGGCGACGTGAAGCAGGAGAACCCATACCTTTACCCAATGGTACAGAAGGTAATATAAATAAAAACAAGAGAGCACTATAAACTGTATTATTATTATGTATGCGTGGGTATTTTGAACGAAGTTTCGAACAGTTTTATTTTAGTGCAGTGTTGCAAAACAACTAAATCAAATCAAATGTGTTATATTTATGAATAAAAATATTTGAAAGCTAAAGAACGGACATATATCTATACATACAGATATACAAACATTTATACATACATATACACATTTATATATACATACGTAAATACTTACATCTTCAAGTACATACATGCAATACTTAGAAAAACATTCACAAAAATTTTAAATTAATTTCGTTTGTCCAATATATGCCACACACTCAACTCAATAATATCAAAAAAAAAATTCTTTAAAATTCACAGTTTAAAGCAAAATTGTTAAAACTTATAGGCATAAAAATAAAATAATATAACACGACAAAATATAACATTAGTTCAAATATTAAAAGCCTGATATAATCGAACTATTAGAACCACATTGAAGTAGAAATCTCTTTTAAGTAGATTAGTATATACGTCAATGCTAACCTCTGCTACATCGCAATCTATGCAGGAAACTCTATTGGAGTCTTGTTTTTCCATGTGCAAAGTTTTCATTTAGTATACTTTTTTTCTATGTTGCTGTCATTTTAGTCAATGCGGCAAAAATATGGACCCATTGCTAAGAGTGACATTCATTCATGTTTCCAAAATACTTAATCTGGTAAAGATAAATGCTTCAAATGTTATAAAAATTTAATTAATTTAAGAAAATATATATAAAATTAATAAATAACTTCTTTGTTATAAATTTTGTTTGAACAGTGTGGTTATCACTTTTATAAAAATCATGGGTTTAAAGATAAATTCATTCTTCGCAGAGACAAAGCTTTATTAGTGAGGAGAACATCTATATGCTCAGCTCGGAAAAATAAGAGTCTAAAAAACTATTTTTTATGATTTAATATCACTAGCGGTGAGACGGAGATTTCTGCTAAATAATTTTGTGTCATCGGTTTAGAAAGAATTTTTGTTTTAAACGAGGGAACTATTTATGTCTTTAAAATTAAACCTGGAATATAATTTCAAAAATAATTAACGTTTTCTCTATTTTCTAAAGTCTTATGATACACAAAGTATTAAATTATCACAAATAAAATAACACAAAATTTTTGCTCTTGATATGATCTTACGTCAATCCGAGTCAAATTTGATTTGTAAACAAACTGGTTTCGGCTATTTGCCATCTTCAGTGTTCTCTCTATACAGAGAGACACGAGTTGACGTAAAATCATATCCAAATTTTTGCTCTTCTCCATGTTTCCCTAAATTAATTTTTTATTGTCATTGTTATTATGATTATAACTATAATTGTTTTTAGTAGAAAAATTAAATTTAACACAATATCTAAAAAATGTTTAAGCCTTCGTGCCTTTATTCAGTTCCAAAAGACATATAAGTTTTATTATAACATATTCTAATTCTTAAAGTCTGGATGATTTTAATAAAATAAAAACATGTAGAAAAATAAACGGATAGTTTTTGAACAGTGTTCAAAAAATAAAACAGTATGCTATTATAACATACTGGTTTTAAAAAAAGCAATACACTATCATACGGTACTATTTGAAAGACACAACTATTTAACTTGTTTTTAGCGCTAGTGTATGTGTACGCAAACAAAATTCCGTACACCAGGATTCTTGGCTGATGAACACAAACAATATAATAAAGTACTGATCTTTTTTTAGCGTACTTAGGTGAATGTTTTATGTATGTATACTGATCTGTAAAAATTGCACAAAAGTTCACAAAAATGTACGGTAAAGAAAACAACGCAAACACTAAAAAGTATGCTAAGGGAAACTACGTAAACACAAACAAAACTTTAAAAAATACAAGGCAACTACTAAAAGTTCACTACGTAAACAATTAAAGATTAGTACACATGCATGAAAAGTTCATACATAAAAAGTTCACTAACTAAATGTTTATGTGCTTTGAACTGCTTCTTTTAAACCAAGACGTTATGATAGCGTTCTGTTGAAACACTGTTGAAAATCTCTCAGTTTTTTTAGTTTATTTTGCATTTTCTATTTCTTCCGAAAAGTGTGTACTGATCTCTACCCCTGGGGCCACATTTATTGGTCTTTATAGAGTACTTGTCTATTTAGACCTGTGCTGCTGGAGGTATAAGGGAGCTCAGTCCCCTGAAAGCAAGCAGGGAGTCAACTGGAAGCTCCACGTTATTTCAACGGGAATCAGTAAGCCCCAGAGTTTGCGCTAATTGTCTCTTTAGACTTTCAGCTGTTTCTCTGACTGATTATTGAGGTTGACCCTTCGGGTGTATCGTGGTGGTTGTGGTTTTGCGGCCCCAAGCATGAACTGATTATGATGGCCCGGATCGTCTCACATTTAATCACACCTACTAGTGAATGATCCGGATCAAGTGAGCATGCTAGTCATGTATTCTGGACCAGGAGTTGGATTGTCTTCAGCAAGGAGTAGTGGTTTGCAACCCTGCTGAAAATGCAAGTAGGAAATACCTGTTGCTAGAATTAGTCTTCGGCTTCCTAGGACGTGAATGACGTTGCTTTTCAGGTGCAGATGTAAATCTTATCACGAAATGTACTGATCTCTAAAACTACATTACAGAACGCTTATGTAGCGTGTTTTAGGATTTTTTTTTATTTTTAACACTGATTTTCGTCTTCACTTTGTTTTGGGATGTTTAAATTATATCACAATTTTTAACAATTTTTTTTTTTCAATTTTTGAACTCTTTTTTAATTAGAATAACAGATCTTCTTACAAGAAGATGTTGAAGTTTGCTTTTGCTAATCTGATATAAATTCAAATAAAATTTGCTTGACTTAATTGTTTGTATAATTAATTTTTTTTAAGATTTTCATTATTATAACCTATGAAATAGGTTAATTTACGGTTTTATAGATTTATAGTTTTGTAAGAGAGTTTTGTAGGTGCCCCTGTAGGCTAGTAGGTAGTGTACTAGCTTGTCAGTATGGGGGTTGTGGGTTCGATTCCCACCGAAGACCTTGGTTTTTTTTCACTACAAAAATAAAAATTGACTGTCGGTGGAGCTGCTCAGCGGTGAAGGCATAGTCACTGGTCGCTGTTGCTGTCTTTATACGGCAGTTAATTTCCGACTATCCTTCTACTTTCACCACCTGTTTCATCTCTTCTCTATCCCTTTCCTAAAGAATGTAGCACGGTACTTGACTAAATAGGCATTGTTGCCTGAAGTGCTACTTCTCTTTTAAAAAAAAAAATAAAAAATAAAAAAATAAAATAGGTTAGAACCCCCTAATATTGTGGAACGAAGAAAAAATTCTCTCTTTTGTTACTACAAAGATAAACTTTTTTCTCAGTTTAAAGGAACTAGTTTTATTTGGATAAGCAAATTCTCTATTTAAAACATTTGAAGTTATACAAATAACTGAATATTGAAGTAAAGATTTCGGTAATACCATCATGTTTTGATAAGCAACTGCAGATTGCAAAAATCAATGTACGACCACATAGTTATGCCAGTCATCTGTCCGTATAATCACTTGCACAAACACTAGCCGAAAAGATGTGAATTCAGTTATATCCTGCTTAAATTTTTTTTTTATTTTAAACAAATAGCAAATAATAAAAAGTTTACTGAGAGGAAAATTTTATCAAATAGGAAGTAAAAAATAATTTAATTATATAATTTAACAATCGTTTCGAACGCAGTTTAATTTTTACTATCAGCTTCCTAAACTATGGGCGATGGAAGGCTTCAACAGCAGTCCATTGACATATTGGATTATAATTAAAATCATACAATTTGGGAATGTAAAACTTCATTCATTGAGGTTTCCTTAATTCATAGCTTTGCATACATCTTACATATTTCGATCAATTTTGTACCAGAAGCCTATACCATCTTCCATTCTTCTTGTAGGATAAACGAGTTTGATACTATCAATTCACACCACCACCACTTTTTAAATAAATACATTCGATTAGTTTAGTTAAAAATTTATCAGTTTATTTTTCTTAAATAAGATTTAATAAAAAAATATTTACTTTTTAATTTTACATTACAGCCATCAGTTACAATGGTTCATTTTTAACAATTGCTAAAGTGAATCGTTTGAATATGGGAGCATATCTTTGCATTGCATCAAATGGAATACCGCCAACTGTTAGCAAGCGTGTTATGCTGATTATTCATTGTAAGTATATGATAATAATAATAAGCATACGACTCTTGCAATCACTTCATTCGTTCATTAATTCAATTGTTACAATTCAATCAGTTAAATATATATTTTGTTTATTTAATAAGGGTTTTTCAACAAGAAGTTTGTTTTCTAAAACAAAATAAAACAAATAATTTTGATTAAGCTTAGTCAATTTTTTATTGTATTACGAAGAAAAAAATTCATCTATTATGAATGAAAAGTGATATTGGGAATATGTCCATTACGATCACGGATTTAAGTTTTGAGACTGAAATCGATTCCATTGGTTCTGTCATTAACATAGCCCCAGAAAAATTAATCCAGTGGTGTTAAATGACGTAATCTGGCTGGCCAATTAACTGCAGATTGTCGTGAAATTATGTGATCGGGAAATTTGATTTGCTATAAATTGATCGTTTCATTGGCTATGTGACATGTGGCACCGTCCTGTTGAAACCATATGTCAGTGATATCCACGTCATCAATAAGACCAAATTGAGTTTTTGGCATCTCCCTCCCCCACATCAAGGACATAGTCTTGATGGATCCCTTTCCCATATTGACATGTGCTTTCGGGGGTAAAAGGCGGCACCAGTCGCCTGGGTTAGCAGGAGCTCAATACAGGAAGAGAGATAGGACTTTCGAATTCCAACCAGTGACTTATTATACACACACTGGTACAAGTTGTTTGCAGGGCTATAGCCCTGCTCTGGTTGTTGGTGGGGCACCTGAAAATGCAACGTGGTGACTACGGTTTAATCGGGCTTGGAAGGAAATTCCGAAGAGCTGTTAACGCAATGCACTTCTAACAAGACAAGGATTTGGATAGTTTCCAACTCTTAAGCAACGAGTGGAGGCATGGCCCTGCTACTGTGCACTTGAACATTGCTACTAAGGCATATATACACCTGGTGTTTATGTGTCTTACGGCATGAGTGATCGTTTTTCTACACCCAGTGGTAAGATCATCATTATATTATGGGACCATCACGGGGTGATGATGTAAATCCTATCACACATCTCGCGTTACCACATTTCCAGCATTATCTTCGAAAAAAAAAACGCGGTCCAATCACGCCTGCAGACCACATAGTTTAGCATACAGTGACACGTTGAGCATGCAAAGACTTTTCAATAAGAGCCCAAATGTGACAGTTTTGCTTGTTGACATACCCTGGCAAGTGAAATAGGGCTTCTTCTGAAAGCAATTTTTTTTTTAAAACAAGCCTGCCAGCCAGTTGTACGACCCAGTCGAATACGCGTTAGTATTCGCACATTTTGTAGCGAACCTGTTGACTCCAATTTAATGACCAAATTCTTAATGGCGGTCTTAGAAGAGAGATTATGTTGCCTGAAATTATCACGAATAGTAAAGTTATAAATAAAATTTCTAATTTTTTTTTTCGTTAAAATATTTTTAGTTTGAAAAAAGGGAAGTTATAACCGTTTCTGAATTTATTTTTTTAATTTGTGAACGCAATACTTTTAAACCTGAATCGATTTTTTAATTTAAAAGTATTAAGAGGTAACTCCATGGAGGTAACTCCATAGCTCACAAACCGTTATAGTCAATACCTATGTGGTCGACTTTTGAAGAATTGATATATATTGTTATTGAACTAGTCTTTAAATTAAAGTGGGTCAAATATTCCTGGACTGTTAGCTGATGTATTATTATACTACAGATGAAACATGGCTTTGTGAATTGTATAAAAAATAATGGAATATCTTTTCCGCCGTTCCTTTCTAATCCTCTCACTATCATACTCGTTATTTTACCTTGTAAAAATTAGAGCGAAAATTCATTCTCCTTAAACTCTTTTCAACCCAACTTCAAATTTATTTACGTGTTTTTATAAATTACATTCGATTGCAATTTCAAATGCTGCTTCAACTAGTTTCTGTTAATTGAATATTAATGTTTGCGCAATTCTAATAATTAAAATCAGAAGAAAAAATAAAAATGTTTGCAGATATATTTTACATACTTAAATCAAGTTACTAATAGTGGATAAAATTGAAAAACCAACGAGTGAATAATTGTATTTTAATTTCTCTTTAATTCTCTTAAAAAGATTTATTGTTTTTAATTGCTTTCCATTGTTACTGCAGCTACACTTTATACAATAAGTATTTATTGTTGCTTTTCCTCACATTTTATCAAAAATAAAAGGACAAACACTGCAATCTATTTCCATGAATTTTTGTTTTTTACTCAACTCTTATTTTCATTGTGTATCATTTTCTTATTTTGCTTTTGGTATTTTTTTTTTATTCTTGTTTCAGTTCCACCCATGATTTGGATACAAAATCAATTAGTTGGTGCTGCAGTTGGACAAAATATCACACTTGAATGCCAATCTGAAGCATTCCCAAAATCAATAAACTACTGGATGAAAAATGACACAATTATAGTGCCTGGTAAGTAAAATACGGTCACATATTAAGGAGTGGGCGTGAGTGAGGAGAGTTTTGAAAATAAAACAAGACTACTTTAAGATGAAAAAAAAGCAAAATTTTATAGTTGCGGTAACTAAAGCAAAAAGACTTTAATGAAATCCAAAAATATCTATTGAAATTAATTAAACAATTCTATGAGAAAAACACAGATGGAATAGAATAAAAAGAACACATTTACTGCTTAATATTCTATAGCCATAAACCACAAAACTATTCAATTTTTAATTCGGAACATTTTTTGTTGTATCAACCCTAAAACCAAATATTAGCACAATGAATTGAGGATGATATACTTTCAAAAACTTTGCTCCTAAAAATGCTAACAATATTAACATACAAACACTCCTACATATGTGTGGGTGTGTATGTAAATTTGTGCAGACAAATTAAACAGAAATTTCTGTATAAATGTTTTTACAAATTATAGGTTTACCTCGGGAGATTTAATCAATTTAATGAAAAGATCTACATACGTGGGAAAAATAGTTTTTATTAAAAGCTAAAAGGAAACATTTCTTTGTAATTTAAAATAAGTTTTCATGTTGAAGAACACCAATGGGACACAAAAATATTTTTAAGCCTGTAAAACAAAAAAAAATCGGATTGAACCCTGCTGTGCATGTTGGATTGTATCACACATAACGAAAATTTTAAACATTAAAAATTTATTTAAAAGAAAGACAAAATTATTTGCACCTATTAAACATTTTATTTGTTATTAGATTGAAATTTAATCAAATTTTTAATTAATTCAATTATTTATTTTAATTAAAATTTAATGTTTAACTATATATCTAATCAAAAATAAATTTTATTTATTTTTAGTTCTATCTTGTGACAAATTTTAAATTTAGGGAAAATTGTTGAAAATAATTTATTTCTGAATAATAATTCCAATTGAAAGAATTTAGTTTGTTTTTTAATAAAAAATTTCAAAGCGTGATTTTATTTGTGACCTTTCTTTCATACGGTTTGACTTACATTGACTTGTTACCCACAGAAAAACTTAAAGATTACGGCCGTAACTATAGAAGCTCGATAGTGATTGGATAATAACGACTCAACGATAATATAATGAAAGTTCGTTAAGCTATTACACTGCACAACAAAAAAATATTTTTTGAATGTTTCCTACACTAAGTTAGTCAATTTCTACTAATTTTGGGGAGATAAAAACGAAAATGACAATGAAAAAATTTTATTAGCTCTGGCTTTTGAGATACACAGTATATAATCCTAAAGAGTAGTTATAATATACGTGAAAAGTGAAAGTACATAAAACAATACCGTTATGTTTCTGTTAGAATATTTTAAGTACAAAATTGATAAAAACAAAACATTATTGTTAGTGTTTTGACAAATAAAAGAAGTTTGTACCACCAAATTTTAATTAAATCAATCCGATGCATTGCAAGATCGCTGTCGTTTAGCTTGTCTTTTAAAAAACACTTTTGGAGCACCCCTACACACAGACCAGCACTAGTCTGCAAGCATTGCTTCATTCCAACGGCCCTGAAATCTCTGTTCCATTTAGGCAATGTCTTGATGGAATCTTTCACCATGTTCGTGACTCACAGCTCCACAGTTTTGTGGGAAGAAATTAAGATGACAGTGAAGAAAATGAATTTTTAAGGACATGTTGCATCCAAGTTGGTGGTAATCTTGAAGAAGATTTTTAACCAATGCAGTGAAGTTATCATTTTTTTTTCTTACCTTAAAGCCCTTAAAGTCTTCCTTTTTCATTTCCTGTTAAAATCATGTCAAAAGCAGGATCACTTACGATTTCGCGGATTTGAGGCCCAATAAAGATGCCTTCTTTGACCTTTGCATCACTTAGCCTGGGAAACTTTGCTCTCAAGTACTTAAAAGCTTGTCCTTCCTGGTCCATGGCCTTGACAGAGTTTTTCATTAGTCCCAACTTAATATGTAATCGGGAAAAGAGAACATCCTTAGGATCTACAAGAGGCCCGCCACTACATTTTTCTCATTAGGGTTTAGGTCTCGTGTAGGCCAGTTCACCTTTTTATAGTGAGATTTTCTATCCCGACTGTCCCACAGACACAAAAAACAACCGTACTTGGTGAACCCTAATTGCATTCCTAGGAGTATAGCAATGACTTTCAGATCACCACAGATTTGCCACTTGTATTGTTCATATTTAATTGATTGGAGAAATGTTTTCATATTTATATAAGTTTCCTTCATGTGAACTGCATGACCTATAGAAATAGAAGGTAGCTGATTTCCATTATGCAAAAGTACAGCTTTTAAGCTTAGTTTCGAAGAGTCTATAAACAGTGTCCATTCAGATGGAGTGTGATCCAAATTCAAGCCGTTCATCAAACCATTAACACCAGAACAAACTACGAGGTTTTCTTTCTTCTCAAAAAAAGGAAGCAAATCTTTTTGACGCTGTCTGTACTCAGATATTTTCACATCATGTTTTAGAAGATTCCACTGTTGTAGTCTTGGCCCTAAAAGCTCAGCCTTTTCCTTAGACAAGCCAAAATCTCTTATAAGGTCACTTAACTCTGATTGACTAATTCTGTGCGGATCACTAAACCTATCGCTTACCTCAAAATCAGGCTCATAAGATGTAGAAGGATGGGTTGCTCCTTCTACACAGTCTTTATCACCTTCCTGGTGTGGAGAAGGGACTCACAAAGTGTTTGAGTGTGGTACAGGCCGAAGAGCAGATGGGAGATTGGGGTATTTATCCGTTCGTGTATTTTTCACAGATAAACCATGCTTAGTGGGAAGAGTTAAGCAGAAATAACAGTCGTCTGTATGATTGGTAGGCTCACGCCAAACCCTATGGTACTGCAAAAGCTATTGTCCGGTTTTTATTTTTCAGCCACTCTCGCAATATGACGAAACAAGAATTGCAACATATATGAGGAGCCCATGATTTATCTTGGTCCCTAACTTTTACACCAAAATAATGTTCATAGGCAGTCTTAACGATACGCAAAAGCTATCTTCGGAATTTACACACTTTCGAGGCATTTCAGATCAGCAGTTAATATAACATAATGATACTATATTTTGAAAACCAGAGCTAATATATAATCTTTATGGTCATTTTCAAACTTTGTTGTTCAGTGTTATTTAGAAACTTCATGCCCATTGGGCAATCAATATATTGCCACCTGCAGCTAACATTACAAGTGTTGTCAATTGTATCGTAAAATTATACTTTACACAATGAAAATTTTTTATTAGATATGCAGGTTTGATATATGCTTTTTGCTTCTGTTTAATTATTCTATTTAATTATTCACATTGTTTCTTTTTGTAAATGACAGCACTCCTGCCTCGGAAAGTGTATAAAGATTCACTTTTTTTAATAACTGTTTCCGATAATATAGCTATTCAGGAAAGTTTCAATTTACAGAATTTTGACAACAAATCTTGACCTACTTTGGATGCATTACCAGCCATATACAAAGAATTCATTTGTTTACAAATACCTTTATCCAAAATTAAGTCCCAACTTAAAAATCCACTTATTATCAACCGCTTTACGTATCTCCTCAAGGTAATGCTCCAGCTTATAAGTTATGAATCTTAGATAGCTTTGTTGACATCCACTAGCAGCAGATAATATTTTTCGCAAGTAAACTTCAATCCTTTATACATATATTGCTGTGGTCGGATAAAGACTAATACATTGCCGTGGTCATACCTGCGTGGGTGTATGTTTGTATTTGTCGTAAATTGAGCTAATGACACATTTATATTTTCTCTAACAAAGTCAGTATGTGAAAAAAATAAAAAGAAAAATTATCATGATTTTTGCTTCTTTTTTAAAAAGTTCAGAACCCAGCAGGGTATTTTATATAAATAGAATTAATTGTTGAGTAGCCACAGTGGATGAGTTGTTAAATGATGAACAAATGGAAAACAGTAGTTAAAGCTTTACGGAAGTGTGATAAAAGAAAGTAAAAATAATTGCTAAATAACTACGGTATGTGAATTGGACAATGCAGATTATAACAAGAGACGACATTGTTATAAGGCAGCCGAATGCTTTCACGGTTCAATCTTTAGCGGAGCAATCGTTCATGTGGAAAGTAAAAACGTCTAGTGAGGCTGAGGACATCTTTAATAAAACTACAGGCGACGGCTGCACAGTGTATAAAAGGCGTATTCTTGCTTAACAACATTCAGTAGTGAGCTAAATTATAAACTTATTGCATTTTACTACAATAACTAATCAGGTTTACACGGACTTTAGTAAAGCATTCGATAAAGTTAATCATTAAATTCTTTTGCATAAATTGAGCTTGCTGGGGTTAACTACGAATGACTTTAATTGGATTTCATCATATCTGTTTAATAGGAAACAACCTGTCCTATTTAAAAATAGCACCTTAAAAGGTATCTCAGTTTTATCTGTAGTACCCAAAGTCATCTTGGGCCAATTTTATTTTCCCATTTTATTAATTTTTGTTTTTTTTAATTCTTTTTTATTAAACCATGGATTCAAATCTTAAATCAAAAAAAAATATTCAATATATATTTAGCCAATGCTATGCTATTTTATAGGTTCCGTGGGTGGTTTATCCTGTAGTCTTACGTCTCTCATGTACGGCTGAGTGAAAGAGTGTCCTTCCTTCTCAGCCGAATGGGTCCTCTATAATGCAGAATATTTTGTGCAAGAGGATTTAGGTGAAGCTCGAGTTTTTCTCTATATTTTGTTAGGTATGTTAAGCACACGGATTTTATCAAAGGTATATCTAGATCCTTATGGATTCGTTCATTTCTGATATACCAAGGAGTTGCCGTGATGGAGCGAAGAATTTTATTTTGTTGCCTTTGAATTTTTTCCGCACTTGTAGCCGAGGCAGTGCCCCATAATTAGATTCTTAAGGACCATATGAAAATTTCACTAAAAACTTAAAATGGCTGTATCTCCGCAAATAAGAGGAATTTCGAAAAAATCTGTTTCAATGTTCCACTTCGTTTAACTCGATCTTATTAGCCGATGTTCTTACAGTTCTTCCGAAATATTTATTCAAAAGCGACTCCAATTCGAAGAATTTGTAAAGATTTTAATAGTCTCTAAAGATTTACTGATTATTCTTTATAATTAGATGTTGTTTAGTGTAATATAATTGTTGATTTGAATAACTAGTTGTAGTTTTAAAAGATGTATGTTATAGTCTGTAAGGATAACACCTAAAAAAGTAATTAAAGAAATAAATAAAAAATTTACTGGCAGGTTTGTCAAAGGAGGTGTTAAATGCAAGAGATCATGGCAACAAATCTATGCGGAGCCACATATAAGAAAAATAATAAATAAAGTTACTTGCAATTATAAACAAAAAGATTTTTATATTTAGAACAGAAGAAAATGTAACGATAATAGCAAACTACGGCCAAAAACCTAACACTTATATTTTTTAATTTAAATAAAAATTTCGAACGCCAACAGCAATTACTTTTATTCTTGTTTCTATTTTTATCTGCTTCTTCACAAATCAATAAAATTGAATAAAATAGCTAGAAGATGTTATACGTTATTTATATAATTTCAATTAAACAATCAAGTATTCAAGTTTACTTAAATACCCCAAGCCACAACCGCTTACACCACAATTATGTTTCCCTAAGCCAAAAATAATCTTTGTATATTGTGCTTTTACATGCATATGTTTGTTTGTATGCCTATAAATATATATTTATGTTTAGATGTTTGAGGAATTTAAGCAAATTCTCTAATACCAATTCATGATACTTCAACATTAGAATAAATTACGTTTATTCTGTTTGCTAACATTTAGCAGAAGAAGAAACTTTACAAGAAGGATTTTTGTAAGGACTTGGAACAAATAGCAAACAAAAGATATTCTTGATTTGATATCAGTAATATTTACAAAGGGATACTTGTGTTTTTTGTGTTTGCATAGAAAAGATTACACAATTTAGTTATTGTATGTCTAAATTCTAAAGCACTTATTGAATCAGGCGTGTATATATACAGGAAATTGATATTTTCGGAGTTAGTTTTACACATTTAAGTGTTCAGTAGAAACTGCCGATCATTTGAATATGACATTAATAGAAAACTATTTTGGAAATTAATAATTTTCTATAGATATGGGAAAGTATTAACATTAAATCAAAGCTCAAGTTAAAAGTTAAGATTTGCTTTATTTGTTTTTTTATTTATTTTCTTTATTTACTCTATGGATTCGTGATCGCTACAGACTATAAAACGGTAAATAATAATAGTACATAAAACTTAAATTTAGTTATATAAATATAAAAGTAGATGACATCTAGCATTTAAAGAAAAATCAATATAAAATAAAATTTATTAAATTCAGTACAAATTCTTAAAAACGGGTCAGAGTTCTCATATTTTGATCTGAATACTGCAATTACTAGTGGATTAAAATAGCGTATAGGACGAAATGTTAACGTTTCATTCCATGAAATATTCCTCATAAAAATCAGAACAAACATTTCCTTTTATTAAATTTAAAACAAAGGTGACTTTTAACATTATTCTTCAGGTTTTTAAAGTTGACAGCTTTGCAAGTCTGCTAGTGTAGAATGGTAGAATTAAGGAATTCCATTATAAGACTCGAAAACAAAATAACGAAAACTGCTTTTACAACTATTCCATAATATTACTACGGGCTTTATAAATTGAATCACATATTATTGAGTCATATTTCAGAATAGGTCCTACAAGTGAAGTATAAAGATATTTTTTGTAATATATGGGTCACTAAACTCCTTCGCCCAGCGTTTCATAAATTCAAGAATGGGATTTGCTTAATTAGTATGGCTAACGAAATATGCTGCATAAAATTTCACTCAGCATTTAGTAAAATACCGAGATCTGAAACTACATTCAGTTTCTCAAGTTCATAGTCATTTAAAAAACACGTTTGTATGACATCTTCGGAAGAAACTCATGTACTTGCACTTCTTAAGGTTCAACTTTATAAGGTTAACATTACACCAAGAATTAAATGCAATTAAGTCCTTTTGCAAAATAATACGATCAGCTTGACGATAATATGTTTGAAGTATCCTCACGTCTCCTGCATACAATAGAACATTTGAGTATTAAATGACATTGGATAGACATTGTGTTTGAAAGATATGAATCAATCCAAATAAATAAATTCTTTAGACTATACTTGATGGGAAAGGTGATCAGTAACAATTTTCTCAAAAAGTTTAAGTATAGCGCTAAGTTTAACAATACCTCTGTAGATGGCAACATTATTCTTACAACCAGATTTAACTAATAGAATAATAAAAGAATCTTGCCACATTTTAGGAAAATAACTAAATTTCAGTAATATGAAGATTATTGTAAGAGGTTATGATGTAATAAGGTTTACATCTGCACCAGGCCGTGGGCCTTAATCAGATGATGCCCATTACCACTGTGAATGAAAAGCAACGCCATTCACGCCCTAGAAGGCCTTCGAATACGTATATCCTCTGGACACTCCTAGTAGCAATTTCGAAAGCCCGAAGTAGGCCGCAGCCTTCACTCCTTGCTGAAGAGCTGGAAGCTATCCAACTCCTGGTCCAGAACGCATGAAGCTTAATATAATTAACGACACGACGGCATTCATACTTACTGAACCTGGACGATTCACTGTGTTCATTGTGAATGATCCGATCCACAAACTCAAACGAGGGCCTTGAAACACACAGCCACCACGATACTGCCGAAGGGCCTACCTCAATAATCAGCCAGAGAAGAACTAGATGCCTAAAGAGACAAATAGCGGAACTCTGCGGGCTGCTAATTTCCGTGGAAATATAGTGAATTGTCTAGTTGACTCCTACTAGCCTGCAAGGGGACTGGAATCCCTTTTACCCCGCAAGACAAAAGTCTAGATGGCAGTTATAGGATCCATAAAGACTACCATGTGCTCCCGGGGGGATGTAAGAGGTTATGCTAGTGCCATAGCACATTTGTTAAGAATGAAACTCGAATTACCATGCGGACCATATTTATATGAAAATATAAGATTTTTAATCAGCCATACTCAGATAATTAAACAAAACAACTACAAGATTTATCACCAAAAAGTCCTGTATTAATTTGAGTTCCTTTAATTATTACGTTTTTTACTTTGACTTGTTAAACGCCCACCCAGTTTCATTACTTTCTCTATAATATTTTTATTGGAACTAAAATGTATGTGTACAACCAAGCTGAAATGAAATAATAACTCTATCCTTTCATATTTTAGGCAAATAACCAAATGTTGCAAATTTTTGTAAGAGATTTTGCCAGTGTTGTAGCACATGTGTTAAGAATGCACCAATTAGTAATTGAAACTGCACATTCACAAAAGTCTATCAAATAAAATCTATAATTTTAATTAAAATAAAATAGTTTACGTTATCCTTCCTACGTTCATTTCTATAAATAATTGAAAGAAACAACAAGTAAGAAATTTTATACCTTTATCAATATATAAATCCTTTAAAGCCATTATTATTATAAAATTTATTCAAAAAAAGTGTTATTTATCAATACTAAAAAATCTAAGAGAAATAAAATAAAATTATAAAGAATTAAATATATAATTAAAATCAGTCACTTTTATATACATCCACAAGAGCAGCGCAAATATTCGGCACAAAAGTTGCAATATTCAAATAAACTAAAGTGTAAATTTTAACCAACACAAATTCATGCTTGCAATACTCAAATATCTATTAAAATATTTGTTTGTATGTTTGTGTGAAATAAGTTTTGAATTTACCTTTCAGGTCCTTTACTCTAAGCCCTTCACACAGTTAAATGACTTTAGCCATACCATATTCCAACATGAACAATAAGTGCCTGTATTGTAAATTATCTTAAATAGAACATGACACATGACACATGACATTCTTTAGCAGCCTAAAAGAAGTAGGAACAAATCAAACATACATCAGTACAAAATTACTAGTAGTAGCAGCATTAGAAACTACTTGTAAAATTTCAAAACTTAGGTTTCTTAGGCATTTTGTTGCAATTTTTAAATTAAAACTAAAATTTTTGTAGTGAAGAAAGGATGTGCAAAGCATCCTATCATTACAAGTGTATGTAAAAATATTTAATATTACACAGTTGCCTTATTAAAATCACACACTAAAACACAAAAGCGTGAATGCTATTTTACATTTGATATATTGTAACGATTTCGTGTAATTTCTAGAACAATGGCAACATTAAGCACTATGATTCATGGAATGAGGTTCAGGGATATTGATCATATCATGAAAAAAAGCTTTTCGTCATAAAAGCTACTAGATGACCAATAAAAACAAGGAAATCTTTTTGAGATTTTTAACCTAAAATATAATAAACTATGGAATTTTCCTTACGTATCCAGAATGACGAAAACTTAGTGTGATAAAGTTTACCAAGTTTGAGACTAGAAAGATTACGACTATTTTAACACGATATGCAAACATAAAAACTTGCTGCATCAAATCGAATAAACATTTAAAAGATAATAGAATAGCATAAATTAAAAACCACGAAATATTGTAATATAACTTCGACTTCTCACATATAATAAAAGTTCAACAAAAAGAAAATTTGACAACAAATAATGAGATATTCGAATACCATGTTCTGGCGTTAAAGTTTGAAAATCATTTCGGGCTTCTAGTCACCGTCACTATTCCCAACGAAGCAGATTCAAATTCTTCTAATTTGGTGTACTTTTAAGAGCGCTTTAAGTCACGAATAACATGAATAATGTTGGTCTCCAAGACGTGACTTGCTATCAGCGGGGCGCTACAAAAAATAATGAAAATGTCTTAAATCACAAGACTTTGCAACCCAATTTTCAATATATCGCCTAGTGTTGATTTTATGATGTGAATAAGACATGTCATATTAAAACCAAATATCGACCGGAGTAATTTCATCTACATCGGGTTTTTCAACAAGAGGTTTGTTTTTCAATTGTGGCAACAACAACAACATGATAGTTTTAATTTTTAGTTTTTTTTTATGTATTCATAGTAGATGCATTGGCAGTTGCTGCACAGAATTCAATTTTGCACGAAAATCGCATTAAAATAATTAAAATTCACTTTGAAAATGATGATTCTGCTAAAGTTACATTTCGTAAAATTCGTGATGTTTTTGGACAACATAATCGTCTTTTTCAGACCACTATTAGGAATTTGAGTCGGCAGGTTGATACGAAATGTGCGAACACAAACACGCGCTCGACCGGGTTGTTCAACTAAAAATATCGCAGTCGTGAGCCACAGTGTTGGAGCAGATCCAAATTTGTCGATTCCTTGATGTTCTCAACGATTGTGGTTATCCAAAACCACCCCACGGCGAATTTTGCGTCAGAATTTGACTTTGAAGCCTTAAAAGATTCAACTGGAGCAGAAATTGAAGCCAACCAACCATTCACATCGCCGTAGATTCGCTGAATTTATTTACGAACATCTTGTCAGGCTGTGCCAACACACAAAATTGCCGCATTTGGGCTTTTGAATATCCTAGAGCGATTATTGAGAAGACTTTGCATGCTCAAAGTATTACTGTATGGTGTGCTATGTGATCAGGCAGGAAATGCCTGGTCAATGGATCACGCTATCGCGAGATTACATGATAAGATTTACATATGCGCCTGGCCGTAAGCCGTAATCAGGTGGTGGTCAAACCACTGGGAATGCAACGTCATTCAAAAGCCCTCAGAAGCCGAGGAATAATTATAACAACAGGGCATCCCTAGTTGCAATTTCATCAGTTGCAAAGCAGGGTTGAAAGCCACTACTCCTTGCTGAAGAGCTGGAGGCTATCCAACTCCTGGTCCAGAAATCATGAAGCTTAATATAATTAAGAACACGACGGCATTCATACTCACTGGACCTGCACCATTCATGGTGTTCACTGTGAGTGATCCGACCCACAAACTCAAACGAGTGCCTCGAAACATACAGCCACCACGATACTCCCGAAGGGCCTACCTCAATAATCAGTCAGAGAACAGCTAAATGCCTAAAAAGACAAACTGCGGAACTCTGGGGCTTTACTGATTCCCGCGGAAATATAGTGGATTTTCCAGTTGGCTCCTTGCTAGCCTTGAAGGGGACTGGGCTGCCTTTTACCCCCGCAAGACATACATCTAGATGGTTGTGTGATCCATAAAGACTTATAATGTGCCAACTCGATTCTGGCCTATTATTAACGATGTGGATATCACTGACATGTAATATCAACAGGACGTTGTCACATGCCAAACAGCCAGTGAAACGATCACTTAATTGCAAACCAAATTACCCAATCGCATAATATCACGACAATCAACAGTTAAGTGGCCAGCCAGATCGTCTTATTTAACATTACTGGATTATTTTTTGTGGAGCTGTATTAAGAACAGAACCTATACGGAGCCAATCAAATCGATTTTAGCCTTAAAAATCCGTGATGTGATTAACGAAATAGGATCGCCATTTTGCCAAAACTGATTAAAAACTTTGATGAAGGAATCGACATATGGCAGCATGGTCATGGTGGACATTTGTCAAATATAATTTTTTAATGATAATTGTCGAAGTTTTCTCTTCGGAATACAATACAAATTTGAGTCATCCTTATCTAAATATTTTGTTTTAGAAAACAAACTTCTTGCTGGAAAGCGAACAAAACTTAATTGATCATGGTTTGGTAACGATCTCTAATACCAAAAATTAAGCTCTGGCTTAATTTTTATAAGCCGCCTTGTAAGCCTCATCCATTAGCACATTTTTCTAGATGTAACGATGTCTGTTGTGGTTTAGTTTCTGTGCAAGAACAACAATATTTTTTATCAGCAAACCCTTTGGCCTCTTTAATGCCCGTAATTTAACCGTCTACAAATGCTGTAGAATCCAATAGGGGAAATAAAAATGGATTTAAGATCAAGCGGCTTTAATTGCTTCAGCAGCCGGATATTATGCTAATATAAGCCACGATCACTGCGCAAAATAAGACGGACTGAGCCGTAATTCGTGTGTTCTTAGATGTTATTTTTCAATTTCACTTATTGCAGCGGTATTCTCTTCACTAACATTTTCTGCAACTATAGACACGTTGGTATTTTTAATTATTTGGGGCTATAAAGATCATTTATAAATTTTCCGCGGTTATAACTAATTTTGAAAATAAATATATATAATTTCGCAATAGTGGAGAAGCGTCAATCTATTAATGATGATTTGAGTAGTATATTATTTGGAAGATAGATAATGTCATAAAGTGAGTGCAGTATAACAGTTCCTTTGACATTTAACTTTTATGTCCTTAAAAATTTCAAAGTACTTTCCTCGAAATACAGAGTGCATACAGTTCTTGAAAGCTTTGTAACATATTCATCGCACAGCTTAACTTTGCCGCTTTGAATATTTTAAGCCTTATAAAATAATAGTCATTCTATTCTTATTTATTTGTTGATGTTAAAATATATTATTTCCGAACAAGTATCGAAATTTCGTGAAAGTGTCACATAACTTAAGTATAGACTAGTCGCTTAAAACTCTGGGTTTGTATATATATATATATTTTTTTTGGCAATTACTCTACTGTGCACTGTGCAGTTACAAAAATTCTTATAGTTTATTGAAATTTTTGTGCCGGTTGTTTTTCAACTGTATTATAATTTTATGCACGAATTCATTGGTTTCCTTAAGGGAATTTATTGTTTGTGTATGAAAAGGAATATTTTTAAAATAAAAATAAAATACACACACAAGTATTTACACTGTATACACTATAATGTAATAAAAGTTAAACTTAATTTGCTATGGTTTTTGGTTTCATTTATTTATTTTTATTGATACAAATCACTTGAGTTGAATAACGAACAGTTTGTTCTTTGTTTTAAGTTTTCTTTAGTGGACAGATATTCAAGTTTAAAAGACATTTCTGTGTCAATGTGCTTACATTTCTCTATATATAAAATGTCAAATTAAAGTAAAATATTTCCAGCTTTAATTACTGGCATAAAAATATGGTTTCTGTTATTTAATATGAGTAATCATTTTTGTTATGTGTCATATTTGCGATATTAACCATTAAAGGTTATTTGAGAAGATATTGAAAAAAAGACGAAAGTAAATGACATATAATTTTCTTTCATCTTCTATTTTAATGTAACTTATTATTTTTTTATACAAGTTTTACAAATTTTCGTTCTAAAATAATTTAAAAGAGACGCTTGTTTTTGATTAATTCGATAAACGTTTCCTCTGAATAGAAAATTACTTGTTTTAAGTGAAGACACTCCGATTGCTTTCATTGACCCAAAGCGTTCTCACAATATTTAAAATTTAGAAGTTAAATTGAAAATTTAACCGTAAAAAGCTATTTTGTTTATAAATTTATTTAAGGCTTCCTGCAGTTTTATTTAAAATTTTTTAAAATCAAAATTTTATAAAAATAAATTATTTCAAATATTTTTTTTTCAAGATTTTAATATAATACAGTTTACATATATTGTGAATACATACCACATAGTTTAAGCCTAATATCTCGTATATATAAAATGATGAAATAAACTACTTTACAACAATATTAATAGAAACGATTAAAATAATAATAAAACACAACTCTTTTAATATATTCTTACGTTTATTCCTTTTAATAAACGTTTTGTTATATTGAGCTCTTTTATTGCAAAACAATAACACACTGCTTTAGAGTTTTAAATTAAAAATTAAACGATTTATTTACTTTCAATACACACAAAATAAATACGATGGTAACTTTTGCCCAGCAAGTAGAAGTACTTTAGCATACCCCATATTGTTGTTGTTATTATCATTCAGTAAAGCCGTCTGCTTGGCGGTGTGTTTTGTTTTGTGTTTGTTGTTTTTGTTTTCTGATTTTTAGCTTATTTCGTGGAATTTCTTAAAAGCATATTGTTATTGTGTTGTGTGTATAAGGTTATATATATGTAATTATGTAAGTATTTTTTAAGATATTTTTACATGACCCAAACATGTTTTAGCTAGCTAATGCATACTAGCTATTTTAGTTACTAGAGTGAAACCATAAACAGCTGTGAATACAAAAAAATAAAGGTTTTTTAAAACATGCTAAAATCTCTTAAAAAATACCTACACAATTACAAAAAATCTGAAAAAAAACTCCAATACAAACTCAATAATCCATAAGATAAAATAGGACGGATCTGCTAAAAATTAATTATAAAAAGATTTTATTAAAAATGATTTATCATACCCTCAATTGAGTTGAATTAATTAATTAATCGAACTCAGTTACTAAATTTAAGAATTTTTTATGCTTTTAGAAACCTCCTGCTTGGAATTTTTTTTTCAATAATTATTTATTGTATCTTCAAGAAACTGAATTAACAATAAGTTTTAAAAAGTTACATTAGTCTCGACCATGTCAGAACCAATCTTTTGGATAAAAAAAAATTGATATTAAAAAAAAATAAAACAAATATTTCTAAGATATGGTATCTGTAGCATTGAGGATTGAAGCTGCGGTATCCCTCCTTTTTAATCGGCTATGTCCATTCCTGCTTGGAATTTAATATAAATCCCACTATTTTTCTAGCAAAGATTTCCAAGAATTTAGTTAAATTTAATATTAAGTCTTCTAGCTTTTCAGAAAGAAGTGTTTTGGGGCCAGTACTATATACACTTTTTACATCCGATATTCCAACAAAAAATGTCATAACTATTGCAGCATATGGCAATGACACTGCTGTAATGATTTGGAAATATTTTTTAAATATATTTAAGTCTAATAAAGAAGTGGTTAAACAAATGAAATACTATGGTCAACACAGAAATTTAGCTGCAAGTAACGTGCACACTTCGGAATAATGACTGCCCACCAGTATCACTAAAAGGATCAACTTTTTCACAGTCAAATGATGTTAAGTATCTATGTGTTCCCCTAGATAGAAGGCTAACTTGAAGAGAGCACATTAAAAGCAAACGTCAACAAACTAATAATAAATCAAAGAAAATATATTGGGTTTTTGGGCCGAAATCTACAATGGAGAACAAAATAATGTTGTGCAAATATTATGGACGGGGGAGAGCATATTCATATTGCAATTTTACTATTGCTCATGTAGCTCATCAGTAAATTTTACCCCAATATTATATAGAAAACTCAAGAGTGTTATATCTAAAGCTGAATTGATTCAATGACAATTTTCATTAAATCATCATAGCATAGATAAGCAATAGTGAAATTGCAGTATGGATATGCTCTTCCCCGCAGTAATGGACTTCAAATATTTATATTTGAATAAATGTTTTATGAGAATATAAAATTTTTATTTTTTAATAAATATTTCCTGAGAATGCCATGAAATATTTATTTATTTGAAGGAATCAAGCGCGAATTGAAATTGCTTATATTTAAAATGATTCCAATAAATTATAAATTATTTATAAAAAATGAAATAAAACTATAATCAAACCAGTTTAGACTCGGAATACAACTTTGGGGAACAGCTAGCATCGATACAAAAACTGAATTCTTCATAGATTCCATTCGAAAATACTAAGAAAAAATAAGAATAAAGAATAAATTCGAAAATACTAAGAATAATTACTAGAATAATTACTATCGCTCCATGGTTTATGAGTAATAAAATATGCATCGCAATCTTAATATTGCAACAGTTAAGGAGGAATTTGCCAAACTCTGTGATAGACAATTACAAGGGCTGACCAATTATTAATGATTTGAATGACAACGATGAATAAAAAAGATTGAAAAGATATCACTTACTTGAGCTCGCTTTTAGAGAATAAAAATTCTTAAATATTATAAATTTATTAAATATTATTAATAATAATTAAGTAAATTCATAGAAATTATTGTTTTTGCTTTTATTAAGATCAGTAGAGTGTAATAACCTGATTTTTAAAACTTAAAAGATTTGCTTTATAATTCTGTAGAAAATAGATGGCAAATAAAGAATGTCAAATAAAAAGTTTTTCTTTTGAAAACACTATAAAACAAATAAATAATGCAGCAGCAATTTTTAAAACTCTGAAAAGTTGCCATAATAAAAAAAAAAATTCTTAAGTGTAAGAAAATACTTATGCCGTTCCATAGACATGATAGATTTGCTCAACTGGTGAAGTTACTGGGAAAACTGTCCATGAAACCATTATTAGCCTTAGCCAAGACATGATAAAATCCTTACTGTTCCTCCTGGAAAACACTTTGTAATTAAGTGCATTGCACTTTTAATTCAAACGCTTATAAGTGGAAAGTAAATTTATATACAACTTTTCATACTTCATCTTCAATCACATTTCATGAACTATTTAACACATTCGGTTTTCTTTTCCTTTTCATAAATATTTTTTTTTAAAACAAGAAATAACAACTAAAATAAGGGAATATAATGCAATTTATTAAACTGCACAGGTTACTTAACTTACTTTCATTTCCATTTTTGTTACGGCAAAGTGTAATGAAAAAAATATTTTCATTAAAAAATATTAACTCAGGTCCTGTAATTTCATTTTCTGTTTTTCCCTTGATGAAATAAATATTTTTTATGTTTATTTATTAACTTTTTTTTGTATTATTGCAGGTGAACGTTTTGTACCCGAAACATACGAAAATGGTTATAAAATAACAATGCGTTTGACCATAAATGATGTTGATGTTCAGGATTTTGGGTCATATCGTTGTGTTGCGAAAAACTCGCTGGGTGATACTGATGGGGCAATTAAACTTTATCGTAAGTTTAACATAAAAATAAAACTTTGTGTAAATTCTTAAAAAAATATAATTTAAATATACGCTAGTAGTAAAGGAAAAGGAAGGATTTAAAGAGTTTTGCAAATAAAATACTAAACTTAAGTGAAAATATTTCCATTTAAGCGAAAGGGAAATAAAATATCCTTTTGCTAATAGTTGCTGCCGAAGTGTTTTTATTGAGCACATATCAACGTATTATTGAGTTCAAAAATTAATTTATTAAAAATATATTTTGTTTAGATTGTTCTGTCATGAAGCATTAAAAATTACAGGTTTTATGCATAAAAAATCTTATAGCGAAAATAATAAAGCATATCGTTCCCTGCATGTTTCAGCGATGAGCAATAAGTAATACTTCTGAAATAATATTTCTGGTCTATTTTTAAATGCAGTATCAAATAAAATTATGTCATTACAGTCATTCTTTTCGGTGAAAACCATCTTTACTGACTGTTTATTTGGTACGATCGGCTAGCGCTTCTGAAGCTCTGCAATCATTGCCAAGTCACGTTTTAGATAGTTCTAGAGAGTTAATTTTAGTATTATATTAGTTTAGGTCGTTCTTTCATTAGGGTCGTATTTATTTAATCATTTTATGTGGGACTAATTTAATATTTCCATCTTGTGTTAAGTGTGTCCATGTGAAGGTGTTTTTCGTTTGTTAGAATTTATGAGAAGTTTCTATGGTGTAAAAATTAGGTCGAAGGTCGTGTTCTTTCATAATATGACTGTTAAAAGTTCTTCTTCAAGAATGTATAGTCTTCGCCCTTCTTTGCTAGGATGTACATACATCCATCTATTTCTCTTGGTGCCTACCCGTGAGTGTCAAGGTGTAATGCAAAGTTGGTCTTCCCTTTTTCTTTTGTACGATCATATATGTTCTGTAAATCTTGTCTTTAATATTCGTCCAGTTTGTTCTAAATAAGTATGTTTACAGGTAAAAGTAAATCTGTATATTCTGCTGGAATTATATTTTTTCGTTGTTTCTGTCGTTGTCCTGAGATTATGTCTCAGAGTGTTGCTGGTTTTTAATACTGTGAGTAAACCTTCTTTATGAAAAAGGTTAGTTTATCTATATACTTCTGGTGCTGTATGAGTAAACGTGTCACTTTTTCTTCGTTATTCCTGTTTTTAGTGTTATATTATCTTAGCAGTTTGTTGATAGTCGTGGATCTGTAGCCGTTGTTTTTAGCTGTGATGTAAATTGTGTCGAATTCTTTGTTATACTTATCAGGTGTAAGTGGGATTATCTTAACTCTGTGTATCATATATCTAAATGCTGCTAATTTATGTTGGGTAAGGTGCAATGTGGATCGTAGTGTCCTTCGTAGTTGGGTGTCTATAAGTGTTAAAGATGCCAACATAATAAAAGTTCCCTCTACTTTTGTTTTTTATTTTAGACGCCACGCAGAACTCTAATAAGTTCAAAATCTAGATAAGATCAAAATCTAGATATTTTAGTAAGTTCTTCGGGTATAATTTTACGTCAACCCCCGTCAAATTTGGTTTGTAAAGAAACCAGTTTCGGCCATTTGCCATCCTCAGTGTTCCCCTCATACTAGTTGTATTTTATTGTCAGCTGTGTTAATATAGTTCGTTTTGTTCGTGTTTCCCTTCGTGTCATTCCCATTGCCTTCGTTCCTTTCCCCGTTTTTGTCTCTATCTCCCTTCTTTCTAGTCCGTTTGTTTTCACCTTATTTGTCTCTCCCTCTCTGTCTGTCTCTCTCTCTCTCCCTTTTCATTCGTCTGTCTTCCTACCAAACCCTTTCACGAACATGCTTGTTATTCGTTTGTGTTTATATGTGAATCTATTGGGTTTTTCCCTATGACATAATAATCTGTAATTGTACGTTTAGGAGGTTCTTTATTGCTCTGGTCCTCTGCACCTGTGTAACGTATTTGGGTTAGTGTAATTTCTGTTTTCTCGTAAAAATTTTTAATGGTTCAAATATTGTGCCTGAAGCAGTGTTTATTTGTTCGTTTATTATTCCGCCGTCAAATGTTTTCCGTTCGTATATTCCCTTGTTCCCCAATACAGTCTCCTTCCCTTGTGCTGTGTATGCAGCAGTTTACCCGTTGTTTTTAAATGTCCTGGTGCACATTTTTTGTTGAATATATGGTTCGCAAAATTTGATTCTGTAGTTGATTTTGGTTCTCGTAGTTTTTTGTTGTAATCTCTAATGTGTTTCCTAAATCTGGCCTTAACTTTTCATCCTATTTGCCCGATATAACTATATTGGCATGTACAAATACCACACAAAATGAATACCATGTTACTGTCAATTCATGAACGAATACAAGTCTTATCACTAAGGAGAGAAAGTGCATCAAAGGCCGAAATCTAAGAAAGAAGACGACAAGTTTTGAGAACTGTTTGACATATGGGACATCACATTCATATCATCCAATTTAATCAAAATAAATTCTATCACGTTGCGATGTCTTCTTTAGATATCTTATTTTGAAGGTTTTGTAAACATGTAAGAGTACCATTAAAAATGGCCGCTCTATTTTGCAAGAATAAACTGTAAGCTCTGGATTCATAAAACATAGCAACTTTAATTGGCGCCAAAGTCTAAAATATGAGATTTTTTTTAGGGTACGAGAATAAACATAAAATACAAAAGTTTTTAATCATTTCGAGAAACCGTTCTTTTAATACACTGGCATTAATGATTTTAACTGAAACTTTGTTTTACATTGAGAGTCTATACTCGATTATATCGTTATAGAAGATCAGATCGTTTTTGTTGACTATATCAGCCCGAGTATTTTCAAGCACATTACCTTATCGACTACTATAAACATCTTTACGAAGGTTTTCAGCACTTTAAGAACTTCTCTAACTGTATTCATTATTCATAGACCTAAAACTTAAAATCTGGTGCAGATTTAATCTAAAAGTTTTTGTGAGAAGTAACGAAAGATGAATAAATTTGGTTACTAGGATTTTTATGTATTTAGTGTTTAAACAAACTTTTGCTTCGTACATGCCCTTGTAAATATATTCTGGCTTACCCTCGTATTATTCCCCTTTAAATGTGGAATAGTTCCTAAGAAAAAAGTAAAGTATATAAAAGTAACTTTTAAATAGTTAGAAATCCAATGACATTTTAGCAGGTTTATTGCAATTTTAATGAGAAAACTTCCCAAACAATTCTTTGTGAAAATTTATACCGTTGACAATGTAGCGAAAAATAACAATGATGAGGCATAAATGCAATTATAACATTAAACAAAACTTTGTATATGAATATAATTGTAACAGCGACAAGAATATGAAAGCTGCAAAAATTTAAGGGAAAGAAAACTAACTTTGATAAAGTAGGTCAAACTTATGTTTAGATAAATAGAAATATAACTAGCCTATTACAAATAGTATAGTATACTAAAACATATTTCAATGTGATCTCAATTTTTTTTATTATTATAATTCTTCGGCACTCTTAAATTGTTTTGTATGATTAATTATAGATATAGCAATACGTCGATAGTAAAAACTTAAATTATTAGTCCGAAGCTGTTGAAAAATGAATCTATACAAATCAAATAACATCACCTATGAGACAACCCTTTAAATAACATTACCATTTGCTTTAATAGTCTAACGTTCTGTTTATAACTTTAACTATCCGTCTATAACGGTTCAAATAATAATTAATTGTGAAAGGTCAAATTTTATCACTTAAGAGAACACCCTTTAGTTTTAAGTGCATATAGATATTGCTATAACTAACCAGAAATATATAATCTGTATAATTTTGAAGTATTTGACTATAACAGTCTTCAAATTACGGATGTGTTAATGAAATTACGTAACTTTTGGGCATACCCTATAATATTTAAGTTTATTTTTTTTTATTGCTTTCTGCAATTCGAAGCTATAGGATACTGACTTTGTTAAATTTTTTTTTGGTATCGGTTACATTTCAACAGACATGTAAAAATCTTAATCTTTGCGGTCGTGGGAGTAGAGTCGATTTTAATGCCCGTAAGATCCAATGTTACATGATTAACCGTTCTCATGTATAACATAGCACTTTGTTTGTTGTTATTATTTGGTGCCATGTTAAAATTTTATGTTTGTTAATTTTGATGTATATTTTTATTTTTAGATTTATTAAAAAAGTAAAGAAATGTTTGTCAAGTTTTTTTTTAAATAATCAAAACGAATAAATATGTTTTTTTATTTTTTTCTGTTTTTTCTTTTACTACACCCCAACTATCTTTTGGTGTAACAATTTAAGACATTCCGCAAACCACAACAGTAACTACCTTAGCTCCAACTGTGTCAACAAATACTGTACCAATGTTGGTGCCCAAATACCACAAAGGTATGTATGTATGTATATTAAATTAAAATACATATATATGTGTGCGTATGCTAACTAATGTATTTATTGTTATTTTTGCCTTGAGTGACTTAATACATAAAGATGTCAACTAACCCAATTTAAATATATTTATTTTCTTGTTTTGTTCTTGTTACCTTTCCAAATGGCTTTTATTGCTTCGAATGCTGGTTAGAACAACGTCATAACTTTCAGCAAAATAATAATAATAACAATAATAACTACAATCATAAATTGCAAAGAAATAAATCTAAAATGGATTTAACACAACAGCAAACAGCTTTAAATAATGTGTATATTGGTGCAACATCAACATTGTGGAATACACAGCAACAGGATCGTTATAGTGGTGTCAGAGAGCATTATAGTCATCAAGGTAAGTTTTGCTTTATCTCCGAATAAAATTAAATAGTTACAAAAGATAAAAAATAACAAGTAAAGAAAGTAAAATAAGAAAACGTCATAGTAACTGATAAGATAGTCTAGTTAAAATGAAATGCAATTTAATATTTGAATAGTAAATAATTTAAATCACAATGATGAAACACTATAAAAAGTATATATTTTAATATACTAAATACCAGAAGTAGAATTATTTTGGTAACAGGGTATTAGTATAAATATTAGTATAACTATAAAATATATTGCTTTTAGAAATTTCAAAAAATTTTAAAGAAATCTCAGACGCAAATGTAATTTTTAGCGAATAACAAATTTAGAAATATGTGTACCAAGTGTTTTAGTTTGATTTACATACGACTTCGCCTTTTTCTTATTTGTTGCTGATTATTTTAGGTATTTTCGGAATATAATAGTTTGTCAATTTATTATTTAGAAGTATTTTTGTAGTGGACATAATGACACCTGGTTTGTGTAAATTATAACTGGCTGCCTGCATTAAATTACGCCCCTGCATATATCGGGCTTTTCAAAAAGAAGTTTCTTTTTCAATAGTTTTTTGACGTGTTCTTAGCAGATGCAGTGGTAATTGTTAAAATTTATTCAATTTCTCACGAAAATCCCATTAAAATAATTAAAATCCAGTATGAATATGGTTCTGTTAAAGTTACATTTTTTAAAATTTGTGACATATTCGAAAATTGTCCTTCTGAAACCGCTATTTAGAATTAAGTTGTTAAGTTTGAGTCGACAGGCTCAATACAACAGATGCCAACACCAACGCGTGTTCGGCCGGGCCGTTCAACCAGAAATATTGCAGCTGTGAGCCGCAGTATTGAAGCAGATCCAAATTTGTCAACTTCTCAATATTTTTTAGCAATTTGGGTTATCCAAAAACACCACATGGTGAATTTTCCGTAAGGATTTAACTTTAAAGCCTTAGTGGTTTCAACTGGTGCAGGAATTAAAGCCGAGTGACCATTTATGTTGTCATAGATTCGCTCAATTTATTCAGTAACAACCGAATGATTTTCTGAAAAAATCATTTTTTCAGACGAAGCCCACTTTGACTTGTCAGAGTATGTCAACAAACAAAATTGACGCATTTGGGCTTCTTAAAATTCTAGAGCAGTCTTTGCATGCTCAACGTGTCTCTCTATGGTGCACTATTTGGTCTAGACGTGATTGGGCCGTTGAAGAAGATGAGGATGCAAATGCGGTAACGGTTAATGAATCACGCTATCGCGAGATTTTAACAACTCAACTTTGGCCTATTATTGACGATGTGGATATCACTGACCTGTGGTTTCAACAGGACGGTGCCACATGTCACACAGCCAATGAAACGATCACTTTTGTTGTAATGAAAAAATCTCCAAGTTTTTCTGCTTTAAAAATTACAATTTATTGTTCACAGTTCAAAGAATATAACACAACTAAACTCTAATATAATTTTTCAACAAAACGAAAAAGAAAAAGCAGAGCCTACTAATTTGAATCTAATATAAAGTTATGTAGTTTACAACAAAGCGAAATATAAAAAGCAAAGCCTACTTATTTGAATATAATACTTAGAAATTATACAAAGTTAGTTTTGTTAAATGTGTTGCCATTTAACAACTTTATTGTAAACTTAATTTCCCAATCGAATTATTTCATGACAATCAGCAGTTAAGTGGTTATCCAGAGCGTGTGATTTAACACAACTGGATAATTTTTAGTGGGGTTATATTAAGGACAGTGCCTATACGGAGCTGTAATCTGTAATGTGATTAACAAAACAGGACCGTCATTATGCAAGAGTGATTCAAAACTTTGATTAAAGAATCGGCATCTGTCCACGTGTTGGTGGTGGAGTAGACATTTGTCAGATCATTCATTTTTCATTCATAATTACTGAGCTTTTCTCTTCGTAATACAATAAACATTTGAATCATCTAAATCCAAACATTTTGTTTTATTTTGTTTTAGAAAACAAAACCTCTTTATTTATAAAAATATAATACAAGAACTTTACCGCAAATAAACTTCTAAATCGTTAGTAAAAGTACACTATTCAAGGTACGTAGTCAGCTAAGTTATCTGACTGTTTGACGTAAATTCTGAATTGCACAAAACCCAAATCACGAAATAAGTAGCCGCAGGAGGCAGGTTCGATAAAAAACTTAGAAAATAAAAATAATTTCATTTTGCTTATTTAAGGCAGAACTGTATGCTGCTATGGCGACTCGAGATACATTTCGATCAAATATAGGTTCGTTTATCTATCTATATGAGAGCACGCAGGCAAACTGTATTTCTTTACCCCCCACCCCCCGGGGGCCCATATATATGGTCTTTATAGAACTTCGACTATGTAGACACAGTGCAACTGGGGGAAAAAGGGAGCCCAGTCCCCTGAAGTCAGCAGGGGTACAACTGGAAACTCCACTTTATTTCCACGGGAATCAGTGACCCGCAGAGTTCCGTTATTTGTCTTTTTAGACACAGGCTGATTATTGAGGTTGGCCCTTTATGGGAGTATCGTGGTGGTTGTGGTTTCGCAGCCCTATATCAGTTTAATGGTTCTATGGTGGCCAGGATCATTTCGCCGTTAATGACAAGCTAGGTGAATGAATGCTAGACATGTGTTCTGGACAGGAGTTGGAAAGTCTCCAACTCTTCAGCAAGAAGTGATGATTTACAGCCCTGCTTTGGAATCATCGAAGTTGCAACTAGAAAGTTCTGTTGCATAGAATTATAGCTTCGCCTTTCTAGGGCAAGCATGACGTTCCAAATTATGCAGTGGTTTGATCCACCATCTGATTAAGGCTTCATGGCCAGGCGCGAATGTAAATCTAATCACACCCCCGCGGGCACATTTATCGGTCTTTATAGAATACTTGACTATCTAGACCTGCGCTGCTGGGGGTATAAGAGAGCCTAGTCCCCTGAAATCAGCAGAGGATAACTGGAAGCTCCACGTTATTTCCACGGGAATCAGTAAACTCCAGAGTTTCCGCTAATTGTCTCTTAAGACTTTTAGCTAATTCTCTGACTGATTATTGAGGTTGGCCCTTCGGGAGTATCGTGGTGGTTATGGTTTTGCGGCCCTCGCATGAATTTGGTTTGAGGGCCAGGATCATCTCCCCTTTAATCACACCTAAGGGTGAATGATCCGGATCCAGTGAGCATGCTAGTCTGTGTTCTGGGCCAGGAATTGGATAGTCTCCAGCTCTTTAGCAAGGAGTTGTGGTTTTCAACCCTGCTTTGGAACCTCTGAAATTGCAACTGTGAAAGACCTGCTGCTAGAATTAGTCTTTGGCTTCTTAGGGCATTAATGGCGTTGCTTTTCATTTTGACCACCATCTGATTAAAGCCCACGGCCAGTTGCAGATGTAAATCTTATCACGAAATGCATCTCTTTTCCATCTGGATAATTACTTTCGGGGTAAAAGAAATAAAAGTGATTACAAATAACTATATATCTCCAATCACGTTAACATTTAAATACTACTTTGCAACAAAATATTATTAACGCTTTTTTCATTACAAATTTAAAACAAATTAAAACTTTGTAACGATCACTTTAATTTGTCATGTCATAACACAAAGCCCCCACATTACAGTGGTATATGTACATAAAAAATATCGAATGTGCAAATGTGAGGTAATAAAGTAATTCAAATGAGTAATTTCAGGAATTAAGCTGGCATTCTTTAATATTTATTTAGTAAAAAGTTGGGGATATATAAAGCATGAAGCGTTAAACTCTTGAATGAAGAATTTTAAATGTATAAACTTACTATAAAAATCTGTATCACTTCGAAGATTGGTGTAGCTTTTCCTGGTAATCAGACTTTTTCTGAGAGCACTGTGCGCAATTTAAGAGTTAAATTCGAGGCTCACATTATTATTGCTGACAATAGACCGAAAGACTATGCTCATAGTGACCATAGTAATGAAAACACCAACACTATTCGCCTAGGCTATCAGGAGCCTGAAACTAGAGGTTTAATGGTCTATAGGCGCACACTCCCATAGGGGCGTTTGTGATTAGGACCAAATGGCCAAACGCTGACACAAACCAATATCGCATAGGTGGACTTTATTTTCCTACGTGAAAAATGAAAACAAGAGGAAACAAACTGAAGTGAGATAACCTACCAGAAGATATTTTCGAAGCATTATCTCCTGCAACATAATCTGAGTAAAAGAACATGGAATCAATCATTAAAATAGTTTCAAGAAGCAAAGATGTGTGATAAAATTTTTTGGTGCAACCTCAAATTTAAATTTTTCCAAGTCAAACAGTTTAAGCAGAAAGGCCGAAATAGGAATATTATTTAAACAAAATATCAAATGGTCTGAAAGTTACAGGTAGTAACTACAATGAGTTGGACTACAATTTCTACACTATAATTAAAATTATTGAAAACTGTAAGCAAATCCTAATTATGCGTATAAATACGCATCGTAAAACACAGAGGCAAAAATATAAAATTTTCAAATTATTTCTCAAAGGGATAAATTATTTCTCATTACAAGAAAGGAATTATTACTGTTGGATTTTCCTACTATTCAATGGTATAGATCCCGGGTTAATCAAAATTAAGTTGATCAAGATTTTTAAGTATTAAACAATTCAATTCAGTTTATTAAGTTCATGTGTAAAATTAAATTAATCTCCCCATCAACCAAAATGCGATTAAAAAAATATAAATGTTGATATTTACATTTTAAGTTTTAATAAACTGCAACAATACAAATGTTTCTGTTTTGTTAAAATTTTGGTTAAGATATCTGCGGCGTTTTCGTTAGTTGCATATTTTACATCGATTTCCTTGTCTGCGTACTTTTCCCTTACGTAATCATATCTAATATCTATGTGTTTGTTCTTCTTTTGTACTGTAGGATTTTGAGCCATAAAGGCGGCACTTTGGTTATCGCAGAGCATAGGAGTAGGAGATTCAATATATTCTTCAAATCCCATCTCATGAAGCACACATCGATTAAAAACAGTTTCCTTTGTACCTTGACATAAGGCGATGTACTCGGCTTCCATTGTACTTAAAGCTACGACTGACTGTTTCCGGGATTCCCACGCAATGGCACCACCTGCCATAAAAATAACCAAACCTGAATAGGACTTTCTATCATCGGAATCACTGGCCCAATCAGAATCTGAGAAACATTCAAAATTATTGATATTATTCGAAAACGTAATTTTACCTATTGGATATTTCTTGAGGTATCTAAGAATGTATTTGGCGGTTGCAAAATGCGGCAAAAATATAAAATATACACATTATTTCTCAAAGGGATTCATTATTTCTCATTACAAGAAAGGAATTATTACTAAACAAGAGTATAAATAATATATTGACATGAAATTAACAGCTTTCCACTAATATAAATTTTAAAAAGATCAAATCTAAAAGTGAGGCAGAAATAATCTAAGGCAAAAAAAGACGACCTCAACCAGAAATAAACAATTATCGGTGTAGAAATAAGCACTGTCACTTCAATACTCTCTATACCATTTTTATACTTACATCCCATTTGACTCTCATTCACTGTTTGCTTAAATTGATTATATTAATTTTATTGGATGACTGCAGCATAGGAAGCTAGGCAAATGCTACAAAGTATCAGCCAATTAGCTGAAACTGCAGTTGAAAATTAACCATAACAAATTTATATTTGAAAATTATCATGGAAAACTTGATTTTTGAAATAACTTTAAAAACCTCAGCCCAGATCTCAATCCTCCACGAGACAAGACTGTGTTGAGACTTGCTGTAGAAAATAGCCCCTCTCTGAGACCAGCATCAGCAACAAGCATGCGAGCCTTTCAGTAAGAGCATAAATTTAAGCCAAAAATGAACCACAACAGATCAACACACGAACTTCGTTTTCGATTTGCTAGAAAAATATTAAAGAAAATAAGCTGGATGCTCAAAAACAGCTTTAGAAACGTACAAAAATATTCGACGAAATATACACAATAACGTTTTATAAATTAGAATAAATTTTCATTAAGTGAGCGATTAACTCTACTCATGTACATACTCATATATCTTCTTCTTCTTCATTTTATAAATATTTAAATAATTTTTCAATTATATTAATGATCTGTCCCCAACACTTTTTTTTTAAATATGAAATGCTCTTGTTATATTCAATATTTTTGCTTAAATTTATTTATCATTGATTCATTTTACCATCAATTACTTTATGCATAAGTCAATAATCGTAAAACTGAGACAGAAAAATAACGACATATTATAATAAAAAGAAACAAGTATAACAATAATAAAAACACCAACGATAAATACTGACAAATGTTTGTCGCTTTATCCCATGGTAAATGTCAATAATGCAAGAGCTTAAAAATACCTTGGGGAATCAAGCAGAGTATAAAACATTTGTCAATATGTATTAATACTAGTAACACAAAGACAAAAATTCAAAAGTATAGGGTGTTTTTTTTAGATAGACAGATAGATAGATAGATAGATAAAGGGATAGTCAAAAAGATATTTTCGATATATGGAAAGTAAGTTAGTTTATTATTAATCCCATGACAAGCATTGTAAAGAGTTTTTCAGCAAAAGGTTTGCTTTCTAAAACAAGATTAAACATAAAATTGAGATTAAGATAATTCAAATTTTTTTTGTAAAGAGAAAAGTTCGTCAATTATGAATGAAAAAATGACATCTGTCAAATATGCACTTTTTGGCAAAATAGCGGCCTTATTTTAATCACATTACGGATTTTAAGTTTTTAAGCTGAAATCGATTTGATTGGCTCCGTAAAACTCTGTCCTTAACATAGCCACACAAAAAATAATCCAGTGGTGTTAAATCACACGATCTGCTCATTGTTGTGAAACTATACGGTCAAAAAATTTGGTTTGCAATAAATTGATCATTGCATTGGATGTGTGACATTTGGCACCGTCCTGTTGAATCCACATGTTAATGATATCCACATAGTCAATAATAGGCCAAAATTGAGTTTTTAGCATCTCGCGATAGCGTGACGCATTGACCGTTACAGCTTTTCCAGCCTCATCTTCGAAAAAAAGGCCCAATTACTTCTCCAGATTACATAGCATACCATACAGTGATATGTTGAGCATGCAAAGGCTTCTCAATAATCGCTCTACTATTTTCATAAACAAAATGCGGCAATTTTACCCTGACAAGTGAAAATGGGCTTCGTCTGAAAAAATGATTTTTTTAGAAAAACCAGCCGGTTGTTTCTGAATAAATTGAGCCGTCGGTCGGTCGTCTTCAATTCCTGCACCAGTTGAACCTTGCAAGGCTTCAAAGTCAAATCAAATTATTGTGGTAGCTTTGGATAATTCCAATTGTTGAAAACGTCAAGGAATTGACAAATTTGGACCTGCTTCAACACTGTGACTCACGTCTGCGATGTTATTAGTTAAACGACCCAGTCGAACACGCGTTAGTATTCGCACATTTTATATCGGGCCTGTCGACTGATTTAGCACCATTATTTTTTTTTTTTGGGCTATGTTAATGACCGAGTCTATAAGGAGCCAATCAAATCGATTTCAGCCTTAAAACTCAAAATTCATGATGTGATTAACGAAATGACCGCCATTTAGCCAAAAAGTGATTAGAAACTTTGATAAAAGAATCGACATCTATCAAAGTGGTCGTGGGGGATATTTCGCAGATATCGTACCACAATAAAAATTTGAATCATCTTAATCTCTCCAAAATTCTTAGCATTAAATAATTTCCTCTATAGCACTGCAGGGCATTTTTATTGTTTCAATTTTAACCTGCAACACAAACATTGAAAAATTGTAGCTAAAACCTTAAAAGAATATGTCACGTTATAAAACATAGAAAAAAAGGACATAAAACCTATAAAAAAATCAAGAAAATTTTGCTGGAATTGCAAAAAAATTTTTAAATCGCAACAAATTGACAACATGAAACAAAATACACAACACAAATGAACTCAGAGTATGAAGAGTATTTGTGTGTGGAAAGAAAATATTGTGGGCGCTTGGGTGAAGTTGTGGAATGAAAGTGAGAAAACACATTAATAATTTTGCTTTAAGCATACAAAATATATTATTGATGTCCTTTTTATGTGTTTTATGACTACGACTTTTTTTGTATATCGTACAGAGTTCCAATTTAACACACAGTTACGCCATCAAATGACTTGAGTGGCAAAAAATAAAGTAAAATAGTCATACTGAGAAATAATAAAATATTTATTTATTTTTATTTTTATGTTAGTACTAGTAAAATGTAAGGACTTAGATTAATCGATTCATGTTATCTTGAAGCTAGAAAATCTAGAATAAATTTAAAATAATCATTTTATGCTGTCGTTTTGCACAGAAAAATTATAGGATTTATGTAGGATCCACTAAACTTGTCGTGTTATTATTGCATTGGTATTATTGTAAAAGCTGTTAAATAAATCATTGTGATGACTTAAAATTCTCTCTTTGTTAGCAGAATGATAGAACGAATTTTTTGAAAATTATTAATTGATTGTATATAACAATTTCTGATGTCAAGTATTACGACACAAGAGCCCTTTCTTTTTGCATTAAATATAGAGTCCGCCAAATAACTGTTCTTTTTTTAAATACTATAAACAATACTACACAGCTTCGGCTGTGTGGTACGTAGCGCCGTCCTATTGAAACCAAAATGTTGCCAATATCCTCCTCTTCAATTTTTGTGAACAAAAATTCGTTCAACATGGCCCGATAATGATCGCAATTGACTGTAACGGCTACTCCTGACAAATGGCCCAATTATGCCTTTAGACCTATAAGAATTTTTTCCATTTTCCACCAATATTAAATCCACGAAAATTTTACCAAAGTTTATGCTTTACCAGTAAACATCAACGATACTGAAGTACTGATACCTGTCAAAATATAGTAATAGAAACATAGCTATTTCACGCTTTCATTCACACGTGCAAATTTAAATCACCAAAACAATTATCTTTGTTTTCTGTGGATTGACCTACTCCAAATGTAGTATTGGAAACAAAATATCAGTACATGGCTTCATATGTGTTATTTACTGATGTTTATATAAGCAGAATATTTATTTGGATATATTTGATCAAGTTGTGCAGATGCGAAAACCATGATTAAGAGTTAGAGTAAAAAACTTAGACACTTGAGAATGAATAGTTCGCTCCCAGCTATAAAAAAAATTCTCCTTTACTAAGCCAAAGAAGCTGTCTATCTGCTGCAGTCTTATGCAGAATTTTTAACTCTACTTGAACTCTAAACAATCAACAAGAGGCAGGTAATAGTTGCCTAGTTTCAGGTAAACTCATGATATTTTAGATAAGCAGAGCCCAACAAGCAAAACAATCTAAAAGACATTAATAATAGCCTAAGGTTAATCTTTAGCTGCCTAGTGGAGCCATTAACTATAAATGTCACCTACGTTGATCAATAAGGAAATGTAAGTATGTGAAGGAAAGAGGAGACCAACCAACCTCTAGAGTGCATGTCTGATTCTGGTTATTTTACGCTAAAAAGCACGGGCAAATACACACACAATATTTATATATAGTTAAGACCGAAACTTAATAAATGATGCCAATTTCTATAACTATCTCTCGGTCCCGAAAAAATCCTGCAGAAACAAAAGGAAAATTAAAAGAACTTTAATACTGAAGCTTGAAAAAGTACAATCAGAAGAATTAAATTATGATTGTTCTAACAATATGCACTTTCAGGGATCAATGTTTAATCGGAATTAATAAAAAACTTTTATGGAGTAGAAAAATTACAAAATTCTTTAGAGTAACCTAAAGTATTAATAGTACAAAGAGAACACTGAAGATGGCCAATAGCCGAAACCGGTTGGTTCACAAAAGAGGGCCGAAAACCGTACACAAATAAAAATATTAATAGTTCTCTAATTTATACTCTGCAAATATCTGCTTGAGTCCTTACATTCTTATACATCTATAATGTAATTTTTTTCTGTATGAGACACACGAAAATAAATACAAAAAAAAATAAAAGAAAACGAATTATAGAAATGGGTTGTTACAAGTCATTTTATAATAAACTCATATTGTTACAATAAATATTTTTTTGATTTGGAAAATTGCACCTCCTACTCACATATTTCACATCTACTTTTTATATAACCTTAAGCATTGATTTATTCTTTTTGTTTATTTCATATAAGCAACAATCAGCTATAAGTTTCATAAATATATTTATTTTTGGTGAACTCCCCTTTAATACATTAATTCCATAGCACTTTTTCTTAGCAGCATAAAACTAGTAATAAAGGAATAATAAAAAACAACAGGTTGATAAAATTTAATTCATTTTGTTTTAATTTAAAACCATTATTTATTAAAGAACTTAACCATTTAAATCGTCTGCAAAAAGCAGAGCTAAAGTATTATTAACATGTGTTTTAATATACACATCGCTGCTTTTATAATTTGAATAGTTAGATTAATTAAAACAGAATTCATCTGACTGAGTTTCATTTAGTATACTTTATTTTTCTTGGTATGTTTATATTTTTGTGTTTCCAGAGGGGTTTTCAGCAAGAAGTTTGTTTTCTAAAACAATATAAAACTAAAACTTTAGATTAGGGTTATTTAAATTTGTATTGTTTAACGAAGAGAAAAATTTGGCAATTATGAATGAAAAATAATATCTGGATAATGTCCACCACGACCACACTGACAGATATCGACTCTTTCATCAAACTTTTTAATCACTTTTTGGCAAAATCGCAATCCTATTTCGTTAATCACATCATGGGTTTTGACCTTTACATTTCGTTAAATTCGTGATATTTTTGAACAACCTTATCGGCCGATTTTAAGAATTTGATCTTTAAATTTGAGTCGATGGGCTCGATACAAAATGTGCGAACAACAACGCGTGTTCGACCAAGTCGTTTATCTGAGTCACAGTGTAGAAGCAGATCAAAATTTGTCAATTCCTGAACGTTCTCAACAATTGGGGTTATTCAAAACTGCCTTACAAGTTTCAACTGTTGCAGTAATTGAAGCTGGCTAACCATTCAAATCGCCATAGATTCGCTAAGTTCATTCAGGACAATCGGCTCGTTTTTCTTAAAAAAAATTATTTAAGACGATGTATGCCCATTTTCGTTTGTCAAGAATGTCAGCAAACAAAATTGCCGCATTTTATATTCTGGAATCCCAAGAGAGATTAATGAGAAGCCTTTGCATGCAGAACGTGTCACTATATGGTGCGCCATGTCGTCTGGAGGTGTGATTGGGTCGTTATGAAGCTGAAAATGCGGTAACAGGCAATGGATCAGTCTATCGCGAGATGCTAAAAAATCAATTTTGGCCCATTTCTTACGACATGGATATCACTGACATGTGATTTCAACAGGACTCACACAGCCAATGAAACGATCGCATAATTTCAAGGTCATTAGCAGGAAATGGCCAGCCAGCTCGTATAATTTAACACCACTAGATTATTTTTTGTGGGGCTATCTTAAGGATAGATTTTATACGGAGCTAATCAAATCGATTACAGCCTTAATATTCAAAAACCCTGATATGACTAACGAAATCGGACCCCCATTTTGCCAGTGAACATTTACCAGATATGATTTTTCATTCATAATTGCCGAAGAAAACTCTTCGTAATGCAATAAAAATTTGAAATTTATAAAACAAATTTCTTGTTGAAGAACCCTATATAAGAAATGGTTTCTTTGAAAATTAAATGAAAAGCTATAGGAAACTTTATTACCTAAAATCTTCCATTTCCATGAGACGTAATATTTCCAGCCTTTTTATTGCAAATATTAGAATCTTAATTCTTTCATTTAAATACTTTCACTTCACTTAAAAATTTTTTTAAATTAACAAAAAAAAAAGAACTTGTCCATTAAAATGGTTTTCAATTTTCTTTTATATCTTAACTAACATAAAAACAATTCGTAGAAATTGAAGAGCAAAATTTTATGCAAAAAGTTTTAAATTTAAATAGCCAAACGCAAATAACATTTAATATTAATGCTTTAAACCCTTTGGGTTGTTTTTGTCAAATATTTTTTTTTTGGAAAAATGACAATTATAGTAAAGTCCTTGCATTTCAAATTTGACAACAAAAGAAAAGCACACACACACATATATACATACAATTAAACGCATTTACATAAACACATTAACATTCGTATATAGTATATAGATTGTGCATTTTTAAAGGACAAATAAAAATTGTAGAAAAAAAGGACAATAAAAACCATTTATCCCCTTTTCAATAGCATTGTGCAGAAAATATGTACACAAAAAATAATGCTGTCTCGAACGTGGCTACAAAAATACGATAATCTATTGGGAAAAAATAACTTAGCAAATACTTTAAAATTGTAAGTTGTTATAAAGGATTTTCATTGGATTAAAGAAAAGTGCTATTGGGTCTATACGATGTGTACCTACATATCATTCAATTTTGTGGCTAACGGAACTCACAGAGAATTTGATTGCGGAATGTCCTTTATAACCTTAGGCTCATAAATGTTTAAGGGACATGGTTGCAAATGAGGCGATTTTTTGTAGTTAAACAACATTTCCTATTCAGTTAACTTCTATAGGAAGGAGATAAAGAAGATATAAAACATTTAAAGAAAACCGATGTACGGTGTAGAGAAAAATTTGTCATTTTTATTCAACTCTGTTATTATCGACACTAATTAGACTGCTGCTGATTAGCCATTTTATTAGTATTTTTTTTTTAAAGAGAAGTAGCACTTTAGGCAACAATGCCTATTTAGTCAAGTACCGTGCTACATTCTTTAGGAAAGGTATAGAGAAGAGCTGCAACAGGTGGAAGTAGAAGGATAGTCGGAAATTAACTGCCATATAAAGACAGTACAGCGACCACTGACTATGACTTAATCGCTGATCAGCCCCACCGACGCACAATTTTTATTTTTATAGTGAAAAAAACCAAGGTCGTTAACGACTGCATCAACAAAAATACCGAAGAAGGAGGCTGTAACACTGTAATATTTTAAATTTTGAATACGTGTATACAACAATCACCAAAAAGAATATATTTATATTTTATTTTTGGTTGAACACCTATCTACTGTGACTACATGATTGTTTTTTGGGAGAGCACGTTAACAAGAGAAAAGTGTGTTTAGTCCATCGAACATCACACTGAATTTTCATGCCAATAACATCAAGAGCTTCCGATTCCATAATACCAGTATTACACATAGTAATAGCCACAGCACCATTTCCGAACACAGATATTTGCGTAAGCATGCAACATTGCATCTTACTGGCATTAAAATCAACTATATTCGTACAACCCCATTCGGAGATCGCCGCGAGATCATGTTCTGCCTTTTAAAACTCACCTCCAACTGGTTCGGTCTATTACCCCAAATGAATACAAATGACAAACGTTCCTGTCATCTGCGAAAGAGTATAAAGATTTAAAAGTTTGACAAAGAAGGTCGTTTAGAAAAATAAGAAATATGGTAGGAGAAGAAACGGAGCCTTGCGGTCCCCCTGAATTAAGTTTAAACTCATCTGATGAAATGACATCTATAACACTTTGAAGTCCATTCAATATTTTGGGTTAAATTAAATGATTTCTACAAATATAGAAATAAAAAATTTACTACGAAGAAAATTTGCAGTTACAGGTAGACCAGGAACTCAAACTCACGCCACGATTTGGAGTGATTTTTTTTATTTTTGCTTAACTTTTTTCTCGAATTCTTTAAGTAAAGATAAAGGAACTCATTATGTATTAAGTAGTTTGGATTTGTTCCGTCACCAAATGAAATACTGTTGCCATTTTCTTCAGTGTAAATCTTCATTGCTGGCTGTTTGTTAGGAGTAACCGGCAAACGCTTTCGATATGATGTAGTTCTTTCATTAGTTTAGGTAGTTTTTTCATTAGAGTCATGTAGGTAGATTTCCCCCAGCTGGGATTTTGTGCGGGGCTAATCTAATAATTTCATCTTTTATTATTATCTAGGTAAGTGTTACGATTCATAAATTTACGGATTTATAGTTTTGTAAGGTGCACCTGTAGGCTAGTAGGCAGTGTACTAGCTTGTCAGTATGTGGGTTGTGGGTTCGATTCCCAACGAAGACCTTTGTTTTTTTTTCACTACAAAAATAAAAATTGACTGTCGTTGGGGCTGCACAACGATGAAGGCATATTCACTGGTCGCTGTGCTGTCTTATACGGCAGTTAATTTCCGACTATCCTACTTTCACCACCTGTTTCATCTCTTCTCTATACCTTTCCTAAAGAATGTTGCACAGTACTTGACTAAATAAACATTGTTGCCTGAAGTGCTACTTCTCTTAAAAAAAAAAAAAAACAAAAAAGTGTGTCCGCCTGAGGCTGTTTTTCGTTTGTTAGAGTGGTGTGAAAATTGTGTTAAAAGTTTTTGTTTTGTAGATTTACATGCCTTCAAGAATGTCTAGTCTTCGTCCTTTTTTGCTAGGATGAAGTAATGTCATACACTCACTTATTTCCCTTGGTGCGTGCCTGTAAATGACAAGGTGTAATGCAAAGTTGGAGTCCTATCTTTTGCGTTTGTATGAGCGCATGTGTTCTGTAAATCTTGTTTTTAGTGTCCGTTTAGTTTGTCCTATATAAGTATGTTTACAGGTACAAGTAAGTCTATATACACCGAAGAAAATGTCAAAAATAGTGAATTAGATGTATAAAATCTTATAGTGGCCAAAACTTACGTCACGCTTTTCTCAATGTTTCGTTGATTACGGGTATAGCGCTGGTAGAACTAACTAAAAGCCCTTTTGGGAACTATATAAAGACGACCTCTTTTCAAGCGTTGCCCAATTAATTCATCTAATATTTAATATAGCATACATGTTGAAACCTAGCATTAGTGTCGACGTATAGATTTTTACTGAAGGCACTACAGCCTTAAAAGTGGGTAAAGGAATGAAAAATTAGATAATTAAAATTTTTTAGCACATAAGGAGCCTATGCTGCAAGAAGCGATGTTTAAAAAAAAAACACAAAAAAATTTCAAAATATTGCTTGGACGCTTCAGAATCCATATACGCTCATGCTCAACTCAGAAATTTTAAATTCTACATTAAGACACTCTTGATAATATGTACTTGATGCAATCATATTACATTTTCATTGCACAGATTATCACACGCTGAAAAGCAAAATTTTCAAAATGCTCATGTAGTTGAAATTGAAAGCAAAAAAACGGACTTTATAATTTAAAAATAATTATCGTATGGAATTCAGTAATGGGGCACTGTCTTAGCTTCAAAATTAAAAAAAACATCAAACATTCCAAAATTAAATTTTACGCCTCGGCTCTGCTACCACTTTTTGCTTTGTTTAGAGTCAAAATCTTTGCACAGACGACAAGTCATTTTTGGAATCATGAAACATGACCCAGTACACAAATATTTATATTATCGTAATTTTATGCGACTGAGTAAAATAGTTTTCAAGGTCGTAATTCAGAAAGATGAGCTCTGAATATTACCGGCAACTGTAAAAAAAATTAAATTTATTTTGAAAATTATTGTTTATTATAGAACTATTACTATACTATAATGAAGATTTTATAAATAATATAAAGAAATTTACCCTTATTCGAAAAATAATCTTCCGGCATTATACTTGGAACTATTTTATATACCATCTTCACATCAGGTATGCCAATTACCGAACATTAGTGAGATCTTTACAGATGATACAGCTGTTTTAGCAAAAGTATTCTCTAAACAATGCTTCAGTTAAATTTTAAGCCAAACATAGAGCACTTGATACTTGGTCAAACAAGTAGAAGATTAAAGTTAACACTGAAAAATCCTCACCGTTACTTTTTCCTTAACCCCTTGCCTTACGATTTAATTTTGAAGAAACATGCGTGCTCAGACCATCTTATTTTAATGCAACTCTGCGCGGGTGTTATCAGAAAATAAAACTAAAATATTCTAACTTTAATTACAATTGTTTTCTTTTACAAAACGCCCAGTACCGTTATCTACAATGAGATAATTTTAGAGAACAAGGAAGGTAAGATAATGAATAAATATCATAACGGTTGTTTTTAAGTTTATTAAATTTACTACTACTGATTTTGACACATTAAAATATGCGGCGGGCATAGCCCGTCAATGTCGAATTTGGCACAGAAAATATTTGCGGGCGACACTCGTCATTTCCACTTAAGGGGTTAAGACCAGGCTGTGGTTATTTAAAATAATACTCCAATTGTACAAAATGACTGTGTAAAATACTTAGGAATTCATATAGATAGAAGATTAATATGGAACTCGTATATAACAGCAAAGTAACTGCAATTAAATAATAAAACTAAAAAACTTTTTCGGCTTTTAGGACCAAAATCTCGTTTAACTTTTAAGAATATAGTCGTAATTTATAAAACAATATTAAAATCCGTGTGGACTTACGGAATGCAGATATGGAGAACAGCCAGCAATTTAAATATAGGGATATTGCAAAGACATCAATCCAAAATCCTGAGGTTAATTGTTAACACCCCATGGTTTGTGTAAAATTATTCTACTCACTCTGATCTCTGTACACCACGATAAAAGATGAATCAAAAAAAGGTAGCAGCTATTTATAAAGGTTAAGCCTTCACATCATTCCATTAGCAGTAGCCCTACTTGATGAAATATCCTGAATCTGCCGTTTACGAATTTATTATGTTATTATATTGAAAAAATTAATTTACACGGTAAACAGAAAAACAAAAAAAAAATTATATATATATATATATATATATATATATATATATGTATAATATAATATATTTATATTGATTTAATTTTTGTTTTTCTGTTTACTGTATGAATTAATTTTTTCTTATCAATACAATGCTGATCTCAATGGAGTTCAACATTTTATGTGTTTTTTATTGTATCAAATTTACTTATTATCCTTAAATAGATAGATTGTTAATAAAGGATTTTAAGGAAACAAAAAATAATCTTCTGGCATTATAATTTAAATATGACTTCTGGCATATGACAATTACGGCTGGTTCGGAGGTAGTCTAAGTGAGGTTTATTGCTAAACAAAATAGTTGACAAAATCACTACCAGTTAACAAAATTTACACAACGTAAAGTTCAATACCTTTATAGAAAACATCTCATACTTAGATTTACCCTTTCTAACAACAAATTCAAAAAATTGTCGAAATTCGAATTTTATTTAAACATTATTATGTTAGCAATCCAAGTGAATTCTGCTTTAAAAACTTTGAAACTCTGATTTGTAAAATTCAATTTATTGTTTAACATTTTTGCTTTCCTCCTCCACTGAAAGGAAAATAGCATTTTATTGTTTTACACTGAAGATATTTTAAACGAAGCAAAACGTTTATGAACTTTCTTTTTTACTTTTGGGAAATTTTGATTAGTTTTAAAATGTTTGTGGAAACATTTGGTAGATTTTTCTCTTGTAGTAGATTTTTTGTGTTGTAGTAGTAGTAGTAGAATAAAACGACCTTGACTTTATCGTAATTTTTAAATTGGTTTTTTTGCTACTACTCTTATATTTTTTATAATTTATTTAATTAAATTTTTGCTTAAGCCTTATATATAATTTTTTAGTATTTTTATTATTCTTTTATTTATTAATTTTTCTATATTTTCGGTTGGTGTAATTCGCTTATTTTCTTCGTAATTATACATTTTTCCGGAAAAATAGGTTAATGTCCATATTTTAACAATTAATTTCTATAAAATATTTGGCAACTCTTATACAACATGAATGCTGCTATTTAAATTATTGCGTATTGTCTCCTGCATACACATTCTCGTTGTGAAAGTCTCACTATACAGATGAAATAAATTACTCTTCTGTTTTCATATTTAAATAAAACAATGTTAAACCAAAATAAAATTTATCAATGAATATGAATACTTAGGAATTTCATTTGAAAAATAATGAACATTATTATAGCAGGTGGTCTATTCAAATGCACAGTGTATTGATACCTACTCAAAATTTTAAACCAGTAGCCGTTCTTTTAAAAGCAGGATATCAAGTTACTTGCCATGATGAATGTAAAAATGCTAATAAGCAAGCATATCAATCATAAGTAAGTAAATGTATCTTGCAATTTTAACACGCCCTGACATTTTGCAGTCGTCATAAAAAATGACTCAACTAAACACTGATCCACATAAGGAGTATAGGATTAAACTGAAACATATACCTTGATACTGATTTGGGAAATTCGACTATTATTTAAAATAACCACAGGATAATGGCCTCGTCTTAAGAAAAAAGTAATATGTGAGGATTTTTCAGTGTTAACTTTAATCTTGCATTTATATAAGCACGTATCAAGTGCTCTCAGTTCAGCAATATAACTCAAGCATTTTTTGTACAATTGTTTTTTGCTAAAGCAGCTGTATCGTCTGCATAAGTTCCCACTAAAACTTGTTCGGCAATTGTCATATCTAATGTGAATGGTGTGAACAATAGGTCCAAGTTCAATGCCAGAAGATTATCTTTCGAATAAGGGTAATTTTTTTTATATTAATTTTAAAATCTTTATTATAAAGTTGTCATAAATTTAATAGTTATATAATAAATAATAATTTTTTAAATAAATTTAATTTATATATAATTAATCGGAATCATTTTCAATTTAAGCAATTTTAATCTGTGCTTGATTCCTTCAAATAAATATTTCGTGATATTCTCACAAAATATTTATTAAAAAATATTTATTAAAAAATAAACATTTTATGATATCCTCATAAGACTCTTAGGTTCTTCTATACAATATTGGAGTAAAATTCACTGATGAGATAGTTGAGCAATAGTGAAATTGCAATATGGATATGCTCTCCTCCACAGTAATACATTTAAAAACTTGTAGTTGAATAAAGGTTTTATGAGAATATCATAAAATGTTTATTTTTTTAATAAATACGTGGACAGAAAATCATTCACAGGCTGTAAATGTCATTTTTATGTAGAGAGTCCGAGTGTCTTTTTGGATGCAGCAAAATAAGCGGTTTATTTAACGCCGCTTTTACTTGAAATTTATTATTTATTTATTAATTATTTAAAAGACGACACCGCGGTTATTTATGTCGATAACCAAGGAGCCCAAAAGTTAACCGAAAATCCTATACATCATAAAAGAAGCAGGCATATTGGCATAAAGTGTCATCATATATGGGAATTGGTTCAAGACAAGAAAGTAAAATTAGAGTATTGCCCAACAACTAATATTGATTGCTGATTTGATAACAAAGAATTTATCGAAAATAAAACACCAAAATTTAATGAATTAATACATTTGAAATAAATTGTTTCTTTTTTAAAACAACATCCATGTTGAGAAGGGGTGATAAAATATATGGCAACTCTTATACAACATTTATGCTGTTATTTTAAATTGTTCCGTTTTACCCCCATACACATTCTCGTTGTGAAATTCTCATTGTTTAAATAAAATAAGTAACCCTTACATTTAAATAAAATAAATTTAAACCAAAATAAAATTTATCATATTAAATACTGAATGACATTATATTACAAGATTTAAACCAAAATTAATTATAACAAATATATACATTTTGATTCATAAAAAATATTCTGCAGAATATTTCAGTTCAAAATCGTACACATTGTACGAGATGTATAGGCTGGCATATGCCTGTATTGCGAAATATTTATAACGACAAATGTAAACAAGTCAGCCATGTCACCAAAAATCAATCGTGTCAAAGTATAAAAAATTCTGGGAAAAATAAATAAGACAGCAGTTAGTGGAAAAAATGTGTTAAAATCGGAACAAACATAAAAGCCTTTAACTTGAAAGGAACTGTTAGATTTTAGAGATCCGCCATGATAAAAGTTATTGTAGATTCTGATCTTTAAATGGTTAAAATGTTTTAGCAATTGGCAATAATATGTCAGTAGCAATCTTTAATAATTTCTAAGGGATTTAGACAAGTTAATACTTCATTAAATGATTTCGTTAAAATGATGTTATATATCGTGTTTCTCAATAAAAAGTTTATTTTTCAATTCACCAACAAAATGATATTTTTGACATTTAGTTTTTGAAGTATTCGTAGTAGACGCATTGGGAATTGTTACAATGAATTCAATTTCCCATGAAAATCGCATCAATATATAATTAAAATTCACAATGAAAATGGAGGTTCTATTAAAGTAACAATTCGTAAAATTTGTGATAATTTCAGACAACATAATAGTCCTTCTAAAACCGCTATTCAGTCAATAGGCTCTATTCAAAATGTGCGATCAACAATGCGTGTTTCACTAGGTCGTTTAACTGAAAACATCTTAGCCGTGAGTGTTGAAGTAGACCCAAATTTGTCAGTTCCTGGACGTTCTTAATCATTGCGGTTATCTTAAACCACCATTTTTTTTGCGTAAGGCTTGGCTTTGAAGCCTTTACATGATTCAACTGTTGCAAGAATTGCCGCCGAACGACCATTTACATCGCCGTAGATTTACTTAATTCATTCAGAAACAACCGTCAGGTTGTGTCAACAAGCAAAATTGCCTCTTTTGGGCATCTGAAAATCCTAGAGCAATTATTAAGAAGTCTTTGCAAGCTCAACGTGTCAGTGTATGGTGCGCTATGTGGTCTGGAGGCGTTATTGGGCCGTTTTTATCGAACGTGAGGTTGGAAATGCGGTAACGGCCAATGGATCACGCTATCGCGAGATGGTATTAACTTAATTTTGGCCTATTATTGAAGACGTGGATATTACTCATATGTAGTTTCAACATGACGAAACCAATTTTCCCGATCACGTAATTTCACAACAATCAGCAGTTAAGTGGCCAGCCAGATCGTTTAATTTAACACCACTCGATTATTTTTTGTAGGGCTATGTTATGGAGAGAGTCTATACGGAGCCAATCGAATCGATTTCAGCCTTAAAACTTAAAATCTGTCATGTCATTAATGAAATAGGAGTGCCGGTTTTCCAAAAAGTGATTAAAACTTTGATGAGAGAATCGACATCTGTTAACGTTATTGTGGTGGATATTTGCTAGATGTCATTTTTCCTTCATAATTGCCATACTTTACTCTGTGTAATACAATACAAATTTGAATTACCTTATCTAAATTGTTTGTGTTATTTCGTTTTAAAAAATAAACTTCTTGTTGAAAAACTCTTTAAAAGCCGGTATTCTATGGACATGAATGCGTATTCTGTATAATATTAAAATTTCTTTGAAAAAAATTAATCCAAATAGACCCCAAATAACACAAAGTTCTATTAGAGTTAAAATTAAAATATAAATAATAAACAGTAAAAATTAATATCACCTATAATTTTTTGTACTTTCAGCTCCTGATCATCCCAATTATCGTGGTAATTTTGATTCCAAATCTACAATGCAACATGATGCCAACTCACTGTCTTTAGAAAATAATGAAGTATACAATAAAGCAAGAGAGGCTACAGTCTCTTCGTCACAAGTTTCAATTTCTGGATTTGCAACAATTTGTGTATTTAATCAATTGATAAAATTAATTCAATTAAACCATATATAGCAATTATTTATGCTTTAATCCATTAACAACTTTAATCAATTACAAAAACAATAAATGACAAAGCCACTTACAAATGTAACACACATTTATGTATATGTAGAAGCACTTTTCATTTAACGATTTTTACATTTCACTTTTATATATTTTTTATTTATATTTAACCTTAATTTTCAATGTAATTTTTTTTATTTTTTATAAAAAAAAGAACATAGCATAAAAACCAATTTGTTAACTGAATAAAGCGACTAACAAAAATGCATTTGTTTTAAACCCAGCTTTAGTATAATTTTTCAAAGATTATTATGTAAATAAGAAAACTTTTTATATTTAATAAATTTTAAATTAAAATTTTAAATACAGCACACAGGTGGTGGTATAATTAGCTACAAGAATAAAAGAATAACACCTAAATTTATAAATTTTTTTATATTTTTATGATAATTGGCATCATAGTTTTTACACTGTTTTCTCTTGCTGCAAAAATAATATTTTTTATCTTTTAACAATTACTTCTCTTGAAAGAAAAACAAAATTTTGCTTACACTTAAGCTTTTTAGAAATAGTGATTGTAAAAATTATTAAAACCCCGTAAAAAATTAAATGTTTAACAGGGTATTTAATATAATTTGTAAAATAAATAAAATACATGTATTTATAAATCTTAATTATAAAACAAATACATATAAATATAAATATATATTTAGTTAAACACTTAATGCAAAAGGCCAATTGTTTAATTATATAAGTAAAAATATATAAAAATAAAATTTGCGTATGTTAGTTTTTAAAAAAGGAACGCTAAAAAAAAGTGGACAACAGAAAACTCATAAAATTCATAAAAATATAAAAGACAAGTGTATTAAATAAAAAATTATTAAATTTATTATAGCAACAGATGAAATTTCATTGAAAAATGTTGAAGTAAATTTTAAATTTATTTTAAAGAAAATGTAAGTATAAAAAGATAAGAATAGATATTAAAAATCTAAGGCCAAACTATGGACGTACAACGACCAAACCATAAGCTAAGTTAACACACATCAAGTATACCCAAGTTATATAAAATTGTAACAGCTATGAATAAAGTATAACCGACTTTGGATCAGTCACTAAAAATTGTCTTAAAATATTGCTACAACTCGCCATAATAGTTTCTTTTAATGCAAACATATGATTATTTGGTTAATTTAAATAACAACATATGTCCAATGACTAATTAACAACTTTGATATACAATTTAGATCAAGAATATTTCAAATTTTCATTGTATTACGAAAAGAAAAGTTTAGTCATTTTGAATGAAAAATTTTATTTGGCTTGTCTACCATAATCACGCTGATATTTATCGATTCTTTCATTAAGATTTTAACCCATCTTTTGGTAGAATGGCAGCCCTATTTTGTTAATCACATCACGGATTTTAAGTTTTAAAGCTGAAAACGATTTGATTGGCTCCGTATAGACTGTGCCCTTAACATAGACTCACAAAAAATAATCCAACGGGCCATTTTATTGGCTGTGTGACCGTCCTGTTAAAACCACATATCAGTGATATCCACATCGTCAATAATAAGCCAAAAATGAGTTGTTAGCATCTCGCGATAACGTGGTCCTTTGACCGTTACCGCATTTCCAACCTCATCTTCGAAACAAAACGGGCCAATCATGCCTCCAGACCATATAGTGCATCATGCAGTGATTCCTTGAGCATGCAAAGGCTTCTCAATAATGGCCGGATCGCAAATTTCACAACAATCAGCAGTTAAGTAGCCTGCCAGATAGTGTAATTTAACACCATTGGATTATTTTTTGTGCGGCCATGTTAAGGCCAGAGTCTATACGGATCCAATCTAATCGATTTCAGTCTTAAAACTTTAAATTCGTGATGTGATTACCGAAATAGGACTGTCATTTTGCCAAAAAGTGTTTAAAAACTTTGATGAAAGAATCGACATCTGTCAGCGTGGCCGTGGTAGACATTTGCCAGATATCAGATTGTTCTACAGGAACCAATATATCTTAAACGTTACTTCAAAAGCTATTATGTAAAAGGGTTATACCTAGAGGTTGTGTGCAAGATCCAATGGTGAATATAGTGAACTCTGGTAAGGACTTCATTTCTAAAATATCTAAAATATGTTTTTCTGCTGAAATTCGGTTTTTTTACATATTCCTCTTCTTTCTTTTTCAATTGTATTTAATTCGATTTAATGTATATACAAGTAAATGTCTCAAAAATGCAATATAAGACAGCTTAAATGTCTCATATTTAAGTTCTTCTTAAAAGTTATACAAATATACAAATCTACAATTGATAACTTCCACGTAGATAGAACTGAAAAATACCAGCGAAGGTTTCTGGCCCTGCTGATATTTAACCTTTATTCCCTTACAATTGATAACGAACTTAAGCGTAATTGAAAAATAATACCTCATTAGTAAATTTCTTATATTCAATGACAAATATAGCCGAACATTTTACTCTAACTTCTTATGTTGCCTATCTTAATGTCATTTGGATTTAAAAATAAAATTGCAACCATAAGAAAGAAATTAAAAAAGAAAATTAAGAAAAATTTTATTAAAAGTCTCCTAATCTTAGCTTAAACAAGTAGAAATGGCCATAATTTCAATGAGTTTATATTAACTATTCTTTAAATTAGTAGATATGAAAATCATATTATATTACAAAAATAACCACATTACAGCTAATATATCGACAATGAAATTAGTTTAAAATTCAAATTGTAAAAGAAAATTTATATTAAAAATTATTTCTTTTAATAGCCACTTATCATAATAATGTTTTGTTTTTCCAAGAAACAAATAAAATGATAATTATAAAATGCATCACAATCAACAGCGGCAGTGGTAAAGACAAACCGCGCCAACAACGTAATTTTAAAATAAATAAAAGAACGCAAGATATACAACAAATAAAACACTTCATTCTCATAGCACTCATATACTGTTATTTAACAAACACATTAGTTAAGTACCACTTCCGTTTCCCTTATGTCAACATTATGCATGCACATACAAATGAAAAATGTTTGCTTGCAGGTCCACATGTTAATATTTAAACAAAGTATTAAAAAAAAAATATCTCACACTCTCTGGCTGGCTGTTATTTTATTCTTGTTCTTTTTTTTCTATTTTTTTAAACACATATAGGACATTTTTTCCTTTTGTCTATACCACATTGTAGGGGAGTGATTGTTGAATAGATGCAGAGGGAGTTAGATTGGGTACACAACATGTCAAGCAAACAGCTAGTCAGCCAACCAAACAATATGCACACGTCATACAGTTACATTTTTCCTGTATTTTTTTCCATCTCTTATGCTTTTATGTGACTTTGAGCTAACGACAGCAATCTTTGCAGGATGTTAGATAAAATATTTTTATTGTAATTAAAATCTGCTTTTAAAAGAGGAAAAGTATTTTGCAGAAAGAAACTAATAAATGATGTGGGAACAAATTTCTTGTACAATAGAAAAGAGGGCGGTCCCTTATACGAAAAGATAATGTTATGTGATATTGAACAAAAATATTTTTACGTTTTAAGTGCTTTACAATTTTTATTTTAATTTATGTAAATTTATTTGCGAAGTTGTATACAATTTTATTAAAAACATTGTTTTAAATACACGCTTTACCAGCATTAACAACAACATATGTGTTCCATTTTGTGTTGCACTTTGTGCAGTCAGATGACTCGTATTAGCAATAGCTACTTATAGGTGAGTTAAAGCGTCTAGATTATTGCAACATAGAAAGATTTGCCAGTTTTTTCTTATTACTCAATAAAATAATGTTGGAACAAAAGCTTATGACCAAACCTAAATTAAGTGCCCCTGTAGGCTAGTAGGTAGTGTACTAGCTAGTCAGTATGGGGGTTGTGGGTTCGATTCCTAACGAAGGTTGGGTTGGTTTTTTTTAACTACAAAAATAAAAATTGACTGTCGGTGGGGCTGCTCAGCGATGAAGGCATAGTCACTGGTCGCTGTGCTGTCTTTATACGGCATTTAATTTCCGACTATCCCTCTACTTTCACCACCTGTTTCATCTCTTCTTTATCCCTTTCCTAAAGACTGTAGCACGGTACTTGACTAAATAGGGATTGGTGCCTGAAAAATAGCGATTCCAGGGATGTCTATATGCCAAAAATGTCTAAAGAAAATATATATATATTTTTTTTCATTCTTATTTATTGAATTATCAATTCCAATTTAATCTAACAATAAGTATTCAAATTTTAAATCAAACAAACAAATTTGTAGGTTCCGCGGGTGGTTTATTCTAATTTCTTACGTCTCCTATGTACAGCTAAGTGAAAGAGTGTCCCTCCTTCTCAGCCGAGTGCGTCCTTTATAATGCAGAATATTGCGTGCAAGAGTATTTGGGTGAAGCTTGAGTTTTTCTATATATTTTGTTACGTATATTAATCACACAGGTTTTACCAAAGGTATATCTAGATTTGGATCTTGTTGCTTAAGTAATTAATTTTAGTTATAAATAAAACGGATTTATATGAAAAGTAAAAAATCCTTGTGGCTACTTGTTTACTTGTTTTACTTGTTTTCAGGTTGAAATCCTGTTAAATTTGTAATTGATTCAATTATGTATTAAATAAGAAACTTATTAAATTTTATATTAAATGAAAAAAACTTTAAATAGCTACAAATACTTCTGTTTGTGTAACAGGTTTCCTTAAACATTTGTTTTGTGAAGAAATGCCGTACGGAAAGGACATAATTTTTAAAGCTAATATTTTTTAAAAATTTTTTAATACAGATTATATCGCAATTTTTTTCCAACGTAGTTCTTTCATATTTATTTTTCAATTCTAAAATGAACTATAATAAAAATTATATTAAATAAGTAATTTAAACTTTAAATCAAGGATATGATCTTTTTATTATTGATGGGATATCGGCTGCTGATGTCACCTAATGTTTGAAACCAAATAGACTATTCAATATAATAATAGAACTGTAGATTTTGTTACTTAAAAATAAAACAGATTTTGAGTGACAAAAATTCGTGCTAGTTTTTCAAAACATCATTCACAAATTAGTCACATTCATGCAGTCAAAATAAATCAGCTATAAGTCATTTGACGCGTTAGTAAATAACCTTTGAAATGAGATATAACTTCGCTTTTAGCTTTATAGGTCGCTTTCAAAGAAGAATGTAAACATATCATTATCTGGACAATAGCTAACATGAAAAAAAATATTATATATTTATTTTTGTGATCAGCACCTACTAATAAGTCCCCCCGGGAGGCATGCAGTCTTGATAGATCTCTTCCCTATCTTGACATGTCTCTTCGGGTAAAAAAGGTGGCACAAGTCGCCTGGACTAGTAGGGGCCCTAAGCTGTAAGAGACATGGGAGTCTCGAACTCTGGCCAGTGAATTTAATACACCCATACTGGTATCACGGGCTAAAGACCTGTTCTGGTTATTGGTAAATCCCTTCGGGGAATTACCTGGTAGTTCTTGGTTTAATCAGTCCTTGGATAAAATATCCAAAGAGATGTTAACGTAGACTTAACAGCCTAGGACTTTGGATGCATGGCGTATTAAGTTGGATATTGTCCAATTCTTCAACGAGAGACATGGCCCTGCTATTGTGTACTCAAAAAGTGCGACTAAAGCATGCATACGCGCGGTTGCAGGCTGGTGTTTCCTACACCCAATGGTAATACCATCGTCAGATTAACACGTTGCGGCTAGGTTCGTCAGCACCTGTCCGCAACCTTATCATATACATACATACCCCCTTTTGATTTCATAAAGTATTGACAGTTTTCTTCTATATAGCGCTTAAATAAATTGTGATTTTATAATTTTTATGTTTATTATATGCACTTATATGATTAACAATGAGAAAGATTCAGGATAACTTCGGAACCTGTCTTGTAGCACGGCCGAAGGAGTCTTCATATATGCAAGTTATTGAAAATAACAAACCTAATAGCGAAATTAACATAACTTTTTAATAGGATTAGTTTTTAGTGTCAATCCCGGGGCGTATCATAATTTTATATATTTATACCACTAACTTGGTTACCTTGTGCATATATGCCGTGGTGACCCGAAAGATTATACTATATACTTGATGAGCTTGAAGTCAGCGGAAACCCTGATGGCAGACCGAAACAGTTCTGACGTGCAAATCGATTGTCAGAACTGAGTAATGGGGGCGAAAGACCAATCGAATTATCTGGTAGCCGGTTTCCTCTAAAGTTTGTCTTAGGATAGCTGGTGCATTTAAAAGTTATGCAAAATATTCTTATCAGATGAAGCCAATGATTAGAAGCCTTAGGATTAAAACGACCTTAACCTATTCTCAAACTTTAAATGGGTAAGAACCTCACCTTTCTTGATATGAAGGTTGAGGTTGTTATATAATGCGTCCAGTTGGCCACCAAACGTAATGTTACGGTGCCCAAATATTAACGTTAAAAAAGGATTTTTAAGCCAGCTTCATTAATTTCTACCAAAGTCATTTTTACCAAACTTTTTTAAAGTTAAAATTGTTTAACTTACATAAGTCACTCATTTTGCAAATGTCGACTTTCGTGCAGAAAATTGTTCACCAAAAACGATTACATTTGCAACTAGTGGCAGTTTGATGTAAAATAATACTTTTATTATAATAAAGTTTTTTAAATTTTATACCTAATATTAAATAAAATTATTCTTAGGGTAAAAAATTAATCACTTTTTGAACCTACTAATGTAAATAACGTTATTATTAAGTCGCATATTTACCTTCACAAAACTCTTAGCTGGGGTGTACGAGTGTTTGACTTTGCAGCGTAACCACATGAGTCCTCTTTAGATTTTTTCATAAATTTGTTTTTTTGCTTTCACATGATTTTTTTGTTGTTATTATTTTTCTGTTATTTTTTTTTTTTTTTGAAAAATATTTGTAGCAACATTTGATTGTTGAACAGTTACCCCTTTTTACATTTTGACTTTATTCTGAATGTCTCCCTCGAAAATCTTAACCTCTCTCTCTCAGTCAACGGCTATCCTTTCCCAACATCTTGTGCCATGTTAGAGTAAAGTGCTTTTTTATTATTCTTTGTTTGTATGCAAGTGCGTTTAACTTTGTTTTGTTGTTGTTGCTGTTGTTGCTAAAAATGTAATTGCAGGCCTCTTGAAATACAAGTGTTCAAATGAGGCTGTGTGTATGGGAGTTTGTGAGCATGTAGAAGCATTTAGATATTTGTTTTGTTGTTATTGTTGTTGTTATTTTTTTAATGCATGAGTGATAATTAAGTGGCCACATTTCTGTCCTCTTCATTTGATGTGGCAATTTTTTGCTTTATTCATATACTTATTCTTCGTTTTATAATCCTTCTTTGTTTATTTTTGCATTTCGTTTCGCTAGCTTTTTTCTCTTTAACTTTTACATTTGCCATTATTTACAAATTTGTTTTCTTTTTTTATATTTATTCTTTGTCTTATTGGTTTATATTGCTCTTGAGTTTTAATTTCATGCAATTTGCTGATTTGTTTTTCTAACCTTTTACTTCAAGATTAAAAAGAATATAAACAAGGAATAAGGAAAAATACTCGCATATTATCTGCACTTTAGTGTTCATAATAATGTTTTTCTAATGCATATCCTTACCAGTAAATTTAATATTTATAAGTTAAGTTATGATTTAAAGAGGGGCTTATGACATATAAACAATACTTGATATCTTTACTTTATTTAATATTAAGATTTGATATCCTAAGTGTAATTTACCTTATGTTATATTGAAAATATTTACAAAAATACTCACAATTATTTTCGTAATTATTGTTATTGCAAAATTTTGAGCATTTCAATGAAAATCATGAATATCCTTCTATTAGATACTGGATATCATATTCTCAGAAGCTTATTCCATGGCCGCCATAGAGGCAGTTTTGAAAATATTATATGGTCAGGATATATTCGTTGCACTAATTGGTTGTCAAGCGGTTTATCTACAATGTGCAATATTAATAAGTTAGGCGGAGAAAAGCATTCCTCTATTTAGATTATTTTACCATAGCACAATATCACAGTTTTACAATAATTAGTTTTGTTTTTCACAGGTCTTACAGGCTCTACTCTATATTTAAGCCGATCCTTGTTTATGGCTTTAAGTAAAATAATTCAATTAAATTTCATCAAAACAGGTAAGAGCTAAAGCAAAATAAAGCATTGCGACGCACCTTATAAAAGTACTATAATCTTATTTTTTATATCCCGAGACCTTTTTACATTAAAACGTCTGGCTTTATTTATTAACCACCGCGTATACGCTCTGCTTCCAACAACTGATTAAAAACCTTTAAATTCAGTGTGTGATTTGCACTTAATATTGTAAGATTTTTAATTACTCATTGGGGTATTTTAGTTTAAAAATTTTGCTAATTATTAAATTGATATAATTATTAAATTCTTTCGTACCACTACGTTTACTTAGCTCTTTATAAAATAGTTAATAATGCAGTTACACATCTCACATTTTAATATCATTAACAAGCTACTGTTCTTTTCGATGTTTTTCTAACACTGGCACACCTCCAGTTAAAACGATTAAAAACGACTACATTATCATACTATGTAACGATATGGCAACGTTTTACTAAGTGCTTTTATACTAGTATTGTAGCATGTATAGGTAAGAGTATATCAAAAATCTACTGTGTTAATAATTAAAATGCATTTTTCGAAATGTGTGTTTGTGCGAAACTTTCTGATTTATAATATATCAACTTTTGTCGACTTATTTGACAATGTTAGATATATTTTATGGGAGGCTACTGGATACAAGAGAGTCTGCAGCAACTGTCACTCTAAGGAAGACCTAGAGCATACCGATTATCTGATTATTTATTATACTTCTTACTCCATTTTTTAATGCTTCTATTAAGTATGAAGGAATCCTGTTTAGACCAATTATAATTATAATAATTATGATATGATACGATAATTTTTCGGCTTAACTCGCTTATAATGAATTAATCAGAACTTACTGTATTGTTACGGATGTGTCTTGCTTAAGTTTTAAAAGAAAAAAATTAAGCAATAAAGTAAACTACTCCGTATGTTGTTTACTAACTGCGTGGCTTGCTAAGAAAATTTATGCACAACAACAAAATTTCTAGTTACAAACTGCATAGAAATTTTATACACGCAAACAACAACAATTTGATAGGCTGTTTACTAACTGCGTGGCATGTACAAACAAAAATTTCTGTTTACTAACTGCGTAAAAATTTTATACACACAAACAACAACAAATATGTATGCTGTTTACCATCTGCATCGTTTTCTAAGAAAACTTATCTACACGAGACAACAACAACAAATATCTTCAAACAAATCCCAAGAAGAAACTTTATCAGATAAAAACAAAAACAAAAATATACAGGCGCCTATACAATGAATAAACAACATACAACAACAAAATGTGATACAAAGGGAATATAAGATTCTTAAAGTTTTCTAGACTTTTAATGGACAAATATAAAAGGGCAGTATCTCAGTGGATAGTCAGTTAGTGTAAAAATAAACCTGGTGAAGTAAAGACGTGCATCTTAAATTGTTCTATAGTGTCAACTTTGTGTGGTTAAAGTAAATAAACTTGTTAATAATTTAAAAACTCTAGAAAGTGGTCTTATTTATTTTGCAATAAAGAACTCACAACAAAACGTTAATTAAAGGTATAAACGTAACAATATTATTATATTATTCTCTTAAGTTTAAATATTAATAGGAGGGCTATTTATTTTACTCAACTAGAGCTGTTTATAAATTTTCATTTTCTTTATTTCTTGTTTTGTGGCTCTTACTACATTTCATCACAAGGCCTTTTGCTTATTTAAAACATGAGTAGTTTTAGCGCTGTTACACTGTTACTCTGAGGAGATAAGATAGACTATGAATTAGACTGCAAATTGTAATTAAAATTAGAGGTTAAAAATATAGGCTAAATTCTAGGCCAGACCATCTGCTATGTAGACACAATTAAATCCAGCAGTGTGGTCTCGAAATTGAAACGCAGGACGCGTAAGGTTAAAATGCAGAGAGGTGATAGAGAAAACCCCGTAAAGGTCAGAAAACTATCGAAGAAGAATTTATTTAGACTAATAAGCAATAGCGAAAAGTTGACAGGTATCATTCCTTCATTAATCTGGAAGGATGGCGAGTGGTAATTACATATACATAAAATTGTAAAAGATGTTGAAAGAACACGAGTGACCTCAGTCTAGAAGAACTGCTAGAAATTCGCTTTACTTTCCGCCATTCCTCCTATTTGATGAAAGATGACAGAATAAAATAAAGACCTGACTCTGAACAAAAATATTGACAAGACGAGGTACTATTTGTAAGGGTTAGACTAAAGCAGCGAAAAGGTACTAAATCTAACCTCAAACTGAAATTTAGTTTATATATTTTAAATAGCATATTTTACCTTGTACGCACTACTTACAACAAGTAATATCAAATGTAAATGTAATCCTTCACAAAACAACCAAAGTAGTTGACCTTGTTTAGTGAATATGCGGCTGCAACTCTCGCTCTTGCTCCGTCAAATAATCGCAACCTGGTTTACAATCTACCAAGCCACATTCTTACATCCAACTTAGACTTTAAACAATATTATCAATTATTATAATTACTTTGTTCATAACTTCTGAACAACCATCTCATTTATTGATTATATTGCGATCAACATAGCGAAGAATGCACACTGGTTACCACTGAAATAAATCCAGTACATTCATTAGTCTCCTCAAAACATAGATGTAACTACCTTTTTGTCATATTAAAAATATAAGAATGCAATTATGCATTAAAAATATGGCGGCAAAACGACCAAGGCTCATGTTGCTAAGTTAATCACTTAAGATAAATTTCAAGCAAATATAAAGCATTTAACATTTATCCCTGTCTAAAATGTGAAAGGTATAAGTCTATGCTATAAATTTATTTAGAAAGCTTTCCTTAAAATAAAGCTTTTTTCAAACTTGTGCTTTTGGCTATACCAACAATGAATTTAAAACTTTTTAAAACTTTTCGAACATAACATACATGTTAACCAAGCTTTCTTAAGCTTAAGTTTTTTTAAGCTTTCTTTACCTAACAGTATAAAGCTCAAAAAGCATAAGCTGGTTAAATTGTAAATTTGTATTTATTTTTAACAAGTAAAGAATTTTGGTATTTAATTTTTTCTGTTTTTTTCTAAACAGGAAATAACTTTATTTTATTCCGTAGTAAGACTTATTAGGATAAGTAAGCTTATAAGCTTATTATCATATCCAGCTTGTTGTTGTTACTGTTCCTTGAAATATTTTATATAACATGCAAAAACAATTTGTATGATTTTAGAAGTTGTAATAAAACCAATTTTTACATCTTAGTGTGTAAAAATAGTTGAAAGTTATTTGCAAGACATTTGATAGCGGATTTCATAGTAACGACTGTAGGCAATTTTTATTGAGCTCTCTTATATATAGCAAATACGGAGACCCCGCTAGTTATATATGTATATCTAGTAAATATAATTTAAAATTATAGCTCAACCCATATATCTCTGTATAAATAATAGATTATTAATATTTCATATTTTACTTAAATGTAATTAATTTTCTTTGTAACTGTAAAAATTCAATAGTAAAAAAAATATTCTAATCATAGAGCTGAAATATTTTATAATCAATTTATTTTTGGTTTTCAAACTGAAAAGAAAAGAAAAATTTTTAAATTTTATAAAAATATATAAAATTTTATTTTGATAAAAAAAAAATCAAACATAATATTTATTTTAATAAATATAAAGATTTTTATAATATATGAATACATATATTATTGGCGCAGTCGAATAACGGACCAACACTAAATGAAAAATTAAATTTATATAAAAAAACAAAATAATACATATAAAGCATAATAAAATAACTAAAGAGAGGAAGAAGTTATATTCCTTAAACCGCAAAAACATCTCATATTCAAGATTCCAATTGTAAGAAACTAATCCAGCTATTAGTAAATTATCCGAAGGAAATGGCAGTAAAAACAATGATTCCTTTTGATCTACTCGCTGATGTTCCCAAGTTCGATGGAAAACCAAAAGAACTGGAAATGTTTATAAAGAATGTTGAAGCAGTTCGAAGTCTTGTTGAGCCAGCATTCATGAAATTATTTGATTTAAGAATACATATATTATTTTGTAACTGTAAAAACTCAATTGTAAAAAAAATATTCTAATCATAGAACTGAAGTATTTCATAATCAATTTATTTTTAGTTTTCAAACTGGTCAGCACAAATTTATTAAATGGTCCTCCACCAGTCGCTCTAGCCTCCGAACTATTATGTGCGATTTTTCGTCTCACTAATGCCTTCCAATCCATCCACACCTATAAAATACTATCAGTCACTAAAATATATTTGTTTTATTTGAATAATGTAATTTACCTTTTTCCAACCAGATATATCCTTTGTTGGAGGACCATTGCTATTTAATTCCACGGTAAGGTCTTTCTACAATTCCTCAAATTTTACACGGTCCCCTATTGCGAATCCTTTTGCCAGGTCTGGATTGTTTTGCATAAATCGTAGCATTATTGTATCCTGCATAGTATTCTTATGTTTTCCCCTTCAAACAAGGCAAATTTTTATTCAACCAAAAGAATCTGACCACTTTTAATCATTATACTTACATGTTTATTTGCAAAAACTTTTCTTTCACAATAAAAGTTAAAAGTATTTTTAAACCACTTCTTTTTGGCTAAAAGTAGTTTCTAGAACAATGTAATTCACTACGAATTGATGTTCGAAAATAAAACAGAAATGAAAAGTAAAAAGTAAAATTCAGAACACCCAAGTGTCAAATTGAAGTGATTTCAAGTCACTTTTACTTCAAAGTAGAATCCAGAACATACCTGAATATTTATTTTAATAAATATAAAGATTTTTATAATATATGAATACATATATTATTCGCTGGCTTCGTAATGATAATCCGTCTGCAATATAAAGCGGTGACAGTAGACAAGGCAGCAGCTTGAAATCCTAATATAAGTTCTTCTGGGTTTTGACCTATGGCCTACTGTCTTTATAGAACGCTCGACTATCTATACGTGCAACTGGGGGTATAAGGGAGCCCAGTCCCCTGAAGGCAGCAGGGGTCAACTGGAAACTCCACGTTATTTCCACGGGAATCAGTAGCCCGCAGAGTTGCCGCTATTTGTCTCTCTAGACATTTAGCTGTTTCTCCGACTGATTATTGGGATTGGCTTTTCGGGGGTATCATGGTGGTTGTGGTTTTGCGGCCCCATAACAGGTCAGTTTTTAATGAGTGCCAGAATCATTTCACCTTTAATCACACCTAACTGGTGGAATTATCCTAGATCCAGTGAGCATGCTAGACATGTGTTCTGGACAGGAGTTGGATAGTCTCCAGCTCTTCAGCAAGGAGTGGTGGTTTGCAGCCCTGCTTTGGAATCATCGAAATTGCAACTAGGAAATACCTGTTGCTAGAATTAGTCTTTGGCTTTCTAGGGCGTGACTGACGTTTCTTTTCATTCCCAGTGGTATGATCACCATCTGATTAAGGCTAACTGCCAGGTGCAGATGTAAATCTTATCACGAAATACACACAGTGTGAATGAAGGAGTTCCGTAAGGCTTCGTTCTCCACTATAATTTTATTTTCTAAAACGATCTACTATTTTGAACTCCTGATCTTATTTACTGTTCTAACCTTCAATATCTCTACAATATTCAATTCCGACCACATAACCTTTATATTATTATTTTATTCTTCATGGAAGTCGATTGATCAGTGCCGGGCATCCGTCGCCCATCTTGCCGTGCTCGTGTTAAACACTATTTTAGCTATCCAGCTTAATTTAACTCAAAAATCGAAAACTCACAATAATATATTTTCATCACTACTAAAAGAAGAATTTTTTGTCCTTGTTATCTTTTTCTGAAGGGATGTTAAGGGGTGTTATTTTAAAGGTAATAAAATGTTTAATTTAGGTTTTAGTTTTCTTAACAATATTTTAGTATCATTAGCCAATACTTACCCTTATTGTACTAAATAGTATATAAGTTTCAAGGAAATTATGGTCCTGCAAAAGCTTTCAAAATTGTAAAGCAAAAGCCTATTTTTAACGAACATTTAATAAATTTTTAATTTTATTTACATTTAAACAATTTAATACTAAGGATTAAATTAAACATAGATTTCATAACCTTTCAGCTTTTAACCACACGCCCTTGGCTGGTATCATAACAAAACTATAGTTAGAAATTTCCAAAGTTTTTGGTGTATGCTCCGATAAAGAGAACTTAAATTTTGATAGTAAAGTAATCAAACCAATACGAACTTGCATACGACTAAAGCGCAAGCCAATACAATTACGCGGTCCATCACCGAAACCCAAAAATGATTGAGGATGTCGCTTTTCTACTTCGGAAGGATGGAAACGTTCGGGTTGAAATTCTAAAGGATTTTCATAAATGTCGGCATCATAGTGAATGGCCTTGACAGGAATGTATACCAAAGTTCCCTTCTCCAAAATAATATCGGTATCGGGCACACTAAAATCTTCCCTGCAAATACGTTGCAAGAAGCCTAAAGCAGGATAAAGACGTAGAGTTTCTAGAGAAGAAAATAACTTGCATTAAATGGGACTAAAAAAAATAAAGAAACTTTACCTGATATGACTTGATCTAAGTAGGACATTTCCATCATGGCTTCATAGGTTAATGTATTGTTGTGCCTCTTTAAAGTTTCTAATATTTCTTGTCTAACTTTATCTTGTTTGGTGGGATTTTTAGATAGTTCATATAAACCATAACTCATATTACTGGATGATGTTTCAAAACCCGCCGCAAAGAACACAAACAACTGAGCCGCCATCAAATCCACAGATAAGAGAGGTTTGCCTGCTTCATCTTTTTTATTTTTTAAATCAATCAAAAGATCAATAAAATCATTGCGCTTAATATTAAGCTTTTCTCTTTCCAGAACTGTATCTCTAACAATGCGCACAAAAAATTTTTCCAAGTCACTGTTAAAACGCTTGGTTTTCAAAATTTTACTATAAATTTGAAACAACAAGCGAATCCTTATTGAGAAATCAGTACGGCCAAATATTTTTCTACCGACTTGACGAAACTCTACGCCAGGATCCTTTAAACTATTACACTGCACTCCAAAAACACAGCTGCCAATAATATCGGTGGTGAATCTAGCATTCATATCATGCATTTCTATACAATGTGTAGCTGAGCTATTAACTTCCTTTTCAAAAGACTGGGCAAATTCTTCTGCCACTTGTACCATGGTGGGAAACATATATTTCATTTTACCCGACGAAAATGTGGGTGTCAATTTTGTTCTCAAACTGCGCCATATTTTGCTATCGGCACTAAACAAATGTTGAGCCAATATATCATTGGAATTGTGAAAGTCCCAACGATCTACAAATTTGGAAAAATCCTTGATCAGCACTGTTTTCACCAGATCCAAATCAAAAATAACTGCTACAGGTCTAGTATAAATGTAAGTTCCTGCTAATTTTGCTTTTCCTTTAAAGCTATCATATAGTTCTTGCAATAGTTGACTGTGATGTATGCTATTTAGTTTGGGTATATTTCCCCATAATGTATTAATTTCTAACTGTTTGACACCTCTTTGCTCCCAATAGGTATATTTGAGTTTTAAGAAAGCATAAACCGCAGATAATACTGTCCAAATTATTATTAGCCAATAGTTCATTTCCAACACTTATTTTATTTAATTTTTTATATATTTATTTATTTTATTTTCGCGTTTGGCTGGTTTATGCTTTGTAAGAAAAACGGCAACTAATATTAAACAGTTGCTTGAGTATTATTTTATAGTATTATACTATAGCTACTGGCTTATCTTTCTTTTTGAAAGTATACAACTAGTGATGTTATCTAACTTAAGTCAATAAAAACAGTGTTTTTGTCTTATTTAATTCACAAGTTTATTTATTGTTAGCACCTAAAATTGTGTTTTCTTAAGGAAGAAGCTTCATCTAATCAATCGCTACTTTTTTGGGGCCTACATATAACACGAAAGAGTTAATTGCCAAATGTTTAATTACTGTTAGTTAACACTGGCGAAACATTTTGAATAGATGTGCGCATCAAAACCGATATCAATTTAAACAAATTTACGTTAAAAATCAGTTAAAAATTCGAGCCACTGTATACATGTGGTTACCGCCCGGGGGCACATATATATGGTCTTTGGAGATAGCAACAACTTAGACCTGTGCAACTGGAGGAAAAAGGGAGCCCAGTCCCCTGAAGTCAGCAGGGGTACAACTGGAAACTCCACTTTATTTCCACGGGAATCAGTGACCCGCAGAATTTCGTTATTTGTCTCTTTAGACACTTAACTGTTCTCTGGCTGATTATTGAGGTTGGCCCTTTATGGGAGTATCGTGGTGGTTGTGGTTTCGCGGCGCCATAACAGTCTATGGTTATATGGTGGCCGGGTTCATTTCACCTTTAATAACACCTACCAGATCCAGTGAGCATGCTAGACATGTGTTCTGGACAGGAGTTGGAAAGTCTCCAAATCTTAAGCAAGGAGTGATGATTTGCAGCCCTGCTCTGGAATCATAGAAGTTGCAACTAGAAAGTTCTGATGCATAGAATTATTGCTTCGGCTTCCTAGGACGAGCATGACGTTCAAAATTATGCAGTGGTTTGGCCCACCATCTGATTAAGGTTTCATGGCCAGGCGCAGATGTAAATCTAATCACACAGTTGTATACAGGTGGCTCTTTTATCACAATATTATATTTAACGATGTTATTTTTTTTGCCATATGTGGAGTAAAAACAATCCACAACATATCTGGCAGACTCCATTACTCCTAGTAAAACTCACTGTTTGCACGCTGATGTTAACATCGTGCCTCATTTTTTAAAAATCATACTGGCGTAACCGTCGATAAAGATCGTTATCGCATTCACTTAGAAAATTTGAATGTGATTAATCTAGAATTTTAGAAACGGTTTTAAATATTACAATTAATGTCTGAAAAAAATACAAAATATAACAGAACCCGTATGATCGACACAGTTAACATTGACAGAAGCCCGAATTATATTTTACGTTTATTCCTTTTAATAAACCTTTTATTATTTAGATTTATTTTACTGCAAAATAATAACACAGCACTTATGAGTGTTAAATTAAGTTAAACGATTTATATACACAAAATAGACACAATGGTAACATTGTTGTCTTTACTCACTGATGACTCAACATGAATTAATTCATTTGCCCAGCAAGTGAAACTTAAGTGGTTCTCGTATATACAAGAATATCATACTTTAACACGCCATATTGTTGTTGTTATTATTTTTTAGAGTATACGCCTGCTTGGCTGTGTGTTTTTTTTGTTTGTTCTGTGTTAGTTGTTTTTGTTTGCTGTTGTTGACTTATTTCGTAGAATTTCTTACAATGATGTTATTATTGTCTCGTGTATATAAGATTTCTTAGAAAACTACGCATTTTTTTAACTTATTATAATTTAACAGTAAATTGGTTGCGAGAAATGCGCCTAGGCTTCAGGATCAAGCAAGGATAGGCCTCTCTTTTGTTACCGGCGGAGGCACATGGATAAACTAGAAACTAATATTGTGGTATTATTTGTGACATACGGCCACAAGGCTTAAAAAAGTGAACCAAAATTAATTAATACCCATAATATGCTTCCCCAAGAATATCCGCAGTGCTCATATGAACGAAATAATTTTCAAATATGTACTCAAAGTCCATATAATGATCTTACGACTTAAAAAAAATTTTGGTTTAAAATTTTATTTAATTTTTTTAGAATTAAATATTCAAGAGGCCTTAGAAAAAGGTACATTTTCTAAAAAAATTTTTTGTTAAAAAGTACCTTTGTAAAACAAATTTTTGATAAAGATTTAAAAAAGAACCAACAAAAAATTTTTTTTTTGTAGGAATTTAAATCAATTGAACTACTGTGCTTATCAACTTGCTCTTATAGTTAAATAAAACAGAAAAATTGAAAGTCATTGTTGTGTTATATTTAAATACAATCTTTCTCTCTCTCTCTCTCTCTCACTCTCTCTCTCTCTTATGCATACAATTAAATTAAAATATCTGCTTTGTCATTTGTTATTGTGCTCTTTTAAGCGATTTTCGAGTATGCGTGGGTGTATATGAGACGCAAATTATTTATAATAACAAATTCGACTTATCAAAGTGATAGTAATAAAAACACACTTGTCATCATTTTTTATCTATATATAAAATTATATAGTTTTCAAAGCACATAAATGACAGGCTATTATTCTGCATTAGCAAAGAGTAAAATAAATATCGCTACCTAGATTAATGTCAATATTGAGCGATTATTGAGCAGCCTTTGTATGCTCAACGTGTCACTGTATGTGACACCATGTGGTCTTGATATGTTCGAAGTTGAGGTTAGAAATGAGGTAACGGTCAATAAATAACGCTATTGCGAGATGCGTGATAAGATTTACATCAGTAACTAGCTGATTTTGGCCTTTTTTTGTTTTAGAAAACAAACTCCTTTTTGAAAAACCCTTTACAAGCTAAATATTTGGAAAAAGAAATTAGCCTATTTGAACGTTTGACGTGAATGATTTCTGCATACTACACGTGCATAGTAGAAAATTATTTAATAAAGGTCTTTTGACTGCAATATTATTTATACTTCATGATAAATTTTTAGAACAAAATGAAACTGCATTAGGCGTTGTCAGCTCCAAAAAGGAAAATAAAAGACAAGTAAAATTTTATATGAACCTGCTTATGTTTCGCTATAAGAAAGAGTACTGCTAGCTTTGGTGATTTTTGATTAAGACTTCCATTTAACTTATTATTTATTTTATCTTATCTATTTTATAAAACTGTGGATTTGACTATTATTAATTTGCAATATTTCATTCCAGTTGCAATAAATATGCAATTTTGTTATTTATCGTAAAATATAAATAAGTAAAAATTGGTGGTCTTAAGTGGCAATTTAATTTTATGTTTATTTTAGAAATTGTCAGTGAAATTTTAGTGGTAATAAAAAAAAACGCAACTACGAAGTTAATTTACCCCTTAAGGCAATACACTCTTAATTTAATCGAAAGTAATCAAAAATAGTTTTAAAATAATAAATTTATTTTTAATTATTTTTCATTACATTCAGATTACTTGCAATCGTTATCGTTTAGTCATGCACATCACTAAACAATATTATTCTAATCAATTAATTTACCTGGCGACAATCAAGTTAAAAAAAAAATAAATCATTATTTAACAATAACAGCAGCAATAACGATAACAATATAGACGTTTAATCTAACACTCTCAAATTAATGCGAAAAATAAATTTTTTTAATACATTTCCTCGGCTGTGGTCATAAGAATCATATTATTTTCTATATGAAAACATAAGATTGCAGTAAGCAAACTAAAGTAATTTCAAACAATATTCTAGTTACTACGAAACATTTTTTTTAATTAGATCAAATGCTTATTGCGCTAGAAATGTTTAAACGGGTTACTTTTTTCAAAAATATTTATTAAAATTCGAAGAAAACAATATATAGAAATTTTAATAATAAAAGATTGTTAATAAGCATACATTTTTGAGCTTTTTCTTATAAAGGATTTTTCAAGAAGAGGTTTATGGTCTAAAATAAAATAGTAACATAGATCAAAAATGTATATACCCACTTACACAGCAATTTTTAAAATAATTTTAATTTTAAAAGTTTATTTCAAAATTATATTCTATTTATTAAAATAAAATGATTTATAATTTCCTTTTTATAACTTTTTGCTCTCTTCTTGGATGTTATTTGTGTGGCATAACATTCAAATTAAGGAAGAAAATATATCATTATAGCAGGCTTATTTACACGATTTTAGATTGAATTCAAAAGATCAACCATTATTTTTTTTTTGGTTTTGATTTTTATAATTCCATTTTTGGGAAAAAAATAGTTCACAATTTTTAAAGTTTTACCGAAAAATATTGATACGTTTATACCTTTTATAAATGTTTTTTTGTGAGTTCTTTATTGCAAAATAATATTACCAGGTTTTAATTGCAAGTTTACTTTAGCTACAAAAAGTTGACACTACAGAGCAATTCACTTAAGATGCACGTCCTTACTTCACGAGGTTTATTTTTCAACTACCTAACTATCCACACAGATGCTGCCTTTTATATTTGTCCATTAGAAGAAAATCTTCTGCTCCCTTTGTATTACATTTTGTTGTTGTTATGTTATTCATTCAATGTATAGGCGCCTGTAGATATGTGTTTTTCTTGTTGTTGTAATTATGCTGATAAAGTTTCTTCCTGGAATTTCTTTTATTACTTAACTGTTATCTTCTAAAACTCAAGCAAGACGCATTCGTAACGAAATTATAAAATTTGAATTAAAAAAAATATTTATATCAGTTGTCAATTAGCTTAAGCAAATCTTTAAGTCTTATCTTCACCTATCCTCATCAATTAATTTTTTTCTTCAAATTTGAAGTGTAAAAGGGTTTTCGACAAAAAAAAAGACAAAACAAAATAACGAATTTCGATTAAGATGATTAAAATTTTTATTATATTACGAATGAAAAATTATATCTGACAAATGTTCACCATAACCACTCTGACAGATGTCAGTTCTTTTATTAAAATTTTTAACCACTTTTTTTGGTCCTGTTTCGTTAATCACATTACAGATTTTGTGCTTTAAGGTTGAAACCGATATGATTGGCTCCGTATAGACTCTGTCCTTAATATAGCCTCACAAAAAATAATCCAGTGGCGTTAAATCACATGATCTGGCTCGCCACTTAACTGCTGATTGTCGTGAAATTATGCGATCGGGATATTTGGTTTGCAATCGACTGATCTTTTCGTTGACTGTGTGACCGTGGGACTGTTCTGTTGAAACCACATGTCAGTGATATCCACGTCATCAATAATAGGCCAAACTTGAATTGTTAGCATCTCGCGATAGAGTGATCCACTGACCGTTGCCGCATTTCCAGTTGCAAAGGCTTCTCAATAATAGCTGCAGGATTTTCAGAATCTCAAATTGCGGCAATTTTGCTTGCTTACATACCCTGATAAGTGAAAATAGGCTTCGTCTAAAGAAAGGAATTTTTCAGGAAAACAAAAGCCGGTTGCTCCTGAATGAATTAAGCGAATGGTCGATTGGCTTCAATTCCTGCAGCAATTGAATCTTGTAAGGCATCAAAGTCAAATCCTTACAAAAAATTCGCCATGTGGTGGTTTTGGATAACGCCAATAGTTGAGAACGTCGAGAAATTGACAAATTTAGATCTGCTTCAACACTGTAGCTCATGTAAGTTGAGAGACCTGGTCGAATACGTGTTGGTGTTCGCACATTTTTTATCGAGCTTGGCGACGCGAATTTAACAACCAAATTCTTGATAGCGGTTTCAGATGGACAATTATGTGGTTCGAAAATAATACCAATTTTACGAAATGTAACTTTAATAGAACCACCATTTTCATAGTGAATTTTAATTATTTTGATGAGACTTTCGTGCGAAATTTAATTCACTGTAACAATTGTCAATACATTTACTATGAAGACGTCAAAATTAAATGTCAAAACTATCATATTGTTTGTGTTGCTATAATTGAACAAGAAACTTTTTGTTGAAAACGCCACTATTAGCAAAATATGATTTAAGCCGAACCAATAAATTCATTTGAATCATTTCTTTGTTATTGTTTATAAGTGATTTCTTGCCTAAAATATTTAATTTTAGAAATTTAGACATTATTGTATTATTAATAACAATTATATTTGTATGTGTTATAATAATAAAGATCTGACAACAACAGTATTGTTGGACCATCCGCTTTAACCATTTTTTTAATATCAGTTTCATCTAATTGAATGCTATTCAAATGTATCATTGAAAAATAAAAAATTTTAACCCCTTTAAATTATGCTCAAGAGCGACAAAATAATATACAAAATAATCAAAAGTTGTGTACTGGCCCTTTTTCAACCTCGACTTTATGTTCCAAAGGAAGCTGTTGAACTGCTAGAAATTCAAAAAATTTTGCTATGATTTCTTTGAACTTCTACTAAATGCTCTAGAATTGCTTACCTTACTACGTAATACAAAATAAAATATTAGCCCGCTTTCATATTTCCTTAAACTATATTCACACTGCTATGTTAAATAAAGACGCTCTTGAAATAAATTTTGCAGTATGATTGAAATTCCATTTAATTTTTTTGATGGATACGGGCATTATGAAAAAGCAATTAGCTACTATCAAACAATAAATGATTAAAATGTTTTTATAATGGCTGTACAGACAGACAATTCGTAATAGTTGTTTTACAGAAATGTTATAACAAGTTAAGGAGAATACTTCTATAGGGTATTTTGTTAAAGGCCCATAATTTTAAATATTGGAGAATTGAGAAAATTTAGTTTTGTATCTGAACTTAATTGAAGGATTAATTTATTTTAATATGACTTCGATCAAAGTGACCTGGAATATCCAATTCTGGTTCAAGTTACCAACTAATTGATACTTTATTAAAGGAATATATAATAATATAATTAACTTTAACATTAAATTTTTTCTTAATTTAAAAAATACTACAATAAATAAATTTTTCCTGAAACACTACAACAGTTTTCTTTGGTCTGTATTCCTAACACCTTAATTGTGAAGCTTTTTATGTTTATTGTTTAGATTGTTAAAAGTTCAGCCTTTCGTCATAAAAAAGTGTTTAAAACAAAGTTTGAATATTTTTTTTTAAATTTTGCTTTCATATCTTATAAAGTTCCTGCTAAAGAAAATTCCAAGTAAAAGTGATGGCGGAAATTACACGAATGTTGAGAAAATGCAGTTATTATCAAAAAAAAAACTAAACTAAAATATGACTACATTGGCACGCAACTTGAAAGTAATTTTCAAATGATTATTACAATGCAGGTATAGGAGTAAAGGGAAATTGGCCCAATTTTATGGCTCATAACGAACGCAAAAAATTATAACCATAATCATTTCTATTAAATGAAGAGTTGATTATTTATAAATCAATGCAATTTAAACTCCAAATTTAGAATTTCTATCATTAATGTGAAAATGATCAGTTTCATCTGCATTGACGATTATTCAAACAAAACTTTAAAAAACGGAAGTACTTGTAAACAAAAAGTTCCTAATTTTGCTATGGAAATAGTTTTTACCTATTGCACATTTCGATTTCTGGTGGTTAATTTTTAACATATCAGGGAGCAACGCTGATCATTCAAAAAATTTTATTGTGGCTAAATTAAGCTAAATTCCATAACACCGTAACATCAGTTAAAAAAGAAAATTAATGAATAAAAATAAATATTTAATTATTGACGTTTATTTACCTCACGATGATTCTTATGTATTATAATATCTATTATATTATCTTATCTATTATCTTATGTATATAAATATTTATATTAACTTCATGATGCAGGATAATCATGAAGTTAATAGCAGTTTTATTTATTAATGCACTCGGTGAAAGTTGTTGCGATATCAGGAGTTAAAAGTTTTTAAAAAGCTTCTAATGGTGTTGGAGATCCTGGTAACAAAATTTCTATTCCTAATTTACTTGTATCAAAAAAAAGTCAGCAATACTTCCCATATCAGTAATTCATGTATTGTCTTCTGCGCTCTCAACATAGCTTTCGGGTTCATATATATTTATTTCACAATCGTCCTAAGCTTTGTGGGATTTGTTTATTTGGATTGCTTTCAGAATAGTCTTCATCATTAAATGTATCTAAAGAATCTGATTTTACTTCAGAGAATGTATTTTAGCGCGCACCAATTTCCTTTTGTTTCTAACTTAACATTTTTAAATTCTTTATATAAAGAATTAGCTTTGTAAGGATATTTCTCTTAAAAATACTTTTTTTGAAATAAATATTTTTGCTTTTAAAGCGAGCACTCAGAAGTACACAATTTTTATTAAGAGTTTTTCAACAACAAATTTGTTTTTCTAAAACAAAATAAAACAAAATATTTAGATTGCGATGATTCAAATTTTTATTGTATAGTTCGGCAATTATGAATTAAAAATGATAACTGACAAATGTCATGTGTTCTGGACCAGGAATTGGATAGTTTTTAACTCTTCAGCAAGGAGTGGAGGTGGCGGCCAGCTCTCGAAGTTGAGATATCCGACGGCTTCCAAGTGGTTTGATCTACCACTAGGTTATGGCTTATACAGCTAGTTACTGATGTAAATCTTAACACGCATGGCCACTTAATTGCTGATTGTCGTATAATTATGCGATCGACAAATTTGGTTTGCAATCCACTGATGGTTTTATTGACTATGTGGCACTGTCCTGTTGAAACCACATGTCAGTGATATCCATTAAAATTAGGCCAAATATTGATTACACTGCACAACAAAAAAATATTTTTTGAATGTTTCCTACACTAAGTTAGTCAACTTCTACCAATTTTGGGGTGATAAAAACGAAAATGACAATGAAAAATTTTTACTTAATTTTTACAGTACTTAATCTTAAAGAGTAGTTGTACTATACGTGAAAAGTGAAAGTACATAAAACAATACTGTTATGTTTCTGTAAGAATATTTTAAGTACAGAATTTATAAAAAAAACATTATTCTTAGTGTTTTGACAAATAAAAGAAGTTTGTACCACCAAATTTCAATTAAATCAATCCGATGCATTGCAAGATCGCTATCGTTTAGCTTGTCTTTTATAAAACACTCCTGGAGCATCCCTACACACAGACCAGCAGTAGTCTGCAAGCATTGCTTCATTCCAACGGCTCTGATATCTCTGTTCTATTAAGGCAATGTCTTGATGGAATCTTTTACCATGTTCGTCTCCCACAGCTCCACAGTGAAGAAAACGAATTTTTAACATGTTGCATCCAAGTTGGTGGTAAGCTTGAAGAAGCTCTTTAACCAATGCTGTGAAGTTATCATCTCTTTTCTTACCTAAAAACCCATGTACAACTCCCTTAAAGGCTTCCCAGGCTCTTTTTTCATTTCCTGTTAAAATCATATCAAAAGCAGGATCATTTACGATTTCACGGATTTGAGGCTCTATAAAGAAGCCTTCCTTGATTTTGCATCACTTAGCCTGGGAAACTTTGCTCTCAAGTACTTAAAAGCTTGTCCTTCCTGGTCTATGGCCTTGACAAAGTTTTTCATTAGTCCCAACTTAATATGCAATGGGGAAAGGAGAACATCCTTAGGATCTACAAGAGACTCGCAACTATATTTTTCTTATTAGGGTTTAGGTCTCGTGTAGGCCAATTCACTTTTATATAGTGAGATTTTTTATCCCGACTGTCGCACAGACACAAAAAACAACAGTACTTGGTGAACCCTAATTGCACTCCTAGGAGTATAGCAATGACTTGTGTTTTTCATATTTGATTGATTGGAGAAGTGTTTCTATATTTATATAAGTTTCCTTCAAGTGAACTGCATGACCTATAGGAAAAGAAGGTAGGTGATTTCCATTATGCAAAAGTACAGCTTTTCAGCTTGGTTTTGAAGAGATGGAATGTGATAAAAATTCAGGCAGTTCATCGAACCATTAACATCAGAACAAACTACGAGACAAGCCAAGATCTCTTATAAGGTCACTCAACTCTGCTTAACTAATTCTGTGCGGATCACTAGGCCTATCGCTTACCTCAAAATCAGGGTCATAAGATGTAGAAGGATGGGTTGATCCTTCTACACAGTCTTTATCACCTTCCTCTAAAATTTCATAGTTTTGGGGTGGAGAAGGGACTGGCAAAGTGTCTGAGTGTGGTACAGGCCCGAAAGCAGATGGGAGATTAGGCTATTTAACCGTTCCTCTTTTCTTAATAGATAAACCATGCTAAATGGGAAGAGTTAAGCAGAAATAACAGTCGTCTGTATGATTAGCCAAACCATAGGTACTGCAAAAGCCTTTGCCATTGCAATATAATGATACTATATTTTGAAAACCAGAGCTAATATTTCATTTCGGTTTTACGGTGATATGCATGGTCGGTCGGCTTTTATTGCTGCACGGGTTGAACCAGTCGAGCCTTTACAAAGTCAAACCCTTATGCAAAAATCGCAATGTGGTGTTTTTGGATAACCCCAATTGTTGAGAACGTCAAGAAAGTCATTGTGGCCCATGGCTGCGATGTTTTCAGTTGAACGACGCGGTCAAATACGAGTTTTGTGTAAAATTTAATTAAATAGGGCGCCTCTTATTACTTTTTATTATGTGTCCTTAAGATTTTATAAGTGAACGTAATAACTCCCACGAAAAGTTTGATTTAACATCTATACATGTCAGTGTCCGCAAGAGGGATAAAGTCGAGATTTGTATTAAAATTTTTTAAGTTTTGAGCTTTTTCAACAAAAAAAGGCCTTCTCACAGCATAAAGAATGCGGTTAACTACAGACCAGTAGTTTGTCTTTAAATATCTAAGCTTTAAAAATTTATGCGGATATCCTTTCTGCAATGAAAAAAAATAATATTGAAGTATTTATTGTATCACTAACAACAGGAGAATCGAGTTGCACACATTTGCAGCAAAGGGGACTTTTTAAATACTTTTAGTTTTGATTGGCACTTTTAGAGTATGTTACACCTAAACAAGGAATCGCTAGAACTATTACAAATATAATTATCAATCCTTTGTAAAAATTGTATTTTAACGTCATTCTTACTTAGCAGCCGAGCTTCCACTATCATTTATTTAATTTTATGTGGAAAGGACTTCTCTTATTCTCGCTTTATTTGGCATTATTATTATTCGTACACCGTCAGTATTATTATATATATTTCGTTCATTTTTGATTTCTGTGTTTTCATAACTTGTATTTTCTTGTTTCTAAGCGTGTCAGCTATACATTGGTACCAAATTAATTTCTTTTTTTACATTTATTACTTTCTACATTGTAAGATTAATAGCCACGTTTGCTTTGAATTTATTTATTTTGTTTGGATATTATATTTCTGTTTCAAATTTCTCATTATTCTTGTAAATGATTGTTTCATTTTATAGTTCCACCTGCTCATGTGTTTAAAAGTTTAATTTTTTTAAGAGCTTTTAAAAACTCATTAAGTTATTTTTGTAGTTTTTTTAAAGAATTTATTATTTACATGTACTACAAAATCAGTGATATTTTGTGCTTAAAAATATTGTTGTTAGTTTCATGCAAAATGGTAATTTAGTATTTATTTTTAAGGAACACTTTTTTAAGTATTTTTTATCACTTAAATTTCAAATTTATAATTCAAAATGTTGTTTAATTTTACTTTAATTAAGTAAAATAAAATTATTCTCAGGCAAACAAGTAGACATGTGAAATGCTTTAACCTAAAAACCAGCACCTTTTTATTAAGTTATCGTAGGTTTTACTGCGTCCCGGGTGTCCGCCGAGAAAGAATAACACTTTTCTTTGCTGCCATTTTGGTAAACATTAGTCTTGCTAGTTCACATTTAGTAGTCGTAATTTTAATTGTCAAAATATTTTATCAAAATCCATCATCGATTGCTATGGCGATGAGAAAGTTATGTGAAATTTTTGGAAGAAAGAACGTGCCAACAAAACACACTAATTACTCCTGCTCAAAAAAGTGTTCAAAGCAATCCATCAACCTCAGTTCGACGGCGTGCTCAGGAGCTTGGTCTTCAAAGAACAACTTTAGCCACAATATTGTACAAGAATTTGCATTTGTTTCCATAAAAGATTCAGTTGACACGAGAGTTTTTTCCCCAAGACCATTTACGCCCCCATAGATATGCCATTAAAAATTCATTAAAAAAAATTCATAATGAGTGACGAGACACATTTTCATTTGAATGGATATGTGATTAAACAGAATAGTCGGTTCTGGGGAGTGGAAAACCCTCAAATTATTCAACAGTCACCTTTGCATCCATTAAAAGTGACAATCTGAAAGTCTGGTATACAATTTGGTCAGGAAGAATCACTAGACCTTGTTTCTTTAAAAATTAAAACAGTAACTATGAATGGGGAGCGATATAGTGATATGATTGAAAACTTTTTAACACCTCAGCTACATGTTTTGCGCTTAATGTTAATTTATGTTAATGTGGTATAAACAAGACGGTGCCACATCACATACAGCCAGGATTACAATGGAATTACTGCGAGACCACTTTTCACAAAAAGTTATTTCCAGATGTGGTGATGTTGATTGGCCTCCACGGTAGCCTGATTCGGCTGCTCTGGACTTCTTTTTGTGGGGATATCCGAAAAGCAAGGTTTTTGTAAACAAAACAGAAACGCTTAAGCAACTCAAACAAAATATTCGTGATAAAATTAATGAACTACTGCGTCAATTTTATAGGAATCTAAGAAAGGCGGATATTTATCTAATATTACCGACATTAAATAAAACATTTATCACTGTAAGATCAATTCCCTTTCACTTACTCAAATTTTATTAACAAATAATTTAGTATACCTTCCCCGATATCCTGTACAAGTGCGATGATTATATAGCTGTCGTATTAGTTACAGATTTGATGTTGGTGCAAATGGAAATACAAGTTTGGCTACTAGATTTACTGTAGCATTTTGCAATTTGCTTGCTGGAAATCTTGTAAATCGTTCGTTCGTCTTTAACGAATATTTAAATAAACTAAATTTTTATGTGTTTGGTCTATTCTACTAAATAGGCTACGAAATATCTAAAAGAAATGACTTTTAGTATGACATTTCAAATATTTTATTTTAATTTATATGAAAGTAAATTTAATACCTTTACATTTCTGGAGCAAACAGAAAAATGTTTTCCACAACTATAAAAGCAGGAACACATAAGTTCTACTTAAAAGTCCTTAAAAACTAATCTAACGAACAATATAAAAGAATTTATTTAAGAAAAAGATGCCAGATGTTTCCATAAGTGAACAATGTTAGCGTTTTAAGCCGCCTATATATATAAACCGCCATTGCGAGCAGCAGGTCAGTAATAAGAAACGTCAACAGGGAGTTATTTTAAACTTTGCAAATTGGTATGAACTAAAAGTTTTTAGCTTCGGTAATATATGCCACGGAACAGAGAATATTCATTATAATTTGCTGTAATTTCAGCTACATATCTTGCTCCAATCTTCACCAATACTTCTGCCTTTATCAATTTTAATTTATTGAAATCGAAAAATTTTCACATGGCTTATACTTGATAAGTTTAACCTTCAAATATCAGCATACTTATACACCACTCTTCTTTGTTGCTTATTAATTTACTAAAAATAAGATTGGGCAACCCTTTATTTAAACTTTGAAAACAAAAGTAACTGTTACTGTTTCCCGGGTGTGTATCACTAAACATTCATTAAAACATTTTATACAATTACGGTTGTTAGTATATCTGTCTATTTGTTGTAAAACAGGCAGCCATGAGTTCAATTCCTATTACAGCTGCCAATTTAAGGAAAAGTAATTGATGTAAAATAGGCATGATTGATAATTTCTTCAGAATGCTACAAAAAATGAAAAAAGGTTTTTATGCAGCGACAGAAACATTATTTTTGAAGCCGTCTTGTATATCAGAATCGCGCAAAAAAAAATTCACGCCTAGAATGCCGGTCTAATAGATCAAATCAAATGCTTAAGAGATGTTCTTTTCAAAAATAACAAATATTTTAATCATCGTAATCTAAATTTTTTATTTTATTTTGTTTTAGAAAACAAACTTCTTGTTGAAAAGCATGAAGTGATTAAGGCTCTTTAATACAGATTAAAACTATGCCAAAAAAATGGTATTAGGACTCAGGCGGGCTAAAAGAGGAGAAGATGAAGAGTTTTAGTCATGCCAAAGCCAAATATACTATTATCTGGTTAGCCGCACGGGATCGTTCCTCAGTTGCTTGGTAATGGCAACCAAAATTTTGTGATCCAACCCTCTTGTAATAATTGTTTATGGGGTAAACTAACAAATAAAAATTTTTTAGTTGTTACTTGCTTGAACTCACCTGTTTCGATTGTCATGACAGGTACCTGGTCGTTATTGTATTCTGATAATATTGTAATAATTCATAAGATATATATTTTTTTGTTTTTCTTTATTTAAAGTTCTAATTTAAAATTTTAACTTCATAGCTACCCTGCTGCGAAGAGAATATTCTGATTTTAATAATAGTGATGCAGTTTCCTTTAAAAGTTAAGAATCTAAAAATCTAATTCTATATTTTCTTTAGCGTTTCCTACCAATAACAACAATTTGTGCTAAACATTCTCCTTTTCAATAAAAACTCACCTTTTTCATTTCCCCTATAGTAACCTCGTAAGCGACCTACATTCACAAACTCACCTTTTCTGTTTCTAACAAAAACTCACAGTATTTAATTTTTTTTTGCAACTCTTTTCACCGTTATTTTATAATCAAAACACCCTCCTTTATTTAAATAAAATATGTTTTCTTTTTGTACAAGATTGACAAGAAAAATAAAATAAAGTTAACAGCGGCAGCATATTTTTGTTTTGCTAAAATATGAGTAGTAAAAAAAAAATCACATGCTTGTAACACAAATACGTACCCAAACATCTATACTTACACTACCACTTACACACGTTACAGTCAATAAACAAACAAACTAATACATTTAGATATAGAAATATCATAGCAATGTTAGTATAAAATCACAGTCCTATGATTCGTCCTCCTTAAAAATGGTTGCAAAAAAAGAAAAAACGAAAAAACAACCAACACATTGGGACAATCACAAACACATACACATTCTCATACATACACAACAGTATTTATGGTATTTTTATTTTATAACAAAAACATAAACACAAACACACTCACACACACACACAAATATTAAAGAAAAAATAATACAAAACTAGAAGTAAGAAAAACAGCACATCGTGCTCGATATACGAAACTGCAAAGCAAATAAACGAAGAGTAAAAAACAAAAACAAAAATCTAAATACGAACAAACGAGCCAAGGACAACGAATGAGATATAACGGTAATAGACAAATCAGTTTAACGACAACTATACCGGCCAACGGTTGTAATGTAACGGAAGTGTTAATGTTTATTTAAAAAAATATTTTAAAATAAAAATATTAAAATTAATAAAAAAAAAATATTTCAAAATATTAAAACTAAAAAATAAATCAAAATTTATACTGAAAGTGTTTCCAGGCCTTTGATTTTCATACAACAGCAAAAAAATAATAATTCGTGTATTCCCGCCATTTATGTGGTTGAAGTTGATTTAAAATCCAAAAAAAATATAAAAAATAAATATTAAAAAAAATTAAGCATATGTAAATGTATGATTAATAAAAATTGTTATACTTTAAGCTGTGCTGTGATTTATCTAAATTTATTTAAAAAGTTATTGTTAGCTCCTATGCCGGTGGTTATACTTCATATTATATTTTTTCTTTATACTGCCAACTTTAAAAGCAATTCTGCAGAAGCTTCTTAAAATCAACTGTTTCTGGAAGTGAAGATGATCTTGTAACTTTAGGAAATGAGCTAAATTATCAAAAAATAAAAAAAATCTGTGTATGATATAACATGCTATTTTCTATAGCTGATCTTTTACCAGTTATAATAAATTGCAGGTTTTTATAATAATTTTATTTTATTTTACCTTTGGATCAACTGGTTATCATTTGAAAATGATTTAATTATGGAACAATATTTAAAGTGTCTATAGCTTTAGCCCTTTAACTCTTTTTGCTAAGCTTAAGATTCATTAACTGTTTTTTTTTTTAATGTTAAGATACTGTTAATACTTATTAATCTGCACAATTTTTATAATATGAAAGCACTTATAGAACTAGAAAGTGTTTGGATATTACACTGACTGCATTAGTGATTTGTATTTAAAATCGACTCACTAAACGAACCGACGTAGATAATTGACCACAAATAATAAATATATATAAAGGCTTTTCAACAAGAAGTTTGTTTTCTAAAACAAAATAAAATAAAAAATTTAGATTACGATGATTAAATTTTTTGTTATATTACGAAGAGAAAAGTTCGACAATTATGAACGAAAAATGATATCTGGCAAATGTCCACCACGACTACGCCGATAGATGTCAATTCTTTCATCAAAGTTTTTAATCTGTTTTTGAGAAAATGGCGATCCTATATCGTTAATCATATAACGGATTTTGAGTTTTAAGGCTAAAATTCAAATGACTCCGTCTAGACTCTGTCCTTAACATAGCCCCACAAAAAAAAATAGTCCAGTGGCTTTAAATCATGCGATCTGGGTGGCAACTTAAATTCTGATTGTTATTAAATTATATGATTGGAAAATTGCAGTTTTCTGATCATTTCATTGAATGTGTGACAGGCACCAGCCTGTTTAATCCACATGTCAGTGATTTCCACGTCGTCATTAGTAGGCCAAAATTGAGTTGTTAACATCTTGTGATAGCGTGATCCATTGACCGTTACCGAATTTTCCATCTCATCTTCGAAAAAAAAACGGCCCAATCACGCCTCCAGACCACATATCACACTATACAGTGACACGTTGAGCATGCAAACGTTTCTAAATAATACCTCTAAGATTTTCAGAAGCCCAAATGCCAGTTGACATAATCTGACAAGTGTGACAAAAATTGCGCAAATCTACGGCAATGTGAATGATCAGTCGGTTTCAATTACTACACCAGTGCAACCTTGTCAAAGTCAAATCGCTACGCAAAATTCTCTATGTGGTTGTGGAGAAATGCGAGAAATTGATAATTTCTTATTTGCTTCAACACTGTGACTCACAGCTGCGATGTTTTCATTTGAACAACCTGTTCGAATACGCATTGATGTTATCAGATCGTGTATCGAGACTGCCGGTTTAAATTTAGCGACCAAATTCTCAACAGCGGTGGCAGAGGGAGGATTTTGTTGTCCTTTTAACAGAACCACCATTTTCATAGTGGATTTTAATTATTTAAATTTTGTTTGTTGACAAGCCCTGACAAGTGAAAATTGGGTTGTTCCTGAATATATTGAGCTAATCTACGGCGATATGAATGGTCGGTCGGTAGGCTTAAATTCCTGCATCAATTGCACGTTGTAAGGATTCAAAGTCAAATCTTTATGCAAAATTTGCCATGTGCTGGTTTTGAATAACTCCAATCGTTGAGAAGATCATGGAATTGGCAAAATTGGAACTGCTTCAACATTGTGGCTTACGGCTGCGATGTTTTCAGCGAACGAACCAATCGGACACGCGTTGGTATTCGTACATTTTGTATTGATCCTGTCGATTCAAATCTAAAGACCAAATTTTTAATAGCGGTCTCTGAAGGACGATTATGTTGTCCGAATATATCACGAATCTTACGAAATATATCTTTAACAGAACCACCATGGCTTTTAATTGTTTTAATGCGATTTTCATGCGAAATTGAATGCATTGTAACAATTGCCAATGCATCTACTACGAATACGTCAAAAAACTAAATGTCAAAACTATCAATTTGTTGGTATTGCCACAAAAAATCGATAGACAAGAATTGTAACACAGTTGCAATTAATTTATCGTTACCGATTTAATTCCTTTTTCAACCATTATGTAATTTTTAATGTAACAAAGGAGGAGTTTTCATTATTAACTTGTTTTAATTCTATTTTTTTATTTTATCTATATTGAGTCATGCACTGCAGATTCCTTTAAATATTAAAACACTAAATAAAAATAGTACATAAAATTTTAATTTAGTAAACAAATATAACAGCAGATAGCATTTTTACCAGCTTTAACATTAAAACAAAAATCAATATTCTTATAAAAATTATTGAACTCACTACAAATTCCGAAAAAACGGGTCAAAGTTGGCATAGTTCGATCTGAATAATTTAATTACGAATGGATTAAAATAGCCCGTTGGACGAAATGGAACGTTAAATGAAATATTGCTAATCAAAAGGTCTGAAAAGACATTTCCTATTATTAAATTTAAAACAAAGGTGACATTTAACATTATTTTTCTGCTTTTTAGAATTATTAGCTTTATTAGAGCAAGTCTACTACAGTAGAATGGTAGAATTAAGGGATTCCATTGTAAGTTTCGAAAACAAAATAGCAATAACAGCTTTTGCACTCATTTCATGCATGGACTTTATAAATTGGATTCCAAATTATGGAGCCATATGTTAGAATAGATCTGACAAGAGAAGTATAAAAATGTTTTGTGACATATGTGACATATGCCTTAACTCCTTCGCCCAACATTTTATAAATCCAAGAATAGCACGTGATTTATAAATGGCTGATGAAATATGCTGTATTACATTTAATTTGGCATCCAGTAAAGTACCAAGATCTGAAACTACATTTAGGTTCTTAAGTTTGGAAACTCTTGCATGAAATCTTCGGAAGAAACACTTGTATTTGCATCTTTTAAGGTTCAAGTCTATAAGGTTAATATTACACCAGACACTAAATGCATTTACGTCTTTTTGCTTGACGATTATATGTTTGAAATATGTCGACGTCGCACACTGGGGATTTTTGTATGGAGGTGAGGAAAAAAATATATTTGTCAAAAAATGTAGTGACTTCATCACAAATTTAGTTTTATGTATATAGTCATACACAAAAGTAATCAAAATAAAGAAACTTAGAGCAATGTCGATCGCTATCTGCAATGTAAAAAGCTATAACTAACAAAAAAATTTAAATGATTTTTTTAATTTTTAATTTATTATTCTAAAAGACCTTTAACTTCGTCGCTTACAACACTATGCTTTTTCTGGTTAAATGTGAAATCATGAGATCTTTTGTTATCATCATTCGGTGCATAATATCTTCATTCGTGGCAATTTGACTTCATTTTCTGGAGTGTCTAATGCGATATTTTTTATAGTCTTTGTTACGACTTTCCTGAGCCTCTTCAGATAGTAGGCCTACGGGGAAAAATACACTTTTTAATTATATCTTTTCCATGAATCAGCATTTTGTGAAGTGTAGGTGGCACATTGTACCACTCGTATAGTGCAATAAACTCTTTTGCCGTCTCAAACAAAAATCACCAAATTTGTTTGAATCTACCTCGGTGATTGTTATAGCTTAGAGAATTATCGAAAACCTCTTGATTATGTTTTCATCTAGAACCGTGATTTCGGAAATCAAAGCAGGATTAGCAAAGAATCTTCGTGACATATTTCCTGTATTTGTCGTACCAGAGCCTTTCTTTCTTTCTCCTCATCGACTCTTCTCTTTTGTTCTCGTATAACTTAAGGTGTCTCTTTAACGTATGCAAACTGTAATGTAATGAAGGTTTATTGTTGTATCATACTAATTTATTTATGTCATTACTTAATGATAATTTAAGTGGTGTAACTGATGTCATATATAAATGAGAGTCAGAAATTTTATCATCTGAAAACCTCTGTTGGTATTCGCTTTGACTAGATGCCTCATCACATCCCCATTTTAAGATTATTATTATTAGATTTCCGTTTTCAATTTTATTGATAACCTTTGCTGATTTGGTCTCTAGGATTCTTTAAGTAGTATAATCCAACAGATTTTGCAGAGGTACACTGCCTGAACTTTCAGAAATAAAAATTCCCTGCGGACAGCTGTTAGTTTTTTCTTTCGTGAGTACGAGAATCATAAAAAAAATTCAATGTTTTTTTGTGCATATCACGAGAAAATTTTTTAAATTTATACCTTTACTTAATTGTACATAAAAGCGAAACGCGTTCACCGATTTTCATGAATTATGTTTCATTTTGTTAATAGGTTATACGTCTTTACGTAAAAGTAATAGGACTTGACAATTTTTATTTACCGGTTTGAATTTTTTATGAATTAAAAAAAAAATTAACTTTTTAGGCAAAAAATATTTATTTTTCTTCATAGATTTATTTATATCTTCGAAACTGTTGCTTATGTAGCGAAACGTTATATAAACAGATGAAAGTACTAGTAATTCTTGATTTTTCTAGATTTTTTTAAGTAAAATCTGATTAGTGGTTCTTAAGTTATATTAAACAAAAGGGCCTTATCAGAATTGAAACGGGAATCAATCAGCTGAAAAATGTTGTACTGTGTAATGCAACAAATTGAGAGGTGGCACCTGAAATTTATTAAAAATGTAAAAACAGATATGAGACAATGTATAAGTAGCGAATTCTAATTAAAGGAAAGTATAGCTCAAATTGCAGGACCAAACGTTTAGGGGAAAAAAGGATTTTTTTTTATATGGCCATAAAAATAAACAAACAAACAAAAATTAAGTCTGCAAAGTTTAGTTTTTAAATTTTAGTATACTGAAATATCCTACTTTGAATAAAAAATAAAAAGAAACACATTAGCTCATATGATAAAATAATATTCGTTTTGAAATTCTTAGGTTTAAATTAAGTGGGTTCAGTAAAACATACAAGTACTGAGCTTGAGACGGCTATAAAAAAAACTAGCAGTCAGATCGGAGTAATTCTTTTTGATTTGATTGTACTATTTAGTCTAAAATTTCAAAATATCATTGCATAATGCATGAAGAGCATGTTGACAATTTGACTTTTTTCCCCGAAATCCCGAGTGTGCGTCGTCTGGACATAATAGAACGTTTAATGGCGTTGGGCAGATCACTAATAAACAGGGAAAATAATAAAGGCATGCCAGATGAAACATAAATGTCTTTAAGTAAGCGAATTAAAACAAACTTGCAAGCATTTTTGCGAACACACTTCATTAAGATAAATTTTCTTAAATGACTAGAATATGATAGAGTTGAAAAATTATTTTATGTGAAGATTATTGATTATTAAACTCTTTCAATTAGATTGATGGTATGTATATTCCAACATTAGAAGTTGCCTTCCTACTATTTTCCAAATAATACATACAAAAATCTGTAGACGTTTCAGTTGGTTTTTGCAAGACCATTAGCACTTTGCAATGCCCTGTTTCTGCTGTTAAGTTTCCATAATAGGGGTATTCTCGTCAAAAATTTTACGAAATTACGAAAGTGCACATTTTGTTTTCAAACACTAAAATAATAAAATAATTTAGCGAAAAATTTAGACCATCTGTTTTCTACCTCCAATAGCTGATTGCATAAAAAGTGTACTAAATTTCATACAAAAAACATTCTGAACCTTAGTTCAATTATATAAACAACCCTGCAGAAATCACATGTTTAATTAAAAAGTACCAGAACCAACAACAATTTAAATACAAGTCTACCGAAACAACACCATAATGCAGCAGGGATTTTTATTTATTTTTTAATTACGGCTAACGATAACTAAATTTGGAAAGTTATCAAAAAAAAATATTTAACACTTTAATTTAAGATTTTTTGAAAATAGTTATAATATTTTTTTCATTTTTAAAATATGTAATTATGTTATACTATACCTTTTGATTAATCAACATTCGGCTTATTTGCATTTTTGCTTTATCGCAACTGGTGACGTGAATACCTTTAATATTACTCAATTCAAGGTATACTTTCTTTTTAAGCCTAAAGATATGCAAAGAAAAGAAATAAAAAATATAACAAAATATTTGTTTTTATTAATAGAAATCTTTTTAATAAACAATTAAAACAGAAACTTAAAATTATATATTGAGAAAAACTTTCTTTAAGCAAAATATTGAACTATTGAAGTCGGATAACACTAAATATATTGATTGCAGTACTATTGCAGTACTAAACATCAAAGTTGTCTTAAAACTATCTCCTTCACAATATTATCCTAACTTTGAAATATATTCGTACGAGTATGATATATATTTTAAAATACTTTTTCCTTTAACTTTTTTAAGGAAACTCATTTACGCAGCTTCTTATTCATACATATATTTTCTATTTCAAATAATTAGTTTTAAATCATTTTATTTTAATATATATAATTATATTTCTTCATATTATTCATAAACTTCCGTAATAAAGTAAATACGGGATAGTTTATTCTCAATACCAAAACAAAGCCCATAAGCACACTAAATTTAGCTGATTAAGGAAATTTTTGCCTTTTGATATGGAATTTAATAATGAAAGAGTATTTATTCTTGGATCTTTTAAAAATCTGCTGCCATTAACTGCCAAATTTGCTATTATATTCCAAAGTAGGGATTGTAGGTTTTTGATTTTTTGTTCCACCATAATAATACTTTGTTCAGCCAAGGGAGGTTATATATTTTTTAATTTCTCTGCCAGCTTGTTACGTATCTTACGTATCATTTGCACTTTATTATGTAGCATTTCATTGGAACGGGCTGGAGGTTTGATAAATTCTTGCAACTACTTATTTTTTTCCCCCAAAACACGTTCGTTTAATATCTTTATTTTATTTGTGGACCTCGAAATCTGAAATAATTTCAGGCAGTCCAAAAATTTTGTTAATGGAAGCTTTCAATTCAAACTCAAATTTTTCACATTTACTAGTGACCTCCTGAAGCTTTTATTTTAAATTACATACTTGAGTATCTAGGTGATCCACCGGAGATTGCAAATCTTCTCTCCTCTTTTTACTGCACTCCACCCTTTTATCGCCTTGGCTGCAAAAATATTCAATCATTGGAATAGCAGGACAGTAGAATCATTGTTTTGCTGTTTCTATGTAGATGTCGACAGTATATTTCGGTCTTTCTTCTGCAGTAAAGCAAAATTTGAGGATGAGTACTGCGAAAGGATAAAACTTTGTGTGGTTAACAGCATATTTTGGTCCTTCTCCTGCACCAAAGCAAAATTTGAGAATGAATATTCCGAAAGGATTAAATGTTGTGGTGACTTAAGAAAACCCAAACCATAACCTTCATTGTGTACGATATTGTCAAGAGAACTTAATTGAGAAAAATGATCTCTTAAATGTTTTTACTCTTGGCCCAATTCTGAGTTTCGTATAATAATATACTTCAATTCATTTTATAGACGAACACGGTCATTTTAATTCTTTTTTAGGTGCCCCTGTAGGCTAATAGGTAGTGTACTGGCTTGCGAATATGGGGTTTGTGGTTTCGATTACCAACGAAGGCCTTGGTTTTTTTCACTACAAAAATAAAAATTGACTGTCGGTGGAGCTGCTCAGCGATGAAGGCATGGTCGCGGTGCTGCCTTATTATACGGCATTTAATTTCCGACTATCCTTCTCCTTTCACCACCTATTTCATCTCTTCTATATCCCTTTCCTAAAGAATGTACTTGACTAAATAGGCGTTGTTGCCTAAAGTGCAACAACTTTTTAACTCCACTACTTGCAAATTTCATTCCGTATGATTGTTTGTGGTACACAAATTGTTATTTAAATAGAATCTAATAAGATCTGCTACCAAAAAGGTAAGATTTTCTATATGTTGTACTAAAAAAGATTGATGAGTGGGCAATTGTTGTTTGTTCAAGAAGTATAAATTTACGTTGTGTTTGTTAAATTTTTATACAATTCTCTTGTTTACTGTCATATTTTTTGCGATCACTAGAAAAACTATCTTTGTCGTCATGCTTCTCAGCGTTTTTTTTTTCGATAAATACAATGAAATTAAATGTACGTAAACCTTCCAAACAAGTTTTGAATATCTGGTATCATACGTAATCTATTTGTATTCACTTGGGGGCACATTGATATGTTTTGACGGAATCTCACCATCATTACATATGTCAATGGGGATAAAAGGAGCAGGAGCCAACTGTACAAATCCACTTTATTTCCACCGGAATCAGTAAAGCTCCAGAGTTCAGCTTTTTGTCTTTTTAGCCTTTTTGAATGGTCCACGTCGAGTGAGCATGATTGCGGTTTTGTTCCTAAGTTTAATTAAGCTTCATGCGTTCTCAACCAGGAGTTGGATAGTCTCCAACTCTTCACCAAGGAGCAGCTTCGAGCTGCTGAAGTTGTAACTAGGAGTGACTGTAGGATAAACATATCTCAAGGCTTCCTAGGGCGAGGATGCCGCTACATTTTATCCACAAAGATATGATCCACCGTCAGGTTATGGTTTACTCGGTTGACGTACATCTTATCACGCATCTATTTGTATTTAAAGTTTCATTTAACAGGGTAATGTTATTAAATGAATGCTTTTCAGTATTTTTTTTATTAAAAAAATTTTTTACATTTGTTAGTTAAGTTTAGTCTTAAAAGTGGATCTTTAACATTTAGGAACCTTAAGCAGTTAAGATTTTATCTTTAAATCCCCCAAATCAACATTTGTTTCGCAGATATACCACTTAGGTAATAATTTTCTCGTTAATTGTAGGATTGAATTCAACTGAAGTAAAACCAAAACAATAAGATGTTCGCTTTAGTATTTCAACATATAAATACTTCATTTTAACTGATGATAGTTCTAGTGTAACATAGAACTATATTCATGAAAGACGATTTTCTTTTGCCTGAATGGAGTCTATTTTGAATTTTTTACATTTTTTATTTCCTCACTAAATTGGTTCACTTTCCTTCTCCGCCTCTTTTGTTTCTAGTAAATTTATACAATTCCCATCAACACGTAGTTCAATAGCAGATTTAAGTTTCATTTTCTTGCTTGGAGATGCTTCTATTTTATAAGAATCTAGTGCATTAAATATGAACATTAATGTACGGTAATGTATCGGCAAATTAATTTTTTTTTGCCGGTATCTTTATATAAAAGCTTTAAACTACTCTCGACCAATTCAACGATTATTTACTGTTTTCATTAATAGTTGATGCACCAAAATCGACAATTGCTTTTTCATGCATAAACGATAAATAAAATCTTTGAACTCGTGAGTTTATAAACAGTACTAGATATAATTATAATTATTCTTTTTAAAAAACGTTTTGTTGTTTTAAGTGATTTTATTGCAAAATAAGAACACAGTACTTTAGAGTTTTTAACTAAGTTAAACGATTTATTTACTTTTAATACACACAAACCAAACACAATGGTAGCTTTGTTTTCTTTACTCACTGATGACTCAACTAGAATTAAATTCATTTTTCCGGCATTTTTCCATCCCATATTGTTGTTGTTATTATCATTCAGTTTAGGCTTCTGCTTGGCTATGTGTTTTGTTTTTGTTCTGTATTTGCTTTTTTTGTATTTTCTGTTGTTTATCCTATTTGTTAGAATTTCTTACAAGCATGTTGTTGTCTTGTGTGTATAATTTTTTTTAGGAAACTGCGCACTAGGTGTTTTGTTTACTTTTTCACTGATAATTATTTTCTTTTAGAACTTAATAAATCATCTTCATAACAATATTATAAACGACATCAATTATTAATGTATGCGTACGTCCTTAATAAAATTCTAAAAATATCCACTTTCTTATTATTTAAAAAAGTTTGCTATATTTCATTCTATCAAGCACTTGCATAAATTTTTAATTTGAAAAAAAAAAACCATTTATACCAGTTGAGGATTTCCACACTTTATTAAATATCGGTTCCATTAAAAAAAATACGTTTAAGTGTTTTAGTATCCACATGACTCCTGAGATACTGCCAGTATGTTCTTTTTATTGCTTGTTATACAACTATAAAATGTTAACAATTATGTTCCTGTTCTTTTAATTTTTCAAATTTTTTTGTATTGTACTGAAAATTCTTTTATTAAGCAGAGAAAAACTCCACCAGTTTTTCTATATTTTTTTTTTCAAACTTTACTTTAATGGTCATTTCGTGATTTTCGTAATTATAATTAAAAAAAAAAAAAGAAACTGGAAATTAAATAAAAGCCTTTATTGTTTTGGGTCTGAATACTATTATTTTTTGTTTTGTTTTGAGTACTGTAGAGTATTTGTTCCAAAAAGACTACAGTTCTAATGATACCACCACTTCACCTATGTATGCTAATTCGTAAAAAAATAACTAACAAACTTGTATGGGCATTTAGAAAATAAAAATGTTGTAAAAATTGACTTTTACTTGCCAATACGGGATTTTTTTTCGTTAACTAACTGGTTGAGTGGTCTTTTACTCGTTGCTGTTGATAGTTGGTATGCGTGTTTTTAACCAAAAACAAAAATTATTTTGTGGAAAACCTCTATTAACATACACGCTCAATAGCGTCTGCATAAATAGATTTCAACAGGGCAAACCCAACAAACTATATAAGATTGAAATGTAAAATACATTTTTCTAATATATAATAGTAAAACTATGAACAAAGCTTAAATACTCTCAGAAAGTTTCCTGTCCGTGGAAGATTCTCAATTTCAATTTACTAATGGCATTAACTGTTTCAAAACATATTAACCTCAATCGTGGCTAATTTGTTTTGAAATTTTGCAAGCCTTCTTATTAAGACTAGAGGTTTAATAAGTATCCAAGGGGTCAAAATTTGCGGATCTTACAGGAATAATCAATATCATTAGCGGAAATGCGCGATAAAATTTATGTCAGTACCTAGCTGTAAAAGACATAACCTGTCGGTGGATCATACCACTGTGGTTGAAATGTAGCGTTATCTAGAAGGCCTTCAGATACGTATATCCTCCAGTCACTCCTAGTTGCAACTACAAAAGCCGGGAGCACCCTTCACTCCTTGCAGAAGAGTTAGAGACTATCCAACTCCCGGTCCAGAACGCATGACGCTTATTAAAATTTACGAATACAACCGCAATCATGGTCACTGAACCTGAGCCATTCATTGGGTACATTGTGAATGATCCGACCCACATAACTCAAACGAAGACCACGATACCCCCGAAGGGCCAACCTCAATAATCAGTCAGAGCACTGCTAAAAGGCTAAAAAGACAAACAGCTGAACTCTGGGGCTTTACTGATTCCCGTGGAAATATAGTGGAATTATCCAGTCGACTCCTGCAAGCCTTGGAGGGGACTGAGCTCCCTTTTATCCCATAGACACATGTTATGCCGGTGAGATTTCGTCAAAACCTATCAATGTGCCCCCGGGGTGATCAATAGCGGACAGAAGTTAATGATATCTCTAGCACTTAAATTGGATTCCTCAACAAAAATGCACTATTAAAATTTTGAAGACCTCTAATTTTAATAGCCGGAGCCTTAAAAATCAAGCGCTGCACAAAATAATGAGGTTTTGTGTTAAAAAAAATGAGGATATAAGCACTTTACCTAAACTATTTAAGAAATTTGTTACTGATCACCTTTCCCATCAAGTGTCTTCTATAAAGGTACCTGTTTAGCATGATTTTAAAAGGGGTTGTTCAACTTTTACTAATCTTTTGGAATTAACAGTGCTAGTAGATCGGTGATTTGTTGAACGTAAACAAGCTGATGTTATTTACATCGACTTTAGTAAGGCATTCCACAAACTTCTGATAAGGAAACTTGACCTTATGGTATTCACAAGCAATTTACTTATGTGGATTAATTCATATCTTTCAAGAACTCAAAAAGTTTGGTTTTACATGCTTACTTCTAAAGAAATGTTTTTTTCATCTGGTGTACCACAGGGTAGCTATTTGGGTCCTTTATTATTTTCCTTTGTTATTAATGATCTTCCCAAAAGCCATTAAATACTGAAATGTTGTATTACATATGATCGTTACGCTAATCATATTCTCCTACAAAAGGACTCAGCTGCATTTAATTCCTGGTATAATATAAATCTTATGGAGTTGGAACTTCCGTTCATCCTACGCGCTATTTTAATCCACTGGTAATTAAAGTATTCAGATCAAATTATGCCAACTCTGACCCGCTTTTATGAATTTGTACTAAGTTTAATATATTTTATAAGCATATTGAATTTTGTTTAGACGTTAATGCTGTTAAATGTCCATCTACTTTTATATTTGTATAACTAAATCTAAGTTTTATATATTATTATTATTCACTATTTTTATGTGTGCAGGGATCTTGAATCTATAGACTAAATATAGATATAATATGTGGCTACAAAAAAACTTTTAATAGCAAGTCCCCTTTCCCTAGATGTGCCAGTCGGTCTTAGAAAAATTTTACCACACTTTACCATTGGCCAGTGAGAGTTGATTAGAAGAAATTAACTGCACCAGAGAAGCGCATTGTCATCTAAGTGGTAAAAGAGTTGCAATTAGTACACGGAATATCCGTAAAATGTTTATAAAACGCTAAACCATTCACAACCAATAGCCAGCTGTTCAATGGTGTTTGGTTACTTTTTCGAAGGATGTCCCATAGGTTCCCAGTTTCAGATAGATACTTCAAACTTAAATTGACTTTAAAGTCCTATGCACGGTATAACCCTAAATATTACAGGGTGTGTGCCCATTAAATACATGACATTAAACAACATAAACATATTTTTGTTCGCTAGAAACAAATCTTTGAAAGTTATATAAAATCAATATCGTCTATAATAACAAGTATAAAAAACAAAAGGGTGACCTCACAAAAGTCCATTTGTTGGCATATATAATATTACCCTTTGAACTGCCTATCAGCAAACACCGCAGTGAATAAACACTAAATAATAATTTAAATGTTAAACTGGTCAATCATTGGATTTCTTTCCAAGTCACACTTAGCTGATTTTATTTTAAAATCAAAGTATAACTTAAAGTCGTCACGCCGCAATAACAAGTTTAGAACTCTAAATTTTATAATTTATAAGTTAAAAGAATTTTTGAACTTGCGTCACATTAAGACTGCTAGCTACCGTCTATGTTAAATGTTTCGACATTATATAACAAAGTTTTATGAGGTGATGATAGTACCAACTTCTGCTTGCTGTGGTTATCGAAAACTATGTGTTTTTAATTCTTACGTTGCCAGACTGTTCGGTATAGAGAGTTATATTGCATCCTTTAGTACTTTTCTTCTTTTATATTCATAAATTCGGCAGATTGTTATTTTTAAATGTATAATTTATTGAAACAGGTAGGTAGGCAGACAGAAAGTCTATGAATATAAATATTAGACTATGAAAATTCATTTGGATTATTTCAATCGCCGATATGTAAGCACACACAAGTTCCCTGTTGCATATCTTTGCTGTTAAGTCCATGGAAGTTTATAAAGTTACAGCAAATCTATAAATACAATATAATCTGGTAACCTTGTATATCCTCATTCCTAAACTATCCTGGCGCTTAAATGCTTAAAAATCTCTTAAGCTGTGCTCTAAATTACCTTTTTCAATAACATACATTCAATACATTATTAATTTTTCTTACAGAATTATTAATTTTTTAAATAGACAGAGTAAAATGAAAAGTATTAAGATGCTTAGATTTGTTCCCCTAGTAAATTAAATACTATTGTCATTTTCGCGATAAAAACCGCCAAACAAACAGCCAGTATCGACGCTGTTCATCAAGGTTGATGACAATAGTAAAATGAAATAATTCATAATTCACTGGGTTATAACAAGTATTCTACTCTGTCTGCAGTATTATTTTATACATACATATCTTATGCTGCAGTGTTCATCGTATTGTATGTATTAATGTTGTTATTGTTGTATTATTTCCTTTTGGTTGTGTTTAATTTAACAATATGCACAATGTCCACAATATGCATGTGTATGTAGATGCCTTTATATTCATACACAAATGACTATAAAGTCATAAAAATATAATGAGCCTTAAATACCTGAGTGTATTATTTGCGGCTATTTTGTATATTGAAACGTATACCTTTGCCTTTATGTGTGCATGTTAATTTGTATATGTATGTGGATTTTTGTATTTTTTGTTTAGTCTTTTATTTTGAACATTTTGATGGCTGTTGATTGTAGTGACTAGTTTTTATTTTACATACTGCTGCTACTGTTGTTGAGCTAGTGTCATTTATAATTTGTTGCTGTAAACAATAATAATATTAACCTACACAGATTTATATTTACATATATATTATATGCATTACTTACACATACATGCATAGCACACAAATTAATTAATTAAATATGTATTAGTGATACTGATAGAAATATTTTAGCAGTAGTTGTGTGAATATTAATTTCGAAATACATTTATTTTTTAATTGCATATTTTTATGAATACACTTGAAGAAAAAAAGTAGAAAATTGCACTACCCCTTTTAAAAAAATTATTTAATTTTTATAATAAAATCTGTATTTACATTCTAGGCAGTTTTTTTCTCTCTGGTCTATATTTTAAAATAAAGTATGATTTATGATATATTTTTTTATCAGTATACAGTTTAGCTTTCATCCAAAACTAAAGCAGACAAATACCCAAATAAGTCAATTGAGAATAAAATTAAAACAATGCCATCATTATGCGGGAATGTGATTATAAAATTAATTAATAAAAAATAAAATAAAAACAAAATGTTTAATTTATGGAAGATTTTAGAAATATTTAGACAACAAATTTTAATAGAATTTTCAAAATAAATGAAATTAATTATTCATATTTAAATAAAAATTTTGTTATGCCACATTCCGCAGAGAATAGTGTCATATTTGTTGCAAGATAAAAAGATTTACATAAAAATTAAAATACCTTAGGCATTTTAAATCAGAAACCTTAACAATTTTATTAAGTGCTCATTAAGTTTGGGTATATTAAATGACTTAATACAGAAACAAAAGAAACAATATAAATTATGATTGTTTTTTAAATGAAATTCAATATAGCAAAGAACTACACATTATTCACATAAGAACACATTTGTAAAAAATCTATATTAAACATATATTATTTTAATGAAACATTAAGTTTCTTATATCAATTAAATCAGAGGCTCCATGCTTAATTTCGTAAAAAAAAATTAATTTTTTTTTAAAGAGAAGTAACACTTCAGGCAACAATGCCTATTTAGTTAAGTGCCGTGCTACATTCTTTAGGAAAGAAGAGATGAAACAGGTGGTGAAAGTAGAAGAATAGTCGGAAATTAACTGCCGTATAAGAAAGCACAGCGACTATGCCTTCATCGCTGAGCAGCCCCACCGACAGTCAATTTTTATTTATGTAGTGAAAAAACCAAGGTCTCCGTTGGGAATCGAACCCACAACCCCCATACTGACAAGCTAGTACACTAGCTAATAGCCTACAGGGGCACAAACATGTTAGCAGTGTTAACGTCTTACATCGGGGCTTTCAATCAAATTAATGAAAGTCACGGTATTAAATATAAAAATACGAAAAAGAAAATAATACTCTTCAAACTTTATGGAAGTAGGAGTCAAACAAATAATTTAAAACACCCTACAGTTCATTTTGTCTAAAGGGACCCCATTTGGGTTGAAGGTACCCTATGATGGAAGTAAATAAAAATATTATCTGATCAAGGTTTTAATAACAAAGGGAACTTTGTATAATCACATTATGGAAAAGCTAGTCGATTAAGATGCAATAGTTATTCCTTTTTCTCTCAAATCATTCATTTTAAAATTTTTCAAGTTATTTTTAAAAATTATTTTTTTAATTTAGTTTTCTATTTAACGGTACCTAACTAACGTTTAATTGATCGAAATTATTTCTTCTTGCAATTAATTTCTTTTGAAGAGAACACTGAAGATGGAAAATAGCCAAAACCCGTTTGTTCACAAACCAAATTTGACGAGGGTCGACGGAAAACCGTACCCAAATAAAAAATCCTATGAAAATCATAAAATAACGTGTTAGTAAACCACAGCCATCACGTTATTTTTAAAGATCCTCACTAATAACTAATAGTTACTAGTAAAACTTCAAATTTCTTTTCTTCTAGTCTCAGGCACCTGTGTTTGGTCACAGCATTTACCGGAAGAAGCAACAACTTTAAGGTATCGAGGTTTACCAAGACTGCGCAATAGTTTTATATAGTAAAATCTATTCTCCGGAAACTTAAAAATATTATAACGCTTGAAATAAAATTTTCTGATATTACTTTACATACTCCACTTTACTACTCAATTTAAGTATAACTTTTGTTTAATGATATAATTGGCCCCTACCAATGCGTTTTTGGACCTGCAGAACGGATATTCATACTACGCCCAATCCGGGAGAAAACGCATGTAAATCAAATCGACACATACCATCTATACGTCGATTATAAAGCCGCTTTTGATAGCCCGATTAGAACGAGGGTGTATCAGCCCATGTTTGAATTTTGAATACCAGCAAAATTGATAAGATGACGCTAACTGATACAAGATCATCAGTAAAAATAGGAAATACTCTTTCCGAATCGTTTACCACCTCACGAGGATTCAGACAGGGCGACTGTTCATCGTGCTATCCTATTTATGATTGCTTTGGAAAAAGTCATACGCGATGCGGTAGATAATAGAAATGGCACTATTTTTACCAAAAGCTGCATGGTCCTTGCATATGCTGTTGACATTGACATTAATGGTAGAACATTGCGAGATGTAACTGCTGCCTTTGCGGGCATTCAAAGGCAATCCTTAAAAATGAGCTTGGCAGTTAGTGAAAGCAACCCCAAGGTGATGGTTGCAACCAAGAGGAAATCTACTAGATTAGGTGAAACTGCAAACGTTGGCAACTATAACGTTGGGGTTGTGAAAGAATTTGTGTATCTCGGTTAATCCATAAATAGAAACAACAACATCAGCCTGGAAATACGAAGAGGAATAATATAGGCAAACAGATGCTACTTTGGGCTAAACAGGCAATTTTGAAGTAGAGCCCTCTCTATAATTAAAATAGCACTAAGCAAGACACTCATTCTACCTGTGCTTTTATATGGGGGCAAAAGCATGGGTGCTTGCGCAAGCAGATGAAGGTGTACTTGATGTATTCGAAAAAAAAATGATGCGTAGAATATACGGACCAGTTAGTGTAAGTGGAGACTATCGGCATCGTATGAATCATGACTCTATGAGCTATACGCTGACATTAACATTGTCAAGCACATAAAACTGCAAAGACTGCGCTGGTAACGACATTTTGTGCGAATGAGTAAAGAAGTTCCGGTAAGGAGAATTTCTAAATATGATACCGAAAGCGTCCAGAAGAGAGGACGTCCAAAACTCCGATGGACAGATCAGATCTAACGACATCTCTCACACCTAAATGTTAGAAACTGGAGAAGAAGCGCAGAAAACCGAAGCGCATGGAATGCTATGCTTTCTTCGGCCTTAGACTCATCAGGGTTGTATATGTATATTAAGGAAAAAGAAAAAGATCAAGAAATAGAAAAGAAATATAGCTTATATATTTTTATCTTTATAAAAGATCATATTAAGCAACTGCTTCTACTGTAAGGAGTGCGACTATGACTATAGATAGCCACTAAAAAATACAAAGTTATGGATTTTTATAAATGTAAATAAAAAATTATTTTTTTATTTAACAATAACTCATTTTGCGTAATGTTCACATTTATATTGTCCTTACCGCTTGCTAAAGAAATTAAATTTAGAAAAAAAAAGCAAAATATTTGCGGAAATACATTTTCACTGAGAAATAGCAGCTGTTTCGAAATTAGAAAAAGAAAGCATTTTTTTGGTATTTTTGCTCTATTATTATATGCAGTGTTTTGAAAAATTTAGTTTACTTAGAAAGTGTTGCCAACAACACATAATAGAGACATAATATTGAGTATAAAACTTCTGGAAAGTCACGAAAAACTATTTTGTAAAACCAGTACAAACATTTACTGCAAAAATTTTAAATATAGATAATTTAAAAAAATATTGAGGTATGCAGCAGTCACTTAATATTTTTTACTGCCACTTCAATGGTTACCGCATAATATATCGAAGCGCTCTTAATCTTCTGTTAAAGAATCTGAATATATCTAAAGGATAACTATCACACAATTAGCTTATAATGATCTTAAGCAAAAGTAGAAAGGCAAAGGCCGTAAAAATTGCAAGTCCTTTGCTAGCGCTTAGCTGATAAATTTCAATGTATTTTCCAATCTTTCGGGTAATAGTCATTAAAGATAAGAGCTACAATTTAGAAAATCTTTTAAAAGTAATTTTATTTTCTTTTACATGCAATTCTGGCTAAGATTAGTTCAATTCAAGTTTATTTTTAGCTAAATGTTGTCTTATTTTCAGTTCAATTTGTACTGTTTGTTGTTCTTGTTTGAAATTTGTCTTATAAAAAATCTTTTTTCTTTATATAAATATTAAATAAATTTTTATTTCTGTTTTCGATATTTCCCCACTTTTTTTCATATGATTTTCAGGAAAATAAAAGTGTATCAATCAAAAAATGATAGATTTGTTTAATATTCAGAAGATGCCACACGACGGTGTGGCGAAATATCGAAAACAATAATAAAAATTTACTAAATTTTTATATAAAAATTTCATGTTTGAAGAAGATATTAAAAAGATCAATTAACTATAATTATTTGAAATTTGTTCTTTTACTTAAAATTTCCTGCACAGCACTGCTTTACTTTTTTTATTTATTTAATTTTTTTTTCATTCCAAATCATATAATTTTATTCTTGCAAATCACAGAAAAATATTAAATTCATATTCAATTGCTAAATTCATAAAGTCAAATTATTTTTTTATTATAACTATTTTTATTAGTATCACACATATATACTAAAAATTAAATACAAATCATTGTAAAAGAAAAAACAAATAAAAAAACTTAACAACAACATTATTAAAAGCGATTAAAATAGCAATCAAACTTAAAGTTTGTATCACACAAATGCCTGTTAAAATTGAAAATTATTTTATTCAAAACTTTTGATATTGTTCATATAGTTTGGTTCTAGTTTTAAAATATTTTATTACTATTTTATTTATATTTATTTTTTTGACATATTCGTAGGAGATACATTGGTAATTTTTACAATGAATTCAATTTCGCACGAAAATCGCATTAAAGAAATTAAAATCCACTATGAAAATGGTGGTTCTGTTAAAGTTATATTTTGTAAAACTCATGATATTTTCGGTCAACCTAATCGTCCTTCTGAGGCCGTTTTCAAATATATGGTCGCTAAATTTAAGTCGACAGCCTCGATACAAAGTGTGCGAACAAGAACGCGTGTTCGACCGGTTGTGTTGAAGCAATTCTTCGACGTTCCCAACAATTGGGGTTATCCAAAATTACCACATGACGAATTTTACGTAAGGATTTGACTTTGAAGTCATACAAGGTTCAACTGGTGCAACAATTGACGCCGGCCGTTCAATTCATTCAGGAACAGCCGACTGGTTTTTCTGAAAAAATCATTTTTTTGAACGAAGCCCATTTTCATTTGTCAGGGTATGTCAAAAAGCCATATTGCCGCATTTAGGCTTCTGATAATCCTAAAGCTGTTATGGAGAAGCCTTTGCATGCTCAACATGTTCTAGTTCTGGCACAATGCATTGCATAGGTAGGGGTCATCCTCAGGGGTCGTAAAAAAAAAACAAAAAAAATGTCACTGTGGTCTGGAGGAGTAATTGGGTGGCTTTTTATCGAAAATGAGTCTGGAAATGGTCAATGGATTACGCTTTTACGAGATGCTAACAACGCATTTTTTACCTGTTATTAATGACGTGTGGTTTTAACAAGACGGTTCCATATGTCACACAGCCAATGAAACGATAAATTTATTGCGAACCAAATTTACCGACCGCATAATTTTACGACAATCAACGGTTAAGTGGACTATTTTTTGTGGGGCTATGTTAAGGAAAGAGTTTATACGGATCTAATCGAGTCGATTTCGTTCTTAAAACTCAAAATCAGTAATGTGATTAACGAAGTAGGACTGCTAATTTGCCAAAATTTAATTAAGAACTTTTATAAAAGAATCGACATCTGCCAGCGTGGTCGGGGTGGCCATTTGGCAGATATCATTTTTCATTCATAATCGGCAAATTTTCTCTTCATAATACAATCAAAATTTTAATCATCTTAATCGAAATTTGTTGTTTTATTTTGTTTTAGAAAATAGACTTCTGAAAAATTTTTTATTTCAATTATAACTTTAGAATATATTTTTTGATATTTTTTTAATTTTTTATATTATTTTTTAAATTTACCAAATTAAGATTTTCAACTTAAATTTTATTTGGTTTTTCGTTTTACACAAAAATTATTAATAATTTTACACTTTGTTAGTTTACTTGCTTATATGTGCTTATATTTGGTATTTAAAATATTTCTCTTTGGGCAACATATTAAACAAACACTTAATTAAAATTGCACACTTTAATCACACAATTTGTCAAGTGGAATTAATATTCCTTGTGTATGAACAGTTGCTATGATTTAATTTATAATTATGGAAAATCTTTAAATTATTAAGGAATAATTGAGATTAGATGAATTTGAAATTTAATGGTGATTGTAATAATAACTCATAAAATACCAGAAACTTTACACCATACGAGCCCAATATTAAAGCATTAATTTTAATTTGCATATATCTAACTGGCCTTAAATCGTTTATATATAAATATACTTACATATATTCATATATATTTTTATATAAATATATGTAAAAAATGCATTTACATAAATCACAGCTTTTTAATACATTTACAATTTAAAAAAAGGCAATAAAATTAATAGTGATATCGCTAGAGTTATGAAATAAAAATTAATTAAGTGAAATTATTGCAAAAAAATTATAAAAAAAAGAATAAGTTAATAAATATGGCAACTACAATAATAAATAAAGTGTTTTATTTAAAAGTAAGTGGCAGAAATATTAATAATATACCACCACAACCTACAGCAATATTTTTATTTATATTAATATTAATGTGCCACAAAAGTCACTTTCATGCAATTGAAACGACAGCTGATATATTGAGTAAGTAAATAATATTATTTTATTATATTAAAAACAATAAAAATATATAATCAATTATAAATTATTAAAAAAGTCCGCATAGAATACGTGTAGAAAAATATTTACTAAATACATATAAAACTATTCTGATTCTTAATCTAGGTAAGTTCGTCCATAATTTTCTTTTATAGCGCTCATCCATGACAAATTTGTTTAGCCAGTGTATGTACAAGATTTACGTGGATACCTGTAATGAAAGCCCAATCCCACTGTGCTCTTAACGCCTGGTGAGTACAATGTGTTTACCAATGTCCTCCGGGTGCATAGCGAGACTCCGACTTACAGCTCAAATAGCACAACAAGATGAGCCATGCCCTCACTGCTTGCTTAAGAGCCAGAAGATATCTGGACTCCCGTCGCACTATTGACACCATTCTGTCAAACCTTTTCGAGATTTAGATTTAAACCACAACCATTACCATTTCCCCTGAAGGTCCTCACTAATAACTAGTGGTTACTAGTGCGACTTTAAATTTCTTTTCCCAAAATTTAGACGCCTGCGATTAGTGCTGGATTTTACCGCCAGAAGCGACAACGTTAAGCTGTCACAGTTTGCCAAGATTGCATGACCCCCAAGGGATTGTTTTAAGTAACAAAATTTATTGAAAAATATAATGCAGGAAATTAATTTCTTTGATGTTACTTCACATACTTCGCTGCACTTTTCTCCCGGGAGTACGCAGTCTTGATGGAAATCTTCCCCACCCTTATCTGTGCTTTCGGGGGTAACAGGCGGCACTAATCGCCTGGGCAAACAGGAGCCCTAAACTGGAAGAGACATAAAACTCTCGGATTCTAACTAGTGACTTTATGTATCCAAGCTGGCACAACGGTAACTAATTGCCCATAGGGCTACGGCCCTGTTCTGGTGATTGGCGAGGCCTCTCGGGGAGTTCGTGGTGGCTGTTGATTTAAATCGTTTGCTTTTCAAAAGCTTCTAAAGAGAGACGCAGGCTTAACATCCAATGTCCTAACTTGCACATGTAACAGTACAAGGAGTAGGATAGTCTCTAACTCTTCTGCAAGAAGGACGATGCTACTACCGTGCACTCAAAAACAGCTTCTAAGGCGTGCATGCCTCCTATGGCGCGCGTGGACGTTTTTTCTACACCCAGTGAGATTAGAGCCAAACAGCCACGCGCTGCCGTGAAACTTAACACATGCATGCTCCACTCTGCTACTACTCAATTTAACTATCACTTTAATACTATAGCTAAACAACTTGTGTGTTCGTCTTTTTTTAACAATACCATACCTTTGGTAGCTGCAATATCTGTTTACAGTCGAGTTAAAACCGATAAATACTTCTACTAGGGAAAGATGTGGCAGCCTTAATTGTTGCCTTTATACATGTTTTTAACTAAATATTTTTGTGTGCGATACAAAGGGAAAACAATATCGTTTTGTTTTCATGTTGACAACTGGACTAAGGGTGATTAAATTTTTCCTATTTTTTGCGTTAAATTTGACAAAAAAAACTACCGGTAACAACAACCAAGTGAAATATATTGCGTAAATTATTTGTTGTGATAAAATTTTTTCTTATTTTCATGAAATACTATAGAGTATTTTGTTTTGCTTCAAATGTGTTATTAAATTTGCTTTCGCAATAATATATTTATTTTAATACGGGCACAATTTGCTTTGCGAGATGGTCATCATTGGTGTTGGCTCATTTTCATCACAGGTTAGCGGTTATTAATACACATGCACACCCGATTAAAGAGCAGAAAGTTGTTTATCACTGGCGACTATAATGAACAAACTTTGCCCGTGATTGTTGAAGGGAGCTTTTTACTAACTCTTGGCTAAGTGAAAAATAATAATTGTCAGTTTAGTATTAGATATGTTTGCTTATTTCAAATACATTTCTAATTGCAAATATAACAGAATTATCGGGAGGACCTTATCCTATTGTATTGTTAGAGTTGCTGCAAAGTTTGTTTATAATGACAAGTTTCAAAAATTATATAATCATGGGCAAGCATGCCTACAACAAATTAATTATAGAAAGATACTTTTTATAAATTCGGTAGTTTAACAACATGATAAAATGTTTGGATATATTATGCAAAACCGATCTAAGCAATCGGTAGAAAACTTCGAACTATATATGTAAGCCAAATCCTAACGTTTTAATCCACAGCTCTAACTGCCCCTTTAGTGAACCTTTTTCGAAAATTCCTTAAGCTACAATAACTTGTAAATCGTTCCAATTCATAATTTTTTTTTTAACTAGAATTCCGATGGTAAACGAATAGCGATTACATTACAGGAAAACTAGTGCCCTAGTATGAAGAAAAACCTTTCACTTTAGCATGACATTATTATAGGATGAGGTGAATTGTTATTATTTTCGTACTGTCTAACAAATTCGATATGAGAACTTCATGAGCCTATTTCATACTGAAAATATAAAATTTTAAGAAGTGCGCAACATGACATTATATTTTCAAAATAGTCACATGATGTTCCCGCAACACTTATTACTTTATGCACCAAATCCGTAATTATACAAAGTATATTAAGCGTAATTGTCCCAAAGTTTCTGCAGGATTTATATTATATGAAATGTAAATTAATTATTTAGAATAAAAATATAATTCTACTGTACGTGTGTTGTGAGTGAACTGCTCCTAAACAGCTAGACCGATTTGCATAAATATTTTTGTATGCGTTTCGGTGGTGCCCCGTTTGGTTTAGATTTACAATTCGGTTCAATTGGACAAAGGGATGTGGTACCGCCCATACAAACCACAAATTAAAAATCTATTATTTCTGCTCCTGATAACGGTATTTAAACAGAGTTTGATATTTCGGTTGAGTGAACATATTTTAAGTTGTGCTGCAAATATAGACGAGATTTGATAAAGACGCGTGGTACCTCCCATACAAATCTTCTGTATGTAGATAATTCTACTGTACGTGTGTATGTCACTGAATAATATTTTTTTGCATGCGCTTGGTTGCCACCTTGGATGGTTTACGGCAGATGGCGCTGCAGTCGGTATCCAAGTTAGTCAACTACACTGCAACTACACGACTAGATCGACTTGAATGAATTTTTGTGTATTCATTCAATGCATTTAATTTGTTTGGGTGCTGTGTTTTGATATTATACGGTATCGCATTTACGTAAATATTGAGCGATGTTTACTTCAAAAATACACGCACGACATAAATTCGTCGCCAGCCTCCAATGTGATGATAGTGAAAGTAGCGGTGGGCTTCGAGCTTATTTGCTTGCATTTAATCTGTGCAATCTCAGAAATTCGTTCTCAGTGGGCCAGCTAATTTAGAATAAAAATCTAAGCTTTTCAATCAAAATAAAAACGTATTTCTAATATTTAATATTTTTGGTTTAGAATTTTTGTTTTGCATAATAATTTTTAATTTACAATCGCTCAATAAATCAAAGCTGCAAGAATCAGGTCATATTTTCAAGGAGTTAATGCAATCGTCTTTATATTTTCTTATCCTGGGAATCAAATTATATACAAAAATGCTACTTTTTAAAGTTAAATATAATAATAAAAAAGTATAATAAAATAATTATGATAATAAAAATTATACTAAAAAAAGTATATGCCAAGGTGGGAGGAATTTTTTACTAACCTCATCTGATCAAGCCTAAGGCGGTATCATTATCTATAGAAACAGTTTTCCGTAAGACAGAGTTTGTTCTTTTCAGTTGAAAGTTAGCCGTCATTAACTGACGTGATATGATAGTGTTAACTAGATTTATTTTCAATTTTGGCTATTATGCAATCATTAATCTTGCAGTTCAAATTGTTTTGTATATAAATTGAAAATTATATTCATTTAAATTTTTCAAATTAAATAAATGTACAACTACTTAATTAAAATCTCAGAACCAAAATCAAATCAAAAAACCGATTGTTTTAATTTTAAATTAAATTAAATGTCTATGCAAATTAAATTGTATGGTAATAAGAATTTAGTATTAGTGGGAAGGCAATATAAATTCTTGGTTTAACTATATAACATCCATCTCGGCTGTATTTCATACTACTAGTCCTTGCCATTTAATTTCGACGAGGATATGAAATTTTTTTTTTTAGGAAGACTTCTTCAGCATTATTCATTTCACATAAAACCTGCACAATCCATACAACGATATGATTAATTAACTTTATTATATTTTTTATAATAAAATTTATTAAACTAATTAAACAACATGTACATGACCACCGGGGCATACGTAATAGAATTAATTAATATTTAAAATTAATCATGCAAACTTGATGTATGTATATTATTTTGTCTATGATTATCTTTTTTTAAATTAGAGTATTTAATTATAGTTATTATATATTTTAAAATAAATTATGTACTTGATTGATGTCAAAAATAATTTTTTATTATAATCAATAGTTCAAGTTCATTTCTATAGAGCGCGTGTAAAAGTGTGTAGTTGAAAGTAGATATTTAGCAGAACGTTTTAATAAAGTTTAAGTAGTTCAATTTAACAATATTAAAATTAGACTAATGCTTGATTAACTTGCTCGCTATAAAACTAATATATCAAAAAAAAATTCTCTACTGACTTTGAGGGGGCTAATAATGCTATCGCTGGCAATTAAAATTTTACTCTTATATTCAAATTTGTAATTTTTGGATTCTGAAATTTGCTATGATTTCAGTCGATAGCGCATACCTTTCCTTTTAATATTAAAGAAGTTTTACTCAAATGCCAAATAGTGTACATTTTTTTTGTAACTTTTATTTGTTAGCTTATTTTATTATTATAATATGATAGTATTTTATACGGTTAAAATTTAGTATTAAGTTTTTTGGAATTATTTCGCCAGTAAATGAAATACTGTGTCTTGCCTTACGATGAAAACTATCGTTACTGGCTATTTGTTTAGTACGATCAGTGGTAAGTGTACCTTTTTATTAGAGTGTAGTATTGTTAGTGGTGTGTGTTTACCTATTCGTTTATAATGTCACTGTAAAGGCTGGGGCACATAATATCCGTCATCCGTCATACGTTTTATTTTTCAGCTGACAAGTAAGTTGAAATACACGTTTTCTTATCAGCGTTGTCACAATCAATACGTCTACGTCAACGCAAAGTACGAAAGTTGGCCAAATTTTAACTTTTGACGTACGTTGAGTACTTTGACACTTTTCATTCGCTTCTTCTTCTTGTTTTTATTTTTTTTTCGCTCTATCGTAGTAAAATATTTTTAAAATAAATTATATTATTTATAATTTAAATAATAATAAATAATGGAATAAATAGTACAAATTACCATTAATAGAAAGTCTAAGATGTCGTCTAACTCCATTTGAAATGTGCACTTTAATAAAACTTTGCTGCAAAAAAATATAAAATAAGAAAAACAAAAAAACAGCTGATTTCTTATCCGTCAACAAAGTACTCTTTGTGCCAACCTAATCCGTCGTTACTTTGACTTCAGTTGAAGACGTGAAAGTATAACGCATGACGGATTCTATGTGCCCCGGCCTTAAAAGTTTTTGTTTTATAGATTTCCTTGTTTTCGAGAATATCTAGTCTGCGTCCTTTTTTGCTAGGATGTAGTAATGTCAGATATTAATCTATTTGATATGTGCGTATATTTTCCGATAGGGTTTAATTTATTTTTATTTGGATACGGTTTTACGTCGACCCACGTCAAATTTGGTTTGTGAACAAAGCGGTTTCGGCTATTTGCCATCATCAGTGTTCTCTTTATACTCTACCGTACCCAAATAAAAATAATCTGTTTCCCTTGGTGCTTGTTCATGAGTGTCAAGGTGCCATGCAAGGTTGGAATCTGCTCTATTTCGTTAGTAGGAGCGTATGTGGTCTCTAAATCTAATTTTTAGTGTTCGTTCAGTTTGTCTTATATTAGTGAAAATTAGCCTTGCATAATCTACTCATGAACTACTTATCACCTTAACAACAGAACTACTTAAACGCGAAGACTGACTTACCAGTATGGATTAAAACATACAATATTTTCACATCGAAAGAGCTCTCCGTTTATACCGAACAACCACCTAGAAACGACATGAAAAAACGACAACAGTTAACAAACCGTGTTATGAACTATCATTTATACAATTTTCATACTTTATTGTGTGGCTACATGACGTTTACATCTGCACCTGGCCGTGGGCCCTAATCAGATGGTGGCCATTACCACTGTGGCTGGTATGTAGCGCCATCCTCGCCCTAGAAGGCCTGCGGATACGTATATCCTCCTAGTTGCAACTTCGAAAGCCCGAAGTAGCCCGCAGCCTTCACTCCTTGCTAAAGAGTTGCAGACTATCCAACTCCTCTTCCAAAACGCATGAAGCTTAGTATAATTAAGAACACGACGGCATTCGTACTCACTGGACCTGAACCATTCATTGTGTTCATTGTGAATGATCCGACCCACAAACTCAAGCGAGAGCCTCGAAACACACAGCCACCACGATACTCCCGAAGGGCCTACCTCAATGATTAGTCAGAAAACAGCTAAATGCCTAAAGAGACAAATAGCGGAACTCTGCGGGCTACTGATTCCCGTGGAAATAAGTGGATTGTCCACTTGACTCCTACTAACCTTGAAGGCGACTGGGCTCCCTTTTACCCCGCAAGACACCAGTCTAGATGGAAGTAGTAGGATCCATAAAGACTATCATGAGCCCACGGGGGGATGTATGGCTACACGGTATTCTTAGCGGTAATCGCTTGGGCTCAAGCATGCTGCGCCAAGAAAAGGTTCAATTGATTAACGACAGGGCGCCGAACGGAATCACCTTATTTTTGATTTCTATTTTTATTATATTAATATAAGAGATAATAAAATAATAACTAGCATAATAGCATACAGCATTTTCACAAAATAATGCTTAAGTCTCCCCAGTTAATATTTGTGACTTATTTTTAATGCATTTTTTTTAATTCAAATGCAAAGTTTCAGTTTTATTTTACTGAAAGTTTTAGGGTGTGCGATTATATATACTCTCTACTATTTTGTGTCTAGTAAAATACCATAATCTTACGGCATATATGAAAAACAGGTTATGGTCACATTTTATTTAGTAGAAAAAAAAACACATTTTCAAAAAGTGATACGGTTTAGTGGAATATCAAGTTTAAAATCTTATCTTTACTATCGTCAATCGAAATGCAAAAGCAATTTTCCTTAAAAAATCAGATTTTGCTTTTTTCGAAAAAATCTTGTTTAAAATATTTTTGCAGATGTTCTAATGTAACGAATATTTGTTTTCTTTCTTTTAGCTGATCCCAAATTCACATTTCCCATAGCGAATGTAACCGCTTCAGTGGGTCGTGATGCATTTTTAACTTGTGTGGTTCAAGATTTGGGTTCATATAAGGTAAGTTAGTTAATTATTCTTTTCAATTAATAACCTGATTTTTTTTATTTTAAAGCTTTTCCTTTAATAAAAGATTAATTTTAATTAAACTAAGTACCTTTATGAGTTTGTTTAATCTTTAAATTACCAAAATAATTGCACAAAATTTTTGTTCATTTGACAAAGGGTGAATGAAGGAAGGCCTTTGTTATAAAAAAAGCCTTTTTTATAGGTTTTCTCTTTTCACATAAAACAATTCGTAAATGTACTTTAATCATGTACTTTACATCATATGAAATAGAAAGGCACACAAAAAAGAGAAAAAAAGGCATAAACCATCAAATATGACCATCATACACGAATTAGAATAAACAAAAAAAATTTTTATGGATATTACAAAAAACGTGACCAACTAAAAAATGTGAATATATAGTTATTGCTAAGGATAAAAGGTAAAAAGTTTTTAAGTTTAAAAACAAATTCTCGTTAAAAATGGAAACAAACGAAATTAATGGAATTTTTAATCCACCTTTTCGTAGGGGAAATAGAACAGTAATAATGGCGTACGGAAATGAGCGTTTTATAAGTAATTTGGCCAAATGTGGTATTGAAATATTGGGCTCATTTGTAGAATGTACCAGGTAATCTAAATCTTTCTTCTTAGGTCCAATGCACTCTTCCGTTGTGGCCTCATGCATACTGATTTCGCCAGTCCTTGATCTGTAAGCCTGTACTTCGCAGCCAACAGTCTATCGGTGATTGTTTGCCCAGCCATGGACATGATGAATTCTTTTAAGTTTTACTTTTACTTTAAACATCTAGAGGAGCTTAAAATAATTTATTACTTTTATCAGTTTTTTATTTTATATTTTCAAATATTTTCTTCTGTCGTATCAAAGTGCCAGCTTCAATTACAAATTTTTTTAAAAGTTGTTTCGATTTTTCCGAATTTAAAAAACTGTAATTGTCTAAACTTTGTTAGAATTTTTATACACAATCGTAGTTTTAGAAGAATTAAAAAAATGCAAAATATAATTTAGGAAAGGTACTTTTTTACAGAAGATATCCTTTAAAAAAATACAAATTATTAGAGAATCAATCCCCCATAATTATTTTTCAATACAATTGCTAATGCTATCCATAAACTTCAAATTCTAATATTATGTTGGCCTATATGTTGATGCTATATTCAGGCTGGGTTAACAAGTTAATGTCTCCACTGTCTGAGGGTAGAAATATAGGGAATATTTAGAGAATGTACACATTGATGAGCTAGTCAGATGGAACCAAGTCTTAATGACAATTCACGCTTTGAGAGAAAGTAAATAAACTGGATAACTTAAGCATCAGAAATAGTATAATAGAACAGCAAGGAAAAAGTATGCTACTGGCAATGTTACCGAGTGATTGGGCGAAATATGTACAAATAAATAGATTAAAAATTCCTTACAATATGTATTATCGTCAATGCAAACCAATTCCTCATTATTTACCAATTTCTTGTGGTAAATAATGAGGAAGCAATTAATTATTAAAGAAATCAATTGACTGTTTAGATTAAAAAAAAAATGCGGGTTGCTCATGGGGCTTAGTTTTGATTCACAAGTTTGTTAACGTGTCAGCACAAACCTGCAAAAAAGAATTGGACGAAAGTCTAGAACCTGATACAACCCTGAGACGTTATGTAAGGTCATCCAAATTGATGTCTTTTAGCTCTGAAAATAATTTGGTAAAAAATTAAGTACCAGATATTCACACCGATTCTAAAAGACCGTTTTTTGCGTAGCACATTTCGAGTCAATATATGTCGAATTATACGCCATTTTTGAAGGTTTGTTATCAAAAAGTAAGGCTTTTCCTAAGGACTAATTTTTGCTTCTAAAAAGGTGTGAAAATTTAAAAATTTTTTTGCAGACTTGGAACAACTTGCGTTTTTAATTTTTGGTCTGGATATTAAAAACCCAGATTCATTTATATCACTGAGGCAGAACCAAAATATTTAAAACTTTGAAGTAAATTCGAAATTAAAAAAAATATAGTTCAACCAAAGACAAGATATAGATTAAATTTTTTATGCTGCAATCCTTAAAGCCTTTAAAATAGTATAGTTAAAATAGTATAGTTAAAAAAAATTCAGGTTCAGTAGAAATTTTCTTTAAAGGTGAAATAATACATGATGCTTTTTGAATAAAAAATTGAGGACTTTTAAACTTCTATCATTAATAATGCATAGTTTCTAAGCTGGTAAAAATATTAAAAATTTTTAGACTTTCTATACATCTTTAACGATATTATCCAATACCTTAAAAATTAGAGAAGTTTTAATTTAAATAATTTCTTTGTTATAGATGATCATTTACAGTGTTTTATTTAATTTTATGCAAAATAATAGAGTAATATTGTTACGGATGCGTCTTGCTTAAGTTTTAAGTGAAAATATTTAAGTAACAAAACAAACAACTGGGTATACTGTTTACTAACTGCGTGGCTTGATAAAAAAAAATTATGCACGCAAGACAACAACAACTTTCAAGTTACAAACTTCCTAGAAATTTTATACACGTAAAACAACAGCACTTAGGTATGCTGTTTTCTAAGAAAACTTATGTACACAAGACAACAACAACTATTTTAATATAAATTCCAGAAAGAAATATTATCAGCATAAAAGCAAAAGAAAAAATATGCACAGAACTACAGGCGCCTATACATTGAATGAATAGCTAACAACAACAAAATGTGATACAAAGGAAGTAGAAGATTTTTAATTGTTCTAGACATCTAGTGGACAAACACAAAAGGCAGCGTCAGAGTGGATATTTAGTTAGTTGAAAAAAAAACCTCGTGAGGTAAAGACGTGCATCTTAAGTAAATTGTTCTGTAGTGTCAACTTTGTGTGTAGTAAAAATAAATAAACTTGTAATTAATTTGAAACTCTAAAATCCGGTGTTATTTATTTTGCAATAAAGAACTCAGCACAACATAACGTTTATAAAAGGTATAAGGATAACAATATGGTAAGCCTTTTAAATATTTACAAGTCGAAAATGTCATACTATGGACTTCTATTACGCTGTTCCTCAAAAGCTTTGAAAAGCTCGAATATCTTTTTGTTATAGCCTGTTTCCCTAATAATTCAGATTGCTCCCAGTTTAAGGGTTTGCTATATGTGTAGTTGTTAAATTGGGAAGCAGTAAATTACCAATTTAATTTATCGCGGAATTTTGTTTCACAAAGAGTTATAAATTGGGTTTAATGGGTTTGTTAATAAACAAATATAATTTACATAAGGAGTGAAACTAAATCAAAATATAGCTCATAATCTCCATTATATTTAATATCTAGAAAAATAAAACGCTTTTGCTGTTAAAACCAAAATTTGATCGAAGCTTGCGTTAGAGGCGATGGATATTACTACTACAATATGAAGAGAATAGCGCTAAATGGACACTAAAATAAAAAATTTGATACCTCGATTTTTAGAAATTTTACTATCACTTGGTCTCAAAGTTTTGTGGTTTGATATTTTTAAATTATTTCCTGTGATTTGGCTGCATGATGACAAATTAGCAACAATTAAAACCTCACCGATATTTTTCGTGAGTTATTTGAAATACTTCCAATATTGGCGTAGGGCAAATTCTAAATCTCGATAGGACTGTAAAACAACAACTCTTTAAATAAAAATTATTTTCAGTTAATGATTGCAAAATTTGTTGTTGTTTGTTGTTTCAATATAACTCATCACTGCTATGCTAAAAGGATTGAAAACTTTTTTCTTTCCAAATCTTACAGACACTCATTTACAAAATGTACAAGAATCATGAGAATCATGAAAAATATTAAAAAAACCATTAAACAATAATTTAAACGTACTAATAAATTATTATACCCTTGAGCCTGCTCGATTATCATTTAAGGGCTTAATTGTTAAATAACATTGTTTTGTGTTATTTGTGTTCAGTAAATAAAAACTTATACACTAAATGTTAGCTGCTAACCAAAACGTATATTATATTTTATAGCCTGCCTTAAATAAACACCACCACCAACTGAGGAAATGAAAAAAAAAAAATAATTATGCCTAATAAGTCCCATGTAGCAGCAAATAATAACTAAAGATTTTTGCAGCAGGAGTGTAGTTGCAGAATAAAGCCTGCTTTTATTTTGTTCATTAATATTAAACACTTCAATATTAATTCTTTCAACTAAACAAAAACAATACAGGAGTTAAACATGCTTCAGTGAACAAAAAACCAAACCCTCAATGACACACTCACTACCAACAACATCATCAGTAACAATAACATGAAACTTTTGTTCCTCTTAGTGTATCCTTTAGCAGTTAATTTTTTTTTTGTAGATTTTTGTTTAAGGTGAGATTTATAAACATTTATGCCGGTCTATTAAGTTTCATTTGCTGTTGCTGCTGTTGTTATTGTTGTTGTTTTCCCCCTTTTGATATTTGTTCGTTTATTTGTGTATGTGTTAAAAGCTTTTTATGTTGTTCGCTTGTCTTCCCCATTTGTAATGGTTTCTGCTTTCATTCACTTTTGCTCGTATCATTGTGGTTTTATCTTTCATATTGGTGCGTCAATATACGCATGGGTTTGTTAATATGTGTGTTTGAATCGTATTGAGTATTAACACTGTTAGATAACATCTGTAGTTAAAAAAAAAATTACAGAGTGGTTTCCAATAATAGCACTTATCCACCTTTTAAGCTCTTTTCCCAAAATAATTTAGGCAAAACACGCATATCTCCAAATAGCTTTACCTAAATCCGAACCCTGTACACTGTAGTACACTCTAGCACATGGCTTGATAAAGATGTCATCACATCGAAAACGCTCTCCGATTAGACCAAACAAACAATGAGCAATGACGGGTTTTACCGAAGGAAATGACAATAGGTTAATTGCTTTTAAAGTTTTAAATTCTTTGTCAACACTGTAGTTCAATAATCATAAAAATTTACTTGTTGGAAAATAAAGCCATAAGACGGAGGTTTATTACCAAAGTATTTTCCTGCATGCTGAACTCGGAAACTTAAAATTTTGAATTACACAAGGACAATATAGACCCAACTGTCTGTCATCGAGCGCATGCAGCATTTTATCAAAAACCCACAACAATAAACGACGGTTGTTCCGTGGCTTCCATAGGGAGCACTCTACGGGTGTCTTGCTAGCTTTCCTGCCGGAAAAATGGTGCAACTGCATACGTCATTTCGGAGAAAATAAGGTGGTTGCTCTAGATATTTCCAAGGCATTTGAAAGAGTGTGGCATGATGCTCTTCTTTTATAACTTGTTGCTTTTGGTGCCGGTGATAGTTTGTCCAGATTTATATCGAGTTTTCTCAGGAATCGCACTATACGAGTTGTTACAGATCACATTTCATTAGATGTACTCAGGATTAATTCAAGGATACCGCAAGGCTCTGTTCTTTCTCCTACCCAATTTCTTATTTTTCTAAATGACCCTCTGTGAGTCACATTCATTTATTATATATATTATATATTATATATATTATATATAGTTCCAAAAGTTGTAATATGAATAATTTAGCTGAAATCCCGATCTGGCTATGACCTCAGAATAGGGTCGTGTAAATAGAGTGGATTTTAATGCCCGTGAGACGCAATGTTGCATGCTTACAGATAGATATATGTTCAGAAATAATGCTGCATTTGTTACTATGGGTCATATAAGTAGTATGGAATCGGAAGCCCTTGATGTTCTTGGCATGACATTTCAGTATGATAATCGTTGGACTAAGGATATTTTCAAGTCTCTAAAGAAGCTTTCAAGTGCATCGGTTTTCTAAAATGGTGTAAGAGATACTGCGACACCGATCTTCGTACTATTTATGCCACGTATATCCGTCCAAAATAGAATACAACTCCTATGTATAGACCGGCGCCCCAAAGTCTACTTTGGAGTTATTCAACTGCGTACAGGAGAGGGCCAAAAGGCTCATTGTGGACGGTACGATATTTAACTCTATTGATTCTCTAGAGCGTCGACGCAATCTAGGATGTATTTAACTGTTTTATCGTTACTACAATGGTAAGTGTTCAAACGAAATTCCCGTTACTCGCACGTTTTTGCGTTTAACTCGATTTTCGTCGAGAGCGCATCCATTTGTGGTTGATAGGTCAGTGAGTCATATGGAAAGTTCGTTTTTTTTGCAGAGAGGAAAGTTCACGTCGAATATGGTTCAGGACACCTTATTAAAACCAATTGCAAGTATGTAATTACCCCAAAAAAATTTAGCCCAATCCGTATGACCTTCTAGTTCTATATTGGCTCTCCGTAAACTGTACTCATAGTCAACGTATCCGGAATCTTCAAAACCAGTTTAAAGACGACTTTTTAAAAAGCAAATTGTCTGAAAAGTTATAACATAAAAAACAACCATTTTAATACAAACTCAATTTAATAAAGGGTTTTTCAACAAGAAGTTTGTTTTCTAAAACAAAATAAAACAAAAAATTTAGCTTAAGATGATGCAAAATTTTATTGTATTACAAAGAGAAAAATTCGGCATCAATGTTTTTCTTCACACTACCAAAATGGCGGTTTCATTACTCACATCACCGATTTTGAGTTTAAAGGTTGAAATCGATTCTATTGGCTCCATGTAGACCCTGTCTTTAACGTAGCCCCACAAAAAATAATGCCGTGTTGTTAAATCGCACTATACTGTTGAAACCGCATTTTAGCGATACCCACGGCATCAATAAAAAGCCAAAATTCAGTTGTTAGGATCTCGCGACAGCATTATCAATTTCCCGTTACCACATTTCTAGCCTCATCTACGCACAACAAAACGACCCAGTCATGCCTCCAGACTAAATAACGCACAAAACATAATCGTTCTACGATTTTCAGAAGCCCAAATACGGCAATTTTGCTTGGTCACATGAAAATGAGCCGGTTGTTCCTGAATGAATTAAGCGAATCTATGGCGATCTGAATGGTCGGTTGGCTTCAAAGTCAAATCCTTACGCAAAATTCGCCATGTGGTGATTTTGCATAATCCCATTTGTTGAGAACGTCAAGGAATTGAGAAATTTTGATCTGCTTCAACAATGTGGCTTACAGCTGCGCTGTTTGCACTTAAATGACCCGGTCGAACACGTGTTGGTATTCGCACATTTTATATCGAGCCTGTCGTCTCATTTTGAACGACGACAGGGGTCTCAGGAGGTATCAAAGCAAAATTGCCTTTATGAAGAAAGACTCGAAACCAATGTTTGTAGTGGCCGTATGGCACAGAATAATTCTGTTAAAACCACAAGTCATACTGAATTAATGTCATTCACATTTTTAAACAAAAAGTTTTTAATCGGTTACCATTTCCATTAACCTTAAGATGAGTTAAGATGTCACACCGAACCAAATGTTTTATTTTTTTGGACGTTTTGTAGTTATTTGCGGAGTCTGTTGTGGATTCGTTTGATTCCTTATGCGGAAATTTTTTTTAATAACAAACTCATTAAGCAAAATATAAAAATCAATTTTGCGTCTACGAATTGCACGAATTATTGACCGATTATCACAGTAAATCTCGATTATTTGATAAAACGTGTCCAGCCTTACTCTATTTATGAGGATTTCCCAGACTGTGCTGATTATTAATTACTAAAAGTAAAAATGTGGGGGATGATGGCTTCCAAACTGCTATCGTCACGCAAGCAAATAAAACAAGCACAAAACTGTTGTGGAACACGAGTTAAATTCCGTTTAATATTTGAACAAAAGATGAGGTTACAAATTCACTTTATCTAATGCTTTATTCTAATTTTCACAAAATAATAATGTATAATTCAATTAAAGGTTTAAAAAGCACGAATAACTACGACCGTTAACAAAACGAACCTCAATTGAATAGCAAAAGGAAATTCCCAGCTAGCTAAAATGGTGTTGATTGCGGCGCCCCTTAGATGTCAGCAGTTTTCATCCACAAATATGAGCCAGGGTTGGAGATTTTACTACTCAGACTTCAACAAAAAGTGATCACAGTATGACAGTTCATCTTGCGGTGAACGCTTTGTAATTTCTCTTAAGCTTGAAAAGCAACCATATATTTTTAGACAACAAAACAGTGCTCTACAGTACAGGATGAATAATCAAAGCACAGCTATGCAGACATTATTTTCTTTTATGTACTTTTATATTCTGAAATATAATTGCGATTTGTAAAATTTGATGCAGTCAAATGATCATTAACATTTTTTTGGAGATTGTTGTCAATTTAGACGACAATTAGCTGCTGGATATATTTAATTTTAATTGTACATTTAAGTGTAAAAAAAGTCAGTGCAAAATAAAGTATCTAAGTACCATTTTGTCATCACTTACCTATTAACTAGTTTATTCACAATTTCTATTTGATCAGTAAAAGTGTTAAACATAACTTCTCTCTAACAAACACTATTAAAGGCAAAACTTTGTCGGATTCAAAACTTTCCATTTACAAAAAAAATGTTGCTGTTATTTTTTCTCACTCTGTAATTCGAATCCCACTTTTTGTTTCGTTGTTACTATTGTTATTTTTGGTATATCCGCTTGTTTGTATCATAAAAGCAGACAATCACTTTCATCTCTACAAATTGAAAAATACTGAGTTGAATTTTTGTTTTTCTTTTGTTAAATAGAATTATGTTGTTGTTGTTGTTGTTTTTATACATTTTGTTTTATGTTGAGTTGTGATTTTTATTAAATGCTTAATTAAACGGTAGCATTTGTATCGCCAAGTTATTGTTTTGTTAATAGTGTTTATTGGTTGGGTGCCTGTGCTAATGGGTATTGCTAACACATATTTTAATTAATTTTCAACAGTATTTATATATATTATACATGAATTTTTTAAATTAATTGATTTGTTATTGATAGATTACGGTCGGTCACTAAAATTGTTAATATTTAAAAAAAAAAAATTTATTATAATTATAGTTATGGTTAATTGACCTTTCTTAATTATTTCATAATTAAATTTTAAGGTACAAGTTCTTTAGCTATAAACTTTAATAGATTTTATTTTTATTTTCACACCAGCATTGGGTGGCATCTTCAGGTACAAGAAATGAAAATATATTTAAAATTATTTGCTTACTTACTCCAAAAATTTTTTAAATATAATAAACAACTTTAGTTTTTTTTTAAATGTGAGGTTAAGATTCTCTGACGACTTGAGTAGAGAAATCAACGAAATGGCCATAGTAACTCGCTTTAGCACTAATATTAAATTCGGTGATTTTGTTATAAATAAATTTAGATTAATAGTTCTTTGAAATTTGAACTAATATACGAGGGCTGCTATTTATATTTGTGGCCTAAGGATGAAAACACAAGCATTTAAAGACAAGATCTATATTATTGTTTTTCAAAATATTCTCCATGAAGATTTATACACTTTTGCATGCGTTGGAACCAATTTTCAAAGCACTTTTTTCACTCCGATTCAGGTACTTCTAAAACATGGGTTTTGAATGCAGAAACTGCTTCTTTAGGTGTAGGAAACCGTTGTCCACGTAGTTTTTTTTTGATGTTCGGAAACAAAAAGAAATCATTAGGTGCCAAGTCAGGACTGTACGGCGGATGACCCATCAATTCAATGTTTTGCCCTGTCAAAAACTCCATTGTTTCAGCCGATCGGTGACAGCTCGCATTGTCCTAATGCAGAATGATGCGTCTTTTCTTTGACTTTTCCCGAAGTTTCTCAAAGACTTCTGGCAAACAAATAGTGGTGTACCATGCCGAATTAACCGTCTTACGTTGCTCTAATGGCACAGTCGCCACATGACCGGTAATGCCGAAGAAACAGGCAACCATTTGCTTTGATGTGCTTCTTCCACGAACAACTTTAGTGGGATTTTGCTCGTCTTGAAAGACCCATTCGGTGGATTGCTATTTTGTTTCAGGATCATATGAGTAAATAAATGATTCGTCACCCGTGCAGATATTATAAACTGCTTTTGATGCACCTTGAGCGAATTTCTGCAACATTTTCTTGCACCAATCAACAGAAGCATCCTTTTGTGCATTTGTCAGGTTATGCGGTATCCAACGTGAACAAAGCTTTTTCACATGCAAATGTTCATGCAAAATCTTATTGATGGTTGTTATACTAATTCCTACAAATGCCTCAATTTTGCGATAAGTTACATGACCATCATGCTTTATCAGCTCATGCACAGCTGCGATGTTTTCTGGTACAACAACCGTTGTTGGATGAACTTCACGGGATTCGTCCTGGAGTGATTGTCGGCCACGATTGAATTCGTTATACCAGTTTTTAATGGTGCTGTAAGCAGGTGCTTCATTACCATATAAGGAATTAAGTTCACCTGTGCACTTGTGTCGTGTCAGCTTACGTCGAAATTTATGAAAAATTATTGCACGAAAATGTTCACGAGTTAATTCCATTTTCTCCTAAGATCACTTTTTCAACCTGCTATCACTAACACTAGCAACAATAAAATGACAAAATGTTTTAATTGAGGTTATGTTTAACAATGTAAAGGTCGCACTGGAAACATCAGCTGGTGCCTAGCAACAGTCAGTGTTACCAGGCCAGAAATATAAATAGCAGCCAGAAATATAAAAAAAAATATTTAAAAAAATTATTATTTTTTAATTACACGCCAGCCAACTCCTTTAGTATTGCAACACTGTAATAAAAATTCAAAGTCTGTGAGATTTATGATAAACTTTTATTTGGGTACGCTTTTCCGTCGACAACCGTGTATTGAAAATACACACAAAATAAAAACAATGGCAACTTTATTGTCATTAGTCGATGATGACTCAACTTGAACTACTTAATTTTTTTTTAAGAGAAGTAGCACTTCAGGCAACAATGCCTATTTAGTCAAGTACCGTGCTACATTCTTTAGGAAAGGGATAGAGAAGAGATGAAAGAGGTGGTGAAAGTAGAAGGATAGTCGGAAATTAACTGTCGTATAAGACAGCACAGCGACCAGTGTCCATGCCTTCATTACTGAGCAGCCCCACCGACAGTCAATTTTTATTTTCGGTCAGTGGATACGTTTGGCCACATCCCGTAATTGTGTCGAAAAATATACTTTGATATAAATATCTATGACTAAGAATATTTCTTCCATAAAAGAAAAAAATCAAACTTGAATTACTTTGCGCAGCAAGTGGTGCGTTTTAGGTGTTTATTGCGCATGCATGAATATTCTACTTTGACATCACCCCATATTGTTATTATCATTCGGTTAATGCGCCTGCTTGGCTATGTGTTTTGTTTTTGTTCTGTGTTAGTAGTTTTTATTTTCTGTTGTTTATCTTATTTGGTAGAATTTCTTATAAGCATGTTGTATAAGATTTCAGGGAAAACTACGCAGCTTGTAAACTGCACAGTGAGTTGTTTCGTTTACTCTATACCAACTTTTAAATAGACTATTCAAGATTATTAAAGGTCGTTTAAATTTGAAAGTAATCAATTCATCATATTTTGAAATTTTGTATCAAAAACAAATCATGTCACTATAAACTATTTGCGACTCTTATTGACATAAATTATATTTTCATTATCGAAAATACATGCATATGGAAGTGGGAGTTTATTTGGGGGGAGTAAAGTAAAAGAACATATTTACACACATGCTTTAACTTATTTATCGACGTTCGATTATTTGATAGTCTTTATAAATAGTTGGTTTTATATCTTATTGCTTGTGAACTGTATATATTTTTTTGTTTCAGTTGAGTAAAAGTAATATTATTCGTTTTTACCATTGTACGCATTTTTCACACATGCAGACTTTTATTTCAATATTTCTTTTATATTTTTAAACAGGTAACAAAAAATTGTTTGAATAGAAGGTTAAAACAACATAAAGTAAGGCGCCCTTTAGTAGTTTTAGTCATGCAAAAATGATAAATTGTACAATTATTTAAAGCGAATTTATTAGCGATAAATCAGTCTACAACACAGGATATTTTATTTATTTATTTTTTTAACAAGTCATAAAAAATAGTGTAGGGCAATAGAAAGAAACAAAGAGATTTGAAATCGATTAATTAATAATAAAGTATCCTTTTTGACTCATGCCTACTGTACAGCCATACTAAATTGCAAATCTTAAAGTGAGCTACTGGGCAGGTAAAATGGTAAAAAAATATATTTTATATATAAATTAAAATCGATTTTTTTTTTATTTTAAATAAATGTGTTCTCTTTTGATAGGAAAGACAAGTACGTAAATTGTTTCTGCTGTTTTGTGTTTCTACTGTTGCCTTGGCTGGATTTTTGTTCAATATTCAACATTTAAAAGATGCGGTATAGTAAGCATATGCAGCCATAAGAACTAAAATATTCTGTCATTATGTTAAGCTTTAAACTAACGATTTTCTGATTTCCCTTCCAATCATTAAATCAAGTCTGCGGCGATGTCCATACCTTATATTTTCCTATTCTCTTTAATTAAGGTCCTTTGGGGTTTGGATTACAATTTTATGTTTAAAAAATACATAGGCATCCCTACCAAGTTGGTTTAAACAAACATGCACCACACTTTTCGGTGGTGCAAATTTAAAAAATATTGCCTTTGATTTATCTTAGACACACTTGCATATTTAAAACACAACTACAATGCTAGATTTTATTTTACTGTTATAGTTAAGTCAATGGTGCGAAATTTAATCTAAAAACTCCAAAATTCTTGTGAACACAAGTTATCAATACAAATTTTCTTTAAACCATTCTAAAATTAAACAAAACGAAAAATGTGTCTCTCAGCTTAACAAGTACTTGGTGTTTCAAGTTTTAACTTGAGTCTATTTATTAGAGTCACAAACTATTACGGTCAACATTTTTCTATGTTCACACTTATTTTATAAGTTTGTTAATCACATCGCATTATCATATCTAAGTGTTTCAAGAAAAAGTTTATTTTTAAATAGTAGCAACACCAACAACATGATAGTTTTAACATTTAGTTTTTTGACGTATTCGTATTCGCATCTAGCACTGGCAATCATTACAATGAACTCAATTTTACACGAATTTCGCATTAAAATCGGCTAAAAAATGGTGGTTCTGTTAAAGTTGCATTTCGTAAAATTGGTGATGTTTTCGGACAACATTATCGTCCTTCTGAGAATGTTATTAGGAATTTGGTCGTTTAACTCGAGTCGACAGATTCGGTACAAAATCAGCCACCACGTGTTCGACCGTATCGTTTAACTAAAACCATCGCAGCCGTGAGCCACAGTGTTGAAGCAGATCCAAATTCGTCAATTCCTCGACGTTCTCAACAATTGGGGCTATCCGAAACTACCACATGGCGAATAGTGCGTAAGGATTTGACTATATAGCCCAAAAAGGTTTAACTAGTGCAGGAATTGAAGCCGACCGACCATTCACATCGCCGGTCGGCTAACAGGAACAACCGACTAATTTTTTGGAAAAAATGTGTTTTTCAGATGAAGCCCATTTTTACTTGTCAGGGTATGTCAACAAGCAAAGTTACCGCATTTGGGCTTCTAAAAATCCTAGAGCGATTATTGAGAAGTCTTCGCATGCTCACCGTGTCATTGTATGGTGCGCTATATGGTCTGGAGGCGTGATTGAGCCGATTATTTTCAAAGCTGAGGCTGGAAATGCGGTAACGATCAATGGGTTACGCTATCGCGAGATGCTAACAACTCAATTTTGGCATTTTATTTACGACGTGGATATCACTAACATGTGGTTTCAACAGGACAGTGCCACATGTCACACAGTGAATTAAATGATCAATTTATTGCAAACCAAATTTCTTGAACGCATAATTTCCGGGCCCTATAGGTGCCCCTGTAGGCTAGTAGGTAGTATACTAGCTTGTCAGTATGGGAGTTGTGGGTTCGATTCCCAACGAAGACTTTGTTTTTTTTTTTACTACAAATTAAAAAATTGATTGTCGGTGGGGCTGCTCAGCGATGAAGGCATAGTCACTGGTCGCTGTGCTGTCTTATACGGCAGTTAATTTCCGACTATCCTACTTTCACCACCTGTTTCATCTCTTCTCTATCCCTTTCCTAAAAAATGTAGCACGGTACTTAACTAAATAGGCATTGTTGCCTGAAGTGCTACTTCTCTTAAAAAAAAAATCAAAAGTTAAGTGGATTATTTTTGGTGAGGTTATGCTAAGAAGAAAGTCTATAAGGAGCCAATCGAATAGATTTCAGCTTTAAAAGTCATTTTATCTAAAACTGATTCAAAACTTTGATGAAAGCATCGACATCTATTAGCGTGGTCCTGGTGGACATTTGCCAGATATCATTTTTTATTCATAACTGCCGAACTTTTCTCTTCCCTTTATTATTCTCAAGCTTTTAAGAGCCGGTTTTCATTAGTTTTCAAAAGTGAAACCGTTACGTCTCTTAAATGAACGTTACGTCTTTTTAATTATACAAATTCACGTAAGCTCTCCATTTATATAACTAAAGCCAAACATACATAACATTTGGGATGAAACGAGCAGCAGACAAAAATATTGTTGACTTATTTATATCGTTCATATCCTTAGAATATGTTTTATCGATTAATTAACGACTAATTGTTTGCACTTAAAATATAATCGAATGGAAATTTATTTGTTTGGCAGGTTTTATTATTTATTTTGTAAAATAAATTAATATAATTCTTTAAGGACAGATTAATAACTTTTAGTTGCTTTTTGAAAATTTAGTTATTTCAAATATATTTTCTTTTTTCTAGGTAGCGTGGCTAAGAGTTGACACCCAAACAATACTAACCATTCAAAATCATGTTATTACAAAAAATCAACGTATTGGTATAACAAATTCAGAACATAAAACATGGACAATGCGTATTAAAGATATTAAGGAGAGCGATAAAGGCTGGTATATGTGTCAAATAAATACAGATCCAATGAAATCACAAATGGGTTATTTAGATGTAGTCGGTAAGTTATAGAAATACATTTTATTAAGAAACATAATTAAACAGAAAAAATACTTTATTAAAATCAATAGCAAATGATTTGATTCCTTAAGCTCTCGCATGTGTTTTTGAATAATATTTAAAGAACAAATTAAATATTTTTAATTAAAGAACAATTAACTCCTTAATTTGTACTTTACCAGCATATTGTCTGATTGCTCTTCTATAGTGTACATTTTGTGTAAGTTATTACTGCGTTTGTTCCTTTTAATAAACAGTTTGTTATAGTTTTTTGCAAAATAATAACACAGCACCTTAGAGTTGTAAATTAAATTAAACGATTTATTTACTATCAATACACACAAAACAAACGCGATGGTAACTTCACCACTTTAATGTCTTAAAAGATGCTTTGTTATTTTGTTGTCTATGCTAAAGGATGACTTAACTTCAAATCATTTATTTGGCCAGCAAAAGGTGATCATTAACCTTTTTAAGCGGTTCTCACATACAAAAGGTTTATCAACAAGAAGTTTGTTTTCTAAAATAAAATTTAAAAAAAAATTTAATTAAAAAGATTCAAATTTTTATTGTATTTCGAAAAGAAAATTTCGGCAATTATGAATGAAAAATGATATCTGGCAAATGTCTACTACGAAAGATGTCGGTCTTCCATCAACGTTTTTAATCACTTTTTGGCGAAATGACGTTCTTATTTCATTAATCAAATCACGGATTTTGAGTTTTAAGGCTAAAATCGATTCGATTGGCTCCGTATAGGCTCTATTCTTAACATAACCCCACAAAACTAATTCAGTGGTGTGTTAAATCATACAATCTGACCGGCCACTTAACTGCCGATTGCGGAAAAATTATGCGATCAGTAAACTTAGTTTGCAATAAATAAATTGTTTCATTGGCTGCGTAACACGTGGCACCGTCCAGTTGTGACCACATGTCAGTAATATTAGGCAAAACTGAGTTGTTGGTATCTCGCGATAAAGTGATCTATTTACCCTTACCGCATTTACAGCCTCATCTTCAAGAAAACGCATCAATCACGGCCCCAGATCACATAGCGCACCACACAGTGACTCGTTAAGTATGCAAAGGCTTCTGAATAATCGCTCTAGGAGTTTAAGAAGCTCAAATGCGGCAATTTTATTTGTTGACATGCCCTGACAAGTGAAAATTGGATTCGTTTGAAAAAATGATTTTTTCAGCAGAGCCAGCCGGTTGTTTCTGAATGCATTGAGCGATATGATGGTCGGTCGGTTGGCTTAAATTCCTGCACCAGTTGAACCTTGTAACGCTTGAAAGTCAAATCAATGCCATGCGCTGGTTTTGGATAACTCCAATCGTTGAGGGCATCAAGGAATTGACAAAATTGGAACTGCTTCAACACTGCGGCTTACGGCTGCGATGTTTTCAGCTGAACGAACAATTGGACACGCGTTGGTATTCGTAGATTTTGTATTAATCCTGTCGACTCAAATTTAAAGACCAAATTTTCAATATCGGTCTCTATATCACGAATTTTACGAAATGTAACTTTAAAAGAATCACCATGGGTTTTAATTGTTTTAATGCGATTTTCATGCGAAATTGAGTTCATTGTAACAATTGCCCATGCCCACTATCACGTTGTTAGTGTTGCCAAATTTGAAAAACAAACTTCTTGTTAAAAAGCCCTACAAGAATATTCTATTTCTGTTTGCGTGGCTATTTGCTTTCCGTTCTGTATTAAATGTTCTTGTTTTCAATTATTTATCTTATTTCGTAGAATTTCTTATAAGCATGTTGTTATTGTCTTTTGTGTGTAAAATTCCTTAGAAAACTAGGCAGTTTGGAAAATGCACAGTGGATCGTTTCGTTTACTTTCTTACTGTAAATTATTTTCTTTTAAAACTTAACAAATCATCTTCATAAAATTTTTCATAATATTTTTCATTCACTAGTTTAACAACAAAAATGCTCTATATCCAGCTTAATTTTCTATTTTACAATAAACGCTTTTCCAAGGCGGGAAAACCGTGCGCATGTTAAAAATATTATAAATTTTGCCCAGCTTTAAATAAGTTTAAAGTGACAAACTGGGTTGGCTTTAATTCGCATGTAAATTATAGCAGACTTCAAACTGAAAAACCAAATAGCAAAAAATACACTTTATTTAAGCCATTTTATTTATGGCTTTAATAAACTTAAAAAAATCTTGTTGACAATTCATTTTCACAGCAGGTTTTATTTTAGTTCAAGAGTATTTTTTTTTATTCTTAATTGTTACCATAATTGCCACTGAAATTATAACAATATGTTTGTGTTCGTGTATGTGTGCTTGGTTTAATTTGTTTTATTATTTAACCCCAAAATTGTGGTTAATTTGCATACATAAAAAACAATATTTTAAAATTAACTATATATATTTTTAATGAATTGTTGTTGTTGTTGTTTTATGCAATCTTTTCGGTTTAAATATTTTCCTTCAGTTCTTTTCTCTAGCATATTATTATGTCTACCATACTTGTATGACATTCTTTTTTCACTGACTGCGATATCCGGCTATTTTATTTACTGTTTTTTTATTTATTATTTTTTTTGTTAACCGAAGTTCAGTGTTTTTATGTTTGCCACTGCTGCTGCTGCATATCTGCGGCTACATTTGTATAAATTCGTTTTGTTATTCTTGTTTTTTTTTTTTTGTAGTTTATGTACATTTTCATTATAATGTTTCAGCCACTCTTATTGTCCTCCAAAGTACTGTTGATAGACTCATTATTAAATATGGAACTGACTGCTAAATGGTTGGCAAAGTGTCAACATGTGTTGAGCATTTAATAAATTTAATCACATATTTTTTTGTCCACTTTTGTTGTTCATTCTCAACCAAAATAAATGAATTTATAACAAAAAATTTCTGTATTAAATGTGATTCAGTTGTCTGCAATATGTAAGTATGTGTGAGTGTGTGTGTGTATAAAGTGCCTTGTATAAATTAAACAGTTTTTAATTTGACTTCTGTCAAAATAAAGGTTTCTTTGAACGAGTCAAATAGTTACATTTTAAAATTAAATTTAATAGAATAAAGCGAATTCATATAAAACCGTAACTTACCTATCCTTCACGAAAGAAATTGGTTTGCTTTTTCTTTAAAATATAGATTTTTTTTCTGAAATATATCCTTGGTATTATAAAAATGCTTTTGGGATTAAATTGGAATTTGATTTGCTTATTTGAAAGTCTATTCTCCATCTATTAGAAGCTACTTATGCCACCGTGCCACTGTTTTTCAACAAAAAGTTTGTTTTCTAAAACAAAATAAAACAAAAAATTTCGATTAAAATGATTCAAAATTTTCCTTGTATTACGAAGAGAAAAGTTCGGTAGTCATGAATGAAAACTGATATCTGACAAATCTTCACCACGACCACGCTAACAGATGTCGATTTCTTCATCAAAGTTTCTAATCACTTTTTGGCAAAAAGGCGGTCCTATTTCCTTAATCACATCATGGATTTTTAGTTTTAAGGCTGAAATCGATTCGATTGACTCCGAATGGTCACTGTCCTTAACATATCCCCACAAAAAATAATCCAGATAGATCACACGATCTGGCTGGCCACTTGATTGCTGAGAGTCGTGAAATTATGCGATCGGAAAATTTGCTTTGCAATAAGTTGATCGTTTCAGTTACTGTATGACATGTGGCATTGTCATGTTGAAACCACATGTCAGTGATGTCCACGCCTTCAATAACAGGGCAAAATTGAGTTGTTAGCATCTCGCGATAGCGTGATCTATTGAACGTTACCACATTTCCAGCCTCATCTTCAAAAAAACCAAAAAAAAAAACGGCTCATTCACGCCCCCAAACCACATAGTACACCATACGGTGACGCGTTAAGCATGCAAAGGCTTCTTAGTAATCGCTGTGGGATCTTCAGAAGCCCAAATGCGGCAATTTTGCTTGTTGACATACCCTGATAAGTGAAAACGGGCTTCGCCAAAAAAAGGTTTTTTTTTAGAAAAACCAGCTGTTTGATGCTGAATTAATTGAGCAAATGTACGGCGATGTGGCTGGCCGGCCTTAATTTCTATAGTAGTTGAATTTACTAAGGCTTTAAAGTCAAGTTCTTACTCAAAAACTGGTAGCAGCCAGCATCGTTCAGCTGGCTGTTTGATGTGTTCACCGTCTTAAAAATATTTTACAGATTTTCCGTACACTATTTTAACTATTTTGTAAATTAAATTACAATGGGCTTCTCACTGGTCAACTTTTTCAGAAACCGACTTGCTATTCAACATTGATATTTACATATAAAAGTCTTTCAAGACCGTTAAATTTGAGTCGACAGGCTTAAGACAAAATGTGGGACCACCAACGAGTGTTTGAACCGGTCGTTCAACTGAAAACAACGCAGCCGTAGCCCACATCCAAATTTGTCAATTATCCAAGACCACCACATGGCAAATTTAGTGTAAGGATTTGAGTTTGAAGTCTTACACATAGCCCTAGATTCGTTCAATTTATTCAGGAACAACCTTCTGGTTTTTTTTGAAGAAATCATTTCTTCCACTTGTCGGGGTATGTCAACTAGCAAAACTGCCGCATTTGGCCTTCTGCAAATGCTAGAGCGATTATTGAGAAGACTTTGCATGCTTAACGTGTCACTGTATGTTCTGAAGGCGTGACTGGACCATTTTTGTTATTCGAAGATGAAGCTGAAAAAGCGGTAATGCTCAATGGATCGCACTATCAATTTTGGCCTATTATTGACGACATGTATAGCACGCAGTTAAATGGCCAGTCAGATCAAATGGATTATTTTTTGTGGAGCTATGTTAAGCCAATCGAATCGATTTCAGCCTTAAAACTCACAATCCATGATATGATTAATGAAATAGGACTGCCATTTTGCCTAAAATTGATTTCAAACTTTATTGAAAAATCGAAATCTGTCAGCATGGTCGTGCTGGACATTTGATAGATATCATTTTTCATTCATAATTGCCGAAGTTTTCTCTTCGTAATACAATAAAAATTTGAATCAGCTTAATCTAAATTTTTAGTTTTATTTTGTTTTAGTAAACAAACTTCTTATTAAAAAAAATTTTTATTATAGAAACTTGCTTGCGGAAAATTAATCAAAGTTTGCAAGTAAGATTGTCAAAATGCAATGCTAGTTTCATATGATAACCACTTTGAACACAAAATACGAGGGTCTATTTATTGGTATTTATTGGGTTATTACAATTAATTGGTATAATTTTAAGACATTCTAAACTATTCTCATCTGAGTAAAGAAAAAGGCAATACAACATTTTTCCTGCAGCTGCTTGGTTTTAGTATTTTTTAAATTACTTTCGAGACAAATTTTAGAAATACAAATTTAGAAATAAAAATTAGAAAATTCAAAAAACTAAGAATTTTCATATTTTTTGATATCTTGTCTTTTCAAAATGATTCTAAAATGACAAACATTTGATGAACAAATAACATTTAAGATTTACAAACATTAACGAAATATTGCATAAAAATCTAACATCTGATGTAAAACTTCTTTCTCTTTTCATAAATTTTCTCTGCCAACAACGACAAACTTTCAACAACTTCCAACTCGCCATACGAATTTGCATTATAAAACAATTGCAATAACAATAACATAAAAACAAAAAAAAAAATAACAACTAATTACTTTTTAAATACAATACTTAACGCCATAATCAACAATCGACAATAACACCAACAACAATAATAATAATAATTACAACAACACTAATCATTAAAACAAATGATGGTGTATGATGACGATAACAATGATGATGGTGATGATGTTGAACCTAAAACAAAACCAAAAACTCTAATAATGGTGACGAGGATTATTTTCTGAAAAAAAAACATCAACAATAACAAAAATACATTATAAAAAAAATCTGTGTTTAAACAAACACACTAAAACAACATGCAAAAATAACATTAATTTATAAAAACAAAAATTTAACGAATAAACTGAATGAATAAATAAATAAACGAACAACGCTAATCATGGTTTGTGTTCTAAAACGTGTGATTGTGTTGATGTTAATTAAATGCGTACGTATATTTATAAATTTCAATTTAAATTATGTAACAACAAACTTAACACTTATTACCATTTGAAAATCAAAACCCAACATCAATTCTGATAAAAACAAAACCGACAACATATTCTACTGAAATTCAAACTTTTGAAAAATCTGAAAATTTTCCGGTATGATGGTAATAATATACGTTGTCCATTCCAAACAAAAATAACAAAAACAAAAAAAAAATAATGACCATGTGCACTGGTGTCTACGTTTCATATTCACAACTTTTATCTCACATATAACGAAAAAAAAACTAAAACAACAACAATAGTACCACCGGATATACTAGATTATCCTACGAGCACGGATATGGTGGTACGTGAGGGTAGTAATGTGACGCTTAAGTGCGCTGCTACCGGTTCACCGGAGCCAACAATTATATGGCGACGTGAAAATGGAGTGGTTATTGAATTGGCCAACGGCACCGAGGGTAAGTTTTTCCTTTTTTACTTTTTATCAAACAAAATACAAAAATACATCGCAAATGTTTTCTGGCTCGCCAGCAGCATGAGTATTAAAGATTGTTTGGCATTTACAACAAGCATGTGTCAAGCATATTGATTTTTTTTTTATTCAACAATATTTTCTTTCAGTGTTTCTTTTGTTGCAGGAGCTTTATCAGCCTGAGTTTGGTTTGAAATTTCCTCTAACACGTAAAATTGAAATCATATGCCAACGTTGTTCTATTAGTTTATTTTGGTTGTGTTTTAAACCTTTTTTTTACAATTCAAGGGGAAGTAACTCCATAGTCATATTAATAAATTTAATTACGGTTTTTTTAATTGTAACGATCGGATAATCAATTTGAACGATTTGAAGTGAAAATATATAATTGAAAATTTAAAAAATTCTCGAGATGAAAATAATCAATAATTATAAAAATTATAAAAAAAAATCAATAAATATGATAAAAATTTTAGAAAGATTAGAAAGGTGATAAAGATTAATTAGAACTATAGCAATGAGGCATTTCAAGTATCTAACGAACTTTGAAGAAGTAAATAAAAAATCGATTAATTTAATCAAAAACTCTAAAGTGCTGTACTATTGTTGTGCAATAAAAGAACTCTATATAACAAAACGTTTATTAAAAGGAATAAAGGCAACAATATTTTAAAATATCAAGAAAAAAATATTTTGGAAAGTTTAATAAACTTTATGAAGTTTATTTTGCCACTTTCTAAACAACTACTTTGTTAAATATTTAAAACTAATTTTTCAAGCTTAAAGGTTCATCAATTATTTTATATTTTAATAATTCAAATTTTCGGTACGCCTCTGTGTACCATCTTCAGGAAAAAATGTTTATAAATTTTTTTATAACAAAAAACACAAATTGAAAAAATTAAAAAATTTTCTTGTCAAAATGAATTTAAAAATGAAGTTAAAAACAAAATTATGAAAAGTAAATAACAAAAAAAATAGTTTGAATTTTGATGAAAAAAATGGTGATATTCTTGTTGATCTTGAAAGTTTTGAAAATCTTGATAATTTTGAAATCTTGAATTTTGATGAAAATTATGAAATATTTGCTTTTTTCTTGTAAAACTTAGTCTTGAGCTCATCTTCTTGATATTCACTTAATATTATTATTTGACCTTTTTTTTTATTTATATTTAAAACTAATTTTTCAAGCTTAAAGGTTCATCAATTATTTTATATTTTAATAATTCAAATTTTCGGTACGCCTCTGTGTACCATCTTCAGGAAAAAATGTTTATAAATTTTTTTATAACAAAAAACACAAATTGAAAAAATTAAAAAATTTTCTTGTCAAAATGAATTTAAAAATGAAGTTAAAAACAAAATTATGAAAAGTAAATAACAAAAAAATAGTTTGAATTTTGATGAAAAAAAAATGGTGATATTCTTGTTGATCTTGAAAGTTTTGAAAATCTTGATAATTTTGAAATCTTGAATTTTGATGAAAATTATGAAATATTTGCTTTTTTCTTGTAAAACTTAGTCTTGAGCTCATCTTCTTGATATTCACTTAATATTATTATTTGACCTTTTTTTTTATTTATATTTAAAACTAATTTTTCAAGCTTAAAGGTTCATCAATTATTTTATATTTTAATAATTCAAATTTTCGGTACGCCTCTGTGTACCATCTTCAGGAAAAAATGTTTATAAATTTTTTTATAACAAAAAACACAAATTGAAAAAATTAAAAAATTTTCTTGTCAAAATGAATTTAAAAATGAAGTTAAAAACAAAATTATGAAAAGTAAATAACAAAAAAAAAAATAAATAAAAAAATAAAAAAAATAATAAAAAAAATAGTTTGAATTTTGATGAAAAAAAATGGTGATATTCTTGTTGATCTTGAAAGTTTTGAAAATCTTGATAATTTTGAAAAATTAGTTTTAAATATAAATAAAAAAAAAGGTCAAATAATAATATTAAGTGAATATCAAGAAGATGAGCTCAAGACTAAGTTTTACAAGAAAAAAGCAAATTTTTCATAATTTTCATCAAAATTCAAGATTTCAAAATTATCAAGATTTTCAAAACTTTCAAGATCAACAAGAATATCACCATTTTTTTTTCATCAAAATTCAAACTATTTTTTTGTTATTTACTTTTCATAATTTTGTTTTTAACTTCATTTTTAAATTCATTTTGACAAGAAAATTTTTTAATTTTTTCAATTTGTGTTTTTTGTTATAAAAAAATTTATAAACATTTTTTCCTGAAGATGGTACACAGAGGCGTACCGAAAATTTGAATTATTAAAATATAAAATAATTGATGAACCTTTAAGCTTGAAAAATTAGTTTTAAATATAAATAAAAAAAAAGGTCAAATAATAATATTAAGTGAATATCAAGAAGATGAGCTCAAGACTAAGTTTTACAAGAAAAAAGCAAATATTTCATAATTTTCATCAAAATTCAAGATTTCAAAATTATCAAGATTTTCAAAACTTTCAAGATCAACAAGAATATCACCATTTTTTTTCATCAAAATTCAAACTATTTTTTTGTTATTTACTTTTCATAATTTTGTTTTTAACTTCATTTTTAAATTCATTTTGACAAGAAAATTTTTTAATTTTTTCAATTTGTGTTTTTTGTTATAAAAAAATTTATAAACATTTTTTCCTGAAGATGGTACACAGAGGCGTACCGAAAATTTGAATTATTAAAATATAAAATAATTGATGAACCTTTAAGCTTGAAAAATTAGTTTTAAATATAAATAAAAAAAAAGGTCAAATAATAATATTAAGTGAATATCAAGAAGATGAGCTCAAGACTAAGTTTTACAAGAAAAAAGCAAATATTTCATAATTTTCATCAAAATTCAAGATTTCAAAATTATCAAGATTTTCAAAACTTTCAAGATCAACAAGAATATCACCATTTTTTTTCATCAAAATTCAAACTATTTTTTTGTTATTTACTTTTCATAATTTTGTTTTTAACTTCATTTTTAAATTCATTTTGACAAGAAAATTTTTTAATTTTTTCAATTTGTGTTTTTTGTTATAAAAAAATTTATAAACATTTTTTCCTGAAGATGGTACACAGAGGCGTACCGAAAATTTGAATTATTAAAATATAAAATAATTGATGAACCTTTAAGCTTGAAAAATTAGTTTTAAATATAAATAAAAAAAAAAAGGTCAAATAATAATATTAAGTGAATACTTTGTTAAAATTTTAACTTTAAAAAAAAATGTTGAAGAATTATGTGACTGAAAAAAATGCAAAATATGCGATATTATGCTAATTTTAAGGTTCCTTAATAATACTATTCCATATTAATTCTTCAAAAATAACATGAGTTATGGTTTGTTTTCAGGTAAATGATAGTCGAATATTGTGTCTGCAAAAGTCCACTTAAGCAAAATGTTTATCGCTTTCAAGCAGCTGATTTAAGGTGAAGAATTTTAGATATTTTACAGACAAAAACAGTTAACTTAATTAATTGGAAATGCAACAAATTTTCATGATGATATGAGCTGATTAAGCTAAATAAAATGATCACAAAAATAACGCCACGCAAAAAGTTTGCTTTATAACATAAATGGACAGCCACTAGTTGCACACATATGATCAAAGCTCACCTACGAATACTGTGCTGGAATTTCATGATAAGATTTATACCTGCACAGATGGTGGTTAAACCACTGGGAATGAAACGTCACTCATGCCCTAGCCGAGGACTAATTCTAGCAACAGGTCTTTCCTAGTTGCAATCTCCGCGTTTCCAAAGCAGGATTGCAAACCACTACTCCTTGGTGAAGAGCTAGAGACTATCCAAACTCTTGGTCCAGAACGCGTGAAGCTTAATATAATTAAGTAGACGACGGCATTCATACTCACTGGACCTGGACCATTCATTGTGTTCATTGTGAACGAACCGATCCACAAACTCGTTTGAGTTTGTGGGTCAAACGGATCGGTCCTCGAAACACACAGCCACCACGATACTCCCGAAGGGCCAACCTCAATAATCAGTCAGAGAACAGCTAAAAGGCTAAAAAGACAATTAGCGGAACACTGGGGCTCTACTGATTACCGTGGAAATATAGTGGATTTTCCATTTGACTCCTTTCTAGCATTGAAGGGGACTGGACTCCCTTTTACCACCGAAGACACAAGTCTAGATGGTTTTGTGATCCAGAAAGACTTATAAATGTGCCCCCGGGGGGACTGTGCTGAAATATCCTAATAGTAGTCTACCATTTATAATGTGTTCCAATAGATATACCAATGGATTACTTTGCAGGCATTCACTTCATTTAATTTAGCCGCCAATTAGGGATATTCCTAACTCGCGTAAAAATTATATTTTAAAAGGTCCGCCAAATAACTTTTTTTTAAATGCTATAAACGAAACTACTGAATATTTTCTCAAATTTATTTTTGTATTTGAGTGTACAATCCTTCCGGTTAATAATGGAAAATAATTTCATTCAAATAGCTGTCTCGGCTGCATTAGCCTACAAGATCGGTCCAATTTTTAAGCACATTTTCGATTGTGTGCAGCTATATTTCATCAATAGCTTCACGAATATTGTCCTTTATAGCGTCAATTGTTTCTGGCTTGTCGCCGTAACACTTATCTTTGACGGCAACCCACAAATAAAAGTCCAACGCTGTCAAATCGCAGCCCCGAGGTGGTCAATGCGATCTTCAAAAATAGGGCACAAAACATCGAGTGTAGCTTCCTGTTAAAACCAAATGTTGCCAACATCCTCCTCTTCAATTTTTGTGAACAAAAATTCGTTCAGGATGGCCCGATAACGATTGCCATTGACTGTAACGGCCACTCCTTGCTCATTTTCGAAGAAAAATAGCCCAGTTATGCCTCTGGACCAAAATCCGCACCAAACAGTGGCTCGTTTTGCCCGAAATGCGACAATTTTGCTTGTTTACATACCTGCCAAGATGAAAATGAACTTCATCTGAAAAGATGTTTTTTTTTGCAAAATCGGCATCTTCTGTAAGTCGATCGCAGGCCCACTTACCGAAGCGAAAATGCATTGGATGGTCACTTGGCTTTAACTCCTAAACCAATTGGACTTTATCTGGCGTCATATCAAGGTCTTTATGCAAAATTCATCTCAATGATGTCTCTGAAATGTTCAACTGTTGAGAACGATGGTGAATTGATGTTGATGGCGCTTCACGCACACTTTCTGCCACAGCAGCAATATGCTCGGATGTAAGCACTGTTTTTGGCTTTTCACGCTTTGGTTTATCGATAAGAATGTCAGTTTCTTTCACTTTTTTCACAAGATAACATAAAGAGCTGGCGGTGCTTCTCTTCTTCCAAAATCCGTATGCAATTTTTGCACATATTCTGCAACATTACCATGATTTTTAAAATAATGTCGCAATATTTCCCAGCATTGTTCAAGCGTATACACAACCATATTCGTTCAGCGGAAGGACAAAACTAATTTTCTGTTAAATCAAACTTGATCAAACATGAGCTAAGTGTTACCATTCATGAAATAAGCACTAGTTGAAAAAAAACGTTAGATGGTGGACCCTTTATTAATGATACAAAATCAGCACAGTACAAAGAGTAGAAGAAGTTTTGACTATTTTGACTGTAGTATTTTTTTTTAGTTAACTTAAAAACAGAAGTGAACTATAAGAGAAGCTAGTTTTTTTTCAATTTAATTTGGTTCGGTTGTTACATAAAATATCCCCCACGGAGGCACACAGTCTTGATATATCTCTTTCCCATTTGTAGATGTGCTTTCGAGGGTAAAAGGTGGCACTAGTAACTGGACTAGCAAGAGTGCCAAACGGGAAGAGACATAGGACTCTCGGAGTTAGACCATTGGACTTAATCACCCATACTGGTACCACGGGAATCAGTTGCTTGCAGGGCTAAGCTCCTGTTCTGGATATTGGTAACCCTCATTGGGTTACGTGGTGGCTGGTGGCTTATAACGTTTGCTTTTAAAAGCATCCGAAGAGAGAGAACAGGAAGTTGGATAATCTCCAACTCTTCGGTAAGGAGTGGGGGCACGTGTACCCAAAAGTTGCTACTAGGACGCGGGTGAGCCATTTTCCTGTGACCAGTGGTAAGACCACCATTAGATTAGGTGCTGACGTGAAAACCATACATGTCGCAGAAAATGATAATGTTTTGAAAAATAATTTGAATTTTCGTTGAAAAATATTTTCTTTACTTTTTTCTGATCAGGATATTTTACTTCCTCATAGTGAACATACGTTTTAGATGTTTAAGGTTAAATCCAGAGCTTTGTATACTTCCCCTGTTCAATACAAAAAAACATCAATTACATTAGCTGAATACCTTTACTGCGATACTTAAAAAATCCTTTTTTGGCGTTATTTTGTTTGCAAGGATTTTATACTGATTATTCTTTTCAACCACCACTTTTTCAGGACTTATTAAATAGTAAATGACCTTTCGTGGCTTAAACGTCTGATGTATGCAACAAAGAAAAAAATAAAATAAAATTTTGTTTGCAATTTTTTGTTTGATGTTCAGCTCCGTTCATTTTTAATGTTGTAAGTAACTCTACCATCAAACTGGCTACTAGCAAATCCTTTGTTGTCCTTTTAGCATTTCACCATCTCGATTGCTGCTTTTTTTTTCCACAAAGTTTTTTGCTGTTCAATTATTGTTTTTTTTTTCTTTTATTGACCGCGTGTATTTTTATTATTTTAAAATTATTATTTGCATGAAAAAGTTTTCATTTTATTGTTGTATTTTTATTTTTTTCGTTGAGTTTACTTTTGTTATTTTGCTGGATTATTATTATTATTTATTCGCTTGATTATTATTAGCCACTTTTTGTTAGTGGTTGGTTAAATTTGTTTAACTTGTTTTTTAAGCAACAAAAATAAAAATATGCTTTTATAACACAAAAAAAAAAAATAATCGCTTGAGTCTGTACTTTGTTTGGAGTATTAACAGTTATTTAAACTTCCTTTTTCTTTCATTTGAATTTGAGTTTCTTCTTTTAAATTGTTATTTATAAAAATGGTAGTTTTCTGATGCGATTATTACACAAAATTACTCTTAGTGTAAAGGCAAATAATAAAATTAAGTTTTTGTTAGCTTTATTTTGGAAATTAAAAGAAGTTTAACTGAGAAGAAAACTTTGTTATTTTCTTAACATTTAAGTCAAGTAATTATGTCAATTTTAAGTTTTAAACCAAAAAGAAAAAAAAAATTAGGTAAACACACAAATATTTCGAATTTAAATATATTACCATAGATGTTGAAAATGAACTATTAAGAATAGCTTTTGCTTATCAAACTGAGAACATGAGTTAAATTTAAGAGCTTTCTTTTCATCAACCAGTTCTTTGTTAAAATAATTTTTTAAGCTAAAGTATTTATTTTGCCCCACTGTTTATACTGTACATCAAGTCTTTTTCTCCCTTTACGGTTGACTATTAATTTTTTAAATTTATTTTTATAATTATTCTTGCAAAAAATCCGACTTCAAAAGAGAAAGGCGGATATAGGGACATTTAAAGAGGCTCTACTAGACACCTATACTGAATTACATACGTGCCAATTTCACTTTTTCTACTCAGATCAAAGAGTACACCGTTTATTCTATCTATGTTTTTATACTTTAATTTCTAAATTTATTTTTATAATTATTCTTGCAAAAAACCCGACTTCAAAACAGAAAGGCGGATATAGGGACATTTAAACAGGTTCTTCTTGAGACCTTTTAATATCCACACTGAATTACTTACTGGCCAAATTTACTACTTTCACTTAGATCAAAGAACAGCATGAGTATACCGCGTATTTACTATATCTTTTTTATACTTTAATTTTTTAAATTTATTTTTATAATTATGTTTGCAAAAAACCCGACTTCAATGAGAAAAATGGATGTAGAGACGATTAAACAGGCTCTTCTAAACACCTTTTAATACCTATACTGAATTTCTTACTCGCCATATACACCAAATTCATTTCTTCAACTCAGATCAGAGAACAGCACGACTTCATCACAACTATAAGTATACCGCATATTTACTCTATGTTTTTTATACTTAACACCGTAAAAAAGAGTTTCAGCGTTTAAAATATTTATCGTTCATATGTAAAAATTATATTAAGAGTATTTTTCTATCGCATAGAAACGAGTGTATGTAAATATTGCAATTAGAATGACAAGATTTTTGAGTATTATCCATATTTGTAAGGGTTTTTTTATACTTCATTTTACTTGCAAGCATCGTTGCCATATTCTTTATATTAAAACAAGAAATGTAATATAAAGGTTTTTCAACAATAAGTTTGTTTTCTAAAATAGAATTACACAAAAAATTTTGATTAAATTGATTAAAATTTTTATTGTATGGAAGATAGACAAACAATCGTTGATTAATCGATAAAAGATATTCTGAGACTATGAACGATAGAAATAAGTAAGCAGCATTATTGCCTGCCGCTCGTTTCATCCCAAATGTCATGCATATTTGGCTTAAGTCACATAAATGGAGAGTTATTCATCCGTGTAGGATTTTTATAATCAAAATACGTAATCAAAGATGCGTATCGGATTTACTAACTAATGAATCGCAGCTCTTAAAAGCTTCGAAATAATACAGGAAAGAGAAAAGTTCGACAATTATGATTGAAAAATTATATCTGGCATATGCTCACCACGACCACGCTGACAGATGTCAATTCTTTCATTAAAGTTTTTAATCTCTTTTTGGCAAAATGGCGGTGCTATTTCGTTAATTACATCACGAATTTTAAGTTTAAAGCCTGAAATCGTTTAGATTGGCACCATATAGAGGCTGTCCTTAAAATAGCCCCAAAAAAAATAATCCAATGGTGTTAAATTACACGATCTGGCTGGCCACTTAATTGCTGACTGTCATGAAAATATACGATCGGGAAATTTGCTTTATAATAAATTAATCGTCTCATTGGCTGTGTAACATGTGGCACTATCCTGTTAAAACCACAGGTTTTTGATATTTATGTTGTCAGATAGCAATAGCGTGTTTCATTAACCTTTACCGCATTTCCAGCCTCATCTTAAAAAAAATCATGCATCCAGAACACATAGCACACCATAGAGTGACACATTGAGCATGCAAAGGCTTCTAAATAATCGCTCTAAGATTTTCATAAGCCCAAATGTGGAAATTTTGCCTGTTCACATATCCTGGTAAGTGAAAATGGGCTTCATCTGAAAAAATGATTTTTTCAGAAAACCCAGCCGGTTGTTACGTCACGAATCTACAGCGATATGCTGGCTTCAATTTCTGTACCATTTGAATATTGTAAAGCTTCAAAGTCAAATCCTTACGTAAAATTCACCATAATATTTAAATCACGATGTATAATTGAATTTCGAGCTAATGAAATTAATCGTAGTATTTTGTTCTGACTGCGTTGAATTTTTTCCACTTTTGAAGCTCAAGCAGTGCCCCATAGTTGAATTCCATAGCACCATATTGGTTTCAGAAGCGACTTATACAATAGAAGTTTACATTCCAGACAAAGAGTTGAGTTCCTGCCAATTAGCCAGTATATTTGAGATAACTTGATTTTCATTTAGATTAGCTTGGTGTCGATGAGGTATTTCCATGTAAGCCTACGATCAAGGATTATGTCAAAATATTTAGTGTGCAAGTGGTGAGGAATAATTTGTTTGTTTATACGAATAGGGGAGCAAGTTTCCCTGTTAAAAGTAAAAGTTATGTGGACACAATTTTGCTCGTTTACTTTTATTCTCCAGATGCGTAATATGTTCCTGAAGAACCTGAGATGCCACACGGGGGTTTTCGTGAGTACTAAGGCAGGCCGTATTATTGGCAAATGCTGAATTATGGATACTACTACTCACAGGCATATCACAAGCATAAAGCAGTTATAAAACTGTACCCAATATACTCCCCTGTGACACACCGATGCGGGTTCACTGATGAAGTCTCCTTCGCTTCACCATATTAATTGGAAGATATGTCCTCAACTTATGTAATAGGCCCTTATGCCGTACTTTATCAAATGCTTGCGAAACATCTAGAAAGAATGCAGAACAATATTTTCTTTCCTCAAATGCCTTCCTCAATACTTGAACCAACCTTGGTGCCATGCTGGCTCCTGAAAACAAATTGATGGTCTTAAATGCATCCTCTCACACTTAAAATTGGTAACAGCTTAGTCATAAACAACTTTTCGAAAAGCTTTGATGAGGTTGATAATAAGCTTATGGGCCTATATGAATTGGCCCTGGTAAGATCTTTGCCCGGCTTCGGAATCATTCTACTTTGGCTATTTTCCAGACGCTTGGATAATACTCTAATCTTAAAATAGCATTGAATATAAATAGCAAAATTCGAGTACAAATACTGGGCAACTCAATTAACATTCTGTTGCTGATACCATCTATGCCTGGGGCTTTCTTCGGATTGAGTCTGTCAATTTGTCCTTAAACGTCACGCAACTTTAATTTTATGGATAGAGGGGGTAAAGCCACTACATTTGGCAATTCAGTGTTCGAGGTGAAAACGGATTTCAGATGCTCAACAAATTTATCACCCTTTTCAGAATCACTTTTTGCCCAGTCTTCAGTTGAAGTACTCAGAGGTGGTTTTTCAATATTGCAAAACGATTTTAACGATTTTCGTAATGGATTTTAATTATTTTCATGCAAATTTCGTGCGATTTTCATTGCAACAATTGTCAAGGCAATTAGTACGAATACGTCACGAAAATCCATTTATTTTTTCGCTTCAAAAGAAATGTAACATGTTATTGATACGTTTATTCCTTTTAATAAACGTTTTTTTAAGTTATGTTGAGTTATCTTATTGCAAAATAATAACACAGTGCTTTAGAGTTTTAAATTAAATTACACGATTTATTTAATTTCAGTACACAAAATAAACACGATGGTAACTATTGTCTTTACTACTGTCTTTACTTACTGATGACTCAACTTGAATTAATTCATTTGCCCAGAAAGTGGTCTTATAGCTCTTGTAATCAGTTCTTGGACATACAAGAATATCATACTTTAACATGATCATATTTGTTGTTGTTATCATTCAGCTAAGCGCCTGCTTGGCTGTGCATTTTGTTTTGTTCTTGGTTAGTTGGTTTTGCTTTCTGTTGTTTAGTTATTTAATAGAATTTCTCATAAGCATGTTACTGTGGTCTTGTGTATACAAGATTTTTTAGAAATCTTCGTAGCTTGTAAAATGCACAGTGGGTCATTTACTTTTCTTTTACTGTTAATTAGTTATTTAAACTTAATAAATCAGCTTCGTAACAATATAGTATGGAATACACCGCCTAAGAGCTCACTAGCAGTGTTTGTTTTGTTTTAAATAACCTTTTTCAACTTTTGGCGAATTTTATAGACTCGATTTTTTTTTAAATATATTAAATAATATATTTTATATATAAAATTATAACAAAAAAATATTAGTAATAGCAAAAACAACAAAAAAATTATTTTTGGCGCTTTTGACATTGAGTTTATCTAAATAATTCAAATTTGACAACTCTGTTTGTTACTTACTTTTCTCCGCATGTTCCTATACAAATATTATGCTTATTGGTTAATTTAAGTATGAGTACTATTGCCGATTGAAAAAGTGGGTATTTACAAAGTAAAGTAAAGCCGAAACCGCATAAAAATATGCTTTAGTATGCTAGATTATTTGGGTATCTCAGCAATACTCAAATGGTATGGGTAAGGTAAATAACCGCCTTTAAGGAATATGATGGCCATCACACCGCAAATGCATTTATGATAAGTATATATATGTACTTAGAGTAACGTACTCTTACAGTTCTCTGACTCAGATATCCTTTAAGTTCCAACTTATTATTTAGGAGATACTCTAAAAATTAAGATCATAATCATTAAATAAAATCACTTAAGCCAGTCAACTATTTGAGTTTTTAGCTCTTATTTACAATTAGTAGGAGCTATACCGTTCTGCAATTTGTAAGAAGTTGAAATTTCTGTCTCTTAGTACTCAAAATGTACCTTAACAAAGAATATTGTATTAAATACTCTTTGTTTTTATAAAACTAGCAAAAATGTCTAGTTACAAAATAAAGAAAGAACTTTATGATCAGTTCAGAAATGATATAGTAACAAGGTATTTAAGGTAACAACACAAAAATACACGAATTGATTTAAAGTAAGCACTATTCAAATGTAAGCTAGAACCATAATGACTCCACCAGCTTTAATTCTTAGAGTTATTGAAATATCAAATATTTATATTTCTTATCTTCGTTAAAATTTTCGTTTAAAGGAAAAAAAAAACTAACTAAACAAATATATTTATTTAAAAATTATACACATGATTTCTATTTTCAAACGTTAGCCTGCCTATTTCCTTAATGATAAAAAAGGCCAACAAAAATATTACATATTTGAGCTAAATAAAACTTTATATCCTTTCTATATCTAAATATTTCCTTTTATGTTTATCATTACATTATAAAATGGTTAAAAGGCAACAAAACGAACTCGACTATTTAACATTATAACTGGTGTTATAATGCAAAAAAATATATATATACATATTAAAAGAGTTGTTGTTGTTTTTTTCCTGCAACCTTTAGTACACTCGTTTATAGTTTATTTATTATTAGTTCTTCGGCCCAAACAGTCAATACTAAAATGAGCAGCCAAGCAAATATTTAGGGCCAAAAAATAAATTTTACCTAAATATTTTTGAAATAAATTTTAATAGTTTGTCAGCCAGACAAACTAGTAACTGGGCTGGATAAGACATAAACACCTGCACTTGATAATACAACAAATTTTCTAATACATTTAATCCATAAATGTGTAAATATACGAGTATACATGTATGTAGTAAGTGTATGTAAGAGGGTGATTGCAGAATTATCTGATAAAATAATTAATACTCCACAAAGCCAGATTTGTCAAAATATAAAGATGCCAGGACATCATTATAAAGCCGCGAGTTAGACTGTACTCGTGAGGCAGTGTTCGGGGTTAGGTACTTTCTCCATTAAGTCGTGTCTGAGGTCATGTTTACCTGTCGTTTATAATGTCACTGTTAAAAGTTTTTGTTTTGTAGATTTCCATATTTTCTAGAATGTCTAGTCTTCGTATTTTTTTTGCTAAGATGTAGTAATGTCATAGACTCCCTTCCCTTCCTTTGGTGCGTGTCCCTGAGTGTCACAGTGTAACGCAAAGTTAGAGTCTTCTCTTTTTCTTTTGTACGGGCATAAGTGTTTTGTAAATCTCTATTTAGATTTCGTCCAACTGTGTGATTAGATTTACATCTGCGCCTGGCCATGAAGCCTTAATCATATGGTGGACCAAACCACCGCACAATTTGGGACGCCATGCTGGTCCTAGGAAGCCGAAGACTAATTCTAGCAACAGGTCTTTCCTGGTTGCAACTTTAATGATTCCAGAGCAGGACTGCAAATTATCACTCCTTGCTAAAGAGTTGGAGGCTAACCAACTCCTGTCCAAAACACCTGTTTAGCATGCTCACTGGATCTAGGAATATTTTACCAGATAGGTGTTATTAAAGGTGAAATGAACCCGGCCACCATAGAACCATAGACTGATATGGGGCCGCGAAACCACAACCACCTCATTACTCTCATATAGGGGCCAACCTCAATAATCAGTCAGAGATCAGTTAAATGTCTAAAGAGACAAATAATGAACTCTGCGGCTTACGGATTCCCGTGGAAATAAAGTGGAGTTTCCAGTTGTACCCCTCCTGACTTCAGGGGACTGGGCTCCCTTTTTGCCCCAGTTGCACAGGTCTAAAACGCAGCTCTCCATATCCAGACCATATACGTACCCACGAGGGGTATGGGGGGGATCTACAACTGTGTGATTAGATTTACATCTGCGCCTGCCCATGAAGCCTTAATCAGATGGTGGACCAAACCACTGCATTATTTGGGACGTCATGCTCGTCCTAGGAAGCCGAAGCTATAATTCTATGCAACAGAACTTTCTAGTTGCAACTTCGATGATTCCAGAGCAGGGCTGCAAATCATCACTCCTTGCTAAAGAGTTGGAGGCTATCCAACTCCTGTCCAGAACACATGTCTAGCGTGCTCACTGGATCTGGGAATATTTCACCAGGTAGGTGTTATTAAAGGTGAAATGAACCCGGCCACCATAGAACCATAGACTGATATGGGGCCGCGAAACCACAACCATCACGATACTCCCATATAGGGGCCAACCTCAATAATCAGTCAGAGAACAGTTAAATGTCTAAGAGACAAATAATGAACTCTGCGGCTTACTTATTCCCGTGGAAATAAAGTGGAGTTTCCAGTTGTACCCCTGCTGACTTCAGGGGACTGGGCTCCATTTTTGCCCCAGTTGCACAGGTCTAGATAGTCGAAGTTCTATAAAGACCATATATATGTGCCCCCGGGGGTAGCTTTCGTCCAGTTTGTTCTATATAAGTGTGTTTACAGGTACAAGTATGTAAGTCTGTATACTCCGCTGAAACTAAATTTGTCAGTTCTTTCTGTCGCTGTCCTGAGATTATGTCTTAGAATGTTCCTGGTTAGTACATCTATATATTTCTGGTCCTGTGTAAATAAAAGTGTGTCGTAATGTATTGGATGTCTCTTTATCTTCTTTATTTCTGTTTTTAGTGTTGTATTGTTAAGAAGTATGTCGATAGTAAAGGATTTATAGACGTTTTTCTTAGCTATGGTATATTTAGTATCGAGTTTGTCTTAAACTTATCTGCAGAAGTGAAATTATCTTAAGTATGTGTTGCATATATCTAAATGCTGCTGATGGTTTAGGTAGGGTGGACAGGGTAGTTAGAGGTAATGTGGATAGTAGTGTTCGTAGTTGTTGGCTTTCTATAAATGTCAAAGTTTAGAGTATAGAGAGAACTCTGAAGATGGCAAATAGCCAAAAGCGGTTTGCTCACAAACCAAATTTACGCGAGGTGACGTAAAATCATACCCAAAAAAAAAGTTAGATAATCAGTTTCTTGTATTATTGTGATGTCAAGATAATGCAAATTTCTGTCTTGTTCTTTTTCTGTTGTGCATGTACTATTACTATGGTTTGTTTGGCTTTGTCTTGTTCGGGGATGCATATGATTTCATCTACGTATTTAATGTAATGAGTTATTTTTTCTTTGCCATCAGTATCTTTATGTGTGATAAATCGAATTGTTGCATGAAAATTTTCATGAAGTACTCATGCTCAAAATAACATATTATAGTCATTTTAAAACTAATTCGCTTGCAACAACCAAATTGTTGTTAGCATTTGACCATTAAATAATGGCAATAACAAAAATTATACGTTATTTAAAACTATAATATGCTATTTAAAAATATATCTTATCTCTTTTAAATAAAGACTGATAGTAAAGAAATAAAACTAAATAAAAAATTTTTTTGGTGTGATAATTTTTAATAAAATTAGAGGAATTATAGTTATTTGACCTTTTTAAATTTTTATAACTATACATACATACATACAAATTTTCAATACTAAAAATTTTTTTTAAATGAAATTAAAATGAAGAAAAAGCTGAAGAACAGAAATATTTATATTAATCGTGGAGAAACAGCTGATGTTATTAATATGAATTAATTATTATTTGAGAATTACAATATAAAAAATGTATTACTGCGAGGAAATCATATCCGTATTTCCATTTCAATACTCCAATTTAGATCTTAAACTGTTGAAAATGAAAATTGAATATCTCATAACTGTCTTCAACTAATTAAACAAAAAATTAAAAAATTCTAAATAATTTTGTAAAAATATATTTTTATTTTCTCTTTCATTATGTTAGGAACGGGGTTCCCTGTGTTAGAAAAATTAAATGAAAAAATATGAAATTGTAAAAAAGTGCAAGCAGCAATATGTATATGCCAAGCCGTGCAAAGTTAGGTTAGATTAGATATATTGCCAGTCGGATATAGTTCAACAGTTCGCAAGATGAGCCTGCCCTCTATGTAGGACATTAATAGAGTGAGTTTCCATAGATATTGGCAAAACACAAAAAAACAAACAGAAATAAATAAATTTAATTTTAATGATTTCGTATTAATACAACGATTAGACGAAAAACTAATTTTCATAGCTTTTTTCTAACAATAATTTTCAATCATAACTATTAGCATATTATACTTTAAGTTCTTTTTTGCTTGTTTCTTCAGCGGCAGCATTTACTTTTATATTATCCACTGAAAAAACCTGTCCGGATTTAAAAATTGAAAACTCAGTTTTAAGCTTACCATCTGGTAATTGTCACATCACCCAATTTTATAAAGGAGATAACATAAAGGTGACTAATTTTCGTAAAAAGTAAGTTTTAAAAAATAGGCTTACTTAAAGCCTACAAAATCAGCACGCGCTCAATAGACAGTACATCTTTATCCAGGGCATTGATAAGTTCCTATAGAGATAGAGATAAATTTAATTTTAATGCTTAAAATATAAAAATTTGTAAATTCCACTTTTCCTTACTTTTTTTTTGTACCGGACAGATTTTGTCTGAATACTAAATTTGATAGCTTTTTTTAGAACTGTCGTAGTAGCGATAATTTTCAATCACGCCTAACTGGGGCATATTTTAATTCCCGTTCTTGGTTCTTAATTGGCAGCATTTACTTTTATGTTATCAACATAAAAATCTGGCCCGGCTTTAAAAATTAAAAACCCAGTTTTAAGACTAAAATTTGGTATTCAAAGGGAACAACATAACAGTGATTAATTTCCATAAAGGCTATTTAATAAATATAGCCGCCAGTCTTATAATACTATGTACAATAACTTCCTAGTCTTAATTACAAAACAATCAAATAAAATCAAAAAATTCTTTTTATTTTGTAACTCTTCCTCCTCCTGTGAAGGATTTCGATGATGTTATTTTCATATTTGATATGCATTTCCTATACATTCATTTTTTTAGAACGGTTTTATTCTATATTAAGGGATTTTTTGATAAGTACTATTATACTAGTTGTTATCGAATTTTAAATAATTTATAAAAAATGTTATCTACCCCAAAACAATATAATCATTGACAAAATTTGTATGCCTTGGTTGGGAAAGCTACATTATCGATTAAGTTAATAAATTAATTAGATTTCCATACTATTTAATAAAAATGGGAATTCCAAAGTCAATATCTATAATAAAAATCTGATATACAAATCTAAATTTCAAGTAATAATTTTCCATGCGGTGTCAGTATAAGCTACATCAGCAGACTATCACATAAATAAAAACTGCTCAAAACTTGGCATTATTCTATACAACGACTGCACACTATGGCTAACGTTGCTCTTGCTAAAAACACTTCCAATTTTAATTCCAGATGTCTGCTTTTTGAGTATACATTATAGTATACATCAATGAGCTGGCTTCTTTACAATTTTATCCTTAGTTTTAGTTTTGTCCCTACGTGTCCTTGAGAAATGTGCATGAAATTTTCCTTCACCTTAATATATATTTATTATCGATCTAACACTATATAAAAATAATCCTAGTCTATCTATATATGTAAAAATAAGTCGGAGTTTCCTTCCTGACGCTATAAGTCCAGAACGGACGAACCGATTTCTATGGTTTTGCATTGGTTGGAAAGGTCTCGGGCTCCGTGAGGCTTATAGCAAAGAAAATTCAGAAAAATTTTCAAGAAAAAAGCAGGAAAAACAGGGGAAATAATTTTTCACACACAGCGCCATCTCTGATACATAGCATGTATACATAGCATGATACATGAGTTTACTGAAGAACGATTCTCATTGGGATTTAACACTTGCGGATTCAGTTGTTTCATCAAATGCGTACCAAATACGAACGCTGTTCGCAATTACCATCACCACATGTTTCCCTTCACAACCAATTAAGTTATGGAACAAAAACAAAGGTGACATATGTAAAGATATCTTGCATCGCTTGCGCATTTGAACGAATAATCCCGACATGCAAATAACCGATGAAATATATAATGAAGGATTAATTCTGATTGAGGATCAATGGTTGACTATTGCAAACAAGCTACTGATTGAAGTAGGAATGATTGCGCAAAATCGATCGATGCACGATGCATTCATCCAAGAATTAAATCGAGAGCTATAATACAATGTTGATACATTGCAGGAATTTGTTCGAAATAATGTGCCGTTGCTAAATGAACAGCAAAAACAAGTATACGAAACATTTATGCAAGCCGTGGACAATTATCTATTCTTCCTGGACGCACCTGGAGAAACAAGGAAAATTTGTCAATTCATTGATTTTGGCCACTATTCGATCAAGGTGTGACATAGCTTTGGCGTTAGCATCATCTGGAATTGCGGCGACTCTTCTAGATAGCGCCGTACTGCACATTCTGCGCTTAAGTTGCCACTCAATTTAAATACAATTGATACTCCAACATGCAATATTTCCCGATCCAATGCAATGGAATATTGTTGATGCAATGCAAGCTCATTGTTTGGAATGAGTGCACAAGGGCACAAGTGCAATGCCTGCAGATGAATTGAATGAACATAAAAACATTATCGCTAACCACTAATATGAGACAAAATGATCAAAGTGCTGCACAATTTTTCAAACCATTGTTAGCTGTTGGAAATGGAAAAGTCCCAGTTGTAGACTTTTGTAGACTTTTACCGATTTGCAGACTCTCAATTAGCTCTAACTGAAAATGTTTTCCCAAACATTAGTGAGAATTATCAGAATTATGCTTGGTTAAGTCAACGAGCAATTCTCGCCCCAAAGAATAATGATGTACACGCACTGAATTTCACCATTCAATCAAAAATCGATGGCGATTTGGTGATATACAAATCAGTTGATTCCATAAAAAATCCCAATGAACTCTCTGGAGTAACCAGGATTTTCACCACATAACTTGCAACTCAAAGTTGGTTAAGTTATTATGATATTGCTAATTTGAATCCACCGCGACTTTGCAACGGTATTCGACTTGCGGTGAAAAGATTTATGCCGAATTTGATTGAGGCAACCAATATTAACGGAAAGTATGTAGGTGAAAATGTATGTATTCCTTGAATACCAATGATTCCGACTGATCTTCCGTTTGACCTCAAACGATTGCAATTAACGGTTCGCCTTGCGTTCGCAATGACAATTAACAAGTCGCAAGGCCAATCGCTTAGTGTTTGCGGGATAAATTTAGAAAATCATTGTTTTTCATATGGGCAGCTATACGTCACGTGTTCACGAGTTGGGAAACCATCCGCTTTGTTTGTGTTAACGTCAGATCGAAAAACAAAAAAAGTGGTTTACCAAAAAGCACTTCAATGAAATGGATAATTTGCGGACACGTATTTAGTATTTAGTTTGGATTCGCTTTCATTTTTTACTTAACGAAGTTCAACTAAATTCCACTTCATTTTTATTTCATTACTGTTGTGCAATTAAATAAAATTTTTCCTTTTCAAATATAAAACAAAAAATATAATTTTTCTTTATTTTTTTTATTTCCCCAAACGAAATGTTACAAAAAACGAAGCCATCTGGTGGCAAAACGGAGTTCGTCGGGTTTGCTCGTACTATATAAAAATAATCCTAATCTCTTTATATAATAAATAACAAAATATGTATTAAATAACTTATTCAAACAAAGTAATATGTAAATAAATAATAATAAAAATTAATAAAAAATATTAATGCAAACCTTAAGAAAATTTCGAAAAACAAGAGCAGTACAAGCATTCATTTGCAGCTATTTTGATCTTTCAGTATATAATTAAATCCAAAATATTTAAATTATTTGCAACAAAACCATTCAACTTGGAGCTTATTAAGAAGCGAATTAAGTACTTATAGTCTATAAGTAAATTTAATTACTTACAGAACTGCCTTCTTATTTCAAACCCTTTTAAACTTTATACCGCTTAGAATTCTAAAGCCGTTTAAAAATGTATATGATTTTATTATGAGCTTTTTTTGCTTGCGGTATAACATATAGTTTTCTAATATTACAAACAAAATATTATTCAATGTGTGTGTGTGTGTGTGTGTGTGTCAGTGTAAACACATGAGTGTTTACCTTTGTATTTCTACATTATAAAGTTGAATCACACGGCATGGTAACGTAAGCACATTTCCGTTAACGCTTTTTATGTCATTTAACATGCCAACACAAATATTTATACTACTAAACAAAAAGCTAAATAAAACAGTGTATTTCATGACCGACATGAAAGTATTTTGTATTTGTTTTGCCGTCCCGACCGAATGTTACTGAAGTAGAAGTTTAAATACTTAGTTTTAGTAATTTAAAAGTAATAAAAAAAAAGAATAATAATAAAATATTTTTATGAAAAAGTTTTTAATAAAATACAAAATATTAAAAAATATAAAAAAATTGTTGTTTAATCTTTTTATAATTGCCAAGATTTAATGGATTTTTTTATTTATTTTATTTTATTTTTAGTTTCTCATGTTGAAGGCACTAATCTAATATTGCCACGTGTTAAGCGTCAGCATATGGGAGCCTACCTGTGCATTGCGTCCAATGGCGTCCCTCCCTCTGTGAGCAAACGAATAACTCTAATAGTACATTGTAAGTTAACAAATTAAGTATTTTTTATTACTCAAAAATATTATGAAATTTTAAACAAGTTAATTAAAATAAACTTTAAATAAACTTTAAATAAAATATATATATTATTACTAATTCCAGTCCCGCCTATGATCACTGTACAAAATCAACTCATTGGTGCTGTTGAAGGCAAGCCTGTTATACTTGAGTGTCAGTCAGAAGCTTTCCCTAAAGCAATCAACTACTGGACTAGAGAAAGAGGAGAAATTGTGCCACCAGGTACCTCGACGAAATTAAAAAAAATCAGAATACATTAAGAACTCAACTAGAAATAACTTGAGCATTATAGCAAGTGACCTAATATTGAAACTTTAAATTAAAGATAGAAGTTCGAGTTGTCTAAACATATTTGTTAGATGTAATTGATAAGAGCAATCAGTGTTTAGTCCCGCAGGCGATTGCTTATTGATAGTTTTGTACATATATTTTCTAGAAAATTAATTTTTACGGTTAAACCGTCACGATAGGGGCCTGGAATCGATGATGACGAGGTGCAAGGTAATATATGCATATAAACCAACCACCACATTTAATGGAATGTTCACAAACGTGAAGGATGAAGTGGTAAGATGGGAACAGAGCAATGTAGCATATGGAATGTGGTACAAGGGCGATAACTGAGGGAGCTGTCATTGGAGCAATAGAACGAACATTGAAGAAAAGAATGTGTGAACATAAATACAATATTACGTGACGGAACGGAACAACGACATTATCACACAAAATGCTCAATACTATACATACTGCTGAAAAAGGTTGCTAATCAATCTAAAAATCTATGGAAAGTAAAAGGCAAACGATGGAAAGTGTTCGTATTCAGCAAAACCAAAATGGAGCGATGAACTTAAAAGACGACACGGACAACACAAACTATAACGTTGCAATAAAATAGTTGTAACTTTGATATATAATCTAATGGCCACAGAGGATCTTAGCCAGACACCGAATACCAAACACAGTTTTAAGAACTCTGCAGTTCATCCTCGTGCTTATATTTCGACTGATGCAGCGCCCCAGGTGTCAATTAGACAGATTAACACGAAAAGTAAATTATTATTTTATTTCGCCAAGGGCTAACTGACGAAGGAGACCGCTATAATACCTTTTATAATGGAAATTAATTTATATTAAGACATAATATTTTCTGATAGTGTCGACTTTTTATTTGCAGTAACGTACCCCCCCCCCCCGGGGGCACATTTATCGGTATTTATAGAATATTCTACTATCTAGACCTGTGCAACTGGGGGGAAAAGGGAGCCCAGTCCCCTGAAGTCTGACAGGGAGACAACTGGAAACTCCACTTTATTTCCACGGGGATCAGAGAGCCGCAGAGTTCATTATTTGTCTCTTTAGACATTTAATAGTTCTCTGACTGATCATTAAGGTTGGCCCCTATATGGGAGCATCGTGGTGGTTGTGGTTTTGCGGCCCCATAAGGGAATATGAAATTTATGGTGGCCAGGATCATTTCACTGATAATGACACGCAAAGTGAACGATCCAGTCCAGTTGGAAAGTCTCCAACTCTTTAGCAAGGTGTGATGATTAGCAGACCTGTCCTGAAATCATTAAAGTTGCAACTAGGTGGTTCTGTTGCATAGAATTATGTCTTCGGCTATCTAGGACGAGCATGACGTTCCAAATTATGTATAGTGGTTTTTCAACCATCTGATTAAGACTACATAGTCAGGCGCGGATGTAAAACAAATCACATTCTGCAGTAACGTAGGATTTTATTTTAAATAGATGAAGCTCTTGAAAAAGTCAACAAATATTGACGAAACATTGGGTAAATATGTAATAAAGTATTTTATTGACATTAACTGTACTAGACTTGACCAGCTGGAGATTATTAAATCAAACAACATATAATCCTTTTCAATTGATAATGCTACTTCAATTAATGGCGATAGAGTTTCTTAGCCAGATACCGAATACTTCAGTACAACAGCGCCTCAGGTGCCAATTAGGCACATTAACATGAAAAGTAAATTATTATTTTATTTAGTCAAGGGGTAATTGATAAAGGAGTACAGCGCTCTCCTTATATACATATTTTATAATGGAAATGAATTCATATTAAAACATAATATTTTTGGACAGTGTCGACTTTTTAGTCAAATTAAGTAGATTATATAGCCCCTTAGGAAAGTAAAGCTGCTAGAAGCATTTTTTTTTCGTATCCTCACTATGCAGTTGTGAATGCACTACTAAAAATATATGTTATACATTTTCATTCGGTTCATATTTTGTAAGAGACGTTGACTAATTAAATTTGTTACGCCTAAAGTAAAGGCCTTAAATGGTGCACTTTAATAAACGAACAGATCAGTGTTTTTCACAACTAAAAATATACCCAAACCCTTCTCCCCCGGGGGCACATTTATATGTCTTGACAGAATCTCACCATCATTACATGTCTTACCGGGAGAGGGTGACACTATATTACCGTCGGATTATAGCTTACACAGTTAGGTACCGACGTAAATCTTTACACGCATACCCCAAACTTTATATTGTGACACTTATATGGATTTAAATATCTACTCGAATAGGAAAATGTCCCCACTAGATTTGGTTTTTCTTTAGTCTTTTTAGGAGTAATTAACCATCATAAAAAAGTATTGGACATTTTTTCAAAACCAGGAATAAGGTAGAGTTTAAAATAAAGATACAACGCAAATTAAATATTTTCGTATGAAACTTTAAAGCCGGTTAACAGTTAATAATTGTATAGACCACAGTGGTTTGAAAAGATTTTATTTAGGAAATAATTCGGTAGCTCACGAACCACTTAAGATAAAAGGTGTATTTCTGAGTAAAATTGCGTATGGTTGGTCCCCTGAAGTAAACGAGGGCTGCTGGATATGCCATTAAAATTGGCTACCTCGGCTATTAATAATAAAGTAAAACTAAATATCACGTTAAAGTTATTGCTTGCGAAATAAAATATAAAATTTGAATTGACACAAAACTTAAATAAATCGAGATATTCTTACTAGATTTTGAAGAAATGTATATAGAAGATGCTTTAATGAAATGGTAAAACAAAATATTGTTACGTTTATACATTTTATAAACGTTTTGTTGTGAGTTCTTTATTGCAAAATAAATAACACCAGTTTTTAGAATTTTTAAATTTATAAAAATTTTATTTACTTTTATTTATTTATTAAGTTGACACAGAACAGTTTATTTAAAATGCACGTCTTTACTTGATGAGGTTTAATTTTACACTGGCTAACTATCCATTTAGACTTTTCCCTATTTATATTTGTCCATTTAAAGTCTAGAAGATTTAAGAATCTTCTACTGCCTTTGTATCACATTTTGTTGCTGTATGCTGTTTTTTCGATGTATAGGCGCCTGTATGGCTGTGTGTATAGTTGTTTTTGTTTTTATGCTGATAAGGTTTCTGCTTAGGATTTATTTCAATATATTTGTTGTTGTCTTTTTTAGAAAAAGGTTTCTTAGAAAACTACGCAGATGGTAAACAACATGTATGTTTGTTGTTGTAAAATTAATTTTTGTCTTGCGCGTTTAGATGGTAAACAGCATACATGTATTTTTTTTCTTGCATGCCAGGCAGTTAGTAAACAGCATATCAAATTGTAGTTGTGTGTGTATAAACTTCTACGCAGTTTGTAACCAGTAGTTCACTTTATGGCTTAATTATTTTATTTTAAAACTTAAGCAAGACACATTCGTAACAATATAATTTTTTTGTTTTATTTAAACTCATAAATTCCTTTAAAGGAGAAATATGCTCTTTTTTTATTTTTATTTTTTTTTTTTTTGTAATTTACTCCATTTTCGAGTATGTAGCCTAGAGTTGTGGCTTTAATAATCTGTTTTTTTTTTTCTAATGATATCTTGGACTCCGAGAAACTTTGTTGTAGTTCTTCTTCAATTTTGTGTCAAAATTGTTTATGTTTGGATAGGGAGTAAACCGTTACAATTTGTGACGCAATTTTCTTTTATTCACCCAAACTAAAAGAGGTGACCTAGACATGTAACCACAATTTTGTAAATATTTTCAAGGTCTACTTAAGTTCAAAAACTGTTAACATTTGAGTAATAATTAAAGTTTGTATGACATTTCCAAAAATTGTTATGCCCGAGGTACCTATCTTTGAGGCACACCCTTTACTTCAGAGGATTGTCCGCAGCTTCCTCAGAAGTACCTCCGTTTTGCCGTTTTGATATTTTAAGTGGTTCATGAACTACCGATTTATTTATGAAATAAAAAGTTTTCACACCACTGTGTAGCCACGGCGAAAAAGGATAGTAAAAATTACAAAATTTAAATTATTTAAATTATTATTAGGTTTATTTACTGCATCTTTATCATACAAAAAATCTGAAGAATAACTTGAAGAACATGTTATAGAATGTTCCTGTTATAGGACGTTTCTATAACATGTTCGTTTTAATAATTCTTTGAAAATAATTAAGTTATTAAATAAAAGTATATTGTTTTTATTTAAGAAAATATCCTTTATCACAAAAAATTTACTTTTCTGTAATGGCAGGTGGCAAGTTTGTTTCTAATGTAACAGAAATTGGCGAATATCGGTGTTCAATGAAACTACACATAAATCCTTTAACAATGTCAGAGTTTGGAGCATACCGTTGTGTGGCCAAAAATTCTTTGGGAGATACAGATGGCACCATTAAACTATACAGTATGTACTTGCAAAAAATAATAGTCAAATAGAATAACGATTAAATTTAAAATTCATTTCAGGAATTCCTTCAAATACTGTAAATTACGTAGATGGTTATGATAACAGATATAAAGGTAAGCAATTTAAATATTATTTTGAATTATTTTTAATTAAGCCTATTCATTTCATTTAAAAATTAGTTTTTTAAAAATTAGATTAAAACATTTTTGGAATTTTATTTGTATTAAAATAATAATTTTAATTCAGTAAAGAAAATTTATTTTTTTCATAAGTTTTCTTAATGTGTTTTCTTCCTTTTTTTGTTTCACCTTTTTTTAATATACCCATTTGTCTTTGGCTATTATGGAATGTTTTAAGATTTACACAAATTTTTCTATTTATTTTTCATTATACAATATAATGTTTTTCTTTCTTAATCAGGCAAAAAGCGCATAAAACCCTCTGAACTTTATCATCAATCGAAAGTAACCTCCGGTGAAAGTGAAGAAAATGAAAATCCTGGCAAACGAAAAGGTAAATTTAAACCAAAGAAAACAACTGCTTGACAAAGCGTCTTTTTTCAAACAAAAAAAATATTCCTTTTCAACATTTCAAAAGTAAATGACATTATAACAAGTCTCTAGAGTACGATTAACTAAATAAAACGAAATATAATGAAGCAATAATATTCCAAATGAAAAGAAAAAATAAGAAAAAATTTTAACTGAAAATAGGAAGAAAGCAAATAAGGTTTTATGAGTTTAATAAAAAGGTGCAAATAACACTGACACTGTGTTAACAAAATAAACGTTTTTACTAAGTAAGCCAAATTTTTAGATAAATAAAGAGATATTTGTTTTGTGTGTTTTAACGCAAGTATTAGAAAGAAAATCAACAAGAAAACATATTGTATTACAGTGATATAAAGCTGGATAAGAAACTAACCTAAAGTGAACTACTTAAGATATGAAAAGGAAACAGAATTTGCATATTGAATCTATCAAATACTGGTAGAAATAATAAAGATTTATGAAACTATTATGCATGTTTCTTAGAAAACATAATTCAAAAATAGCCCATTTTAATTTCAAACTGCTACATTCCACTTACTTTTCAAATTTCATACTTCTTAATGAACAATAAATATTCAAACTGGTCTTAAACTGATTATAAAAAATATTGAAGAAGTACTGAAAAAAATACAAAAGAAAAAACTCGTAACAAGTCACAACTAACGTGAAAATAATTTATCTCGAAAATTACTCAAAAAAATATTCAAATGAGATGAATTAGCCCCTTAAATGAACATTTTTAGAAAATTTCAATCCTAACTTACAAATGTGTTAATAAATTGCAGTTTTAATTTTTACAATTATTTTAGTTCTCTTTTTATTCTTTACCATGAAGAAAAACAAAATTTAATCATATTAACTTAATATTATTACTGTTGTCATTCCTTTCGGTGAGAAATATATAGATTAACTAACCCTTTTCACAAATATGAAATATATTCTCTAGACATCGGCAGAAACAGCTGACAAATTTAATTTCAGCGGAGTATACGGACTTATTTTTGTACCTGCAAACATACTTATAAACGACAAACTGGACGAACACTAAAAACAAGCCACACAAACTTCTACTAACGAAACAAAGAAAGACTCCAATTTTGCTCTACACCTTGACACTCACGGATATACACCAAGGGATATAGATGAATGTATGACATTGCTACATCCTATTTAATTTGTGGGCCGTTAATGATGTGAAATCGAACCAGTTTTTAATTGTTTTTACTGTTCTGATTAGTTTACAGTTTTAATGGCAGAAAAATCTGTTTTATAATATTTTGTATACAAAAATTATATTTCTCCTGCTATTCTCTGTTAAGGTGGACTAATGGTCCATATTATCCGTAACCACCTTGACCTCACCAAAGTTAGATGTTGTTCAAGCAATAACGCTAACAATAATTTAATCAGTTTCGGTGAATTATTTTTTGATGCACAAATTTTTTCAACTTCTGCTTCATCAATTATATTATTAAGCAAATAAGTCAATAAAAATGAGAGAATAATACTTAATTTGACCCCTTTCAGACAGGCAAATTTTACTTTGCAAAGTTTTGATTTTATGTGAGAGCGAGGAAGAAAGCATGATTGAGAGTACAGACTTTGATATACTCGCAAAGTTGCTTTGTTTTTCTTTCGTCGCTTATACACAGTTGTACTTATACACAGATTACATTACAGATTACATTGACTAAAACAAAATTTGTAAAAGAAAACTTTTTGTGTTTGAACACCAAAGAAAGTTTAAAAGAAAATTAAAAAAACTTTGTCAAAGTAAAATTTGCCTGTCTGAAAGAGGTCTTTATCAGAAGAAATAGAATTTCTTGAATTTTTGGCACTTTACACAAAAATTTTCGTTTAAAGAAATTTCATATGTCTATTTGCGGTACACACAAATAACTACTACAATTAATATCAAACTAAAATCAAAATTTTAAAATGCTGATAACGTCAAAAAGTAAAACTCGCGAGAGAGAGAGAGAGAGAAAGACAGAGGGGAAACATTTAAAAGATTTTTTCCAAATAAATTAGATTCCAATGACATTCCATGACCATTCTTATGTGTCAAAGTGTATTAAAAAAAGTGCTTTGCTTTAGTACAATTTCGCTGTTAATGTTGATAATTGATATGTAAACATAAGGTCTTCCTATAACACATTGGACTTTAGCTCTTCTCTTTATCCATTTATTTATCTTTATTTAAAGTGGTTATTCGTACTCTTAAAATAATTGCAGCTGAAAAATAAATATCCCTTTTTATCTATAATTTTTCATATACAAATTTTGTTTAGTTTCATTTAATATAACTTTTACCACGTACATACGTAATTATCATATTTAAATTTAAAAACATCAAATATGAATGTTATACAAAATAATACATTCTTTTTTTTTTGTTTGCTTTTCAGATCTTCTTATGATAAGTGAATTTGAAGACTATTATCCCAATTCTTCACCAAAATATGCCTTTGCATCTTGCACATCGTTAACCATCTTCAGTATAGCTGTCACTTTACTCAGTTGGCATCAAAAACATTGACGGCATATAGTAAATTATACCACCAAAATGTAGACATGGTCTTGACATCATTTTATTATTATTAATTTTATTTATTTTTATTTTGTTAATACGTCTTCTAACATTAAAAGGATAATGAACAGGTAGAAAAATAAATTGTATATTATTTATTTTTTAACAATGACCTTTTAGTTTATTATCTATGCAGTCATTTATACTTCTTTTATATAATGAGTATAATGTTAAAGAAAATTAATAATTTAAATATTTTGAATGTTATAATTAACAGATTTTTTAAAATGTATAGAAAATATACTTCAACATATTAATTAAAGTATTGTTATAAAAAATATTATGCCTAAAATAGTAATAGAGTTCGAAATTGTATATATCTACTTACGCAGCAATTTTTTAAATAATTGAAATTTTCAAAGTTTTTTTGAAATTTATGTTTTATTTTTTGACATATAATGAATTTTAATTCCCTTTTTACTCTCTTCTTGGAGGTTATTCATGTGGCATAACATATAAATAATGGAAGATAAGGTCTCCTTATAGCAGGCTTATTTGTACGGTTCTGGAGTTTAGTTTCAAAAGATCAACCATTATTTCTTTCTTTGGTTTAGGTTTTTAAATTCTATTTTCTGGAAAAAAGTGATAAAAATGTTTAAAAAAAATACTTTTATTTTTATTCCACCTTTTTTTAATTTAATTAAATATGCACTAATCTTTTAAACGGTCTTTTAAATAATTTAATTTAATTTATTTTTTCGCTTTCCTATGGAAAGCTTTTTAGGAAATTATTTTTTTATATTATATATAAAAAAAATTTTATATTATTTTATATTATATATAAAAAAATAATTTCCTGAAGAAGCTTTCCACAGGAAAGCGAAATATCGAAAAAATAAAATCGTTAAATTATTTAAAAGACCGTTTCAAAGATTAGTGCGTATTTAGTTTAAAAAAAAAATATTTGTCTCAGTTCTCAATAGCCCTAAACAAAATATTAAACCTTATCTTCGCTTATCCTATCACTTAATTTTCAAAAGTTTTTCGCCAAATTTGAAATAAACATGACTGTAAAAAATTTAATAATAGATTCAAAAAATCTCTTTAAATCTAAGTTTATCAAATTAATTTCGAATTAATTTAATAACAAATAGCAAACTACATACAGACATCTGTGTCCTCTATTTTAGTAGATGGTGGCGGCACATGAATTATTTTCGCCGGCAGCTGAAAACTGCCTGTCAGCCAACTACAGACATATTTCATTCGAAAATTAAATTGAGAATTTTTAAGACAAAAACTTTGCAAAGTTAAGTATTTCTCTCATATCGCTTATAACAGTTGGTAAGTTGTAGGATTCAAGGAATTCAATAATTGATCCTGCAGTAATTAGATGTTTCCAAAAGATTACAGCAGAAAACGACAACAAAATCTGTATAAAAACTCTGTCTGTCTCAAATCATTTTAAGTGTAGGGCTAATATTATACAAATATTTGCATATAACTAACTGTGAAATATGGCAACCGAGCAACGGCACATATGAACAGATTCTTCATTAATATAACTTAAAAATGAGTTATGAGATTTTAATCCGTTTCAAAGGGCGTCTTGGCTTCCAGTAACTTTGGAGCAATTCTTTAAGTATGATTTTTATATGCATATTTATGAAATTAACATAACTGATAACGCTATGGTTTTCATATTTAAAGTAGTCAAAATTAACTTTTTAATCTGCATTTAAATTTCATAAGAATAATGTCTCTTCTGAAGTATAAAAATATTTGCTCAGTAAAATGTACAAACACCAACGCGTGTCGGCCGGGACGTTCAACTGAAAACATCACAGCCATGAGACACATTATTGAAGCAGATCCAAATTTATTCAAATTTACTTTAAAACTTTTTTTTTTGTTTTTTTTTTTTTTAAGAGAAGCTGCAGGCAACAATGTCTATTTAGTGAAGTACCGTGCTACATTCTCTAGGAAAGGTATAGAGAAGAGATGAAACAAGTGGTGAAAGTAGAAGGATAGTCGGATATTAACTGTCGCATAAGACTGCACAGTGACCAGTGACTATGCCTTCATCACTTAGCAGCCCCACCGGCAGTCAATTTTTATTTTTTGTAGTAAAAAAAAAAAACCAAGGTCTTCGTTGGGAATCGAACCCACAACCCCCACACTGACAAGCTAGTACACTACCTACTAGCCTACAGGGGCACTTAAAACTTATTTAGTAATTAAACTCATAAGTCTTTGCAATATCTTTATCTTTATATCTCGAAAACACTACGCTTTTTGTGGTGGCTTCATTTGACCTTACTTCGCCAGAAATGAAGTCGAGTGAAGATCGATTCGGATTATTTTGAATGAAAATTTGACCTCTAAGGTATTGGCATTTAATACTTCTGGATTATTTACTGTAGGCAGATATTTTAAGCCGCTTCAGACAGTGTTCCAAAATTGGGCACCCAGATTATGGTTCTTCAACAACAGTCATGGTAGTTACATGTCCGAAATAAAATAAAAAAATGTATTAAAATTTTTTGTGTTAATATTCAATATCTGGCTCGAAAAATTCCAAAAGATCTGGTCATTTTTCACAATTTTAGTTAAACGATAAATTATAACTATCAAAAATTTGTTTGACTGGGAACAATCTTCAATAGATAATGAGTGCTCTTGGTGCACAACTGCTAGAAAGATAGAAAAAAGTAAACACCAAATATACACATTATTTTCTACGAAACAATTCCTAAACATTTTATTGAAGAGAAATTAAAGAATATACTTTTTACGATAAAGTAGATTACATAAATTATATTGTAGTGCTACTTTAAAAATTTATAAACTCATGTCTTACTTAACATTCAAACATTTAAATGTTTTTATGTTCTTGTCCATCAAGTCATTGACTGCTCTACTAAATTCATTTTATAATCTCTTTTCGTATGATGTTGTTACTTTTCTTGCTGATTTAATGTTGTTGTAAGGTAAACAAATTTTCCTTATCAGCAACCAGAATTTTATAGTTCATGTATATGTACATATGTATGTACATATATAGACGTTTACAAGAATATTTATGTATTTTTAAAATTGATTCTAATGTTATGTTATCAGCTACATGCTGAGCTGTCTCGTATAGGTCTACTTGATAGTTGTAAATATTACTTTGTATTGATTATTACTTTATTACTGATGATAAGACTACAGTGTGTTGTATTTAGAAAGTGTTTGACGTTAAAATTGCAAGAGAAAAGTAAGGATTATAGTTTTCAAATTTTAAGTTTCTAGAAATTTTAAAGGAATGTTTAGTATTAAAATGCTACTTTAAATAAATTAGTTAAGGCATTCTTCCATCAAAATTTAGGTTCCAAAAATATATCCATATAAACCTTACACAGGACATGCTATACGGCCGTAGTATTTTATTTAAGCCTGCCTGTGTTAAAATATTGTATTACATTTTTTATGTATACACTTAAAAAATGTCCTTTTTTTGTTTGTTTCAATGCTTCTCCTATGTACGACAACAGAAACAAAATTAAGAGACAAATTTTACGAACAGTATACAACTTGCGATAACCAATGGGCACGCCACTCTGAATAAAACAGTGTTTTAAAACTTGACCATTTAAATTTATCACTGTCGAGATAGTCGACAATACTGTTTTAAAAATCGTGGAAATGTTAAAAAAATATTTTTATTATTGACACTATATTATATTATTGAGTTGTTAGTTCAAAACAGTTTCGCTTATGCCTCAGTAGTATTAAAATAGTTAAGAAATTTGTCACACGAAAATAATGCAGACGTTTGGTTTTAAATATAGCAATATAAATATTTTTTATTTTGTATCATAAACAACAGCAGCAATTCTAGCTCATCCTGTATGAAACAATATGACCACAATATTTTCATGCGAAAAATTTCTCACTTTAGTTACCGAAACAGATGTTTAATTTGTCCTGCTGCTTTTAACATTTAATATTTAAAATACTAAAAGCATATAAAAAATAAAATTAAGAAATTAAACGAAATATGCAGACGTTCGCAATAGACAGACTTTCAAGAGCTTCAATAAAATATCATGTACACATAAGGTTTAAAAGAAAGAGGAGTGCCATAGACGCAAGAACACTGCACCATTCCATTATTTATTCTAAATATCTAAGTGAATACATTATCAAAATCAAATACTCTATAAGATCATGGTAAAAGGTACTATTAAAATATGACCTAATAGTCTTTATCTGCGTTATACTTTTTCTTATAGTATGAGCATTACTAACTATTGCTTTCAAGCAGACGTTCAAACTTTTTAACAAAATGTCATATGTACATAAGATTCTTGAGAAAAAGGGGTGCCCCATGCAGAGAACGAAGGAACTTTTTGTGTGAGTACTTACACGTTTTGCTTAGAGAAATCTATCTCTGTGAGTGTACACTGCCTTATTAGTATTTGTAACGTCCATAACTGCAGATAAAAGAAACTGCGTCATTCCGTTATTTGCTTTAGATTTCGAAATGAATACATTATCCAAATCAAGTGCCTTTGTGAGATCCTAGTACTATTCAAATTTTATCTAATAGTCATTATCTGCAATATACTTGGTGTTTTTATATGAACATTACTGGCTATTGATTTCAGGAGCACTGAAGAACATATAGGAGAATTTGTTACACCATAACTACCGATGAAATAGACTGCGTCATCCAATTATTTATTTTAGATGCCGAATGCATTATCAAAATCAAATACTAATCGTCCTTATCTGCGATATACTTGACTATTGATATCATTAAATAATATCAAGTAATTAAGTTTTCCACCCCTGTTGCTTAATGAGAATGAGTATTTTGAGTATTTTGTATAATTCTCTATTTGTTTCTGGCCCTTTTTCTTAATAATTTAATTTAAAATTATTAATTTCATAAACAACTAAAATTATCAGCAATGAATTAATCACTGATCTATTTGATAACATTTGATAGCATTCATCTTAAACTTTTGAAAACTTAATTTTATTTTCTTAATCTTAATGGAAATATATACTCTGCATTCATTAAATATGGAATATAATTTTTTCAATGCAACCTGATAACCACAGAAAGAGTCGATTTTATTTATTTATTTAAAAAGTAGGCAGTTTTGAAACTTTCAAGCGCGCGTAATCAAAAATTGTTTAAAATGAATTTATTTCTATTGTAATAAAGCTATTGTACTTTAGTATCTAATAGCTAGTGCATTAATAAAAAGTCTGGGACTTGCTCAGTTGTCGGATTATCTTCAAAGTTTTATATTTAAAACCAATAGAAAATAATTTATTTAAAACTGTTATGTTTGAGCGCTCAGTCAAACTGGAGATTTTAGACTTTAACACGCTAAAAAAACTCGTTTCAATATCCTCTTGTCCCTAAAGCATAACCGCATCTACTCCTTCTTGGAAGGAGGAGTAGATTTAAAAACACACTTAACTTTGGTTTCTCCTGCCAATCGCATCCACACATCGAAGTTACGAAAGTACAGCCTTAAGACATACTGCCAGTAATTTACTGATAACATAATATGTGCTATGATGCCTACATAAATATTCCTTGCGAATAAGTTTTGCAGGTTCACGCACTCTGTTAGTGAGCGTGGACGAAGGTACCTTCTTTACGCTAATCACAAAGCGGTAAAAACGGAGAGCTATCAACTTCGAAACGTAAACACCCGTGCTTACTCAGAAATTGTAAGGTAAAAGTCTACGTAACCATGTTGATTTTCATATTACTTTTTTATATTAGTTAACAACGCTTTAATTCAATTAGCATTGACAGTTTACGTTCATCACATCTGCTACTCAGCTATGTTATATTCTCTAACCTTTGATAAAACTTAACGATTTGATGACTATTTTTAAAATTTGTGACGGTATTCGATAATAACATGGTGAATGTTGTCCTCCAAGTTGTCAATCATGGCGACCTCGCACATTTTAACATTTAAATGTAAAGAATTAATGTTGTGTATAAATTGTTTGTAAATTTTATAAAATTTTATTTAAAGAATCAAATTTATTTAAATGCAGAGTTACCAATTTATTTTAAGTCAAACCACCTAATTGAATATCTCTATCCCCAAAAAATAGCAGAAGCTAGTTTTCTTATCCTTTGAAATAAAAACTATTATTAAGCATTTTGCTTATTTCTATTTAATGTTGAAAAAATTTATTTATTTATAGTTAGTCAAAGTATAATAAATACTAAATTCTTTAAATGATCTTAATTCTAGGACATTTCTAACTTACTTAAAAAAGTAGAAACAAACTAAATCTTGGTAAAAGTAGTTCTAATATCTGTTGCAATGAAACTTTTACGCCTTCAAATAATGTCACTTCCACTTTTAATGAAAAAGTTTAAATTACAGTTTTAATCATTCCTCAAAATAAAGGGTTTTTCAACAGGAAGTTTGTTTCCTAAAACAAAACAAAACAAAAATTTAGATTTACATGATTCTAATTTTTATTGTATTACGAAGAGAAAAGTTCATCAAGTTCCACCACAAACACGCTAACAGATGTAAATGTCGGTCCTATTTCGTTAATTACATCATGGATCTTGAGTGTTAAGGCTAAAATCGATTTGATTGGTTTCGTATAAACTCTACCCTTAACACAGCCCAATAAAATATAATCCACTGGTGTTGGATCACACGATCTAGCTGGCTTTTTTTGTTTGTTTTTTATAATTAAAGAGAAGTAGCACTTCAGGCAACTTCTAGTTATTTAAGTACCGTGCTACATTCTTCATTAAGAAAGGGATATAGAAGAGATGAAACAGGTGGTGAAAGTAGGATAGTCGAAAATTAACTGCCGTATAAGACAGCACAGCGATCAGTGACTATTTCTTCATCGCTGAGCAGCCCCACCGACAGTCAATTTTTATTTTTGTAGTGAAAAATCAAGGTCTTCTTTGCGAATCGAACCCACAACCCCCACAACTGACAAGGTAGTACACCACCTAATAGGATACTGGTGCCCCTGCTGATTGTCGAGAAATTATGCGATCCGAAAATTTGATTTGCAATATATTTATCGTTGCGTGACATGTTACACCGTCCTGTTGAAACCATATGTGAGTAATTTCTACGTCGTCAATAAGAGGCGGAAATTCAGTTGTTAGCATCTCGCGATGGCGTGATCTATTGAGTGCTACCGCATTTTCAGCCTTATCTACGAATAAAAGTATCCCATTCATGCCTTCACACCATATAGAGCACCATACAGAGACAGGTTGAGCATGCAAAGGTTTCTCAATAATAATTTGTTGACATACCATGACAAGTGAAAATGGGCTTTGTTTAAAAAAATGATTTTTTCAGAAAAACCAGCCGGTTATTCCAAAATGAATTGAGCCGATCTACGGCGATGTGAACGGTCGGTCATCTTCAATTCTGCACCAGTTTTAATTTTTAAGAACGGTTTAACCAAATAAGCTTAAATCGAATAAAATTTAACTAAATAAGTTATAATTGCATAAGCTTTAATCGATTAAACTTCAATCGAATAAGTTTTAATCGAATAAGATTTAATCTACTAAGACTTAACCGAATAAGGTTTAATTGAATAAGCTTAAATCAGATAAGATTTAACTAAATAAGGTTTAAGCGAATAAGGTTTAATCGAATAAGCTCTCAGGTTTAACCAAGATTGTTTATACCAAATAAGAATTAATTTAATAAGGTTTAATCGCATAAGCTTAATTCGATTAAGCTGTAATCGCATAAGTTTTAATCGAAAAAGATTTAATTTAATAATTTTAATCGAATAAGATTCATTCAAATAGGCTTTAATCGATTAAGCTCTAATCAAATAAGATTTAATCAAATAAGCTATAATGAAGTATGCTGTAATCAAATGTTTAATCGAATAAAATTAAATCGAATAAGATTTAATCGCACACGGTTTTGTTGAATTAGGTTTAAGCGACTAAGGTTTATTTGGATAAAATTAAAAGATGAAGCACATTTTAACATCTTTTTGGTTCATTTTACGGATGAAAGCAAATTTATTGGGTTTGATTGCGATGAAGAATATTTGCATAAAAACTGTGAAGCATAGAGGCTTTTAAGTGATAGCGTGGAACCTGCCTCAACACTCTGACTTACGCCTGTGAGGTTTTCAGTAAAACGATCCGGTCGAACATGCGTTGGTGTTTGCATATTTTGCATTGAGCCTGTCGACTCAAATTTAATGACCAAATTTTTAATAGCCGTCTCAGGACGACGATTATGTTGTCCAAAAATATCACGAATTTTACGAAATTTAACTTTAACAGAATCACCATCTTCATAGAGGATTTTAATTATTTTACTGCGATTTTCGCGCTAAATTAAATTCATTGTAACAATCGCAAATAACTCTAGGAGGAATACTTCAAAAAACGAAATGTCAAAACCATCATGTTGTTAATGTTGCCACAATTGAAAAAGAAACTTCTTGTTGAAAAAACCCATTAATAGCCGAAAGTTATTGAATCTTAAATCGGTTTTCAAACATACATTCATATATGAATGACAATTGTGAATTGAGAATATTATTTATTTATTTGCTTTTTAGCATTAACTGCATAACACTGAGAATCATCTTTAAACATATAAAATTTTACTTTATTGTTTTATGATAATCTTTTGCTTAGTTGACATTTCATATCAAAGTTTTCTTTATATATTTAAATGTACTACCGATAACAGTGTTGCCGTTTCATAATCCATCTTTTAAAGTAAAATAATTTTTATAACAATAAGGATTTCATAAATTTTAATACAATTTTTACCTTTATACAAATAGTGGTTTAAATAACTCGTTATTGATTAATACTATTTTTAGGATAATTTACATATGTACAAACATATATAAAGACATATAAAATAACCAGTAAATAACAAGTAAATAACCAGTAAAAATTTAAATTTTCTTCTGTGAAAAATAATTTGTAGGTACCTGGACACTTTGTTGACCCTATTTAAACTTTAAATATCATTAGAGGATACTATGTTTACTTGCAATTATCTTTCATTAAGCTTCCATTAATACCATTTTTCCATGAGAGATCTCATTATCCAATACATAAGCACTTGAAGGATTTTGCTCTTTTTCAACCATTTCGTTTAGATGTCTACGTGACATATGATTATTTAAATTGCCTACACTCTGATATGATCTACTGCAAAATTCACAAGCAAATGGTTTTTCACCTGTATGCACTAATTGGTGCGAGGTCAGATGGCCTCGGGTAAAGAAGCTTTTTTCGCAACGATCACACTTGAAGGGTCTTTCCATATTCGGATCATGAGATCTCATATGTGTTCTTAAATCGGATTTCGTAGGCCATTTTTTTCCACATTCGTCGCATTCAAAAATTCGCGGTTTAGTTTCGCCCGTGTGTATGCGCATGTGTGAAACCAACTGAGATTTGAGCACAAATTGTCTATCACATTGCGGGCAAAAATGTGGTTTTTCTTGATAGTGTACCGATTTTTGGTGATAACTTAAGCTATGATTAGATGCAAACGTTTTACTGCAGTGTTGACAGATATATTGCAAACCATCACCAATTTGATGTACAGATATAAGATGCAATTTCAGTTGAAAGTTTCGTGTAAATTTTTTATCACAATTATTACAGGGAAAAGGTCCTTTATAGGATTTTCTTTTACCAGATGTATCAGTGTTGGTAGATTTCTTAGAAGTGGGGGAGACGGCAGAGAACTTATTTAGGTCCGCTTCTATTTGCGTAAAATTTTCAAAAATACACAAATTTTGTTGGGAATAATCATCGCCAAATATACTGCTATCATGAGAAGAGTTATATATATCACATTCCATGGCCAATTCGTTAATTTCAAAGGGATCTATTTTAGTTAAAAGAAAGTAAGCAAAACTAATTATCATTATTTTTTTTTAAATTCGTTTTATTTACTTACCAAACTCTGGCAAATCTTTTGGCGCTTTATCACACAATTCTCTTTCCTGACAGCTATTTTTATCCTCTTGTCTTAACTTTTCAATCAATCCCAAAACCTCTTCCACAGCTTGATTTTTATAGGCCGTATAGCGGTTTCTTAATTCCTGATCGGCTAGCAAACACTGCCGTCGAAAATCTTTAAAGTGCTGCACCTGGCGCCAACACATATCACAAATAATCTGGGGCAAACCATCATTACATTTATAGTTCAAGCAACAGGGTATGCACGTCTTTAAGTCCTCCCATACATTTAAAAAATCATCAAAGATTTTAAAGGTTTGAGTAGGATTTTCTTGTAAACAGCAGCGGCAAACATTATGATTCATCATTATATTTATTTGTTTCACTATCACTTTTCGTTTATATTAAATTAAATTATTTCTTAAGTAATCAATTGATTCTTGCTCACACATTGGACACCAAATAGATTCTAAAATATTAATATGTAAAGGTCTCTGGTGCAGCCTTCAGTGTCTTTCTTTTTTTTCAAATAACACTTTCTCGCACTCTCGTCGGCTCAAGGCCTTACATTTGCTCTTTTAAAAATTTGTTCGACTAGTTCTCTTCTAAGAAAACCAAATGTCTTTAAGCAAAAGATCATCGAGCAAAGTGAAAGCGATAAGCGATAATTAGGCTTATAATTAAATTTTTGACTTTACTACAAAATAAAGTTAAATGGATTATGGATTGAATATGGCAACCTTGTCTGAGTAAACGCACGTTTTTTTTTTTTACGGCTGATCAATTTGTTAATATATATATTTTTTTTACAATAAAAGTTGTGGATATAATTCTTATATTATTTTTGATGGTGTAAAACAAGCTGGATTAAATGATTTAACTTTGTTGATAAATTTCTTGTGCCTAAGTTTCTACCTCAATTGTGATTGCTGCGGTGGCCGCCATATTACTTATAATTACTTATAATACTCAATACTTATAATACTCAGTCTTGTTGGTGGCTTACAAATTTGCACAGCAGATTTTTGCGAAGGAACTGTTTGTCTGCATTAAGATAATTTACTAACTCTGCGATAGGATAAAATGCCGGGAAATAAATGTGGCATTTGCTTCCTAAATATTGGAAGAAATCAAAGTAATTTGCAATGTTCAACATGCGGTGAGTGGTTTCACATCTCGTGTTCGAAGATCAGTGATCAAGTTCTAACATTGTTGAGGGATGTGAAGTCTCTATCCTATACTTGTGAGAAATGTGGGACAAACCTTCCTAGAATGTTGAGTAAAACGCTTGTTGATGAAATTGCTAGCATCAATAAGAAAATGGATCTTTTGATTAGTAAGAATGAGGAGGATCTATGTGAAATAAAAAAGGCCTTCTCTGATGCAGTTGACCAAGTGAAAGATGATATCTTGTTATGTCGTAAGGAGTTGCATCAGGAAATTGTTAGTTGCAATAACTTTATTGGACAAGTTAACGATTCTACAGAAGCAAAAATTTGTTCTCTTGAGGTTGAGAATAATAGCCTTCATAGACGACTAAACCGTGCTGACATTATAATTTCCGGCCTTCCCTTAGGCTTGGATGATGTTATTACACCAGTGGTTAAAATTGGATCAATTTATAATGTTACCCTTACGAGTTCCCAGATACAACATGCCTGCTATATAGACAAGGGGAGGCAGGTGCTTGTCAAAATGAACTCAGTCTTTGTGAGAGACCAATTAATGAGGGAATATTTTAAATCCCCTAATCTGAAGCTGTGTGATGTATTGGGTGGTGGGATTGTAACCCGTATTTACTTGAACGATCATCTTTCTCCTGCTGCGGGGAAGCTTAATGCTGTTTGCAGAAAATTACTGCGTTTAAAGAAGATTAAATATTTTAAGGTACTAAATGCGAATGAAGTCCGTGCTAAGATTACACTCTTGAATGGTGAGTCTACTATATATGATACTAAGAAATGTGTGCTGCTTCTCAACGATGATTCAGCTACTTCAACTACTTAGTTTTTCTCTGCAATGAAGTTATACTTATTTTTCTTTCCGTTTCTTGAAGTACACTTATTTTATACTCTTGTATTCACAATTTCTGTTTGATCTCAAGTAATGATGATTGGCCGTAAGATAAGACTTTTATAAATATAATTAATGTATTTTAATGTTTTGAATTATTATTTTTTTTCCAAGCTGTTACTCTTATTTGGGCTCCCCAGTGTAGTGCATTTTTTATATAGTGATGGGTTCTAACGAGAATGTTGGGCCTATAATAAGTGGTAATTGTAATCCCAGTGTTATGCTTGGAATCTGTGATAATTTGCTGAATGTTGCTCATCTAAATTGCCAAAGCATTAGGCCGTCGGGTGGTTTTTCCAAATTTGATGAGTTGAAATGTTTTTTATTAGAGTCGAAATTAGATATTTTTGCTATTTCAGAGACTTGGCTTAAACCTTATGTTTCGAGCAGTGCTGTAAGCATTTCTGGATATAAATTTTTTAGGAATGATCGAACTGGCACAAGAGGAGGAGGGGTTGGAATTTATGTTTCTTCGAAGATCAAATGTAGAGAGGTTTTCCGGGCAACTACTGTAGGCGTGTGTGAGACTCTTTTCTTAGAACTGTATTACAATAATGGAAAAATATTGTTTGGAGTGGTATACCTACCGTATGGGGATATTTCTACTTTTGAACATGAACATTGTCAGTTACTATCGCAGTTCTCTTCGATTGTTATTTGTGGGGATTTTAATACTAATCTATTTGATGTTTCCAGATCTTTAAACCTTCGCTCCATGTGTATAAGAACTGATCTCAGTATTGTCCACAACAACAGACCAACGCATTACGATACATTCCATAGTTCGACCTCCCTTATTGATTTTATGCTTGTTAGTGATTATTCTAGATTAGTGCATTCTATGCAGTTCCAATTCCCAGCTATGTCCCGACATGCTCTGATATGTGCTTCCTTTGAATTCATTTTTAAACCTGTAAACAGCATAGTTGAAGTTCGTGACTATAACAATTTGGATTGGACTAATTTGTTTGCTTTTTTATATGGGTTTGATTCATCAATTATTTACGGTACAAGTGATATAGATCTCTTATGTGGCAACATCTATTCCTTGTTATATACCTTATATTCTTTTGTCCCTGTTGTTCGTAGAGTGATTAAGGATCGCCACTCTGATTGGATGATGTCTAGGGAAATAGTTTTGGCAATGTCCCTCAGGAACTTGGCATTTTCTGCATACGTGCATAATAGATCTAACTATAATTGGCGAGTTTATTGTAAGCATCGAAACAGCGTCAAGACAGTGATGCGTAGGCTTAAAAGAAGATATTTTTCGCGTCTATTTTGTTCTCTCGATAATTCCTCGATATGGAAAGTTCTTGAAAGTTCTGGATGTTTGAAGGATAGTACCTCTCACTTTGACTATAATGTGGATGATATTAATAGCTTCTTTGCAAATTGTACTACGGATAGTGATGGTGATATTTTTAACTTTGAGAACCTTGGAGATTCTGGTAATTCAAAATCCTTCAGATGTGTTAATGAAATAGATGTGTTCTTGGCGTTGAATAAGATCAAATCTAAGTCAGTGGGTACGGATTACATTGAAGTGAAATTTTTAAAACTTGTTTTTCCTCATATTTCGGGTTTTTTGCTACATTTGTATAATACAATTATAATGAAATCACAGTTTCCTAGTTGCTGGAAAACTGCTAGAGTTGTCCCCATACCTAAAAATAAGGCTGTTAATACAGTCAATGATCTTCGTCCGATATCTATTTTGCCTGTTCTGTCTAAAGTTTTTGAGCATATGATAAAGGATCAGATTTTGCAATCATTTCAAATTAATTTGTGCGATTCACAGTTTGCTTTCCGCAAGGGACACAATACTACTACTTTACTTCTATGTATGACTGACTCAATTAGACAGTGTATTAATAAAAACAGACTACCTGTTCTCTTATCTCTGGATATCTCCAAGGCGTTTGATTCCTTGAATCATTGTCGATTGGTACAAAAACTTTTTGATGAATTCGGATTTGCAAAATCTGCTTGTAAACTTATTTTCTCTTATTTGTGTGATAGATTCCAATTTGTTACGTTGAATGGTCTTTCCTCATCCCTATTGCCTTTGACTGCTGGAGTTCCCCAAGGTTCGGTTTTGGGACCTCTCTTATTTATTCTTTTTATGAATGATTTGTCCATGTCTGTGAACTCTGAACATTGTAGGACATACCTATACGCTGACGATGTTGCATTGTTGTTTGATTGTGATTATTTTTCTACTGATGTTACACAATTGAACATTAATGCTTGTCTTCAGAAAATTTCTCAGTGGATGTGTCGTAATTCCTTACGTGTTAACAGTTCAAAAACTAAGGCTATTATTTTCAATCCGTTTAACAGATATTTTTCCAACTTTGCCATTTTTCTAGATGGGGAAAGGATCAGCTTTGTAAATCTGCTTCGATATCTTGGCATTGTATTGGATTCGAAGCTTTCTTTCGCACCCCATATTAACCAACTGCATGGGGGAATCATTTTCTTCTTGCGAAGACTTTTTTCTTCCTGTGTGTTTTTGCCTATGCATATTAGGCGGAAGCTTGCTTTTTCACTTTTAATCTCGAAAGTAATCTACGGCCTTGAAGTTATAGCTGGTACGACCGCAGTTAATTTGTCTAAAATAAATCGTATGGTAAATTCTATAGCCCGTTTTGTTTACAACATTAACATGCGCGTGCATGTCTCTACATATATTGTGAATTTGTTAGGTTGCTCATTTCTTCATTTTGTTAAACTTCGCTGTCTTTTTCTTTTTTATAAAATGCAAAAAATGGGTGCTCCCTTATTGCTTTACAGATCTTTCGCTTTCACTCGCTCATCTAGAAATCCTCAGATCTTAATTCCTAGGATTTTGTGTTCAATGTTTGCAAAATCTTTTTTAGTAAGGATTGCTCGATGGTGGAATGCTTTGCCTGCTGATCTTCGTATTTTTTCACACACCAATAATGCTTTTAGATTAAAATTGCTAAGATTTGTGAACGAATCTGTTATCTAACATTTAAATTTTTTACTCACAAATAGATAAATATATGTATGTGTATGTATATATATGTATGTATGTATAGATATATATGTATGTATGTATGTGTATATATGTGTATGTATGTTTATATATATATGTATGTATATATATGTATATGTATGTGTATGTGTATATGTATATGTATGTATATATGTATATGTATATATATATATATATATATATATATATATATGTATATATATATATGTATATATGTGTGTGTATGTATATGTATGTGTATATATATATATATGTATTTTTTAAGATGCATATGTACATGTATGTATGTCTCTCTGGAAATCACTTATTGGGCCTGTTTTCTTGTTTTCTACTTTTCTTTTTTGATTGAATCTTGCATGTTGGCTGGGGAGCCTTAATGAAGAGGTACTGGATGAATATATTAAGATTATTTTTATATTAAGATAATTTAAATTTTGTATATAATATCCTTATTTTTTTGCTTGCGTTTATGAAATTTTCACACTTTGTAATATTTTTTTATTTTGGCCTTTAAGGCTTAATATTACAACTATGAATTGAATAAATAAATAAATAAATAAACTAAAAAAAAAAAAAAAAAAAAAAAAAAAAAAAAAAAAAAAAAAAAAAAAAAAAAAAAAAATGGATTTCTTAATTTTGGTGGATTTTTCTTTAAAATAAAACGAACTGAAAATAAGGTTTTTAATGGTAATAGTTGGTAGCGGTAATGGTACTTACCACTTTCGCACAATTCTTTCTAGTTAAACTATCTTTGCTCTTCTTTAATTTTCCTTACTCATTCTCTATCTCTTTGGCTTTTACTTTCTCTAACTTACTCTCCTCTCTCAAATGCATATTTACATTTGCCTTTTTTAATCAGGGTTCATACGAACTAAAGATTTGATTTGTGGCTTATCACCAAATATTAAATAAACACTGTCATGTGTGTCTTGTCTGTATGTTATTTGTGGCACTTTCTTCATTTGTTTGTTTGCTACTGATAATAAAAATATGTATTTTTCTCTTGTCTAGTTGAAATGGAATTGAAAACTTGTGTGTTAATCAATTTATGTTCAAGTCAACAATAATCTTCAGTTAAAATGGGAAGCCCCTAAAAAATCATTATAATATTGTATTCTTATCTTCATTATTTTTATTCACAAAAAATTGTAAACAAGTTGTTGTTGTTATCATTTTTAGCTGTAACAATCAGATAAATAATTTTAAATTAATGAAAGCGACCACATACATACATATGTAATTTTTTTATGTTCAGTTAAACGTAATTAATTTTAGTATATTCCATGGTCACTTTTTTTAACTGTTCTAATGGGAACGGCTTCTAATTGAAATAATTTTGAGCGCAAGCATGAATTTTAGGAAGAACACTAAAAAACACCTTTTCATAAAGAAGGAATATTCACAGCATTAAAAAGTGGAAACACCCTCAGACATTATCTCAGAACAACGACAGAAACAACTGACAAATTTAGTTCCAGCGGTGTATACAGACTTACCTGTACCTGCAAGCATACATATAGCGCAAACTGGGCGAACACTAAAAGCAAGATTTACAGAACACATACGCTCATACAAACGGAAAAGAGAAGATTCAAACTTTGCATTACACCTTGACACTCACGGACACACACCAAGGGAAATAGATGAATGTATGACATTACTACATCCTAGAAAAAAAAGGACGAAGACTAGACATTCTTGAAAACATGGAAATCTACAAAACAAAAACAGGTAAACACGACCTCAGACACAATTTTTACACCATTGAAACTACTCATGCAAACGGGAAAACGAAAAACAGCCACAGACGGACACACGTACCTACATAATAGTAAAAGACAGAGGTATCGATAAATCAACTTTGCATACAAATGCCAGGTGGCTGGCATTCTGCGTACCTGAATATATACGAACCTAATAACAGAACTGCCTGAACGCCAACACTGACTCACCAGTACAAACTAAAACGCGGCTTGAGAATGATGCATTCGCATCGAAAGCGCTCGCCATCGAATACGAACCAGCCAGCTAGGACGGCAAATGGCGGAGGAGAAACAAACAACATAATACTAAAAAACAGACATACAGCAATGAAAAAGTGAAGACTTTAACTTTGCAATACACCTTGACACTCATGGACACACACCAAGGGCAATAGATAAATGTATGATATTACTACATCCTAGCAAAAAGGGGCTAAGATTAGACATTCTTAAAAATCTGAAAAGCTACAAAACAAAATTTTTAATCGGACACAGTTTTCACATCACAAAAACTACTCATACACTCGAACATAGAGAAAACACCCTCAAGCGGACACACGTACCTAGATAATAATAAAAGAGGGAAATATTGAAAATTAGTCCCGTAGATACGACCTTAAAAAACGAACTACCTAAACCCGAATACTGACTCACCAATACATTTAGACCACGGCTTGAGAATTATGGTTGCACATCGAAAGCACTCGCCATTCGTATCGAACAAACAGCCCCTAAAGACGGAAAGAAATATAAAATAGCGGTAATTCTACCTAAATGAATAGATACGACCTTAATAAACGAACTACCTAAACCCGAATATTGACTCACCAATAAGGTTAGAACACGGCTTGAATGTTTGATGGTTGCACATCTAAAACACTCGCCATTCGTGGCGAACAAACAGCCCCTAAAGACGGAAAGAAATGACAACAGTAATTCATTTAGCGGCGGAACAAATGTAAACAACTTCATACTAAAATCTTTTATTTAAATGAATGATTGATTAGTACAGCCGTAATTTCCTATTAAATAAAACATTTACAGGCAAACTAACTCGCACTAAAGCTGCTTCTAGTTTTTATTACTTTTACTTCCAACTGAAATATTTTATGTTAATGAGCCTATCAAATGAGTTAAGAAGATCGCAAAACAGTGAATTGCTTATTTGGTAATTTTGTTAATTATTATTTATCAAACGCTGCCTCTATTTTAGCCCCAATTCAGCTTAATTTCAGACCAATATTATTTCTAATAAAAAAAATATCAACATGAAGTTTGTTTTCGAAAACAAACAAAAACACAAAATTTAAATTAAAATGATTGAAATTTTTATCGTATTACGAGGAGAAAAGTTAGCTAATTATGAATGAAAAATGCTATCTGGCAAATTTCCACCACGACCATGCTGCCAAATATCGATTCTTTCATCATCATCATCACTTTTTGACAAAAAGGCAGTTCTATTTCGTTAATCACATCACAGATTTTAAGTTTTAAGACTGATATCGATTCGGTTGGCTCCATATAGACTCTGACCTTAACATAGCCCCACAAAAAATAATTTAGTGGCGTTGAATTACACGATTTGGCTGGCCGCTTAACTACTGATTGTCGTGAAATCATGCGATCGGGAAATTTGGTTTACAGTAAATTGATCGTTATCCATGTCGTCAATGATAGGCCAAAATTAAGTTCTTTGGATCTCGCAATAGCGTGACCGTTACCGCATTTCCATTCTCATCTTCGAAAAAAAAAATGGCTAAACGGCCCTAGACCACATAGCGCACCATAAAGTGAGGCGTTGAGGATGCAAAGGCTTCTCAATAATCGCTATAGGATTTTCTTAAAAAATAATCGTCTGAAAAAATAATTTTTTTCAAAAAAACCAGCCGCTTCTGCCTGAAATAATTAAGCGAATCTATGACGATGTGAATGGTCGGTCGGCATCAAATCCTGTACCAGTTGAACCTTGTAAGGCTTAGGCAAACTTCGTCATGTGGTGGTTTTGGATAACTCCAATTGTTCAGAACATCGAGGAATTGACAAATTTGGATTTGCTGCAAGACTGTGGTTCATGGCTGTGATGTTTTCAGTTGAAAGATCCGGTTAAGCCTATCCACTAAAATATAACGACCAAATTCTTAACAGCGGTCTTAGAAGGACGATTATGTTGTCCAAAAATTTCACGAATTTTACGAACGGATAATGGATATTAATGACGTTAATGCATGTTTCGCTCTACCTTAGAAATGATTAGAATGTTAGAATTTTTATGTTAGAATTTTTATATACCAAAGGCTTATTGTTATCAACCGTAAAATCCTATTTGGGAGACTTTGAATTTTTTCTACATTTGAAGCTAAGGCTACATTCCATATTTGTGTAATAAAAGCTATCTAAGCTAAGGTTTGAAATCCTACCTATACAATTAATTTGCACTGCTTTTTACTTCATCTGTGTCAATTTTGCTTGGATGTAACTTTTCCAGGTTAATCGTCGGTCAAGATGTATGTCAAAGTAACTGACCTCTGAATGCTGGGGTATAATGTGGATATTTAAAAGACTAGAAGGGGATGAGTCTCTCGCAGTGTGAATGTTATTTGGACACATGTTTGTTTATTAATTTTAACTCTCCGTTTTTTCAATGACACCTCCAAATAATGTATGTAATCCTGAATGTAACTGGATGCTATGCTAGGCTTTTATGATTGTTAAGAAAAGCTGTGACGTTGGTAAATATGGATTAGTGGACACGGTTCCTAGTAGGCATATCCGAAGTATACACCAAGAAAAAAACGGGTCCTACAATACTTGAGGGACTTCAGCCTTTTGTAAGCTTATAGAGGTTGTTAGGTGTAACTTATACTTATCTTCATGTCATACTTACTTAGGAATGGCATTTTTTCTTCTCAAAAATTTGTTTCACTATGTTTAAAAATCTGTTCGTTTGTAAGCATTTTTTTTCGAGAACAAATAATTATAAAGAATATATTCCAAGGTGATATTTTTTTTAAAAAGTTCGATAATTAGAATATTTTTATTTCTGCTTTAAAAAAAGGTTTAGGATTTGATTTGACTTTATAGATATTGTTACGAATATGATTTGTTGAATTTTAAAAGAAACGGTAGCACATCTAATAATGTGCTTAAGTTTCAATTTTAAACAGTAGCCAGAAAGCATGTATGGGGCAATGAAGCAAAATCTATAGAGCTAATTCTGGCCAAGATCCTTGAAAGCTTGCCAGCTGGTTACAGAAATAACTACGAGGACATAATGATGGCCTCGGTGGCGAGAGAACTCTATAGAATGTGTTTACGAAGCAGGATGCAGAAGGCAAATGAGACGCAATAAGACCTCGCCATGGAGACAGAACCTTAGGTGCAGCTAACTTATCTAGTTAAACATCATCCATTCCTGGATCAGCTTAAAATAGAAGCCTTCGTGAGTGACATGAGGGATATAGATATTAAATATGTAATTTGTGCAGCCCAGAAATCATCCGACGCAGGAAACATTTCATATGCGTTTGCCCACTAGACCACAAAAGTCATCTCAAGGCTATAAGGGGCGATATCTTGAAGCTGATACGCTAAATTGCGCATAAAAGAGATGATCGAGCAAATACTGGAGGATAGAAGTAAGTCTCGCGCCAAGGGTTTAAGCTGCGGAAAGGTCGCCAATTTCAAGCGTTACTGCAGAACTGTTAAGAAAGGTCAATATCTGTTTCGCTACCGAGGGACGAAGCGAGCGAAATTAACAAATCATCTTCGTAACAATATATCACATTGAGCAGTAAATATTGTGTTTGGTAGAACCACGGGATATTACTTATAGAAAACTTGAATGTTACACAAAATCCTAAGACACACTTACATGTAACTTAATAATGTATTAAAAAATAAGTACATATTAAGTTTTTGTACAGACAAATATTTTGAAAATTAAAACAATAGTGTTAATAATATATGGAAAATCATACAGTTTCATGTTAAAGCTTAAAAACTTAAAAATATTAACTTTAAATTGCCTTTAACAAAAAAAATGCCATTGTAAATATGTATTAAAACAGCCATTTAAATTTTAATATAAATATATACAAAATTCTTTACATAAATCAAATGTATATAGAAAACTGTTAATTATACATTAATTAGTTGAAATAATGAAAAATCGTTAAATTAACAAAAATATTTTAAAATATATTTAACATATATAACAAGTATACAGTTTCATATTAAAATTTAAAAAAACCATACAAAAACATATCATTTGAAAGCAAAATCATATAAAAATTTATATTTATAGGAATGAAAAAAAAACAAAAACAATAAACATGTATTGTTTAATTGATAACAATTAAAAGAAATTATAAAATATATAAACATATATATCTACAAAAAGTATAAGCTTGTTAATTGTATTAAAAATAATTGAAACAAAATACATTAAAAATTTAAAAATAAAATATATATAGATATATTTTTTTTATAATTAAAAACAAATTGCTAACAGTTATAAAACACAAGCTAAGCTAACATAAAAATATTTAATACATGTGTATAATGAAAATATATACTTATAAATATATTAAAAATTAGCTGTTATGGAGTTAAAATGATTAAGTCAATTCGCTCAAAAACAAAATAATAATTTTATTAAAATTTATGTCACTCGCAAGAGATTCCATTTTTTTAGTTTTGTTTACAGTCTAACAGTTAAAGCTATAATGCTATTAATGTAATTATAGGGTGTTTTTTTTTTATTTTGAGGCGACATGGAATTTTAAATTTAAAAAATATATTCAAGAATTTATGTTTTAATAAAACAATTTTTTTTTGCGACAAATTCATGCATCACGGAACAGTTTTTGCTTGAACTTATTAAAGCTTTAAGTGTCTTCAAATTGAAATTGTTAAATTTTTAATTGTTTAGTTTATTTATGTTTTAATTATTTTTTTTAGTATATAATTGAGTCAATTAACATTTAATTAAATTTCTGTGTGAAAACAAATGGGATTTTTTCCTACACCCAGCGGTAAAACCACCATCAGATTAAGGCCAAACGGCCAGGCGCTGGCATAAAACTTATCACATACAACGTTTAAAATTATCACAACACATTATCACAGCATTCTGCAATTTTTATCATGTTCACATGCCGTGCAAAGCTGTCTTCAGATGTCGCCAGTATATATTTAATTTAATTGCTATCTTAACTTGGTATCTACATATGAGTATACTTTTACTTTTCTGACTATCACTTAGCTATCATTAGGCTAACAAAGCTAAACTATTTATTACAAATTATTTTGTTTTCTCATTATTAACGCCGTTTCTTAGCTCTAAACCTCTAAGCTATATTTAGGCAACTATTTAAAAACAGAAAGAGCAGCTTGTATGGTTATATTTTACCAGTGGCACTGGCAAAAGTAAGAACAGCGATTATTATAGCAATCAATTTTGTCGGCTTATATTGAGTTGATTCTTTTGCTCAATCGTTGAACTAAAAACCCCAATTATTTTCACTGCGGGCTATTGGGCATATTATTCTAATCATTATCTCCTGTAAAACAAAAATATGTGTGCTATTTGCGAATCCTAATGGATCATTTGAATCAATTATCACTACTTAAGTTCGCCATTAAAGAATAAACTCATTTAATAATGTTGGTCGTCGATTTTATTCACGAATCACATTGTGGGCGGGCATATAAGCTTAAGCCAATTTTTCGAGTATTTTTTGCCACATATCACAAATGATACTAGAAATATTGGTCTTCAAGGCATCAATTGTTGCTGATGTTTCGGCATAAGACAACGGCTTTATGTAACCTAACGGAAAATAATCAAGACAAATCAAATCGGTCAATTTTGAAGACTAAAAGAGAGGGTAATTGCTGGAACTCAATTTATTAATGCAATCATAAATCTCCCCTATGAATATCATCTATATTTTCAAGTAAAAAATCATTGATTATCATTCGATTAACTCACTAGCAAGTCAAAATGGTCAACTTCATTTTTTGGGTGTAATGGGTCTGTTGTAGATTAGTTTAAATCTATATGGGGCAATTTTGTTTATTAGCAAATTCATTGAGCCCCATCGCTAGACATAATTTTACAACAATCTTATAAATTAAATTTATAAAGTAAATCGATTATAAGTTGTTTGGATCCGTACATTCTATTTATAATAACAGACCTAATACTAACTCTCTAGTACTATCTAAAAAGCGGCTTCATAGTGATGACATCGCATCGAAAGTGCGCACCAATCATACCCAGCAAACAGCCAGTAGCAGTGGTTTTCAACGAAAAGAATGACAACAGTAAATCGATATTTTCAATGTTTTTCAAACGTCAATCTATTCGTGTTATTATTAACATTTTTTAAAGCTCACCTCCGCAGTTTAGATATGGGTCTCCATATTTATTAGCTAGTTTTGGATATTCATGCGGTACTAATCTCTTTTAGCCATTGAATTGAGGTATCGTCTTGTATAGCATGTTTCTAAAATTTCTACCGATTTACTTTGAAGTGCTTAAGGAGGTCAACACTTAAATCTCATGGAGGTATTTTCTTGAAATTTTTTCCTTTGGCTTTTTTCATTAACCAACAAAAGCTAGACGAGCTTTCACATATCTTGCGTGGGTTTTCCTTTGTCTACATTAAAATTTAAAGTTATCCAGAGAATGATCTATCTAAGTAAAGCAACCGCCTGGCACATTCAAGAAGATCTAATCAGTAGTCAGTGGTTATAAGTTAAAATTATTTAAGATTACCAATTTAAGACACTTCATTAAACTGTGCAAATAATTCAATGAGTGGACCTAAAACAAAATATTTTTGACCGGCCTTTCAACTTTAGTTCAAAAAATTTACTAATTTTTTACGATTACCAAAATGGAAGAGACATATGACTCGCGACGTCTGATTAGTTACGTTTATACACCTGCACTGGTAACACAGGAACCAGTTGTCCGCAGGACTACGGCCTTGTTCTGGTTATTGCTGAGGCTCCTCGGGGCATTACGTGGTGGTTGTTGTTTTAATCGGTTGCTTTTAAAGAAACTTCCGAATATATGTTAATGCAGGTTAAACATCCAATGCCCTAACGCATGTAACAAGACAAATAGTTGGATAGTCTCTCTTCAGCAAGGTGTGGGGGCACGAGCCTGCTGCTGTGCATTAAAAAATTTCCTACACCCGGTGATAAGAACACCTTAGATTAGAGCCAAACGGCCAGGAGCTGACATAAAACGTGTCACATACAATGTATACAACTATCAAAAAGTTATACTTAGACAACTACGTGTATAAAAAACCTTTTGCTAACTGCTTTTAAAACCATATAGAGTAGCCAGCTGAAGCAGCTTGTAGGGCCATATTTTGCGTTTTTTTTTCTTCACCAGCGAGTGGCACTGGCAAAAATAAGAGTAGCGATCATTAAAGCAATCAATTTTATCGTCTATTGTTGAGTTGATATTTTTGCTCAATTTTTAAATAAAAGAATTCCAATTATTTTCGCTGTGGGCCATTGGGCATATTATTCTATTTTGCAAAGATCGATTTTCACTTCTCAAGTTTGCCATTAGCACCATAATTTATTATTCCTTTATTTAACACTCACAAATCCTTTTATTTCGCCAACCAGCATTTTTAAATGCAATTTGTGACCGTATTCACAAGGTTACAAGTTTACACTGCCATTGATATGGATACAATGCAGCTCTTAGGGGACGAACAGAAAAAGAGAAGAATTTCAAACATGTTCAAATTGGGAGTTGATGGATCACACCAATATCATTAAGAAAAAAAATTTAAAAAACGCGATTGATTTTAACATACGCTACAAGGCTATTGAAAGGATTTTGAAGAATAAAAAATCTGCCATAAAATTAATTGTAAATTGTTATTTGCTAGAACAAAGACGGAAAAAGTTTCTTATAAAAAATAATTTTATTAAATAAATTAAAGTAGCCCAAATAAAAGAGTCTTTCGAATATTTCAACCTTTCTTTCATATTGACATTTCAACCAAAGACCTTGTTTTAAAAAATCAGGCGCTTGGCTTAAATTTATGAATTTTGTATATTTTGTCAATACAAAAGCTGTTAAATTATTCCCTTCACACATCTGCAGAGAGCAAAATGATTGAAGACGTAACAAAAACTCAATCAGTTTAAATTATTAGTATTTTTAAAACAGTCAACAGCTAAAGTGAAAATAATAGTTTTATTTAATTACAGTCAATTAATTAATATGTATATAAAATTAAATTTAAAATTAGTTATTAATCAACAAATAAAAATAAAAACAAAACTGTAAATTTGTAACAAAATAAAATAAGTTAAAAAGATGCATATTTAATCTAGAATGCGAAAATAATTAGGATAAAATATAAACAATATATTAAATACAATAAAAACAAAATTATTTAAAAATATTGTGTATTTAAATTATAACATCATTATCCTAAATAATAAGGTAAGTAATAAAAATAATTTTATTTTGCTAAATTTTTGGCACATTAAGCAAAAGCATATAAAATATTTTAAATACATCAGAATGTAATTTTAGTTTAATATTGACTATAAATTATGATAACACTATCTTAATGACATTTTTAATTCGATGATCTTTTAATCTACTATTTAATATAATAGGGGATCTTATAACACCTTTTGGCTTTAGCACTTAAGGTTAATAAACGGGTCGTAATCAAATTGAATCTACAAACGTGTGTTCATGATTAAAAAAGTTAAAAATAAGTGGTATGAAGATAATATAGAGTTATCATTTATATAGTGGCATACCACCTTACAAACATATATATGTTCCAAGCTCGGAAATCTATATCAGAAAGGTATTTTGAGTTACACTTCCATTTAATAATAATAATGACTTTTTTACCCTACGCTAAGATTTTAATAAAGTTAAATATGACAAGAAAACAATGTCGAATCAAAACTTGTCCTTAATGGTCTTAGAAAGTTCAGGCCAATAAACAGAAATAAAATAAAATTCGACTGCGGTGCTAACTGTATTCCACCAAGCAGTGATTTTAATATAAAAGTGGTAAAGAAATAATAGAATACGACACATGAAATTTTAATGTTTTTAATAAAAATGTTGTAACAAGAAATGTCAATCTAAAATGGAATAGTAAAAAAGTATATAATAGCATTAAATATTATAAAATAGCATACAATATTTTTACTCTTGTTATTTTGAGTTTTTTTATTGTTTTACTTTAGAGTTTTAAATTAAATTAAATGATTTATTTACTTTCAATACACACAAAATAAACACGATGGTAACTTTGTTGTCTTTGCTTACTAATAACTGAACTTGAATTAATTCCTTTGCCCAGCAAGTGTTGCTTATATAGTTGCTTTAAGTGGTTCTTGCACATACAAGAATATTCTACTTTACATCGCCCAATATTGTTGTTGTTATTATCATGCAGTTAAGATGCCAGCTTCGCTGTGTGGCTTGTTTTGCTCAGTATTAGTTGCTTAGGTTTTCTGTTGTTTATCTTATTTGGTAGAATCTTTTATAAGCATGTTGTTGTTATTTTGTGTTTATAAGATTTCTTAGAAAACCATGCAGTTTGTAAAATGCACAGTGGATAGTTTCGTTTCTTTTTTTTTTGCTAATAATTATTTCCTTTTATAGCTTGATATAACACATCGACCAATAATATCTATTATTATCTCTGCCGGGTACCTAAACACCTTATCTCGGCTAATATTCCGATTAACCTAATGATGACTCCTGGTTTTCTTTACAATCTTTTGAATTTTCTTTGATTTAAAACCACAAAATTTTTAGACCAACCATATGAATGCCTGCTCCTTTTCAGGCTAGTCAGGCAGATATGCATGATCATTTTCCACCGTTCCAGCATAGCCATAACAGCTTAAGAGTATCGCATTCTAAAAATAGTTTTAAAGAATTATGTCCTTGAAAGGTTAATTAAGTCCATTAATTTGGATTATTAGTCGCAATATTTGGAGGTTAAATCCATAAGGTTCTGCCATAAATTTTCTTTATTGAAACGAGAAATGTATTCCTTAGCCTACTGTCTCTAGTTATCATGTTAATATTCGAATATTTTTCTATAGCTACGATAATTTTGAATTTCTTTTATCCAAGTTTTCACTAGTTTGTTAAATGTTTATTCAATTTTAGTTAAAAACTTTTTTAATCATTCAAATATTAAATTTAAAAGAGTTCTACATTTGAGACTTTGCTCACCACTCGTATGACATGTTGAGAAAAATACACAAAACCTTCATTTTAGCCAAAAAAAAATCTTAGACTTTCTCTTTTTTAGAAAATTATCTGCTATAATTATTCTTTTTCAAGAAAAATTATCATATTTTAATTAAGGTTTAATTTTTGTTTTTTTTTTTTTAATTAAAAGCTCACAAAAATTTTTTTCTTACAAAAAAAAATCCTTTTCCGCAAAAGGAAAAAAATTTGGAGAAAGCTTTAAATTTTATAAAATTGACTATAGAGCTGTTTCCTGTTTTTATCTTGAAGTACTCTTTAACAAGTTTTTCTGATTATGTTTCTTTACTTCTTTTGCTTAAACTATAACTTGCTCTATTAAATGGGTGTTATTTTTAATAAGGGAAAACTTTAAGTTGAAATGAAGCAAACAAAACATGTGACTAAGTAAAAAAGTAGAGTTATTTTCGTTAACACTTTCATACGACCTGAATTTATGTTTCGAGTATATAACTATTGAGCTAACCTTTTCTAAATGTTGCTATCAAAGTAACAGTAAGACCGTTTTCTTTGAAAAAGTAAAGCCCGACAATGAACCTTGATGACACTGCACACCACACTGTGAAGCGAAGTGGATGCAATTGCATCTGATTAGGTATATATATATTCGACAATTTGGTGTGTTAACATTGCCGTTTAAATCAAAATCTGCCTCGTCAGACATAAAAATGCAGTTCACGACGTTTTCATCCTTTGACGCCATTTGAATGATCTTCTCACCAAATTCCAAGCGAATTGGGAGGTCTCTTTGGTTCAGTTTGCTGGTTAATTGAATCTTATATGGAAATAAGTGTAAATCTTGGTGCAAAATTTTCTGCAGCGACTGTCTGCTGACACTCAATTCAGCAGAAAAGCTCTTTGTCGAAACTCGAGGTTTGGATTGTATGGCAGCAGCTACACCAGCGATAGTTTCCTGCTTCCGAACTGAGAGATCTCGATTATAAGGCCTTCTTGCGATTGTGCCACGACCCTCATTATAGTCCATCTGCTAGGAGGAGTGCCACCAAACATGCGCCTATATTCTGTTTGGACGAAAATTACGGACTCTAAAGCGTGAAAGCGTTGCACTATCAAAATTCTTGTTTCATTTTCTCAATTCTCCATTTTAGTAAAATCAAGATCAATCTATAAAATACAAATGGAACAAGTATGAAAACAATTAAAATCTTTAATAGGTGCAATAACCCTTTCTTTGATATTAGAGCCGCAAGCTATCATATCATTTTTGTGCTCCAAACTTATCAAAACCACTCGTACGTTTGGAATCTCTTGAATAAAACCAGATTTTTAAATATCTTTCAATAGACAGCAAACAAGGACTCATGTAGAATCCCCTCCAGATAAAGTGCCGAGTCAAAATTATTGCAATATACCACTAAAACGTTTGCTCTCATTGGAATCTTTCGCTCCAAAAAAATCACCTAATGTTTTTAAATAATACGTTGATTTTTTTCAGTAACAACATTTTGAGAAACATTGGCGTAAATTAAAATAAAACTAGTGAAGTTTTTCGCTTTATGAAAATAAGCTTAATTAAAGTTTTTTAAGTGTTTTTAAGCACGCGAATTCTCACTGCTTCATTGTTTATTTCGTTGGTCTCTGTGTGAGGTTTTCTATGGCAGTTATGGTCTTTCTGCTGCAAGATATGATTACGGCATTCTAGTTGTTATTTGTTTGATTAGTTTGTTGTATTTTTTGTATAAATTTCGTTAGAAGTACTGCAATTTAAAGCAGACAATAAGACACACATGAGGCGGTGCATTCTGTTGAATAACGTGTACTTTGAAATAAAAGCAAAAATCCATTAATACTTTTAGGAATCAAATATATGAGATGGTCAATATAAAATACAAGAGCTGAAAAACTGAAGGTAGTTATAAAGAGTTTTTGAACAAGAAGTTTATTTTCTAAAACAAAATAAAATCAAAAATTTAAATTAAAATGTTGCAAATTTTTATTGTATTACGAAGGGAAAATTCGGCAATTATATATGAAAAATGATATCGGGCAAATGTCCACTACTCTGACAGTTGTCGATTCTTTCATTAAAGTTTTTAGTTATTTTTTGGAAAAATGGCTGTCCTATTTCATTAATCATATCAGGAATTGTGAGTTTTAAGGTTGAAATCGATTCGATGGCTCCGCTCTGTTCTTGACATAGCCCCACAAAAAGTAATCCAATGGTGTTAAATGCTACGATCTAGCTGGTCACTTAACTGCTGATTGTCGTGAAATTATGCGATCGGGAAATTTGGTTTGCAATAAATTGATATTTTCATTGGCGGTGTGACATGTGGCACCATTCTGTTGAAACCGCATGTCAGTGATACCTACTCGTCAATAATCCAAAATTAAGTTTTTAGCAACTCCAGCCTCATCTTCGAAAAAACAGCGGCCCAATCACGCCTCCAGACCACATAGCACACCTTACAGTGACACGTTGAGCATGCAAAGGCTTCTCTATAAGCGCTCTAGGATTTTCAGAAGCCAAAATGCATCAATTTTGCTTGTTGTCATAACCTAACACGTGATAATGAGCTTCTTCTGAAAAAATGATTTTTTCAGAAAAACCAGCCGGCTATTTCTGAATGAATTGAGCGAATTTACAATGATGTGAATTTTTCTTGTAAGGCTTCAAAATCAAATGTTTTTGCAATATTTGTCATTTGGTGGTTTTGGATGACCCCAATTGTTGAGAACATCGAGGAGGTGACAAAGTTGGATCTCCTTCAACACTGCAGCTCACTCTGCGATATTTTCAGTTGAACGTCCCGATCGAATACGCGTTGGTGTTCGTACATTTTGTATTGAGCCTGCCGACTCAAAATTAACGACCAAATTCTTTATAGCGGTCTCAGAAGGAGGATTATGTTGTCCGAAAATATCCCGAATTTTACGAAATGCGAATTTAACAGAACCACAATTTTTATAGTGGATTTTAATCGTTTCAATGCGATATTCGTGCGAAATTGAATTCATTTTAACAATTACCAGGGCATCTTAGACGAATATGTCAAAAAACTAAATGTCAAAATTGTTATGTTATTGGTGTTGCCACAATTGAAAAACAAACTTCTTGTTGAAAAATCCGATACTAGGTAATTCATTACTGCTTTCATCAGTCATAATTTCATTATACAAATCTCACATCAACTATAAATTTTTCGAACAAAATTTTTATAAACGGGCATATTCTCAAAAATGCAAAATGCTTAAAATTTGCGATTTCAACTCGCAAGCATTTACTGAAGTGAACAAAATAAAATGGTTCACAATTGAATTTTAATATGTTTTCTTTTTATTTCAACAAAAATTTAAAACAATTTTACACTATTTAAATTAAAAATACCAATTTTAAAATTGCTCTTTTTTTTGTTTAGTTCCTGTGTTAATTGTTACTTTAAAATGGCGATTTGAACAAACAGCTGATCAAAAGATCAAAAAGAAAAAGAAAAACAAATTGCCAGCAAAACGTATGATTTACAGAACATCTAAAATTGAAATGGGCGTTTTTAAGTCGCCTGGAAACCTTGCGAAAAAATATCAGTCCGTATTTTTCTATAAAAAATTGTAATTAGCATGAATTTTTCCATAACAAAATTTCGTTAGTTATAAATTTAAGGCACAAAATCTCCAAAACATATGTTTAGTCATAATTTTTCTGTACAAAATTTTTATTAGACATAAAAAATTTCATCAGTGATAATTTTTAAAAAAAAAAAAATTCAGTAGCAGATACATTTTCTATAAAAGAAAAATTTTATCATAATCATAATTTTTCTACAAAATTATTAGTTATAATTTGCCTATATAAAAATTACCTGTTATTAGTTTTCTATAGAAAATTATTTTCATCAGTCATTAGTTTCTCAAAACAAATATTTAATTTTAAATAATTTTTCTATTAGAAAATTGCAACTGTCATTAATTTTGCTATAAATATAATATCGCATCAGTTATATTTTTAAGAGACTCAGCTAGATTTAAGCAAAATGTTATTTTTCAAGAAATGTCGACAGTAAAGAGATTCGGCCTGTTTCGAACTTCCTTTGTTAACAATAAATATTGTTCTTCTCTGCTTTTGATACTTAAAAAATAAACAAAAACTATATCTAGATTGTTGAATCCTAAGAGTAGTAACGAAATTTTGAAAAATAAAAAAAAGCAAAAATAAACTATTTTAGTTTTGAAGTCACGAAAGTTATTTTTAGAGTTGAAAGTAGTTCCTTTTTCTACAGAAAAATTAATGTAATTTGAAAACCTCTTGTAATAAAATGCATGCGATTTAAGATTTTTGAATTAATAGTTTGGTGTTTAAGACATTAGTCATCATATTTATTGAAATGCAATTTGTGTCCGAGAACTTTAAAGTTCCGGAAAGAAAATCAATCTGTGTTTTTATATTTGTAAACTTGTGTAGGTGCACTATATAGAAAGCTACTGACAAGAAAAATATTTTTTAATCTTTTTAGAATCATTTCACTGAGTGACTGGCCTAAAAATTAAATAGGATTTTTTTTCGTTCGAAATGCTCCGACAGAACTGCATAGCCTAAGTCCGAAGCATATGTCTCGTAATTGCTCTGCTACGGGTTCTATTAATAATAGTAAATATTATTTAGTATCTTATTTTTAGTATCCTTATCTTTATTTTAAATCTAAATTTGTTTACTTCAAAGCCTTGTTTTTTTACTTCAAAGCCTTGTTAAAATAATAAATACTCCTACCCTGTTCCTTCTAAGATAACTTATGTTTCTAAAGCGCGCAATTAACTTTATTTTATAGGGTAGACTTCAGCGACACATGAATTTTACTAAAGCAATGAATTTTTAATCCAAATACTTGTTTTCGTTATTTAACATTTTCCCCATTTTCAACTTTTATTTATAAACATTTTGAAATACAACTATAACATATTGATTTCTACAATAACGCCAGTACATACAACACAAATTTTACAACGTAAAAATCAATAATATAAACTTTTATTTATGCAGGCATAAGGACGATGCATGCACATCAATTCAACATTACAAGAAAAAACATGATATGAAAGTTAGACAGGCAGTTAAGTAATTTAAAACATTTAACGATTTTAACCTTTTACTAAAGAAAATTGTGTAAAAATATAAAGATAAATTAATATCGGGTTTTTTCAATGAGAAGTTTGTTTTATTCAATTGTGCTAATACCAACAACATGATATTATTGACATTTAGTTTTTCGACGTATTCTAGTAGATGAATTGGCAGTTGTAACAATAAATTCAATTTCGCCCGAAAAATCGCATTAAAATAATTAAAATCAAATCCATGATGAAAACGGTGGTTCTGTTAAAGTTACATTTTGTAAAATCCGGGATATTTTCGGGCAACATAATCGTCCTTTTGAAGCCTCTATTAAAAATTTGGTCGTTGAATTTGAGTCTAGAAAGTGTCGATACAAGCAAGATATGCGAACACCAACGGGTGTTCGACCGGGTCGTTCAACTGTCGTAAGCCGCAGCCTTAAAGCAGATCCAAATTTAACAATTCCACCGCATTTTTTTTTTTGTTTTTTTTTTTTTTTTTTTTAAGAAAAGTAGCACTTCGGGCAACAATGCGTATTTAGTCTGGTACCGTGCTACATTCTTTAGGAAAGGGATACAGAAGAAGTGAGACAGGTGGTGAAAGTAGAAAGATAGATACTGAAATTAACTGTCGCATAAGACAGCACAGCGATCATTGAGCAGCCGCCAGGAAGGAAATTTTTATTTTTCTAGTAAAGGAAACAGCCAAGGTCTTTGTTGGGAATCGGACCCACAACCCCTAGACTGAAAAGCAAGAACACTACCTACTAGCTTATAGTTGCACCACATGGCGGATTTTGCGTAAGGATCTGACTTTGAAGCCATACAAGATTCAACAAGTGCAAGAATTGACTATTCACATCGCCGTAGATTCGCGCAATTCATTCAGCAACAACGGGCTGGGTTTTTCTGAAAAAATATTTTTTTCAGATGAAGCCAACATTCACCTTCAAAGTAATTTATTGCCTTGTTGAGTAAAGGCAAATGGTAAGTATTTTGTTACCCCCCGCGGGCACATATATGGTCTTTATGGAGATCAACTATATAGACCTGTGCAAATGGGGGAAAAAGGGAGCCCAGTCCCCTGAAGTCAGCAGGGTACAACTGGAAACTACACTTTATTTCCACAGGAATCAGTAAGCCCCAGAGTTCCGTTATTTTTCTCTTTAGACATTTAACTGTTCTCTGGCAGATTATTGAGGTTGGCCCCAACATGGGAGTATCGTGGTGGTTGTGGTTTCGCGGCCCCATAACAGACAGGTCAGTTTTAATGGTGGCTGGGTTCATTTCAACTTTAATAACACCTACCTGGTGAAATGTTCCCAGATCCAGTGAGCGTGCTAGACATGTGTTCTGGGCAGGATTTGGATAGTCTCCAACTCTTTAGCAAGGAGTGATGATTTGCAGCCCTTCTCTGGAATCATTAAAGTTGCAACTACGAAAAACCTGTTGCTAGAATTAGTCTTCGGTTTCCTAGGACGAGCATGAACTCCCAAAAGTATGCAGTGGTTTGACCACCATCTGATTGAGACTACATAGTCAGGCGCAGATGTAAACCTAATCACACGGTAAGTATTCTGTATTAAGGAAATAATTAGAGAATATACCACAGGTAGCTCCTAGTTTGCTTTTTAATTTGAATTTTTGCTGAGCAGCAATAAAACAAATAAAACTAAAATAGTTCAAATAATCACTTAAGACTTCCTATCTTAAAGTGGCTTCTTTAAAGTGTATGCATTGGCTTCTTTAAACGGGGGGCGCAAAGTACTAGATGGTAGGAAATCATAGAGAGAGACAGAGAAATATTAAAGCTTTTTGGTCTTCATATAGTAAAATAACAAAAAATTTTTTTATTATTATAATTAAATATAAATAATATAATATTTGTGAATAAAATAAATATTAACACATGAAGTCTAAAGTCAACATTTTTTATGTATTTAAATTTTATTTGCTTTTATTTAATTTTTAATCGATTTAATTTTTATTATTTTTTTCTTTTTAATTAAAAATAAAACTGATACAATTAATTTTTTTAATTAAAATAAAAATTTTTGGTTTTCTAATCTAATATATAATAAAAAGAATTAGAATTAGTATTAAAAATAATAGGACCCTTGTTATTTGTAACTCTCTCTTCTCTTTTCTTTATAAAATTTATTTAAATTTTTGGTTTGGTTCTTGAGCATCAGGCAAATATAAAGCATCGTAAGGTTGAGCCTAATTGACAGTTCTAACAACTGATCCCTATTTTCAATAGCGTCTCTAGTCGGAAAGTTCTCACAACGTCCTCGTATCGTTACACGCTTAAGCACTAAAACACATGTGAACTCCTTACTCAATCAAATACTTTTTTGTTATCCACTTTACCTTAGATCAACATACCAACAACTGTTACACGCAAACACAATTTCACACTCAAATGCAGAAAAATAAAAATAGAAACAAAATTGTTAAAACAATACATTAAAAATAACATGCAATTTTATATTCTAATATTTGTATGTCTAGAGCTTTTTCTTAAATATTTAATGTATTTAGATTTCTATGTTCATAATTGTACAACAGAGGGAGGAAGAAAATATTATGGATAAAGAAATGAATGAAATATCTAATTTTAAATGCAAGTTATAATAAGTAAAAAGTAAGTTATAAAACAGCTGCAAAGTTTCACATTTCACCAGACAGTACACGCTAGATGCTTAAGTCTTAAAAATATTTTACTTGTAAAACTGATTTATTTTAAGGAAAATTTATTTCAAATTTTGACTGCATTTTAATTAAAGAATGAAAGAAAGAATTTAATACAACAGTACAACTCTCATGTATGGGCCGGCGACTCAAAGTATATTTTGCAGTTGTTCGACAGTGTACAAGAGAGGGCCAAGAGGCTTATTGGAGACAGTAGAGTATCCAGCTCTATTGATTCTCTAGAGCATCGACGCAATGCGGGTTGCATTTCATTGTTTTATCATTACTACAATGGTAAGTACTCTAATGAAGTTAGAGAACTTCATCCCGTTACCCGCACGTTTTTGCATTTAACACGCTTTTCGTTAAGGGCTCCGTCTTTTGTGGTTAATTTGCCAGTGAATCGCCAGTGAAATTCGTTTTTTTAGCAGAACAGTTCTTATGTGGGATAAACTGTCTCCAGAGGTCTCTCTTGTCACTTTCAATGTAGACAAATTCAAACCGAATGAAAACAAACACTTCTTCCTCTCTCCTCGTTCCCATAACCTAATTTCTTAGTTGTGATACAATGCATTGCATGAGTAGGGATCATCCCCGAAAAATAAAAGTAACTGAATATTCAGAACATCTTTTGAAACTATCTGAATTAAAAAGGATTAGGCTCCACTAAAGTGTAGTGCAATTTATTTAAAAAACAAAACAATTAGAAAACCTCTTCACTCTCCAGCTTACTCAAAGGACAAATCTAATCACTAAATTGATTATGAATATATATATATATATATATATATATATATATATATATATAGTATTTTTAGACTCTAGCGCATTTAGTTTCATTGTTCAATATCTTCAAGGATTTACAAGGATTTTACAATGGGATTTATTTAATTTTAATTGTTTAATATTTCCAAGGATTTAAAAGGATTCCGGTTTTTACGGTTTTTGCATTATTCCGACTTCTCCGTCCCGTGTTTCTCGACTCAATGTCTGTTTCTATCTCTTTCTTAATTGTGCTCGGTGTCATGTCGATTTGTTTTTCGAGTCATTGCCTACTTTTTGTTAATAGTCTTTTGCGAGTGTGTACGTGTCGAGTATTTCTCATCCTACATTAATAGTAAAGTTAGTTCTTCAGACTTTAAGACAATTACATATCAGCTACTTTTGTCACTGCACAGATTTACAAAGGTGTCCTGTAAAATCACTGCAGAGTTCCTACAGCTTTTAAAGAAAATAACAATAGACTACTTCAGAATATGTTGCTGTAACACAAGACTTCCTAATCAAATCTAAATCCCAAAACTGAAAATAATATATTTGCTGATGATGCCATTTAACCATTTTCTAAGTTAAGACGCAAATGATAACGCTTCTAACCATTGTACAGGTGTCCTTCTTTAGTACTTTAAGTGTCTGTTTCTTGATCTCTGGTTACTTCTGGTAAATATAAGTAGAACCTGTCTCGGATTATAATTGAACAGCGTTAACCCCTTATTTAAAATAGTCACATGGTTGTAAGTATATTAAAATATTAGCAATCTAGAAACAATAGTCTTATTATTAATTTCAGCAAATTTTTCTGAGTTTTAGCCAAAATAATAAAACCGATTAACACTCTAGTGCCCTTTTAGTAAGCAGAAATTAGAATTTTTCTAATAATAGTAGTAAAATAATTTTATATTTTATTTGACATTTTTATTTATTTATCATCGTTTGCAAAATTTATTTAAACCCAAAATTAATAGTTTTTTTTCTCAAAATCGCTTGATCATGAAAACGGTGCTCTGCCTATAAAACATGATTTATTGCGCAATTGCTATTACTTAAAAAAAGTACATTTTTTTTAACAAAAATCTCTCACAAATGTCAACTATACGTAGAAGTCGGTATTTTCGTAGCACTCTATTTGCACACAGAACATCTTGATGAAGAAATTTAAAAACCTACTCCTAACCAACAGGCTGGTTAGCTTTCATGTACTTACATATGTCCATTTTTTGGACAAAAAGTAATTTTCGGTACTTATTTTTTACATTTACCTTTTACAAAACAACACTGTATATTAAAGATATTATCATTGTTTACCAATGATCTCGCCTTTTTTTATACATAAACTCACATACTTGTAAAGAAAGCCGTTTTTTCTATTGAAAGGCTTTCTTTCTTTACAATTTACTTTTCATGAAAAAAAGACCCTTTACCAAAAAAAGAATGGTTCACCACCAATTTAATAAAATTCCTTTATCGCATGAAGTTACTCAAGTGAGAAAAGAATGAACTTTTTTACAAAAATTCCTACAAAAATTCCATTGGTTTATAAAAAGTCCCTTATTTCACATAATTGTACCTTTTCGTGGCAAAATGTAATAAAAGAAATTTATATAAAATTTTTTCTTTTACAAAAAAGCACTTTTTAAAAAAAAAATCCTTTTTTATAAAAAAAGCACTTTTTATACAAAAAAGCACTTTTTATACATAAGAGTACTTTTTATACAAAAAAGCACTTTTTATACAAAAAGTACCATTTTCGTCTTAGAATATCCCACTAATAAACAAACAGAAATATGTTTCGTATTCTTATAGCTAATTTTTAAATCGATACAAAATTTATTTGTGTAATCAAATATGATTATTTTGTTGCAACTAGTATTTATCCTGTGGTTGCATATAGATAAAACTGCAGTATGTTGAACATGGTTGCGTTTATACAATCACAAAAAATTACAGAAACGAGAGAACGAGAGCCATAAACAATAATTGCGAATGTAGAATAATATAAATAAAAAGTATTAAATTTTTGAATAAAAATAACCTTCCTTAATCTTCTCCTTATGCTTAAAAATACAAAACACTAGCATAACAATAACAAAAATCTCAATTATAATTATGACAATAATATCATAGAGAAAATAACAATTGAAAGACACTTAACTTGCGTGTAAATCAGAGTTGAAATTTGTTAATAAATATGTGTGTGTTGTTAGCCGATTTTAAAATCAATAAGTGTAAGCACTGCAAGAAGTTTGAAGGCAACAGTTCCGTGAGTTTGATACCGTACGAGTGCAACACTTATGAATAGTTTCATTTAGTGTTTGATGTAAAACAATTTGTTAGTTCACGTGTGTGAGTGTACTCATTTTATTTATTTTCTTTATAGTATTTCTTGTGTTCAATATATAATACAAAGATAGATTTGATATTTTGTATTTAATTCCTAAAAGAAAAACTGTTTTATGGGCTATTTTCGATAACTGAAAAAAGTAAAATTTCTGAAAGCAACCAAACGATTAATGATATTTTTTAATATTCTATATCACATAACATAAAATAATAATACAGTTTAAGTTAGTGATAACTTATCAATGTATAGGATATATTTTCATATATTTCATGTACAAAAACTACAACAAAAAGTTTGTGAGCGTAGAAAGAGAGAAGAGCCCATCTTTTTGGACAGCCTTTATTAACATTTTAAACTGCTAGATACCAATATTAAAAAAGTTTTTTTTAAACAAACTTCTTTATTTAATACCTATCTATTTATTATATTCCATTACCAACAAAGGTGGACTCCAAAATAAACAGCAATGGACACAGTTATCGGCTGCCTTAATGTTGCTGTTGGACTAATGAGATTTGTGCTCAATTGAAAAAATTGTATTCGTAGTTGTCATAGTAGTGAATATTTTCTTTAATGAGCCATTCTCCGCTTTTTGTTCCAATACTTTTGTGACACAGATCACAAATTTCTTAGAAAAGGTAGACATATGTGCACACATATGGCTGATAAAACAAATTTGCTCGCCGTTAACTTGAATGACGTCCCTAGAAATTAAAAAAAAAGTGGCTTATCGTACCACTACTCCGGTGGCCACAACAAAATGTAGACTAGTGAGGTGAGACGCTATACTTATTTGTATATTTGTGGATCTGGCTATGTTTTATCCTACGGTCTTTTGCTTACTTAATATTCGTTCTTCTTACGTAGCTATTCGCGTAGCATCACTATGTTACTCCGACGAAAGCTTTGGCTTGAGAGGAGTCTCAGACTCACCAGTCCCTTAAGACATATGTCATCTGGGGATAAAATGGAATTCAGTCTCCTAAAGGCTAGCAGGAGCCAACTGGGCAACTCCACGTTATTTCCATGTCAATAAGTAAGCCTCAGAATTCAGCTTTTTAGGTGTTCTCTGACTGATTATTGAGGTTGGCCCTTCGAGACCATCGTGGTGGTAGTGGTTTCGCAGCATCATTCACTTTTATTTTTGTAGTGAAAAAAAACCAAGGTCTTCGTTAGGAATCGAACCCACAACCCCCATACTGACAAGCTAGTACACTACCTACTAGTCTACAGGACACCTTTTCCGACTATCCTTCTACTTTCACCACCTGTTTCATCTCTTCTCTATCCCTTTCCTAAAGAATGTAGCACGGTACTTGACTAAATAGGCATTGTTGCCTGAAGTGCTACTTCTCTTTATACAAAAAAAAAAAACATAGGGTATATGATCCAGCTCTACCGAGCATGCTTGTCGTGTGTTTTTGGTCCAGGAGTTGGATAGTCTCCAACTCTTCAACAAGAAATTGAGGTGGCGGCTTGCTCCAAGCTCTCAAAGATGTAACTACGACTGACTAGAGGATAGAGATATCAAACAGCTTCTAGGGCGAGGGTGTACGCCACATATCACCCACAGTGGTTTGATTCACTGTCGGGTTATAACTTACACAGCTAGGTACTGACGTAAATCTTATCACGCATCACCTTTAGCAGCTTTCCCTGGCAGCACGCAAGCTTCCCAATCATGACATGTAACCTCGAGGGTAAAAGGCGGTACCAACTGCCTGGGCTAGAAGGAGCCCGATACTGGAAAAGACGTAGGACTATCGAAGTCCGACTAGTGACTTATTATGCACAGACTGGTACCACGGAAACCATGAACCAGTTGTCTACGCAGGTCTACAGCCCTGTTGTTGGTGAGGCCCTTCGGGGCGCAACGTGATGGCTGCGTTTTAATCGGGCTTTGTAGAAAGTTCCGAATAGGCGTAATGAAAATATAAGGTTAGCATTCAAATAAATGTCCTAGTTACGCTTAGAAGAGAAATAGCAGTTGGACGGTCTCCAACGCTTTACAAAGGATTTAGGGTACGGCCTACTACCGTGCACTCGAAAATTATTACTAAGGCGTATGGGCACCTAGTGTATATGTATCTTAGGGCGTGGGTGGCCGCTTTCCTACTCCCAGTAGTAAAATCACCATCAGATTATGATCACACGGCTCGGTGCTGATTTAAATCCTACCACACATCACCTTCAGTGTCTATATCATTGTTTAACACTGTATGGTCAGACATATATCAGAACGTATAGAAATCTCCCGTGGTGAGAAATGCAGAAGCTTCCATTTTAGCCAAAGCTTATTTGAGGAACTAACAGTCTTAGGAATGCGACACAGACTAGCTAAACAAGTTGGATTTTTTGGGATTTTATTACATTGAGTCTTTTTGATTTGCCTGTTAACCCGCTATAGGGCAAGCTGCCCAGCTACTTTCATCTAAGCTAAAAATTATTAAAATTGCAGAGTGAAATTTGCATGGTTTGCCATCGAATGCACTTTACTAGAACGATATTAGTTCTTAAGATGAAAAAGTGAAGCTCCTGTGTCCTTTTATTATTAATCATTCTCTTTAAGAGATAAAAGCTGTATTCTCTGAAACTATAATTCTTGGTTGCTTAAAGCAGCAGGACGGTGGACATGGAAGTCGTAATCCGCTAAGGAGTGTGTAACCTGCCGAAGCAACTAGCCCTAAAAATGGATGGCGCTTAAGTTGTATACCTATACATTACCGCTAAAGCAGATGATTTATGTTCAATCTCGGTTGAATTAATAAACTTTGAAACTTTAGTGAGTAGGAGGGTACAATAGTGAGCATAGAAGTGTTTGGCGTAAGCCTGCATGGAGCTGCCATTGGTACAGATCTTGGTGGTGGTAGCAAATAATCGAATGAGACCTTGTAATTAGCGAAAGAACATAGGAAGGCATTGTATATAATATTTATCAAAGTTATTGACACAAAGTTTAATACAAACCGATTGCTGTAATTTGAAATAGAAATAACCAATCTTTCCAATAATAAAATTCCTTTGTCGCACTTAAAACTATATTCCCTTGATTAATTATCTCCATATCAAACCAAACTAAAGCAAAATACAATTTTGTCAAAAACAATTGAAATAAATGAAATGTCATTAGCATTAATCAACAAATAAAGTATAAACAGAAAGCCCTATTCCCCATAGATGTTTAAGCATATGCAAGTTATAACAAAGTTATGGATGTCTACCATGGTTTTGTTAAAGGTAAACATTAAACAACATTAATTATACGGAACCAGATAATACATCAAGACAAAAAACATAATAAACAGCAAGAGTAATGAAGCAACTAATAACAATTAATTATAACCAAACAAAAAAATAATCCAAAAATATAATTATAATGGATTTGATTTAATATTATTTGGAAATTAAATTCTGAATAAACTATTAATGAATATTAAAAATAATTTTTATTAATAATTACTATTATTATTATAATTCTTAAAAACAAAATAAAAAACAAAAAATAACTGACCAAAAACCTTATGCATGAATTAAACAGCGTTGCCACATTTACATATCAAGAGCAGCTTAAGGGGAATATTGCTATCCATTTTTAGGAAAGATAAATTTGTAAGAGCTGAAATAATATAGATAGTGCTAAGTTCATCATAAATAAATTCAAAGAAATTGTGATAAGCTCGCATTTTTGCTTGGAATTATTTGAACACTTTTGTTGTTGGTATGGATAATATAACTATTTTAGTATTGTAATTAATACTACTAAATACAATAAAAATAAGTATTATTAATTATTTAACTAAGCTCCCATAAATTTAAAATTTTAAATTTATCAAGAAATAACATGTGATAAAATTAATCAACTGCTAAATTAAAAGAATTCAATTTAACCACTCGAGTATTTAATAAGACTCTCTAACTTCTATACCACTTTGATACACAACAACTGTTGCAATTTTCAACAAACCTCAATAGAGAGTTGTACTAGTACTTTTGTTATTCATAGTTAAACTCATTAAACACTTGATTATGTATGTAAAAATTAACATGAGTACGAATACAAGCAACACTCACACACATAAGAACTTAACTCTTTAATGTACTTACATGCAAGCAACAGTGAGTTTATACACCAACATTCTTGAAGTACTGACAAAAATAGCATGGGGCTATCAGATTTCATATTGTATAATCATTTAGTTTGAAGGGAGTAAAATTCTATAGGGTATTTTTGTTTTTTGAGTGGTCATAACATTAAAATAAATTAAGAGAAAAAAAATAAAGTTTAGTTTTTTAAATTGATATGAAATTTATTTTTTGCAAAAAACAATTTACTGGCATTATAATTTAAATATGACTGTTGGTCTGCATGTTCAACGTATCACAATATGGTACGCTATATAGTCTGGAGGCGTGATTGCCTAGAAATGCGGTAACCTTTAATGGATTACGCTATCGCGAGATGCTAACAATTAAATTTTGGCTTATTATTGATGACGTGGATATAACTGACATGTGGTCTCAACAGGGCGGTGCCACATGTCACACAGCTAATGAAACGATCAATTTATTGCACCCCAAATTTCCCGATCGTTTACTTTCACGACAATCAGCAGTTAAGTGGCCAGCCAGATCATGTGTGTTAAGGACAAAGTCTGGACGTAGCCAATCAATTAGTATTCAACCTTAAGACTCAAAATCCTTGATGTGATTAACGAAATAAAACCGCGATTTCGCCAAAAAGCGCTTAAAAATTTGATGAAAGAATCGACATCTGTTAGCGAGGTCATGTTAGATATTTACCAGATATCATTTTTCATTCATAATTGCCGAACTTTTCTCTTCATAATACAATAAAAATTTTAATCATCCTAATCGAAATTTTTTGTTTTATTTTATTTTAGAAAACAAACTCCTAATTGAAAAACCCTTTACAATTTATTTATACAAAATTCATTTGATTTCCCTCAAATTCCAATTCTCGTTCCTGAAAATAGTTATTAAAAATTTAAACACAAAAATACCTCCGGGATGCAACAAAATCATCAAAACTTTATTACCACATTGGGCTGTACGTAATATTTTATTTATATTTAATTCTATTCTTCGTGTTGGTACATTTCCGGCATTATGAAAACTATCGGAAATAATAATGATTCCCAAACCAGTCAAAGATATAATACAGGTTACATCATACCGCTTAATAAGTTTGCTGCCTACCTTATCAAAACTCTTTGAAAGATTGTTCCTTGACCATCTATTACAGAATTTGGAACCTACTTCGTTCATTTACAATCACCAATTTGGTTTTAGAAAGCAACACAACACCACGGATCACATTCATTTGTCAGGGTATGTTAACAAGCGACAAAATTGCCGTATTTGAGCTTCTGAAAATCCTAGATAGATTGTTGACAAGCCCCTGCTAGTTCAATGTTTCGCCATGTGGTGCGCTATGTGATCTGGAGGCGTGATTGGCTAGAAATACCGTAACGGTCGCGAGTTGTTAACAATTCAATTTTGGCCTATTAGTGACGACGTGGATATCACTGACATGTGGTCTTAACACACAGCTAATGAAACGATCAATTTATTGTAAACCAAATTTTCCGATTGTATAATTTCACGACAATCAGCAGTTAAGTGGCCAGCCAGATCATGTGTGTTAAGAACAGAGTCTGTACGTAGCCAATCAATTAGAATTCAACCTTAAGACTCAAAGTCCTTGATGTGATTAACGAAATAGAACCGCCATTTCGCCAAAAATTTATTAAAATCTTTGATGAAAAAATCAACATCTGTCAGCGTGGTCATGATATCATTTTTCATTCATAATTGCCGAACTTCTCTCATTATAATACAATAAAAATTTGCTTCATCTTTAACGAAATTTTTTGTTATGTGCTTAGATTTTACGACGGGGCTAAAATTACTTTTATTTGGGTACGGTTTTCCGTCGACCGTGTCGTCAAATTTGGTTTGTGAATCAACCGGTTTCGGCTTTTTGCCATCTTCAGTGTTCTTTTCGTACTAGTTGCGGTCTATTGTCAGTTGTGTTTATATAGTTCGTCTTGTTCGTGTTTCCCTTCGTGTTATTGCGTTCGTCACTTTCTCTCTTTTTTGCCTGTATCTCTCCTTTTTCGTTTGCCTCTTTTTACCTAATTTGTCGCTCCCTTTTTCATTCGTCATTCTTCCTAACTAAAACCTTTTACGATCATACTTGCTGTCCGTTTGTGTTTATGTGTGAACCTATTGGGTTTTTTTCTTCTTTTCTTTTATGTGACATAATAATCTGTAATTGTACGTTTACGATGTTCTTTATTGCTCTGGTCTTGTGCACCTGCGAAACGTTTTTGTACTGGTGTAGTGTTTGTTTTCCTGTAAAAATGTTTCAACGGTTCAAATATTGTGTCCGAAGCAGTGTTTATTTGTTCATTTATTATTCGTCCGTCAAATGTTTTCTGTTTGTATATTTCCATGTTTTCTAATACATTTAGTCTCCTTCCTTTGTGCTGTGTATGAAGCAATTTAACCGTTGTTTTTATATGTCCTGGTGTACATTTGTTGTTAAATAAGTGGTTCGCAAATTTCGATTCTGGAGTTGATTTTAGTTCTCGAAATTTTTTGTTATAGTCTTTAATGTGTTCCCTAAATCTGGTCTTAATTGTTTGTCCTGTTTGCCCGATATAGCTATAATGGCATGTACAAGTTAATTTGTACACTCCTTGTTTGTCTAGTATATTTGTCTCGGTTGTTTTATTCCGTAGTATTCTGCCTAGGTTGTTTCCCGTTCTGAATGCGGTATCGATGTTGTTTTTTGCAAAGAATTTTGCCAGTTTGTATGTTGATTCTCCCACATATGTTAATGTAGTCCATTTTTTTCTTTCATTCCCCTGTTCTTTGTTCGTTCTAATTTGTTTCCTGAAGTTATCTACGAGGCGTTTTTTGTATCCGTTGTTTTCCGCTATGGTGTATATTGTTTCCATATCCCTCATATACATTTGCCGTGTTAGTGGCGTTCTCCCGAGTCCTGTTATTAACTGCCCGATTGTTGCGCTTTCGTATTGCTGGGGATGATTTAAGAGTTGTGTATTATCGTGTCCGTTGCTGTTGGTTTCCCGTTTATTTCACATTCGACTCTGTCCGAGATTATGTTCCTCTTGACCGTTAGGTACAGACAATTAACTCTCCCCTCCACTTCCCCTTCCATTGCAAATGCTATGTTCCTGTGTCTTCCATTCAAGTAATCTAGAATTTGTCCATCGTCATTTCCTTCTAGTATACATATGATGTAGTCGACATATCTTGCATAAAATATTACTCCGAAGTTGGTCCTTAATTCCCTTACGTATTCTACTCCTAAGTTCTGCATAAATACTTCCATGAGGGTGGGAGATGTTGGTTTTCCCATCTCTAGTCCTGTTATTTGTCTATATATATTATTGTTAAATTTATAGTAATCCTGTTCTAGTGTCGCTTTCAGTGTGCCTGTAAGTGGTATTGCCAGTTCCTTGTTTTCCGTTTTGTCTTCTACCGTCCTATGAACAATGTTCAATGTATCCATTACCGGAATTGATGAATACAAGTCCTTTACGTCAAAGGAGACCAGTTTTGTGCTCTCCATTGTTTTTACCATCTCCAGTTTATCAATCAGTTCTGTAGTGTTGGCTATTGTATGCCTATATTCCAGGTCTAAGGTGTCTTTTAGTATTGTTTTTATATATTTTGAAAGTTTGTAGCCTGGTGCAGATTTATAATGAATTATGGGTCTAATCGGTGTATTTGGTTTGTGTATTTTTGGTAGTGCTATCATAGATGGTGCGGATGGATTCATCATTGTCAATGTGTGTGATATACCCGGTCTTATCATATTTTAGAAAAAAAACTCCTGATTCAAAAACCCTTTACAATTTATGTTAACCAAATTCATTTGATTTGCCTCAAATTTCATTTCATTAATTTTTTTGTGTCAAAAGAATTAATTCAGTACATGAATAATGCGCGAATTAATTCAATAATTAATGATTTATTTACAGCTCTGGATATTAATAAATGAATAAATAATTAAAAATTAATAAATTTTAGAAACTTAGAAACTAAATTTATATCAAATTAATTAATTGAGATATTGAACGAAAATTAAATACAGTTGAAGTTTAGTTTTAATCAAATTTTAAATCACTTTTCATTCCGTCCATACTCTGCTGTGGTTGAAATAAAAATATCAAAATATTTATTATGGTATTAGTTTCTTAATAGAATTTAATTCCCGTACCGTAAAAAAATTACTATCCGCAAAATAACCATGAAACATGAAATAGTAATTTTACTAATTCTCTAGAGTAGAAGAACGAAGGATTGTAAAAAAATTGTTTTTGTTGTTTTTCGTTAAGTTGGTCGCTAACAAACAATGAATTTTAGTTGCTATAAAACTAAAACGGCAGCTTTACTTTATTCGTACATGTCAATTTTCAAAGAATTTTATCCAGTTGGTGTTTAATATTTTTTTAAAGATCATATAGCATGCTTTCACCAAACCGAAGTCACACATTTAGCGGAAAATAATTTGATATTGGCATGTCGGTTGTTATTGAGTGAGTTGCTGACGTAATAACTGCTGATACAGGAGTATGTAAGGAAATTGTATTTTGTATTCGTTCGTTTTTGGTAAAATTTCAGTTGATATGTTAATATTGTACCACCCTTTTTCTGTAAGTGGCATATTTTCATGTTTTATTTGCATAAAAACTATTTAATAAATAGTTGAGATTATTTTCCTTTCTTGTATGACTGTTGTTTTCCATCGGCTTTTGAATTGAAGTATGCATCACAATGAAATTAGCTGCAGTTGTGAAATGTTTATAATTTACTAAAAATCTTTAAAAATCAGCAAAACATGAATGAACTAAAAAAAAACAAACTGCAAAATTTGTATGTTATTCACAGCAATTATTAATTGCTTTTAATTCTGTTTTCGTATAATACGAGCGTACATCACAGAATAGTACTTATGGCTGTAGGATTGTTCCACGTAATTAAATATTTGCAGGGACATAATAAAAGAGTTAACCTAATACGTCAAAATTTTATTATCATACATACACGAAGGTTATAAAATCAAAACTCTTAATAAAAATTTTAGCCAAATAAAGACATATGAGAATAAACTCAAGTTACATTTGAATATACCTGAGTATAACTTCATACAATGGCAGACAGCAACCTATGCTGTCTGCTGGATGAAATTGAATTCGCAGAAGGCCTTTTTACAAATATCATAACCGACGTAGTTGGAGCAACAACTTTTACTATTCCTTTGGCAACAAAAAATTATGCAAATTGTCCTGGCTACATACAACCTCTTATATAGGAAAAAAGAAACTAAGAAGACAATGTTAATAGAGTCGATCAATAGGCTTAAAGGCCATTGCCAAAGAAATCTTCACATGGATAAAGAGTCCAATCTCCAAAAATATCTACGAACTAAGACGCAACGGAAAAGACGGGCTATAGTTTATGGAATGCCGTTAAAAATAAGCGCAGACCTATGGCGTACAATGCTCCTATAAGGCAAGAAACACAAAGCAAAAGGTTAAAGCCTTCGCAAGTCATTTAGAATTGTATTTTCTGTCAATAATACGAGGTCACGCATAAATCCCATTAAAATCGAAGACAATACAACGACCACTAAAATTCCCACTCTCGTTCCTGAAAATAGCTATTAAAAATTTAAGAACGAACATTAAGAACATTCGGCTGTACGTAATATTTTATTTATAATTAATTTTATTCTTCGTGTCGGTATATTTCCGGCATCATGAAAATTTTCGGAAATGATAATGATTCCCAAACTAGTTAAAGATATAATGCAGGTTGTATCATACCGCCCAATAAGTTTGCTGCCTACCTTAATATAACTCTTTAAAAGAGTTCATTCTCAATTACCAATTTGGTTTTAGAAAGCAACACAACACCACGAAACAAGTTCATTGGATAACAAATCTGATTAGAGAAGCTTTTGAGAAAAAACAGTATTGTAGGGCGCATTTTATTGATATATCTCAAGCATTTGACATGGTCCTGTCATGATGGCTTGCTATAAAAATTATAAGAGTTTTATCTACTAACGTCTACTTAGAAGTAACTTGGAAAAGATATCTTTTGTAATAAGATCTAAGACTGTCATTTCTTCCCAAAAAACGGTTTCCGCTGGAGCACCACTGGGAAGCATCCTAGGACCATTCCAATACATTTTGTTTACCGCAGACATGCCCATAAGTTCTTTCACACATACATCAAATTTTGCCGATAATCCAGCCTTAATAGGCTTTCACGAGAAACAAAAAGTTGCATCCACACGGCTCCAATCTCACATCAGTGATTTGGAAAAATAGGTATACAAATGGAAGAGACAAGTTAACGCCAGGAAATGTGTTCACATAACCTTTATCCTTAGGAGGAAATTTGGCTTCCTTTAACCATAAGCGGCGTAAGAATCCCAAAACATAATCATGTAAGGTACCTCGATATCCATCCCGATCGACGTCGTAGCCTATCACATAGCATCAAAATTAACCCAGCTAAAATTGAAAGCCGTGCAACCTCTCTAGCTTATTGGACCACTGAAAATATAGAGAAAAATTTACCCTTTACGTTAGAAACTGAATTTAGTGGAGTTGTTTTCTTAAGTTTTCTTGTGTTTATTCCTTACAACTATATAAGCATCACTGGCTGGAAAAATGAAATTAATCCCAATTGAGTCATCAGTAAGTAACAACAATAAAGTTACCATCGTGTTTATTTAGTGTGTACTGAAAGTAAATAAATCGTTTACCTTAATTTAAAGCTCTAAGGCACTGCGTTATTATTTTGCATAAGAGAACTCAACATAACAAAACGTTTATTAAAAGGAACACAACGAATTTTCTTCTTATCTACGAAGATATAACCGTTTTAAAATTTTAATTAAATTTTAATAGCTACAGATTCGCCTAAGTTTTTCCGAATCAATTTCGTCGCCAGTTTGAGCATTGTGACATCTCTATAAACACAGCAGCTTATATATATTACATGGTTTTTAAAATTATAAATCTAAATTTACTTTGGTTGTAAAAAAGTTTTGTACTCAAAATCTGCTATTAATAGCCCATGTATCCGCCCTTAGTTGCTATCACTTTTTAACCCTTTTCGGCATGCTGGTTATTAACTTCTGACAGGTTTCTTGCGGAACATCATACCAACCTTTTTTTTTTTTTTTTTTGTTTTTTTCCACAAGTCATCTTAATTTTTATTAACGTCCGAGGACAATCGTTTCTTCAAATCATTGCACAAGTTTTCGATCAGATTAAAATCGGCAGATGACTTCGAAACCATGTTTTTTACCATAGTCTATGAATGCTTGGGGTCGTTTACCTTTTGAAATACCCATTTAACTACATTTTCTCAATGGCATACAGAAGTATAACAGTCTGCAAAATATTCTTGTATCCTCCGCATTCATTGTGCAATCAATACCGTGTATGGGACCTACACCCTACCAAGAGAAACATTCCCACACCATGTTTAACTTTTTTAGGTGAATTTAACATGGAATTGCATACCTTTTAGGCGCCGAACAGTCTAAGTCTATTTTCAAATAAACTAATTTTAGTTTCATCACCCCAGAGTATATTTTTCCACTTTTTTGCCCCATCAGTCCCAGACCACACTAAATACTCCTTCGCAAAATTTATCCTCATAGAAATATTTTTTTTACTCGGAAGTGGAACTCCTCTGGCTAACCGCTCAGGTAGTTTAACCTCTTAACGATAACGCGAACTCTTTGGGGACTAACTTTGTTTTCAATTTCAGTGGAAATTGTTCTGAAAAAAGTGAATGGGTTTTTTTAGCCAACAATACGATGCGGTGGTCAGTGTCTGTGAAAGTTTTATGTGGTCCTCCACGTTTTTCTGAAATAAGTGTCTCTTTATAGCATTTTGTACGAAGTTCACTGATCGTCCTAAGCTTTTGGAAATTTTTTTTAAGGATTTTTCATTTCCTTTCAGTTGTTTCTCGAGGTCCTGTTCATCAAAGAAGCAGTGTGTATTTTGGCCAATTTTCTATGCGGACAGTTGCAATTATAATCAAGGAGTTTTATAGATACAGGGTGTCCGTCGAGAAGACATATTACCTTGTTTGTTTTTGGTTTTTGATTTAATGAAAGAGAATGGATCTTCTATTGATAAATGTTTTATTTAATAGCGGCAATTATGTATGGAATACAATATCAGATAAATGTCCCTCTCTGTTAGCCTCTCTAATGCGAAGCCTTTTGAATATAGTTTTCATTACATACTCACACATTTCACCAAGAGTATTTGGTTTGAGTTGCTAAATGTTTCTGGTTTGTTTGCATAAACCTTGCTTTTCGAATATCCCCACAAAAAGAAGGCCACCGTGGAGGCCAATTAACATCACTATTTCTTGAAATAACTTATTTTGGGAAGAGGACTCGCAGCAATTCCATTGTAATACTGACTGTATGTGATATGGCACCGTCTTGTTAATACCACATGTTAAACAAGCCCAAAGCTTGCAGTTGTGGGGTTAAAAAGTTTTCAATGTTTTCACGATATCGCTCCCCATTGACAGTTATCGTTACCCCGTTTTCATTTTCAAAGAAGTCAAGAGCAATGATTCCTCCTGACTAAATTTCACACTAGACTGTTACTTTAAATGAGTGCAGAGATAAATAATTTGAGGGTTTCCCATTCCCCAGAACTGTTAATTTACATATCCATTTAACTGAAAATTTGCCTCGTCACTCATTATGAGAATTTATAAAAATCGATGTTGATATGGATGAGGTGGCATATATACTTCAGCGGTTTTGTGGAAAAAGCTCTTCTGTCAACTGAATCTATTATGGAAATACATGCAAATCCTTTTGCAAAATAGTGGCCAAACTTGTTCTTTAAAGACCTAACTCCTGAGCACGGGGTCGAATTGAGGTTGATGGATTATTTTGAACAGTTTCTTGAGCAGCAGCAATGTTTTCAGCTGATCTTGCAGTACGTTTTGTTCCATGCTTGAGCCTTTCACCTACAGACCCTCTTTCTTCGAAATCATTCACCGCACAATAAATAGTGCGTCTTGAGAATATGTTGTTTCTACTTTCACGAAACTTGGTCATCGTCACAGTAATCGATGATTGATGTTGATAAAATGTTTTAACGATTAAAACACGTTGGTTGGTTTATGAAATATTTTTCAATAACAAATGTTTCACTTGTGTACTTCACGACTGCCAAACATGAACTATCAAGACTAATGTTTACCAAAATGGCGGCAAATCCTTATGCTAAGTTTAAGTTTTAAGAGAAAACAATTATCACTAACAGAGTAAATGAAATTACCTATTCTGTCTGTTAAAAAATTACACAATTTCTATGAAATCTTATGAAAACAAGACAAAGACAACATGATTTAATAAAATTCTAGGAAATAAATAAAAAAACTGGAAAAAAAACATTTAACACTAGTAAGAAGTCATACAACCAAATAGGCGCCTACACAGAATACTGATAGCAACAAGTGTATGAGATGATGTTGAACTAGAGATTTCTTGTATATAAGAGAAGAGCTTAAAACACAATATATAAGCGCCATCTGCTGGGCATTGGTCAGTGCAAATATTCTCTCGTAAAGACAAAGGTAACAAAGCAGCTGTTAGGCGTTAAAGTGGTACAGTTACCAACCGGTTTGTGTGTTAAAAAGTCATGTTATTTTTGTTTAGTTTTGCTAGACATTTCATCATGCAAATACTTACGCGTGAACAACGTATACAAATCGTCCAATTTTATTACGAAAATTCTGTGAAGTATGTGTTTCATAAATCTCGCTCAACTTATGGTCAATCGAGTTTCCGAGTGTACTATTCGCAACACCATAATTCATTTTGAGACCCAGCATTCATTATTGGATAATACTCGACGGAAGAGACTACGTCCAGTATGCAGTGAAGAAAATATAAAGTACATGAAGACCATGGATAGTCAATTTGGCGCCGTTCGCAGCAACTCGGACTGACGTACGGAACAACTTGGCGCATTTTACGTCTATATCTTAAATTGAAAGTATACAAAATACAGCTTGTGCAAGAACTAAAGCCGTTCGAGCTTCCCAAGCAACTTCGCTTTATGGGCTCTTAAAAAGAAAATCGAACATTTTCGCAGCATATTTTGTACAGGAATGAGGCTCATTTCTGGCTCAATAGGTATCTAAACAAACAAAATTTTCGCATTTGGAACGAAGAGTAACCTAAAGGGATTCAAGAATTGCCACTACATCCAGAAAAAAACAACGGTTTGGTGTAGTTTGTAGGCCGATGGAATCATCGGTACATATTTCTTCAGAAATGATGCCGGTGAGAACATAACCGTCAATGGTAACCATTATCGTGCCATAATAACCCACTATTTGATGCCTGAAATTGAACTCGTGAACTCGGAGACATTTGGGTTCAACAAGACGGGGCCACTTCCAACACAACACATGGATTTATTGGGAGAAGACTTCGGTGAGCAAATAATTTCACCTTTTTGGCCAGTCGATTGGCCACCAAAATCGTGTGATATCACACCATTAGATTTTTTTGCTTGTGGATATAAGTAAGTCTAAAGTTAATCGGGACAATCCCGCTTCGATTCAGGTTTTGAAGCACAACATCAAGGGTGTCTTTCGGTAGTTACCACTCAAAATGGTCGAACGAGTCATCGAAAATTGGACTCAACGGATGCATAATCTGAGACGTAGCCGCGACCAGCATTTGAAAGACATAATCTTTAAAAAATAAATGCCAAAAAATGTTCTTCCAAATGATAATAAACATTCCCCATTATATTTTTTTTTAAGAAGTATTTAAGTATTTAAAGAAGTAGAAAACCTCGAAATGAATTACTCAATAATATTAACGAGTGTATGCCATATTTTAAAAAAAAGTTTAAATACATTACATTTGAAAAATGTAACAAGTTTTATAACTTCATATTATTTTATAACTGGAACTAAAAATTTTATATCATCAATAGAATATTTTGTTGTTGTTTTTTTTGCTAATTTTGGAATATTTAATTTCGAATAATAGTTATAGTTAAGTTGTTGCTTAAAATATGGATTATTTTTTATTATTTATGAGGTATTTAAATGTATTTTATTTTAATCCAATTCAATCAACCAAATGAGATCAAAAGACTAAAACAGACAAATAGGAAAATCTGGTTTAGGGATTGTGGATAATTGTATTTAAATTGGCTTATAGACTAAATTATTTATACCACAGCCTGTAATATTTAGTTTAACTTAAGATAAAAAGCAACAGCAAAATAACACAACCACTTTTTTTTATTTCATGACAAAGATGAATCTGTAAAACGATTTAACTTTCATATTTCGACAAATAATTTTGGAAAACAAAGTTTTCAGGAATAAAAATATTACTCACACAATATGCTACCTCAAGTGTTGCTATTTTCCTTAAAGAAAACTATAAATAATTGCCATTAAAAATGCTCGTATTACTTATTGACTAATACGTCATCATGGAATGGCAATCATCAGAGGCATATTTTTGATAACACAATATTGTTTTTTTTTTTAATTCTAAATAATTTATAGACACAATCAGTAAAATACCTTCGCTTCAGCAAGAAATATTATGACGGTAGATAACACATGCAATACACAAGCTTAAATTTTAATTTGTTTAAAATATTTTTTCTCATATTAATATCTTGGTATTCGATATTTGTAGCTTAACCAATAATAAAAAGCATTAATGTTGTTGATTCTACTCATTTTTGTAAATTTATTTAGTTTCCATTTCTTACACTTTGGCTATACTAGATATTTACCTACACTCTCTTCCTAGCTATGTATGCGCTTTAGCATACGCTACTCACTGTTATTCTGGAAAAATGCAAACCATTCAATTTCTTGCTTAAGCATCTTTCAGACGACATATTAATTTTACAATTAACTTGTCAGTTTGAATAAACAAATGTAAATTCACATCTCTGTCAAAATTGTTAATTTACATGGGAATTATAATTTAAGCTTTCAGGCTGCATATATAAATATATCTGGCATATCTGCTACCATATGTTTTGTCAGATCAAGATAGAACATGATATAATGAAAATTTTTTTCAGAAGGCTTTTTCAATTGATTTACAGGACTTGTATATATTTTGCGGAGTGAGATTTGTTAATTCATATGTAAAAACTATGTTTACTTATAACAAGCTCTGACAAATATCATGCCTTCAAATAACACAGTCGTACATATTGTTCAGTTCATTGCTTTCAATAAACGTTTTGCTATATTGAGTTCTTTTATTGCAAAATAATAATACAACACTTTAGAGTTTTAAATTAAATTAAACGATTTATTTATATTCAATACACACAAAATAAACACGATGGTAGTAACTTCATCACTGCAACGCCTTAAAATATGCTTTATTATTTTGATGGCTTTTCCCAACAATGTCTCTTGAACTTGAATTGTTTTCATTTACCCAGCAGTTAGTGTTTAAATATCTGTTTTAAGCGGTTCTCGCATATACAAATATATTTTAATTTAACATCATACCATACAGTTGTTAATATCATTCAGTTTAGGCGTCTATTTGGCTGCATGTGTAGTTTTTGTCTTGTGTTAATTACTTTTGTTTAGCTTATTTCGTGGAATTTCTTAAAAGCATGTTTTGCTGTCTTGTGTGTATAAGATTTCTTAAAACACTATGCAGTTTATAAAACACACAATAGGTTATTTTGTTTACTTTTTTACTAATAACTATATTTTTTGTTGTAAACTTATTTTCGTAATATTATTATATCAAGGTATTTTAATATTTTTAAAAAAATAAAGAGAAAAAGTAATTAAGTTTTGTTAATCTTTTTACTTAAAACATTTTTTATTTTATTGAAATTTTAATATTATTTTATTAACTGCAGCACATTGTGAGATTTTCAGGTGACAGTAAAAAATATATTTTACTTCTCATCAAAAGTTTTTATTTCAACATATTTCCCCTTTTTTCATTTCATATTCACCACACACTTTTCTAAACGAAACCACTACTTCTTTATTCAGCACAAGTAATAAAAATTATGCAGCGCTAATACTGCTGTCTTAATTTTCTACAAATAACAAAAAAAAAAAAAATCGTACATCGTAGAGGAGAAAAATAAAGTTGTATAAAAGCATAGAAACGGAGAAAGGAACAGACCTTTTGTCTTATTCGTGCAAAATCTTATGTAATAATTTTGTTATTAAACACAAAATGTAACCAAAAGCAACTCCTACCAGTTATCATCTCGTGTCGTGATTTATTATTAAATTTACTTGATCTATGGTTTGTAATGTTAACAACTACACTAGTTATTTTATTAAGACCCTCAATCCAGCAAACACGTGTCAGAATTAATCCTTTTTGAAGGAATTTTTATTTATAATTAAATAAAATTTTAAACTGAACCTTAAAATATGTTAAATCATCAATTATGAAGCCCAAATAAAAATAACAAATTTTAAATATATTAAAATTATTTTTATGGTTTTCGTTTGTATTTAACTTACTTGACCTTGAAATAAGAAAAATTTATTTTTCGTGTTTAGAAAAATATACTGCCCACAGTGAACCATTTTTACGAGAAGGCGGCCAAAAGTCATTTTTTCTTATACAAGGACTCCCCCCGGGGGCACATAAATATGGTCTTTATAGAATTCCACTATCTAGACACAGTGCAACGGGGGAAAAAGGGAGCCCACTACCCTGAAGACAGGCAGGGAGTCAACTGGAAACTCCACTTTATTTCCACGGGGATCAGTGTGCCCCAGAGTTCATTATTTGTCTTTTTAGACATTTAATAGTTCTCTGGCTGATCATTGAGGTTGGCCCCTATATGGGAGTAACGTGGTGGTTGTGGTTTCGCGGCCCCATAACAGTATAATTGTTATTATGGTGGCCAGGATCATCTCACTGATAATGACACGCAAAGTGAATGATCCAGTCCAGTGAGCATGCTAGACATGTGTTCTGGACAGGAGTTGGAAAGTCTCCAACTCTTTAGCAAGGTGTGATGATTTGCAGCTCTGCTCTGAAATCATTAAAGTTGCAACTAGAAGGTTTCTGTTGCATAGAATTATAGCTTCGGCTTTCTAGGACGAGCATGACGTTCCAAATCATACAGTGGTTAGATCCACCATCTGATTAAAGCTTCATGGCCAGGTGCGGATGTAAATCGAATCACACAGTTATACAAAGACTTTTAAACGAAACAAACTTTGTATAATGGCGTGGTTTGTTGGCTATTAGCATAAGAAAACTCAATTGTGTTGGATTGATTTTTGATTTTTAGAAATTAATTTTTTTAGAGGTTCAAATTTTTTCTAAATTCTCTTACTTAATCGAGCATAACTTCTAAAGTTCGTTTAGGAATGTAAAAGCATCAGCACTCTGTCATAGCTCCAAATATTTCCTGTATGTCTATACACCATTATATACCCGGCACAGTCCGACACCAGAACATCTTTTTTGGCAAAAGTTCGAAAAATTTTAGCAAAATGGAATTTAAAAAAATTTTTTCTTCTCTGCTATTTTGTAAGCATTTTATTTATTTTTCAAATCACCTTTATGAGAGACGTTGATTAGATGAATATGCGTATTTTTACAAAAAAAAACAAACATTTTTAGTCAATTTTAAAGTCATGGACAGTTGGTCACAAAAATATTTTGCCTACTTAAAATAACATAAATTGATATGACTTAAGTCACAAAAGTACTTTGCTTTTTGAATTGATTTGCACTGATTGTAAAATAGTTTTTTTTTTTCAAATTGTTAAATTGCTTGGTTTTGGGCATTAAAAACAAACCATTGATATTTCTCCAATGGTCTTACAGGTGAAAATACAAAATCAAAAACGATCCGAAAAATAAACAGTGAAATTAAAGACTTTCAACCAGTAATATTTACTGTTGATGATACAATTTTTTAAATGTATCTAACAATGATTGATAGAAAAGTTGCACAAGCTTTAACTGATACAAAGCATGATTAAGCTGCATTATATGCAAAAAGACATCAAGTCAATTAAGCTATTCAGTTCCAGAAGATGACACTTTTAAGTCAGCATACGAATTCGGATTGTCCCCTCTTAATACTAGAATACGTTGATTTGGATTTTGGTTCGTTAGGCGAAACAGTGCGAAAAAATAAGGGAAATGAAGAAAAAAGAAACCAAAAAAACATAAAACAAATTCAAGAAAAATATTTAGATTAAGGCCTAATCATCGATCAGCCAAAACAAGAGAAGGGGAACACAAATGATAGAAACACTGCAAAAAGATTTTTTTAAGATCCAGAAACTTTAACATCTATCACAGGAATAGATTTGGTACTAATAAGGAAATTTAGTATTATTTTAAAAGTTCTAACATGTACGGCTGCCGTTATGTCACGGAACTATCCAGGCATACAAGACATCAAGTTTTAATGCCTTAAACCAGTAAGTTCAAGTTGCTCTACAGGCAATACTTAGGAGATGTCAACTAGTGCGCCCTATTCCATATTAATGCCATCTATCGGGTTTTCCAAGATATAATTTGTTTTTCATTTGTAACAACACCAGCAACATGATAGTTTTGACGTTTAGTTATTTAAAGCATTGGTGGCAATTGTTACAGTGATGATGAAAATGGTAGTTGTGTTAAACTTACCTTTATCTACGTGATATTTTCGTCGTCCTTCTGAGACCGCTATTAATAATATGGTCAATAACTTTCAGTCGACAGGCTTGATACAAAATGTGCGAACACCATCGCGTGTTTGACCGGGTCGTTCAACTGAAAACATCGCGGCTGTGAGCCGCAATGTTGAAGCACATTAAAATTTGTCTATTCCTCAACGTTCTTAACAATTGGGGTTATCCAAAACAATCACATGGTAAATTTTGCGTAAGGATTTGACTTTAAAGCTTCACAATGTTTAACTGGTGCAAGAATTGAAGCCGACCGACCATCCACATTGCCATAGATTCGCTCAATTCATTCAGGAGCAACCGGCTGGTTGTTCTGAAAAAATTATTTTTTCACACGAAGCCCACTTTCACTTGTCAGGGTATGTCAACAAGCCAAATTGTCTCATTTAGGCTTCTGGAGACGTGATTGGGCCTTTTTTTTCGAAGATGAGGCTGGAAATGCAGTAGAGGTCAATGGATCACGCTATCGCGAGATACTAACAAATCAATTTTAGCCTATTATTGACGACGTGGATATCTATGGCATGGCGTAACAACAAGACGGTGCCACATGTCACACAGCCAATGAAACGATAAATTTATTACAAACCAAATTTCCTGACCGCCTAATTTTACGACAATCAGCAGTTAAGAGGCAAGTCAGATCGTATAATTTAACACCACTGGATTATTTTCTGTTGGGCTTTGTTAAGGACAGAGTCTATACGGATCCAATCGAATCGATGTCAGCCTTAAAACTCAAAATCCGTGATGTAGTTAATGAAATAAGACCGCCATTTTGCTAAAAAGTAATTAAAAACTTTGATGAAAGAATCAATATCTGTCAGCATGATCATGGTGGGCATTTGCCAGATATCATTTTTAATTCACAATCGGCAAAGTTTTCTCTTCGTAATACAATATAAATTTGATTTGTCTTAATTTAAATTTTTTGTTTTATTATATTTTAGACCCCAAACTTCTTGTTGAAAAACCCTTTGCAAATTAGGAAAGTTACGTTTCTTAAAAAGGACACATTTCTTAAAGAGAAACAAAATCAATACGAAAATAAATAATATTAAAAACATTTATTAGGGTAGTTAAATTAAGAATCGATAAGCTAAATTATCGTTTTAAAAGGTCACTGGTAAATATGCCGAAAATGCTATTTTTTTAAAAAACTTACTGCAATTAATTGTTATTATTTAACAAACTTTATGTAAGAATAGAATTATTTTTTAAGTTGTTTAGTAGCAAAATTTTTAGCCCACTCCGGAGGCAAAATTAAAGATTTGTCGTCTATATAATAACTATAAAGATCACAAACTTTTGACGAATTAGTATATGAAAACCACACAGTGTCTTTCATTTTTCACACAACTAACCACAAAAAGATAATTTAAATAATAAAATTATATCGATTTACAATACGATAAATAAGTAACTTATAACTTATATTCTCTTTTAAAGTTTACATTCTGTATTAATAAAATAAAACTTCACACTGAAAATTCATACAAAACAAAAAAAAAATTATATAAAAATAACGCATTCACTATAATTTCATTTAATGAAAAACGTGATTTTTATTGATTTTTGTATAATTTTAAAAACAATATTATTCACTACAGTCTATGCATTTATTACATTTATTTATACATGGAGAAAAACTATTAAAAATGTTGAAATAAAATTTATGACAAATAGGAAAAATGGATAAAATATTTATTTTTAATTTCAAAAGCAACGCGAGTTTAAATATGTTTGTGAAATACATTTATGTAGTGATAAAGATATAAAAATAAAATTGAAAAAAAGAATTATTAATGAAGTGGTTAACCGTATGAAAATATTTTTACAGCAACAATTTTTTACTTCAGTATAACTTCAGTATATATATTTTTTGCAAAGTATGATTAATATTAATACGAAATAGTGTATACGTCATATATAGTATTGTTACGGATGCGTGTTGCATAAGTTTTTAAACAAAATAATTAAGTAATAATGTAAACAACTGGGTATGTTGTTTACTAACTGCGTAGTTTGCTAAGAAAAATTATGCATGCAGGACAACAGCAACAACTATTTTAAAATAAATTTTATCAAGAAACTTTAACAGCATAAGAAAGAAAAAAACAAAAATTCACACAGAGCAACAGGTGCCTATACATTGACTGAATAACATTGTAACGACACGTTTACGCTGGTTGCTGGGATAGCCACAGCGGAGGCCAGGGTAGCTGCAATTTTTATTTACTACCTTCTTGTTCCGTGGAAGGAATGACACTCAATGCTTTATAAACGTTATAAAACTTATCACCAAGTTTATTTAGTCAACTCTTGCCATATAGATGGTTGATAGTGGACGGTCGGGAATCGTAGCCGACGAACGGGGGGTCAACTCGCTGAGGCGATGGGTAGTGGCAATAACATCAGCAGTAGTACATGCGGCAGGGGCACAGGCAGAAGCAGTAAAAACGGCTGCGGCAGTAGTGGCAGAGGCGGCAGCGGTAAAGACGGCTGTGGCACAGGCGGCAGCGGCACTGGCGGCAGTACCTGATAGTGGTACGATCGCCAGCGGTACAGGCGGTAGCGGTAAAGACGGCTGCAGCACAGGCAGCAGCGGTAAAGGTAGCTGTACCTAGTAACGGTACTGGCGCCAGCGGTACAGGCGGCAGCGGCACTCGCGGCAGGAGTACAGGTGGCAGCGGTAAAGATGGCGGCGGCACAGCCGGCTGCGGCGGTAGGCTAAACACTACAACTAGTGGCAGCGATCGACCCCCCGGGGGCACATATATGGTCTTAATGGAGATATGTAGACCTGTGCAAGTGGGAGAAAAAGGGAGCCCAGTCCCCTGAAGTCAGCAGGGGTACAACTGGAAACTCCACTTTATTTCTACGGGAATCACTGACCCGCAGAGTTTCGTTATTTGTCTCTTTAGACACTTAACTGTTCTCTGGCTGATTATTGAGGTTGGCCCTTTATGGGAGTATCGTGGTGGTTGTGGTTTCGCAGCCCCATATCAGTCTATGGTTCTATGGTGGCCGGGTTCATCCTACCTGGTGAAATGTTGGAGTTGGAAAGTCTCCAACTCTTAAGCAAGGATTGATGATTTGCAGCCCTTCTCTGGAATCATCAAAGTTGCAACTAGAAAGTTCTGTTGCATAGAATGATAGCTTCGGCTTCCTAGGACAAGCATGACATTTCTGATTAAGGCTTCATGGCCAGGCGCAGATGTAAATCTAATCACACAGTAGCAGCGATTGTGGGGAATTCTTGGCCGTGTTAAATAACACTGAAGGAATATAAAATTCCGCAACAGCATCAGTCGAACGATCAAGTCAATCCCCGGTAGAAAATAAACTTCCACTAATTGCAGCTGCACTGTCGATATGAGATTATTGCGGAATATAAAATTCTTTCAAAAGTTCTCTTATCGGCAGACGGGCTGTCTGCGGACAAGAAGTTATTGCGGAATATAAAATTCCTCCAAAACTCTTCTTACAATCTACAGGCGATCTACTTGCTATCTGCTGATAAGAAGTTATTGCGGAGTGTAAAACTCATCTGCAGGCGATCTGCTTGCCAATTTGCTCTAGTTTCATAAAATGTTCCCCTTATATCCTTGTGCGTGTGTACACACATTCACACACACACGTTATTTGCCATAGTTGAATGACAACTATCAGCGGTGAGTTTTGATCTGCATAACAGCTGATCGCGTTGATGATCTGTTTGTTCCTGAGTGACAGGTGGCACTCCGACGTTCCCGACCGTTAATTTAAATCTTATAAATGTAATTTAATATAATAATAATAATACAATATAATTGATAAATAATATAATACTAGACATTTGTCTTAAATTAAAGAATGAATTCAACATCGTGTAATAATAATAATAAAGATAATAACAATAAGTATAATAATAATGGTAATTAATTTTCAAAAAAATAATAATAACATAAAAACAAAGTAATGAAGTAGTAATATGGTGTAGGTGAAAACGAGGTACGACTTTCACCGTTACAACATAACAACAACAAAATGTGAAACAAATGGACTAGAAGATTCTTAAGTTTTCAAGACCTCTTATTGACAAACATAAAAGGCAGCGTCTAAGTGGATAGTTAGCCAGTTAACACATAAACCTCGTCTTTACGACTTGCATCTTTAGTAAATTGTCGTATACTGTTAACTTTGTGTGTAGTTGAAGTAAACTTGTGAAGTAGTTGTTATTAGTTTAAAAACACTAAAAACTGGTGTTATTTATTTTGCAATAAAGAACTCAACAACAACAAAATGTTTATTAAAGGTGAAAACTTAACAATATAAATACATACCGGAATAACTCGGAATATTAAATACTGATCCTGAAAATAATCGATAGCAACACACAACAGAAGCTATGTTATCATAATGGTCGTATGATATCAATTAAAGAGTTTCGCTGTAAATGGCTTTTTTTTTTTTTATCAGAAGCAAATGGGCGGGGCAATCAATTTTAATTCCATTTTTTTCTTGCCACAAAACTTTTTAAAATTATTTGTTATTTTGTTTGCAGCTTTATATCATTTATAGAATTTAGCACTATATCTCTATGCAGGACTGCTCTAAATTCATTTGTACAAATTTTTTAATTAAAAACTTAGTTACTTTTTATTCGATCTGAGAGCTTAGGGAGAAAAAGTTTTACATTTTGTAACTAAGGTTTTTTACCAGCTGTATAGCATATTGTACCTCTTTATAGGTAGCCATATATGGTCTAGTACAATATATATTGCCAATGAAGCTGTAAGAAATTTATGACCTTGTGGCGATATCCGAGCACCAATTTGTGCTTAATAAGAACTATTTTGGATTAAATATGTTCAATATGCCCAAATGGTGCAATTAGTTATAAATCTGGCATACATAGTGATACATTGTAGCCGCATTCATTTTTCGACTACCACAGCCTTTAAGTTGAGTCCACATTTCTTTGCTTCAATTGACCTCTATCTTATAAAATCAGTTTCAAAATTTGTATTATTTTATTTCAAATTTATTTATTTAAAAACTTTAAATAATTTAAGTAAAAAATGGAAACTATTGATTTAAAATTTTATAATTAGGAAAGCATTATTGAAAATATAGAAGCAAATGTTTATTTCTAACGTTGATTTCTTTATTTTCTTCATACCGCTTTTAGCTTAGATTAATATCAAATTGCACACTTTCTAACTTAAGGATATTAAAACAAGAAGTTTGTTTTTTTTTAATAAAACATTTATATTAAGATGATTCAAATATTTATTATACTATCTCTTCGTAGTTATGAATGAGAAATGATTACTGGCAAATATCCATCACAACCATGCTGACAGATGTCAATTCTATTATCAAAGTTTTTAATAATTTTTTGGCAAAATGGCGGTCCTATTTTTTTAATAAAATCCTTAGAGCTAAAATCGATTCGATTGGCTCCGTATAGATTCTGTCCTTAACATAGTCAAACAAAAATAATCCAGTGGTGTTAAATGACACGATCTGGGTGGCCACTTATTGCTGATTGCCGTGAAATTATGCGATCGGGAAATTTGGTTTGCAATAAATGGATCACTCCACTGGCTGTGTAATATCTGGCACCATCCTGTTGAAACCACATGTTCCTGATATCTACGTCCTCAATAATAGGCTAAAATTGAGTTGTCAGCATTTTGCGATATGGATCACGCCTTTTCAGCCTCATCTTCTAAAAAGCGGCGAAATCATGCCTCCAGACCATACAGCATATAAAGTCTTCGCAATAATCGCTCTAGAATTTTCAGAAGCCAAAATGTGGAAATTTGGTTATTGGCATACGCTAACAAGTGAAGATAGGGTTCGTCTGAAAAAATGATTTTTTCAGAAAAACCAGCCGGTTGTTCCTGAATGAATTAAGCGAATCTGCGGCGATGTAAATGGTCGGTCGGGTTCAATTCCTGTAAAAGTTGAAACTTGTACGGGTGCAAAGTCAAATTCTTACGCAAAATTCGCCATGTGGTGGTTTTGCATAACCCCAGTTCATACTCCAATACTGTGAACAACCCGGTCTAATACGCGTTGGTGCTTGTACATTTTATATCGAGACCAAATTCTTAATTGCGTTATCGGAAGGACGTTTAGGTTGTCTGAAAATATCACGAATTTTACGAAATGTAACTTTAACAGAACCACCATTCATAGTGGATTTCAATGCGATTTTCGTGCAAAATTAAATTCTTTGTAACAATTGCCAATGCATCTGCTACGAATATCGCAAAAAACTACATGCGAAAATTATCATAAAGTCACAATTGAAAAACCCGATATATATAATTTTTGGGAATTTTATCTCTAGTTTCACTAAACAACCTATTTACTGTGTTAGTATACTTATATGCCATCTTATATTTATTGGTATCAAATATTTTTAATTTTTCTATTCTTTCGGTTAAATCAGGTATAAGAGTTTTTCTACTATTATTAAATTTGTTAATCAAATCAGTTTATAAATTTCTAATCTTTTTTTTAACCTAGATATGGATTTCTGGTCATCTATTGTTACAATCCTTTTTATCAAATTATCGAGCGGCACCTTTAGGAAACGAAAACGTGTATAAACACCAAACTTCTATTAGAATTTATTTAATTTTTCATTTATTGATTGATTTGTTAAATTGTTTACAAACTTCTGAAAATGCCACCCAATATTGTGGCGAAATATTGAGTACAAAAAAAACATTGTATATTAAGGACCTTGTGCTTACTTATAAAATATTAAAAAGGTCAAATAACTATAATTATTATTAATAAATTTTTTTTCGAAACTATTTTTATATTAAAGTTTAATATAGGATTTTTTTAAATGAGAGTTTTTAATTTCTTTTATTGCATATTATCATGAAAACCCTCTTAACATTGATTTTATTATTCTGTGATATGTACTCAAATATATGCATGGTTTAATATAAAATAATTTCACTACTCTCGTATAGCTGTTATTATCCGCAAAGCAAACAGAAATACTAAACGGTCATTATATTTCTCAAAGCCTTTCATTACATTTTCTTAATTTCAGTTTTAAAACATTAACATTTTTATTTAAATTGGATATGACTGTTTTTGTATTATTTTTGCTATTCATTTAATGCCATTAAAAGTCAACATATCATTTGAAAAATGCATTTAGTATTTGTTGATATCAAACAGCAAGAGCAACAGCGAAAAATAAAAACTTCCAAACAAAAAAAAAAAAAAAAACAATACAAAACTAAATTCAACAAAAGAAAAAAAAGTTTACAAAAATTTGTATCAGTGACACATAAAATTGTTACAATTTTCTAAATATGAGATTGTAAATATTTACATTACAACATGCACTTATACTTTGATTCTCTGCATACAAATAGACAGAAAGTTCGTAATGGAATAATTGTTCATTTATTTGTTGAAGTCTTCTAGTCGTTGTATTTATATTTGTTGCATATACTTTTAAAGGCACTTATTTATACTGCAGCGCATTACATTAAAGGCACTTCAATTTCTCGTTGCTACTTATAACACAAAAGAGCAAAATGTCGCTATTGATTTAATAATATAGTAATTTATGAAAACTATATATTTATAAATCTTTTTAAAGAATTATAATTTTCTTCCCTTTTCAGTATATTAATAATGTTATTTTAAAATAAAATTTATAAAACTGTTTAATGGAAATACAGTTTTTTCCTGTAGCTACTTCACTCATCGCTCAATTTAAATCATCAGGGAACCTTTAACTACGTAAAAGAATGAAATACACGCTTAAACTGTAATAAAAGGTTTTTCTACAAGAAGTTTGTTGTCTAAAACAAAATAAAACAAAAAACTTAGATTAAGATGATTTAAATTTTTACTATATTACGAAGAGAAATAAAAAAAAGATCTGGCAAATGTCCACAATGATCGCGCTGATAGATGTCAATTATTTCATCACTTTTTTGGCGGTCTTAATTGGGTAATCACATCACGAATTTTGAGTTTTAAACCTGAAATCGATTCGATTGGCTCCGTATAGACTCTGCCCTTAACATAGCCCCCCAAAAAATAATCCAGTGGTGTTAAATCCCACGATGTGGCTGGCGACTTAATTGCTGATTGTTATGAAATTATACGATCTGGAAATTTGGTTTACAATAAGTTTATCGTTTCATTGGCTGTGTGTATAGGACGGTGCCACAGCCCTATTGAAACTACACGCCAGTAATTTTCACGTTGTCAATAATATGTAAAAATTGACCTATTAGCATCTCGCGATTTCTTGACCCATTGACTGTTACCACATTTCCAGCCTAATCGATTCTACCCAATCACTCCTTCAGATCACATCCCGCACTATATATAGACACGTTGAGCATTCAAAGGCTTTTAAATAATTGCTCGTCAATAATAGGCAAAAACTGAGTTGTTAGTATCAGATAGTGTGATCTGTTAACTGTTATCGCATTTCCACTAACATCTTCGAAAAAAAAACATCCCAATTACGGCTCCAGGCCACATAGCGCATTAGACAGTGACACGTTGAGCATGCAAGTGCTTTTAAATAATCGTTCAAGAATTTTGAGGAGCCCAAATTCTGCAATTTTGCTTGTTGACATACTCTGACATGTGAAAATGGGCTTCGTCTGAAAATATGATTTTTTCAGAAAAACCAGCCGGTTGTTCCTAAATGAATTGAGTGAATTTGCGGCAATGTGAATGGTCGTTTGTCTTGAATTTAACAACCAAATTCTTAATAGCGGTCCCAAAATGAAGATTCTTAATAGCGTTATCAGAATGATGTTTATGTTGTTCGAAAATATCCCGAATTTTACGATATGTAACCTTAAAGAACCGTCATTTTCATAGTGGATTTTAGTTACTTTAATGCGATTTTCGTACGAAATTGAATTCATTGTTACAATTGCCACGTCTACTATGAATACATGAAAAAACTGAACATCAAAACTATCATGGCGTTGGTGTTGCCACAATTGAATCGGATTAGTGGACTCTTTGGCCAACTCTTTAATAAATGCAAGCACACGTCTAGCCTTATTAGCGGTCATGTGAATATGAGATATGAAAATTAATTTTGTGTTCATCAGAATTTCCAAATTTAATTTAAGATCTTACCTACCAATTGCAAGTGATGTTTCTGTTGAACGTTAAAACTATATATCAAGTTTTTGGCAATAAATTATTAAAATGATAAATTAAAACGTGAACAGGCACATCACACGAAACTCTTAATTTATGTGTCCAATTTGTACTTGGCAATTTATTTATTTAGACCATCTGTCACACATATTTTTTTAACAAACATTTATTCTTTTTAAACATATTTATTTTCGCAATCATCATGACAATGCTTAAAAATTTTAATAAGAACACACTTAAGGCTGTTGCAAATTTTGAACAAACTTTAACTTATTATTAAAAAAAAAACCAAAATCATAAAAAATTGTGTGCTTTTATGGAAATATCACAAAGTGTATAAATGGCCAAAGAACTATACATATAAAAAATAAATACTGTAGTGGTTATTGACAGTAAATATATTTCTAAGCTAAAGTAACAATAAATGAGAATTTTACAATTTATAACAGCTGCATTAATTCACAATGTAAATATAGCTGTAAGGAAGAGGTTAAATTTTGTTTAATATACATAGGTAAAGGCAGAAATATGAATATAATTTAAAGGGAAAGATTTTGGTGAAAGCATATAGCAAGGTTATTAATTAAACTGTAAAAGGCTCAAAGCTATATAAGAGACTAATATAAAACCTGATGTTTCCATTGTTACCTATAATCAAATGAAGATTACGAAACATAAAAACACTACAAGGTTAAAGTTTAATAATTATGTCAGGTAGGGACTTTGCAGGGTTCTATGAGGCTATTGGCAAAAAGAATTTATATATTTTAAATTAGTTACCTTAACTGGTTTCTGATAGGTTATAAAATGAAAATCTTGTCATTCTCTCATATATAACAATCGTCCAGTAACACTTTAACAAGACCATCAGCTTAAAGATATCTTTCCTTATTGTTCTAACTGTATCTAAGACTCGGCTACATTTAAAGGTAAAGACCTTTTAGTTGGCAATACTTTAAACTGGCGGTTCTTTTGTCAGATGTCACGCACTTCATCCTTAGTTCAGTTCGGCACTTCAATGTAAATACCCTAACACCTGAATCCCCCTCTCTAAAGGTTAAACCTAAAATATTTTTCCTAACTGCAGGCATCTATGGCAGAACCAGCCGTAGCCAGGCTACCCATCTCATCTTTATTTATAAAAATAAGTCGGGTTTTCCTTCCTCACGTTATAAATTCAGAACGCACCAACCGGTTTCCACGGTTTTCTATTGGTTGGAAAGGTCTCGGGCTTCGTAAGGTTTATAGCAAAAAAAATTCAAGAAAAATTTCAAGAGAAAAGCAGGAAAAACAGGGAAAATCATTTTTCACATACAGCGCCATCTCTAATAGATAGCATGTACTGCAACGGCACTAGTAGATAGTGTGTGAGTATCCTCACGAAAATAAGTACGTTCGACACGTAAATAATCGATGAAATATACATTGAAGGATTGATTCTGATTGTGGATCAATGCTAAACTATTGCAAACAAGCTACTGATTGAAGTAAGAATGATTGCACCAAATCGATCGATGCACGATGCATTCATCCAAGAATTTAATCGAGAGCTGCAATACAATGTTGATACATTGCAGGAACTCGTTCGAAATAATGTGCCGAACATGTGAATGAACAGCAAAAACAAGTATACGAAACAGGGAAAACATTTGTCAATTCATTGATTTTGGCCACTATTCGATCAAGATTTGATTTAGCTTTGGCGTTAGCATCATCTGGAATTGCGGCAACTCTTCTAGATAGCAGTCGTACTGTACATTCTGCGCTTAAGTTGCCACTCAATTTAAATACAATTGATACTCCAACATGCAATATTTCCCGATCCAGTGCAATGGGAAAATTGTTGAGAATGAGTGCAAGCTCATTGTTCGGAATGAGTGCATAATGGCACATAGGAAATTACTTGAAGCACTTAACTTCACACAGACGTTGTCAGTAATTCTCCGTGCAACGCCTGCAGATGAATTGAATGCTTGCCTAAAGGCATCACCTTTGTGGAATAACGTAAAAACATTATCGCTAACCGCTAATATGAGAGTGCAATTTCAAAATGATCAAAGTGCTGCAGAATTTTCCAGACAATTGTTAGCTGTTGAAAATGAAAAAGTTCCAGTTGATGCGACAGCTGGATTAATTACTCTTACCAACGACTTTTTCCGATTTGTAGACTCTCAATTAGCTCTTATTGAAAATGTTTACGCAAACATTAGTGAAAATGATCAAAATTTTGCTTGGTTAAGTCAACGAGCAATTCTCGCCGCAAAGAATAATGATTTACACGCAATGAATTTCACCATTTAGTCAAAAATCGATGGCGAATTGTTGACATACAAATCCGTTGTTTCGATAACAAATCCCAATGATGCAGTAGTTTATCCAACGGAGTTATTAAACTCTCTGGAGGTACCAGGATTTCCAGCACATAACATTGGTTCAGTTATTATGATATTGCGTAATTTGAATCCACCGCGACTTTGCAACGGTACTCGACTTGCGGTGAAAAGATTTATGTCGAATATGATTGAGGCAACCATTTTTAACGAAAAGAACGCAGGTGAAAATGTATGTATTCTTCAAATACCAATGATTTCGACTGATCTTCCTTTGGATTCACTTTAATTTTTTACTTAAAGAAGTTTAACTAAATTCTACTTAATTTTTGTTATCGAAATGAATTCATTACTGTTGTGCAATAAAATAAAATTTTTGCTTTTCAAATATAAAACAAAAAAAATAATTTTTCTTCATCTTTTAATCCCCAAACAAAATGTTACAAAAAATGAAGCCATCTGGTGGCGAAATGGAGTTCGCCGGGTTTGCTAGCTATTTATAAAAAACACACTGCTGTACTACTAGCCAAACTGGGGTGATATTACCTTAGCAACCCTACCTAAGTATATAAATTATGACCGCAGGAAGGTATCAGAATGTCACGACAAATTCTTAGCAGGTTAAATTTTATTGCTTTCAATAGCCAGAATTTAGGCCCTAAACTCCGTCCCACAGGTTATCTTAAATCAGTAGTATATACCTTTATGGTCTAATAGTATTTGTTTAATATGCCAATAAAATATGATAAATTTTCTGAAATCTGGAAGGATTTTTTTATTACTCCTATTTCTAAATCAGGAAACATGTCTAAAGTTCCAAATTACCGTGGTATTGCAAAATTAATTACTATACCGAAATTATGTGAAAAAATTATTAACATCAAATTTGATAACCCATTATCAACATGAATTTCGAAAGAGAGGCTCTAAGATGACAGATCATTTTTCATTTACATTTTTCAACAATTATGCATCGTGAGTTTTTACATAAACAACAAACTGCCGTGATATATACTGAATTTTGCAAGGCATTTGATAAAGTCAACCATATCCTCCTAATAAAAAAAGTGAAATTAATTGGTTTTACCGATTTAAGTAACAAATGTTTTTACTCTTGCCTAACAAATAGAAAACAAATGGTTCATTTTAATAACACCTGCTCTAGATGTATATAGGTTCTATCTGGGCTACCACAGGGAAACTAGTTTGGTCCGCTTCTTTTTTTTTTTGTTATTAATTAGTTAATTTTGATGTATGACGACGACGTAAAAGTTTGGCTTAGTTACACTCAAGTAACTGACCAGCAAAACGCCCAAGGTGACCTTAACCCGCTTCACAACTGGTGTAAAATATATGTTATGAAGCAGAAGTTAAAGAAATGAAAATTTATGTGCTTTGCTATAAACAAACCGATAACTGTATGCTATTTTATCGATGACCATCATCTGGAAGAAGTTGACAATATATTAGATCTTGGATTGTTACTTGACTCCAAACTCAATTTTATTTCACATTTAAATTTGAAAAAAAAAACAAAGCTAATAAAGCTATGATGATCCATACCTTGCCAAAAGCCTTCATATGTCGCTTATCAGCCCTATCCTGGAGTATGGACCCATAATTTAGGAACCTATATAAAAAAAAACATTAGATGTTCTCGAATCTGTTCAAAAATAGTTCTTGCATTTTTGCTTCCATGGTTTGAACTTTAACCAATCGGACTTACCAGCCTCTTCAGCCAGACTATCTTTTATTAAGCTATCTACTCTAAGGAGCCGTAGAATATTTTTTAACCTTTCGTAAGTAGTGGCGATACTCATTTACTTATTAACAGAATTACTTTATATCAATGTTCTACCTTTAGCAGTAGAATTCTATACCTTTAGCTTTAGAATTCTATCGGGCTAATTTTGCTAAAGAGAACTCTTTTAGGAGAATTTGTGCAGATTTTAATAAATATTATTATAAGTTCATTGATTTAAATTAATAATTTAATAATTAGAAATAACATATAGTTTAGCTAAAAAATTTATTGTGTCTATTTACCAACATTTTTTTTTTTTTTGTAATATTTTTTATTGTATATGTTTACTAAGTTTAATATATAAGCAAATTTTTATGCTGTACTTTAATTAAAATATCTGCCAGAATGTTAATTTCCGTAGATAATTAATTAAAAAAAAGCAGAGACATAACCTTTATAACCTCATTTAAGTTAAATTCTTTTAAATTACCGCCCAGAGAGAAGCAATATCCTCAAAGACCTATCCAACGAAAATTGTGCCCCTGTAAGCTAGTAGGTATACTAGCTTGTCAAAATGGGGGTTGTGGGTTCGATTCCCAACGAAGACCTTGGTTTTTTTCACTACAAAAATAAAAATTGACTGTCGGTGGGGCTGCTCAGCGATGAAGGCATAATCACTGGTCGCCGTTGCTGTCATTTTACAGCAGTTAATTTCCGACTATCCTTCTACTTTCACCTCCTATTTCATCTCTTCTCTATCCCTTTCCTAAATAATATAGCACGGTACTTGACTAAATATGCATTGTTGCCTGAAGTGCTATTTCTATTGTGGTATAAAGTATTCAATAGAAACTCTCAAGCTTGAAGATTCCCAATCTAAGATCCTATCATTATCATCAATTGTAGATTCAAGCCTTCATGTGCAAGCAATCTAGCCGCACCCCTAGCGGGTCTAATTACTAAATAGAGTGCTATGGGATAGAATACAATATAGCATTAGAACAATCACACACAATTGTCTTGTATGCAAATGGGTTAATGTCGAATATGTGTTATCCATTTGAAAGATATCCTTCGTTCTCGGATTTTGTTAGATGTTGTGGGGATAGCTGTGTAAAATATTGCCATCAGTAGTGATACGAATATCTACTTATGTCGTCCTCCTTTTAGACTTTTTATAGGCAATCATATGACCTAAAGGATACTAAAATTTTTACATAGTTCATAACGATAATATGGCCTTATAAATACTAAAATATTTACACCTCTACTTCACCAATGCATATTTCGTATTTTAGTATCTTCTAGGCCATATTATGGTATCGCTTATAAAATACCTATAACGATGGAGGATATCATTATAGAATTTGAGGAGAAAATATTCGTACTGGTGAAATATATGGTGAAATATGTAAGAATTTTAGCATCATGTAGGGCTTATTATTGTTATACAAAGTCCAAAAATAGGATGACATTATAGAATTGTGGAAGCAAATATTCGTATCACGACTGATAGCAATATCTTTAATAGCTGTGTGCACAACAAATAACAAAATCCGCGAACGAAGGACATACTTCAAATAGATAACACCCATTTGACATTAGCCAATTTGCAGACCAAAGAACTTTAAAAAGGTTTTAAAATTAAAAATATAAAATTAAATTGTCGACAATATATTTATCAATTTTAATGACCAAGGAACTACGAAATTAAATATTAATCCTTAGACGTAAAATTACTTAAAAATGCAGAAAACATTAGAAACGTCATTGAGTTTTTAAGAACTTGAACTATGTTTTGTGAAAACTTTACTTTCACATTTTACCAGAAACATATTGACTATTGATTGACCATAACGAAAATGTCACAAAATAACTTCTGCAGCAATATACTTTCAAACATGTTTTGATATGTTTTCAATTCTAATATTCACATGCCTTTTAGGACATGTAGTTGAACAAAATCAATACAGTCAACCAAACCAAACAGTTTTAAATTAGTGAAAGCGAAAATATTTCCATTTTATTTAGACTAGAAAGTCAATTTTATTTTTAAGTATGTTTTGCGCGAGCAATGTTTGTATGATTTAGCAAAATTTCACAAATACCTTAGAAACGTTTGAATTAAAAGCAAAATGGAAATGATATTGAACAACAAAGAATAACATTTACCCTATAATTATTTTTTTCTTTTATTCATTAAAAATATTTTTGCAAATGGTTTTTTGCTAAATATTTTGTTAAAAAAACAAAAACTTTCAGTATATTTTTATCCAAATTTAAATGAAGGATGTTCTAATTTCTGCCATGATTTCGTAAGATCAGTAAATATTCAGTTAAGCTAAATTTATATGGATCAGTTTATCTTAAAGCCACCATTAAGTAGCATTTGATGTAAACTTATACAATTATTTTAATTCGGTATTCCCATTGTCAATATTTCCATTGTTCCGCATTTTGTAGGACGTTGTTGCTGCCTTGAAATTGTTTCGAGTTTATCGTTGCTCTTTTAGGTATTCAATAAAAAAATTTTTAGTATAACGAAAATATGAAATAGAATAGTTAAAACCGAAAAAATTATATTAACAAATTCCCAGAAATAGTTGCTATCAATCTTGCCCGAAAACTTAAAGTCAATATTTCTAATGATTCACGGTGGTTGGAAAACGTTTAATTTTGGAAATAATTCGGTAGTTCATGAATTACTGAAGATACTCTTAAGAACTTTCACAGAGGCCAAAGAAGAAAAAAATGCAGCGATCGGCCCCCTCGGGTAAATGGGGGCTTCTCTGATTATGCCCCAAAATTAGGTACCTCGAAGCAAATGTCATACAAAGTTTATTTATTACTCAAATGTTAAATTTTCTGAATTAAGTAGAACTTAAAAATATCTACAAAAAATGGGCATGCCTGTTATGTTGTAAGTTACCTCTTGGGTGTATTCTTGATAAAATTTATAATAAAAGAGCAGTAAGTTTGGCTCTGATAGCGTATTTTGTTAAAAAGTTATAAGTCTCTGACTTGAGAAAATGTAAAAACTGCCCTCTTTTGGTGTAAAACTGACAAACGGAACATTACAATAAAATTTCATTAGGACAGCATGAGCTACCAAATTATATCCAAAAGCAAAATAAAACCTTTTCAATCCGCAATACTTTGCCAGAAGAATTCTTACAATTAATACACAAAATGGTTTTAGAGAACGTTGGTAAACATTTGTGACAGAGTTAAATGCTTTTACTTCACCAAATATAACTTATGATGGTTAACAAAAATGTATTTGAAATATATGTTGCATGACAGAATTCTTTTTACAGTTTTGGCGAACCTTATATTTAAAAGTAGGAAATGCAGGATACTGTAGATTCAAGCAAATGTGCAGTTTCAAAATCAAGTAAACCCTAAGCTGTCACACATAGAAGAGAGTTCTTGCTGAAAATTTCTCAAAATGGAAAAGCCATTTTTTTATTACTTACGAGAAAGAGTATAGCTTCAACAAGATATATAAGCAGCAAGCTTTTCTTTTCTCCAGGAAACTAAAACTTTACTAGAGAAGCGTCAAACTTATTTATAGTTTTAGTTACTTCATTTTCTGATATGAGAAAAATGTACAATTTTTGAGTTTTTAAATATTTTGTTCAAGAGAAAAGTTCAGCAATTATGTGTAAAAAATTATATCTGGCAAATGTCCACCAAGACTACACTGACAGATGTTTGTGATCGGGTTCATTGGCTGTGTGACATGTGGCACATTCCTGCTAAAACCACATGTCAGTGACATCCACAACGTCCAAACTTAAATTGTTACCACTCAAAATTAAGTTGTTACCATCTCATGATAGCATGATCCATTGACCATTACCCCATTTCCAGCAGTAATTGCTCTAGGATTTCCAGAATGGTCGGTCGACTTCAGTTCCTGCACCAGTTGAACCTTGTAAGGCTTCAAAGTTAAATCCTTACGCAAAATTTGCCATATGGTGGTTTTGTGTAACCCCAATTGTTGAGAACTTCTAATCAATGTTGACATTTTTTTTTTTAAGAGAAGTAGCACTCAGGTAACAACAAATCCTATTTAGTCAAGTACCGTGCTACATTCTTTAGGAAGGGGATACGAAATAGATGAAAAAAGTGGTGAAAGTATAAGGATAGTCGGAAATTGACTGCCGTATATAAGACAGCACAGCGACCAGTGACTATGCCTTCATCTACAGTCAATTTTTATTTTTGTAGTAAAAAAAACCAAGGTCTTCGTTGGGAATCGAACCCACAACCCCCATATTTACAAGCTAGCACACTACCTACTAGCCTACAGGGGCACCAAATTTGGATCTACTTTAACACTATGGCTCACATCTGCGATGTTTTCAGTTAAACGACCCGGTCGAAAACGTGTTAGTGTTCGCATATTTACTAACCACCAAATTATCCTTATGCAAATTTCGCTATGTGGTGTATTTGGATAACCCCAACTGTTGAGAACGTCGAGGAATTGACAACTTTGGATCTGTTTCAACACGGCTGCGATATTTTCAGTTGAACGACCTTTTCGAACACGTGTTAGTGTTCGGGCAAATTTATCGACCAAATTCTTAATAGCGTCTCAGAAGGACGATTATGTTGTCCGAAAGTATTACGAAATGTGATTTCAACAAAACCACCATAATCGTAGTAGAATTTAATGCACTTTTCGTGCGAAATCGAATCCATTATAACAATTGCCAATGCATTAACTACGAATACGTCTAACAACTAAAAAAACTATCATGTTGTTGGTGTTGCCACAATCAAAAAACAAAAACTTCTTGTTGAAAAACGATAGCTTAAATTCATTTTCATTTAAATTCTGAAATATTTAATTAAAAAATAAAATTATTTACAAGTTGTTGAATACATTTTCGGAAAACAGGAAAAACTATACACCACCCGATTCTAATAATCTTTTTCTCGATCGCCACATCTATCATTCTTTGCATTTATTTGATTTAGATTTCCTACGTTATAGACAGTATTTATTTAAACGATTAATTTGATAAAAAAGAATAATACGAGTATTCAAAATCGATCAATATTAATATGGTTAAAGCCTTTTTTCGTTGTTCTCTTTCTAAATCATCACACATATTTGTTATTACTCGTATTTTCTGCTAAACCTTGGCTTAGCTACGAATGCAGTTTTCTTCACAGCATTATAGATGCTGGTTTACTGATTGCTATAAAGTAACTTTGCCTTGTAATTTTACTTTTATTTTGCTAAATTATTAGTTAATTTTTTACGACATTTGTGACGGTGAAGTCTTCTATATTAAGAAATAATTTTCCTTATTTCTTGGCAAGTAAAACTTCTGTGAAAACTAAATGATAAACTTATATTTTATTACCATGCTATAGTAAATCAAATCAACAATAATCATATGAATTTTTTTCTAACCCATGTTCTCTTGCATATAACGCCACGACTTTAAAAATTCATTTCTTCTGTGATGTTTTACGGCACAAAATTCTAATTTTGGTATTTGCACTCTTTTAGTGGTCCTTTTTGTTGTTGTTGTTATTCTTCTTGCCAGTTTTTGGTATTCGATAATCTTTTTCACTGCTGAATTTGCTGTTTTGGGTTTTTATAGAGAATTTAAGCATTTTGGTTTGGTTAATTAGCATAACATTTGTTATTGGCGTGTGCAGCAAATGGTTAAAGTGTTTTCAGTTTTGCTTTTTCCTCAAATCAGGCTTGTTTGCAAATTTTCGTTAAACCAGTCTAAATTGTTTTTTAAAAGTTTAAGGAATTTTGGTTGTGTGTATTTAAGTTCTTTTTTGCTAAATAGCATAAAAGCGAAAGTCTTATTTTTTTTTAAAGCAAATCAATGGTTATGAATTAAGGTTTAAGTTGAGTTCAGAGTTGAGATGGAGTTATAACTATGTCGATGGTTTGAGGAATAAAGGTAAGCATGTTAACCACGTAATAATGCTGAATGCTTGGCAACCACAACATAACAAAACTTAATATATTTTATTTTTAAAATTAATAACTAATTTTTTGGACAGATTATTTAAAATTAATAATTATTTAATTTTTATATTCGTTATTTATATTTTTTTTGTGTTAGTTTTTCTTTGATGAAAACAAATAAAAACAACGCTTATAGAAAGTAATGTAGTTTTGGATGGACCTAAGTAACCTTAATATTGTTCTGTTTTTCTCTTTGTTAGTTATCACACAGATTTGCCTTTGCTTTCTATCAGCCATCAATTTAGTGCTAAATGAAATGTATTTATTTTACTACACTTTTTTGTTTTTATCACAGTATCGTACTGATCGTTGTAATGCAAGTATGGGTGAGGAATTCCTTCGCTATGTTAGTTACTTCATACCTTAATACATTCTGATTTAATAAAAATTTTTACCAGGGACTGGGCAAATTATGGAAAATTTTTAAAACCCGTATAGAATATTTTTAAAACTAAAACTACATTTTTACAATGAATAGTTGTTAATCTTTAAATGAGAATAATTCATTAACTGCAGATGTTTTTAAATCTAAGGAAAAATCCGAAAACGTAGGTGTCACAAAAATATTTATATCCAAGATGTTCTATTTGGTTACCCTATTGCATTGATGGTAAAACTTTTCCAAAGCTCAAGTTTTAAACTAATCCTCAAATACCTGTCTGAATCACAACTGGAACTTTTAAAAATGTTTATTCTCTTCCGCCGCTAAGAGTATGTGGTTAAAATATATTGTTACGTATATCCCTTATGTTGTACTGAGTTCTTTTATTACATTGAATAACAATAACAAAAAATTATATGTGATGATATTTTATTAATTTTGTTATGCCGTTATTTAAATCTGATTGCAGCAATAATGTTGCCAACTATAGAGGTGTTGCTAAACTTACCCCTATGCCTAAAAGTTTTTGGTTCCTGCTAAGCATGGTTTTATAAGGTGTTGTTGAAGTGGTTGAACAATATTTTGGAATAAACAACGCTAGTCAATTGGGAATTTGTTTAACGAGAGTAAACGGCTTTAGTAAGGCATTTGATAAGTTCAACCACAAACGTATGATAAGGAAACTTGATCATGCAATTTACTTATTTGGATTAATTCATATCTAACGTGCCGCAAGGCAGCCATTTGGATTCTGTATTATTTTCCTTGTTTATTAATCTACACAAAGGCATTAGATAGGCAAACGTTCTATTATAAGCAAACGATGTGAAGATACTTCTCTACGGAGCTTAGTGAACCATATGTCACAAAACATCTTTATACTTCTCTTGTCAGACCTATTCAGTGCAAGAGCAGTTCTTAATATTTTGTCGTCGAAGCTTACAAGGTTATTCCTTAATTTTACCATCCTACAACAGTAGACTTGCTTTAATAAAACTGCCGATCCTAAAAAGCCGAAGAATGTTAAATGTCGCCTTTGTTTTAAATTGAATAAAAGGGAATGTCTGCTTAGATTTTTTAGTTAGCAGTATTTCATTTGAGGTTCCATTTCGTCCTATTCGCTAGTTTAATCTTTTGGTAATTATTCGGATCAAATTATGCCAGCTGTGAACCGTTTTTAAGAACTTTTACTGAGTTTAATAGCGATGCCGCTAAATATTATCTACTTTTATATATGAATAACTAAATTTAAGTTTTATGTACTATTATTGTGTTAATGCTTATAAGGATTTTGAAACCATGGACTCGATATAAATAAATGTAACTTAAAATTACAATATACTTAAATTTTATATGTTATATCGATTTCTACCCATAATAATAATAATAATTAACATAATAATTTTTTATAAATATCTCTTATTCTTTTTTACGGTCTTTTTAAATTAAATAAATAATATATATTTTTTCTTTTCGATATTTCGCTTTCCTTCATTTTTTTCCTGAAGCTTTCCATAGGAAAGCGTAAAAAAGAATAAGTGATATTTATTAAAGTTAAAAAAGGTTGATTAAAAAACTACAAAAATTATCACATAATAATTTTTAAATTTTCCGAGATATATTTTATATTATAATGCTTTTACATTAATAAAAAAATATAAATGAATAACAAAACAAACATAAAATTTATGGCACTTTTATTTCAATTATGATGAAAGCGATTGGTATTTCTATGCATGCTTTTCACTATTTAGTTGCTTCATGTCAGTCTTCATATAATTTACAAATTACAATTACAATTTACTTAAGAGATTAAATGTCTATAAAATCATGTTATAGTTATCATAGAATTTGTCGATTTAATAAAAAGAATTGTGTCGTTAAAAAGAATTTTAATAATTTTCGTACTGTAGGGAAAAGTTTGTTTCTTTTCTTGTGTTGTATTTTTATAAAAAAACTCGCAAGGAGTTCGCACTTATGCGATGGGTTTCGCGTACTGTTATCGCAGGCATTTGGTTAGTATATATTAAGTTCACAGGTTAAAACAAAGATTAAAATATGTTATTTTTGTTGTTTTTGTATTAATTGCTACTTAATTGCTGCTTTAAATATTTTGTGCCCTTAAACTGTTGAAGAAACAATTTGTGTATTTGAGATGTAATACCCTGTTTATTAAAAAAAAATTATTTAAAAATTTCATTTAAACACTTTAAACATTTTTCTGCTGGCGTCTGCTAGCATAAAATAAATGACTTTATAAAGCATGGAAAAATACCAATAAAATCTCTTTTAAACAATGTTCTTATTTAGACAATAACAAAGTTGCCCCTTCTTTTCTTATTTTAGTTTAAATTAACCATCAAATTAGCTTAATGAAATTGTATTAATTATCTTGATTGTATGACCTCAAATTCATTAGGCATAAGATGAAAGAAGATTAACAGGGCTGATAAAAATAAAGAACAGTTCATAGAAAATCCACTGTACACATTACAAAAACAATTAAGTCAGAAGAACCGCTTTGTTTCCTAATTTAACAATTATAACTATTTAATACAATAGCAAAAGTAATAGTGCCAGGATGTCATAGTAAATTTAAGAATTAATAACAAAAGATAATTATCTTATAATTGAAACACTTGCAGATAATCACATCAACACATTAAAAGGAAATAAACCCTTAAAGTAGTTATAAGCTGAAATGTAATTAAGACTTATGGGGGCATAGACCTCGTGACGTAACTAGCAGATGAATTATAATTATTTTTCATTTTCATAATACATATAATATTTATTAAACCGTCTATGTAACGTTTTAAAAGATTTTACGTTGCTCAACTTGCATGATTGTTATGGGTTTCTCTTACCAAAAAATTTGTTTTCTAAAACAACATAAAACAAAAAATTTAGATTAAGATGATCAAATTTTTATTGCATTATAAAGAGAAAACTTCGACAATTTTTAATGAAAAATGATATCTGACAAATGTCCACCACGACCACGCTGACCGATGTCAATTTTTTTTTTATTGTTTTATTTGCAATCTATTTTATTTTATTTTACAATTAAAATAATAAGCAAATTTCATGACTTTTAAATAACATATATTGTGTTTTCCTTAAAACTCAGAAAAAAAAGAAAAGAAAATGTTCTATTGTAATTTAAGTAGGATTTGACAAATTAGAATTTTTCTATTTTCGGAAGGGAAGGTCAAGAACATGAAGCCATTTAAGTCTCTGGATTTCATTGCTGTCATCTAACAGGTTTATTGCTAACACATTGGAATAATTACTTAGTCTATTAAGGTGTCTTTCACTGAAGTCATTGATCTCATCTTTTGCCATTAAAATTCGAAGATCTCGGTGTAAGTTTTTGTTGCTGATAAGCCATGCGGCATTTGTTAAAAGTCTAACTGTTTTTGACTGGTATCTCTGTAATATCTCAACATTCGAATTACTTGCCGTCCCCCAAAGTTGGATGCCGTATGTCCATATAGGTTTTAGTATTGTGTGATATAAGAGAACCTTATTTTCCAAGCTTAGGTTTGATCTTGGGCCGAATAACCAGAACATTTTTCTGGTTTTGAATTTAAGATGCTCACGTTTCTTTTTGACATGCTCCTTCCAAGTAAGTCTTCGATCGAGATGAAGGCAGTATCGCAACTCGGTATAGCTATGCCATTTAAATAAACAGGAGAGCAATCATTTTTCCTTAGCGTAAATGTAACATGAACGGACTTTGTGTTATTAACTTTAATATTCCATTTTTGAAGCCAATCTTGAAGAAGATTCAATTGACTTTGTAGCATCTCGGAAGCTATTAACGGTGATTCGTTGGAGGCTAATAAAGCAGTATCGTCTGCATATGTAGCAGTAGTTATATTTTCAACTGTTGGCATATCTGCTGTAAAAATTGTGTATAATACTGGACCCAGGACAATACCCTGTGGAATACCCGCGTTAATACATCCAAAACTTGAATAATTATCATTTATGCTCACAAAGAAGGACCTGCCTTAAATATATGTTTTTAGTATCAAATAAAATGGCGCTGAGATAAGGTTTTTCAATTTATACAGAAGGCCACTATGCCAGACTCTGGCAGAAGCCTGTTGAACATCTAAAAATACAGCAGAACAATACAGTTTTCTTTCTAAGGCGGATGAAATATTGTTGACAATCCTATGACACTGTTCTGATAATCCATGTTTGTGCCTAAACCCGAACTAGTAATCGGGTATAATATTTTGTTTTTTCAAGATTGACATTAATCTCTTTAAAAAGAGCCTTTCAAAAATTTTTGAAAAACTTGACAACGAACTGATTGGTCTATAGGATGCAACATTATTATCGGGTTTGCCAGGTTTTACTACCATTTTTATTTTCGCATATTTCCATTGCGAAGAAGTAGAACTTGTGATATTTGTGTTTGAAGTAGGAAAATATTTTTTTCGTATACGTGCTTTGCATAGAATTGGGTGAAATCTGAAACCTATTTTGATTTAGTTTTCGAAAACTAGTTCCGGTTCTAGAGATAAAGTTGAAATTTAGAAAACTAGAAATCATTACGTTAAATCTTTTAATTAGATCGTATAAATATCAGACTTTAATTAGTCTGCAGTATTTTTTCTATTCATGAAAATAGTCAGAAAACGGCAGCAAAATATTTTATTTTTTCTTTACAATAACCATTTTTACCCACAAGCTGTAAAAGCGACATTAAGCGACGGGCGATCACACAAGTTTCAACTAAAAATTTTTATCACTTGCCCGTCAGCCATCACAGTCAGATTGACTAACCATATTTTATTCCATAACCACATATTTAAAAAAAAAATATAGTTATTTTTTAGAACGTGATTATTAAAGAAATATTCTCGTATTCAAAAATAATAATATAAATTTTTCCTACAACATTAAATCGTTCATTTTCAATTATTTTTCATTTTAATAAACAATTTATAAATTTCATTTCATTCTTAAGCCAAATTTTACAGTCGATTTTTTATACATATTGTAAGCTAACACAAACACACTAACCAAGAACAAAATTAGACAAAACATTTACTTTTTAGTAATTAATTTAAAGCACTAGGTCAATTTTAATAAAAAATGTTAAAAAACTTTTATTTTTTATTAATTTTTCGATATTTCGCCACACCGTTGGTTGGCATCATCAGGAAAAACAAAAATAATAATAAACAAACAAATTGAAAAAATTTTTTGATTAACAAATCCAAAATAATCAAAAAATTTTTTTTCAAAAAACAAAACAAACAAAAAACAATAAAAAACGACAAATTGAAAAAAAATATATAAATCGATAACTTATATACCAGTCTTGTCTGAAAGAATAGAGAATTCAAAAATTTATGATACAAATAAATACAAAATGGCATATAAGAATAAAAACACATTAAATAGGTTGTTTAGTAAAACTAAGGATAAAATTCAAAAATTAAATATGTCCAATGTAGTGTACAAAATTCCTTGTAACGGTAATGATAAGGAGGATTGTAATAAGGTTTATGTAGGCACAACAAAAAATAAATTGAAAACTAGAATCGCAGGACATAGGTCAGACCAGAAATACAGGAATAATATTAGTTTACCAAAAACAGCATTATCTTCGCATTGCTCTAAAGTTAATCACTATCCTAATTTTGAAAATGTTTCAATTTTAAATTTAGAAAATAATTATAAACGTCGTTATATGTTAGAAATGTTACAAATAATTAAAGTACCATTAACGAAAAGAATAAATTTTAAAGCAGATACGGAGAATGTTGCACAAAATTATAGATATTTAGTGCATAAAATTATAAAACAAAACTCTGTATCTGCATAATATTAATAATTAATACTTTAATTTTTTGTTACGTTTGGTTCATTAAATTTATGTTTTAAAATATATGTGTAAAATACTATTGTTTTGTAAATGTGTTATGTATTTTCAAAATTGTTTTTCATTTAAAAAATTTTTTAGTATTGAAAATTTGTTTGTATGTATGTAAAACAAAAAATTTTTCAATTTGTCGTTTTTTATTGTTTTTTGTTTGTTTTGTTTTTTGAAAAAAAATTTTTTGATTATTTTGGATTTGTTAATCAAAAAATTTTTTCAATTTGTTTGTTTATTATTATTTTTGTTTTTCCTGATGATGCCAACCAACGGTGTGGCGAAATATCGAAAAATTAATAAAAAATAAAAGTTTTTTAACATTTTTTATTAAAATTGACCTAGTGCTTTAAATTAATTACTAAAAAATATTAAAAAAGGTCAAAAAAAAAATTATAACTATTATATACAAAACATTTACCTTAATTTTATGGCTTATTATCTTTAATATCCAGCTTTAGTAGGCCTTTAACCCAAACTCTCTGTAAAAATACTCCACATTTTTGTATACTATTGTGTCTTCTTTGTGATAAATATAAAATTATAACGTTTTAATAACAATGGATTGAAATATATTTCTATAAGTATTATGAGCCTGTATTTTAATAACAAAATAAACCAGCAAATGATTTGTTTAGAAACACATGTATTATTTAGATTGTGGGTGTTGAATTCCATGCAATAGTGTACATGAACCAATTATAAGATATCAAGCAAATAGCTTTTACAGCTTCCCTAACTTATTTTTGAAATGCAATAAAACAAAGATGAACTTTTTAACTTAACAACTATCATCTGGGTTAATATTTTAAATATACTGTGACCGCCACCTCTAGTTCGAATATAGTCTAATTTGGATGTCCAATTTTCAATGATTTTTTTTTTAAATATGTGGCCGCATATCGACAGAAATACGGCAAATGTTTTCCTCAGATACATCAATCGTTTCAGGCTTAGCGGCGTAGATTAGCGACTTCACTTATCCTACTATCTTGAAGTCCAACTCAGGGGATCGAAACGTGAAACTATGCGGTTAGCAAATATTTCCCTCAATAAAGCAATTATTGCGCGAGCTGTGTGACATACTGTACCAACTTATTAAAACCACAGTTCATGCACATCCTGGTTGTTCAATTGATTAACTAAAATGTTAGAAATCATGGTTCTATAGCAGTCACTGTATCGTGTTTAAAGAAGTAGGATCCATTAACTTCTCCAACCCATAAAGCTCACCGTTCAGGAATATCATCACTCTAAATACGGTAATTTTGCTCATTTACGTAGCTCCTATTAAAAAAAAGTTAACTTCATCGTTAACAAGAATTCGCTTATAAAAATCGGGATCAACGGCAATCTTGTTTTAGCACTAAATTGCACAATTTGGAGGAGATTTTTAGGCATCATTCAACTCATGTTGAAATGCCAAACCACACTAAATATAATTCTCTTGATAGCGAACTTAATGGCCACAAGTTGAAAAAGTGTTCACAACTTAAAATTTTATACTTCTTTATAACGACTTACATTGGGGTTTTCTACAAGTAGTTTGCTTCTCAATTGTAGCACCAATAACATGATAGTTTTGACATTTAGGGTTTTAACGTATTCATAGTAGATGCGTCGGCAATTGCTACAATGAATTCAATTTCGCACGAAAATCGCATTTAAATAATTTAAATCCACTATGAAAATTGTGGTTCTGTTAAAGTTACATTTCGTAAAATCCGTCATACTTTTTGACAGCATAATCGTCCTTCTGAGACCGTTGTAAATAATTTCGTGGTTGCAAAATATGCGAACACCAACGCATGTTCGGCCGGGTCTTTTAACTGAAAATATCGCAGCCGTGAGCCACAGTGTTGAAGGAGATATAAATTTGTCAACATTGATTCGAAGTTCCAACAATTGGGGTAACACAAAACCACCCCATGGCGGATTTTGCATAAGGATTTGACTTTGAAGCCTTAAAATGTTCAGCTAGTGCAGGAATTGAAGCCGACCGACAATTCACATCATCGTAGTCGCTCAGTTCGTTCAGGAACAACCAGCTGAACCAGATTTTCTGAATAAATCATTTTTTCATTTTCACTTTTCAGGGTAGGTCAACAAGCTAAATTGACACATTTTGACTACTGAAAATCCTAGAACAATTATTGAGAAACATTTGCACCGTATGGTGCACTATATGGCCTGGAGGGGTGATTGGCCCATTTTTTTTAATATCAGGCAGGAAACGCGTAAACGGTCAATAGATCTTGCTACCCGGAGAAACTAACAACTCAATTTTGGGCTATTATTGACAACGTAAAATAACTGACATCTGGTTTCAATAGAACGGTGCCACATGTCACACAGCTAATGAAACCATCAATTTATTGTAAACCAGATTTCCCGATTGCATAATTTCACGACAATCAACATTTACGGGGCCATCCATATCGTGTGTTTTAACACCTCTGAATTATTTTTTGTGGGGCTGTGTTAAGAACAGCCTAAAATTAAAAATCCTTGATGTGATAAGCGAAATGGTACTGCCATTTTGTCAAAAAGTGATTGAAAACTTTTATGAAAAAATCGACAGCTGTCAGCATGGTCGTGATGGGCATTTGCCAGATATATTTTTTCATTCATAATTGCCGAACTTTTCTTTTCGTAACACAATATAAATTTGAATTATCAAAATCTAAATTTTTTTTTTTATTTTAGAAAACTTCTTGTTGAAAATCCCTTTGCTTTTACCCTTGAGCTTTTAGACGTTAATTTGAAAAACTGAGAAATTTAAAAATGATTTCTAGCTTATATGCCGTAGTTGGCTCGCGCTTAGTCTAATCTGGAAACCACACGTCCAGTGCATCATGGTTGTTCAATTGATTGGCGAAAAAGTCAGTAATCACAACTCTCTATTGGTCACCATTGACTATAACGTTCTGATTAGCATCGTTTTTAAAGAAGTGCGAGCCAATAATTTTACCAGCCTATGAAACACACCAAACAGTCAGTTTTTCTGTATGTAACGGTGTCGAAACATAAAGTTGAGTATTATCGTCACTCCAAAAACGGCAGTTGTGTTCATTGATGTATTCGTGACGTTATTCTTGACGTTCAAGAAACTTTGCTGGGTTATTATATACATATGAATAATGTTAACATCTAATATGTATCTCCATTACAATTTTCGAAAGACATATAAAAAATCATGTTTACGCATACGTATTTACACGAAGGATATCATTTGAAGAAATTATCATACAAATGTGTTTTGCTCTCATATTATGAATTAAATGCAAACGTGTTACACTTAAAACATTCTATTGTATTTTATAATAAATTGTCGTAATTTGAATGAAAATATTTATATATATACAATTACATGTTACACAGATACACAAATACATACATATATAAATAAAATATATGTTTACATATTAAAAAGGTTAAAATATTTTACAATAAATATTTGTTTGTTCCTTTGAATTTTTGTTATTTTTAATAAGTGTTTTTTATTTAAGCTTGATGTGATTTGGTTTTCTATGGCTTATGGTATGTTATTTGGTATTCTTGTCATTGTTATACATCTTTTGTAAATATTTATGGGTATTTCTTTTGCTGACATTATAATTTTGTAAAGATTTTCTTTTTTTTTACAATCCTGTAAATACAAAAATTTGTGTTGTGTACTGTAAATGTCAAGTTTGAATAGAGTTGTATGCGTAACTATTTATTGAAAACAATTGACAAACATTATGGTCACGTAGTTTATTACAATTGAGATTTGAAAGCTTCGTGTAATATGAAGGTGTTAATATTATTCAAAGATTAAGGACAAAATAAGAGATAAAATTAATATGAAAATTGGTTTTATGACTTGTGAAGAATTTCAAAATCAGATAGTTTGAATAAATTGATATTGAAAGAATTTTTTGTATATATTTTCTTAAATGAATTCATATTTATCCACTTTACATTATATATAAATTTTCTGTGTTAATGGCATTATGATTGGTTTTTAAAATCTATACCATAATTACATTCCATTCATTTTAAAATGTTTTGAAGTCTTATACGGTGCTGTAAAATGAGGATATAGGGTACTGCGTTTCATACAAAATAAAGACCTTCAAAAAGAGCAATAATTATAGAGTTTAATTATTCTATTTATTCGTTTTAACTCAAATTGTAAACAATTGTAAATAAATAATTAATAAAACTCGAATGCTAAAAAATTCCGTACATGATAAAGTAAATATCAGATTGGAAAAAAAATATTGATAATATATTCTAATCAAATTAAGTTAAGAAGATATAATCGCGATAATACGGGTGATATATATTTGAAAACTAGGAGATAATCACAATCATAAGCATTTGAGTGCAATGCCTAAGAAAACTTTGAATAAAAATATTACGATTAATAACAATAATAATAATAGTAACAATAAAGGGTGCGCCATATAACGTTTTTTTTTTCAACTAATGCTTATTTCGTGAATGGCAGCACTTAGCTCATGTCTGATTTGACAGATAATTAGTTTTATCCTTACTCTGAACGAATATAGTTGTGTATACGCTTGAACAACGCTGGGAAATATTGCGACGTTACTTTGAATATCATGGTAATATTGCAGAATGTGTGCGAAAATTGCGTACGAATTTTGGAAGAAGAGACGCACCGTCAGCTCCTTATGTTTGTTATCTTGTGAAAAAAGTGAAATAAATTGGCATCCTCATCGATAAACCAAAGTGTAAAAAGCCAAAAACAGTGCGCACACCCGAGAATATTGTTGCTGTGGCAAAAAGTGTGCTTAAAGCGCCATCAACAGCAATTCACCGTCGTTCTCAGCTATTGAATATTTTAGAGACATCATTGAGACGAATTTTGCATAAAGATCTTGGTATGACGTCATACAAAGTCCAATTGGTTCAGGACTTGAAGGCAAGTGACATTCCAATGCGTTTTCGCTTCGCTGAGTAAGCCTGCGATCGACTTGAAGAAGATGCTGATTTTACAAAAAAAATCATCTTTTCAGATGAAGCTCATTTTGATTTTGGCGGGTATGTAAACAAGCAAAGTTGTCGCATTTGGGGCACAGAAAACCCGTACGCATACATTGAAAAGCCGACGCACCCAAAACGAGTCACTGGTGCGTATTTTGCTCCAGAGGCATAATTGGGCCATTTTTCAGGAGTGGCTGTTACAGTCAATGACGATTGTTATCGGGCCCTATTGAACGATTTTTTGTTCACAAAAATTGAAGAGGAGGATGTTGGCAACATTTGGTTTCAACAGGACGGCGCTACGTGCCACACAGCCGAAGCTACGCTCGATGTTTTGTGCCCTATATTTGAAGATCGCTTTATCAGCCGCAGAGCTGATGTCGTTTGGCCACCTCGGAGCTGCGATTTGACAACGTTGGACTATTATTTGTGGGGTGCCGTCAAAGATTAGTGTTACGCCGACAACCCAGAGACAAATGACGCTTTAAAGCACAATACTTGTGAAGCCATTGGTGAAATACAGCTGCACACAATCGATAATGTGCTTAAAAGTGGGACCGATCGTGTAGGCTACTGCATAGCCAGCCGAGGCAGCCATTTGAATGAACTTAATTTCCATTATTAACCGGAAGGATGGTACTTTCCAAAAAAGAAAAGAAATTTGAAAAAATATTCAGTAGTTTTGTTTATAGCATTTAAAACAAAAAAGTTATTTGGCGGACTCTTTATAATAATTCCAAATTAAACTTAATTAACCTCATATAAGATGTCATATTTTAAGTATATAGGATATGCAACACATAACCTTCATATATTTATCCATAATTAAACCGCATAATTTTTATCACTCACTTAAAAGACATTATCTTCAATAGTAGACGTTTTTTAAATACTCTGCTTGATACTTCATTACAAGCTTAGTTATTTCTGTTCGACCTTAAAAAGTTGCCAAAAGCAAAAACAACAAGAAGACAGCAAATTGACTTTAGTGTACAAAATCTTTACAAATCGTTTGTACGCATAATTACCTTGTCATTACATGTTGTGGTTTAATTTTCAACAAATTTCATAAAACAACAAACAAATAAAAAGACGACAGCAGCGGTTATAAACCATATCTTGATGACATATACACGTTCACATCTATACATATTTAAAAATGTGTTGGCACTTGTACGTGGGTGGTTATATAAGTTTTAAATTTAATATATTTATAATTTCTTAGAATTAAAAATAAATAAAAAACATAACTAAAGAAAATTAAAGAGAAGAGAACGGCTACAGTAGTTTTTCCTTTATATGATGAACACTACTTGTCTTTAGAAGACCTGGGTACTTCATAGTAATTTCAGCATTTTAAAAACCTTTTTTAAATGGCAGCTACTTTGGCACTCTATCACCCTTAAAGCAATAATTTCATAGAAAAAGACGTTTGTAAATCCTGGGCCTATTTTTAAGCAATGAAAAGCCTTATATTGGTTACAAAAATGAAACAAAGATGAAGAATAGCTAGAAATGCCATTAGGAAAAGAATCAGAAATAAGGCATTTGGAAGTTGTGGCACTCAATTAAGAGTAGGCAAAAGAAAACTGAGATATCACGGGCATGCAATGAGTATTAAAGACTCCACAGTACCAAAAATTGTGTTGCCAATAAAACAACGAGTATCTTGGTGGGATAACATGGCGTGATTCAAAGGGTACGAAAACTTTAGCTCGGAACCGATACCTCTAGAAAAGTTTTTGTTAAACGTCCATACGAGAATTATAAGAGGTCAGATATAAGGAATTATGTACTTTGACACAAGTCATATTCAGTCTCCTTACAACACCCTTCGATTTATTGTTGTACATCTATAATTAGTGTAGTCTTTTTAATCCACATGAATTATAATTTTTGTTTCTTCCCTCCTTCGCAGTCATCACAGAAAATTAATTATTATGGACAATTTTTATATAAGATAGTGTTATTTAATATTATAGAGTTGGAAATAGCTTGAAATTCGAAAGAGTTTTGATAGCTGCGGTAGCTTCTGTTTTGGAAATGGAGTTAGACAATACCCAGTGGAAGTCCTTGGGGCATGCTGGTAATTGCATAATTGCATATCCTTCCGGCTTGTATAGAAGTTTGAAAATAAATTAAAAATATTATGATTCTCAAAAGTCTGGAAATAGTGTAAAGGCAGTTGCAGCCTTGGCCTGTTCATTACCTAGTATTCCAACGTGCGATGGAACCCACATAATCTTGATCTTGTTAGGATTTTTTATGCCAATGTTTTTAATTTTCGAGATCAGAGGTGAATCGTACAAAGTATTCTTCATCGTCAAAATGCACAAAAGACTATCGGTGGCGATAACAAATTTGTTTGGGTTACATATTTGGCTGCTGTACATATAGCTATGTACAGCAGCCAATTTCGGTCGTGAAATTGGAGCAGTAATTGTTAAGTGGACCGTGTCCGATGATCATATCATTTTCGTTCCCCCCAGGGGCACATTATAGGTTTTTTGGAACCTACTATTCCATTTAGATTTGTGTCTTGCGGGGTAAAAGGGAGCCCAGGCCCCTCAAAGGCTAGAAGGAGTCACCTGGACAATCCACATATTTCCACGGGAAATCAGTTGCCCCAGAGTACACTATTTGCTCTCTTTAGACAAAGATGTGCTCTGACTGGTTATTGAGGTTGGCCCCTATATGGGAGTATCGTGGTGGTTGTGGTTTCGGACCCTCGTGAGAGTTTGTGGGTCGGATCATTCAAATTAATACAATGAATGGTTCAGGTTCAGTGAGTATGAATGCTGTCGTGTTCTTGAGAAATAAGAGCTTCATGCGTTCCGGACCAGGAGTTGGATAGTCTCCAACTCCTCAGCAAGGAGTGAGGGCACGGCCTACTCCGGACTTTCTAAATTGCTACTAGAAGTGACTGGAGGATATACGTATCTGAAGGCCTTCTAGGGCGTAGTTGGTGTCCAATCAACTAAGTGGTTTGACCACCATCTGATTATGACTATATAGTCGGTGCAGATGTAAATCAAATCACGCATATCATTTTCGTATAAGCGAACGCTTCGGGCGTGAAGTTGGATCAGTAATTGTTAAGTAGACCGTGCCCGATAATCATACCATTTTCGTGTACACCAGCAATGAAAGTAATGTTATATGATCTTGAACTATCGGTGAATAAAATTGTCCATCCGACATTTGATAGATCATCTGCAGTGATATAGAAAATTTGCCTATGGTGTTATTGCAGGTTTTGGGATAAACAGATAATATATCTACGGACGATGTTTTTTTAAGAAGCCAATGTGGTTCGGAAGATTATTTGAAATAAAATTGGCAAAACTTTTAATTGCGTAAAAGTTTTAAAATTGAAATTATTGGAATATTCGACACACCTTGCCATAGTGGATTTAATTTTGAGCGGCGTATTGCGATTTTCAATTTTGGTAGCTACTTCAAAGATATTTTTATTAAACATATAAAAATCTAATAAATTAAATTGAATGTTAGGAAGAGAAATCGATCTTCTACTGATGGCATGCCCGATTCGGCCAAAATATTTTGACTTCGGCTGGTTCAGAAACCATCTATGCTACGTCTAATTGCAGCGTGATATGGAGCCTGAATACCTTTATATTTTATTGAGCACAAGATCCGTATATAGGAAGTGCGTAGTCAATTTTTTAAAGGGTAATTCCACGCGTTATATTAATCATTGTTGACATATGCATTGAAAGTGCCGTGAAAATAAAATTTTTATTATATTCAATCTATTGTAGACATTTTTTTCTTAGCTGCAGGCAGTGTTGTATAAATTTCTTTATCGAGTACGATACGAAGAATTTTTAAATGATCCATAAGTTCGATTTTGAAGTTTTTATATTGTAGATCTGAAATCTGACAATTGTGTTTTCTGCAAATGTGAAGAATATTACATTTGGAAACCAAGAGTTTAACCCCTGATATAACACACCAATCATCAATCTCTTTAAGGTCTTTATAAAAGTCTTTTTTACTGCGGCATTGTTATAGAACATCGTCATCAGCATATATGGAATGCTCAATATATTTTTGCCTTGAAAATTTATAATAATTATAAAATGATATCAGTAAACAGTTTGTTATCTTTAACAGCTAAACACCATGTGCTCTTAGGTTACTCACGGATCAAGCATTAACTTTAACAAACTGTTTAAATGTTATTTTATTTTTTTTGTTTAAGAGAAGTAGCACTTCAGGCAACAATGCCTATTTAGTCTAGTATCGTGCTAAATTCTTTAGGAAAGGGATAGAGAAGAGTTCAAACAGTTGGTGAAAGTAGAAGTATAGTCGGAAATTAACTGTCGTATACAGATAGCACAGCCACCAGTGACTATGCCTTCATCGCAGAGCAGCCCCACCGACAGTCAATTTTTATTTTTGTAGTGAAAAAAAAGCAAGGTCTTCGTTGGGAATCGAACCCACAACCCCCATACTGACAAGCTAGTACACTAGCCACTAGCCTACAGGGGCACCTGCTAATGATATAGGCTAATGGGCGAGTTAAGCCACATTATATATAATTATACATGATATATTTTGTGAGGGATCATAATTACAGCATATTTTTCTTAATAGAAAATCACGACAATAGCGGATGTACTTTTCTTTCTAATTCGCAAAATTTGCTTTCAAGTCCCCAAATTCTTATATGCTGTAGAAGCTCTTTTCTTCATTGAATACTCTTGCATTTTAAAATTAAGGTAATAGGTCGCGTGCAATATAGTGCGTTCTTTTAAAGTTATTTCAAAGAAATGTTGTGATGTTATATCATCTCATCATATATATTTTGAGGAAAATTTTTTTCTTATTTCTACATATTTTTGCTGTTTTTTTTTTTGCTTTAACGCTGCATAATTCAAATTGAACTTCTATACACTTGTTGACCTTTATCATTCTTCCTGTTATTCATTTTCTTCTTGGGTCAATAAGCTTTATATGTGGATACCAATCTCTAAAGATTGCTTGATCAAAGCAAAAGCAATTTCTTTCTACAATATTGGGAGTCAAATAACCAGGGTCGTTAACAATAATATATAAAAAATGCATTTATGTATTTCTGTTTATCCCGCCACATACTTTTGTTAGTAAAGGATTTTGCACCAAGAAGTTTGCTTTTTAGTACACAATAAAACCAAAAATTTCGATTAAGATGATTCAAAAATTTATTGTATTACGAAGAGAAAAGTTCGGCAAGTATCCAACACGATTATGCTGACAGATGTCGATTTTTTTATTAAAGTTTTTTTGTTACTTTTTGGCAAAACGGCGGTACTATTTCATTAACCACATTTCGGACTATGAGTTTTAAGGCTGACTCTGTCCTTAACATAGCCCCACAAAAAATAACTCAGTGGTGTTATGTCACACGATTTGGCTGGCCACTTAACTATTGACTGTCGTGAAATTATTTGATCGGGAAATTTGGTTTGCAATAAATTGATCTTTTTATTGACTGTGTGACATGTGGCACCGTCCTGTTAAAACTGTAATATCCATGTTGTCAATAATTAGCCAAAATTGAGTTGTTAGCATCTCCGGATAACATGATCCATTGACCGTAACCGCATTCCAGCCTTATTTCCAAAAAAAAAAACGGCTCAATACCGCCTCCATGAAGTGACACGTTGAGCATTAAAATGCTTTTCAATAATCGCTATATGATTTTTAGAAGCCTAAAAGTGGCAATTTTGCTTGTTGACATACCCTGACAAGTGGAAATGGGCTTCGTTTGAAAAAGTGATTTTTTCAGAAAAACCAGCCGGTTGCTCCTGTTGAATTGAGTGATTCTATAACAATTTTAATAGTCAATCGGCTTTAATTTCTGCACCAGTTGAACATTGTACGGCTAAGATTCTTACGCAAAATTTGCCATGTGGTGATTTTAGACACACTAATTGTTGAGAACGTCGAGAAAGTAAAAAATTTGGACCTGCTTCAACACCATGGCTCATGGCTGCGACGTTTTCAGTTGAAGGACCCGGCCGAAACGCGTTGGTGTGCGCACATTTTGTATCGAGCCTGTCGACTCAAATTTAACGACCAAATTCTTAATAGCGGTCTTAGAAGGACAATTATCTTGTCCAAATATATCACGGATTTTACGAAATGTAAATGTTAACAGGACTTTCGTGCGAAATTGAATTTATTGTAAAAAGTGCCAATGCATCTAATACGAAACGTCAAAAAACTAAGTGCCACAACTTTTATGTTGTTGGTGTTGCCATAATTTAAAAGCAAGCTTCTTACTGAAATACCCGATACTAAGAAAAACAAAAAAATTTCTTACAAATAACTGTGCATATAGGAAAATAACTAACACACTATTAACATAATGGGTTCTTTGTCTACCTCTTTTATATTCCAATGAATTTTTGTACCTGACTTCTAACTTATAACAACATTGTTTGGATTGTATTCGCCCTGCTTACAGTTTCCTCTCTCAACTACAGTTATTTAACATTATATCATTTCCACATATTCTGCAAGTATCATCCTTTACTCTTGAGGCTTCGATTAAATTTCAGCAACTTTTTGGATTATTTGCTGAGAGTAATTTCCACAGAATTGTAGTTAAAGACTAATTCGCCCATTTTTTGTGAAATATTTTTGTGGATCTTCCCTGCCTTCTGTATACCAATATGATACAAAAATTGGAGTTGCTTTAGAGTCTAACCTCTCCTTCTTTTACAAGGCCGCCTTGTTCATCCCTGTCATACAAATGATAAGAACTGAACCTAACTGTGCGCAAATAAGTTATAAGTTATACGAGTTATGGCGTTTAGTATTTTATATTGGTAAATTAATGTGAATCGATAGAAAAACCTTCTTCGAACTTATTCCACGGATTTGTGAATAAAATAAATCACATATATGACACTTTCTTTAATTACCTGATCATGACATTCAATTCGGTATATAACTTCATAATATTTTTAGAAATTGATACCCTTCCACTCTGATAAACATAAGATTTATGTTTATATCGGCCACGGCTGAAGATTTATCTTGCCTCCTCTTTGACTCTCTAAGTCAGCAATAACTACGTGACATGTTAAACTGTTCTGACAACATTACTGTTTTTAATCAGCACTTGTTAAACCAGACAAAAGCAGCCAATTGAGTGGAGAAATATACAAATACAAAGCTGTACGACAAACAAAAATTATAAACGAAAAAATGGGAAAACAAAACAAATATTGGTATTGTTGACGACAACAACAACAGTGAATCATCGTCAGAAAAACACATTACATGCATAAATAGGTACACCACACATACATGTGTTTGATAGCCGTATAAAGATTTATTGAATTCATGATGAAGTTATTTTCTTTTTATTGACCGTGTTGATGGCCAACCAATATTATTGATATGTTACGCATATACAATCAACAATTGTATTTAACAATCTGCATACTAACCCAACCACACATACACGCGCATACGCATGCATAAATATGATCAACAGCAACCTCAAAATGTCATCAATTCAAATGTAACATTGCGAGCCTATATAACACGGATACAAATAACAAGAGTTATTTATGTGCATGCCAACTATTTGTTTGTTTGTTTGTTTGTAAATATGATTGTCATTTCTTATGAAAGTAACTTAATGATGATGATGGTATGTATGTCATTGTGTTAGTGAATAAATATGCATAAGTTTTTAATTGACAAACGTGTTGTTGATGGTAAGACAAGGTTGCAAATGTTGTTGACAATTTTTTGCATATAAGAATGCATTATATAAAAATAGCTTAACTTCATTTTCGGGTGATCACAATATGCGAAATGAAATAGAGCATTTTTGACAAAATTAATGAATGTTCATATTCTGATAAAGTTGTGTATTAATTGCATTTTTGTATCTTGAAAATTTTAATTACAATTATCAAGATATCAGATACCAAATAACCAGTACAATGAATCGCAATCAGATTTTCAAGCAGATGGATTTTAAATAATGAATACAGATCCTGTTAATCGGTTTACAAATAACTGTAATTTGAGATTATTTTAAAAATTTCTTAATATCGCAACTAAAACCTATTCTCTACAACTTTTCAATCAGAAAATCTCAAGAGCACAGACGAGAAAGCCAAGATTATTGCCAGTCATTCAAGGGGCTAGGCCTCATATTCTGGGGTTTATCTACTCGCCTTTTAATTTAAATACAAATTTGTTGCACAGTTGAGTAGCACTGTCTGCCTAGCATATTACTGCCCTTGCTCCGAAATGTTAGCAACCTACAACGATCGCTAAAATTTACCACTTTCACGACAGTTTGAAATTCATTCTATTAAAGATTTTATTTTTTCTTATAAGTAAAATTTATTTAACGTTTAACAGTGGCATAAAATAAATTTTGAAATTAAGAAAACTCAGCTCAGTCCACTAAATGTGTGTATAAAGTGCAGGACGATATACTTAAACTTCTTAATATTATTCACTAGCAGTCTAAATTCAAAACTTCGATAAATAAATTTATGAAGATTAAAATTTTTGATGCTCCTAAGAGAAATATTAGTAAGAGCTTTTAAAGTTGTTGAAGTAAGTGTTCAAAAACCATATAGAAAAGCACAAAATTGAGTCACTTAATTGACATTATGTATAAAAATCCAAGGCTTCTAATTTTTTTTAATAGATTTAAATTACAGAATACAGAATATTATATTATTCTATTGGGTTTTTTCAATAAGAAGTTTGTTTTTCAACTGTGGAAACACCAACAACATGACAGTTTTGACGTATGCATAGTAAATTCATTGGCAGTTGTTGCAATGAATTCAATTTCGCATAAAAATCCCATTAAAATAATTAAAATCCTCTATGAAAACCTTGGTTCCGTTAAAGTTTCATTTCATAAAATTCGTGACATTTTCAGAAAACATAATCCTCCTCCTAAGGCCGCTATTAAGAATTTGTTCGTTAAATTTGAGACTACAGGGTAGACACAAAATGTGCGAACAACATCGCATCTTTAAACGGATCGGTTCAACTGAATAAATCGCAGGCTACAGTTTGTCAATTCCTCGACGTTCCCAGATTTTGGGGTTATTCAAAACCTCCACGTAGCGAATTTTACGTAAAGATTTGACTTTGAAGCCTTACAAGGTTCAACGGATGCATGAATTGCAATCAACTGACCATTCACATTATCGTAGATTCGCTCAATTCATTCAGCGTCAACCGGCTAGTTTTTCTGAAAAAATTTTTTTTAGACGACACTTGTCAGAATATGTCAACAAGCAAAATTGCCGCATTTAAGTTTTTGAAAATTTTAGAGCATGCTCAAAGTGTCACTCTAGAGGCGTGATTGAGAAGAGACGTGATTTCGAAGATGAAGATGAAAATACAGTAAGGGTCAATGGATCACGCTATCGCGAGATTTCGTGATAAGATTTACATCTGCACCTGGCCGTGGGCCTTAATCAGATGGTGGTCATACCACTGTGAATGAAAAGCAACGTCATTCACGTCATAGGAAGCCGAAGACTAATTTTAACAACAGGTCTTTCCTAGTTACAATTTCAGCGGTTCCAGAGCAGGGCTGCACATCACTACTCCTTGCTGAAGATCTGGAGACTATCCAACTCCTGTCCAGAATACATGACTAGCATGCTCACTGGATCTAGGATCATTCACCAGGTAGGTGTTATCAAAGGCGAGATGATCCTGGCCACCATAAAAAACAAACCAGTTATGGGGTTGCGAAACCCCAGCCACCACGATACTCCCGAAGGGCCAACCTCAATAATCAGTCAGAGAAACAGCTAAATGCCTATAGAGGCAAATAGCGGAAACTCTGCGGGCTACTGATTCCCGTGGAAATAACGTGGAGCTTCCAGTTGACCCCTGCTGCCTTCAGGGGACTGGGCTCCCTTATACCCCTAGCAGCACAGGTCTAGATAGTGAAGTATTCTATAAAGACCGATAAATGTGCCTCCGGGGGAGGCTATCGCGAGATACTAACTACTCAATTTTGGAGTATTATTGACAACGTAGATATCACTGACATGTAATTTCGACTGGACATAGCCACGTGTCACACAGCCAATGAAACGATCAAATTTCCTGATCGCATAATTTTACGAAAATTAGCGGTTAAATGGCCAGCCAGATATTGTGATTTAATATCACTGGATTATGTTTTGTGGGGCTACGTCAAGAACAGAGTCTATACGGAGCCAATCGAATATATTTTAACTTTAAAATTTAAAATCTGTGAAATAGAAACGCTATTTTCCAAAAAGTGATTGAAAACTTTTATGTTAGAATCGGCATCTGTCAGCGTGGTCGTGGTGAACATTTGCGAAATATCATTTTTCATTCATAATTGCCGAACATTTCTTCTCGTAGTACAGTAAAAATTTGAATGACCTTAATCTAAATATTTTGTTTTATGTTGCTTTAGAAAACAAATTTCTTGTTGAAAAAACCCTTTACATCTCGATGAGAAAATTTGGAAGACACCAGTGTTTGTTTGAATATTTTACGCATTTCAGTGTAACGAAATTATCACTTGTGTAATTGTGTGATTCCAAAAAATATATAAAGGATTTTTAATATCTTTTCATATAAAGCAGGCGCGATCTTCACTGTAAATATTCCCATTTGCGATTATTTTGTAAACTCGTCTTATTTTAGGTTTTATTTGCAGTTAACTTTTTAGGCATATTATTGAATAATAAACATTTTTAAAAACCGTTCAAAACTCCAACTGATTTTATTATAATGTTTTTTTTTTATATTTTTCCCATCAAACTATTTTAGCACTTTATTTACTATTTTCATTATTTATATTCGCTTATAGAAAAATCTCTTTAATAAAGAAAGTCTTATGTAAACATTATAATTTTGCTTAATTCTATTTACATAAGACACTTTTTCCTTTTTTCTGGTTTCTCTTTTCATACATTCAGCTAATTTTGTTCACATTTTTGCTCATATTTTTTATTTTCATTTCAATTTAATTTAATATAGTGCATCATCGCCATGAGCCAGCAGCATTCATGTAATTTTTATGGTGCCCATACAGTGATGATTAAAATTTTCGTGTTATGATTTTCTTTAGAACTTAGTTTGTAATTTAATTGATTAATTAAAAATCGTGTATAACTAACTCGTATAAGTTCTGTCCTGTAGGCTAGTAGCTAGTGTACAAGCTTATCAGTATGGGGGTTGTGGTAACGATAAAACATAACCCGCAACAGAGCTCGATACCCTACTCTGCCTAATAAGGCTCTTGGCCCTCTCTTGCACGCGCTCGAACAATTCCAAATTAGACTTTAAATCGCCGTTCTATACAAGAGAGTTGTATTTTATTTTTGAAAGGATATAAGTGATACAAAAGGTAAGAAGATCGGATGGAGTGATCTATCTTTTAAACCGGTTTCGAAAACTGAGATCCTTAAGAAAACGTGGATACTTCTTAAGAATTTTCATGTTAAGAATATCAAGAGATCCCGATTCCTTAATTCCTTGATGCAACATAATTTCCGAAAACACATTTATACGTAAGCATGCAACATTGAGTCTTAAGGGTATTATAATCGACTCTATTCACATGAATATCAATTTAATTGATTAATTAAAAATCGTGTATAACTAACTCGTATAAGTTCTGTCCTGTAGGCTAGTAGGTAGTGTACTAGCTTATCAGTATGGGGGTTGTGGTAACGATAAAACATAACCCGCAACAGAGCTCGATACCCTACTCTGTCTAATAAGGCTCTTGGCCCTCTCTTGCACGCGCTCGAACAATTCCAAATTAGACTTTGAATCGCAGTTCTATACAAGAGAGTTGTATTTTATTTTTGGAAGGATATAAGTGATACAAAAGGTAAGAAGATCGAATGGAGTGATCTATCTTTTAAACCGGTTTCGAAAACTTAGATCCTTAAGAAAACGTGGATACTTCTTAAGAATTTTCATGTTATCAATATCAAGAGATCCCGATTCCTTAATTCCTTGATGCAACATAATTTCCGAAAACACATTTATACGTAAGCATGCAACATTGAGTCTTAAGGGTATTATAATCGACTCTATTCACATGACCCCATTCACAGATTGTTGCGAGATAATGATTGAGCGTAACATTCATGTTTTGCCTTTTGGACCCCACCTTCAATTAACTGGATCTATTACTGAATAAATACAAATGACAAATGGCGCTGTCATCTGCAAAATAGTATATACGGTTGAAAGAATTACTGAGACGTGTATTTAGAAAAATAAGAAATAGGATAAGAGAAGAACGAGGCCTTGTGGTACTCTTGATTTAACCTTGAACTCGTTTAATGAAATTCCATCTACAACAACTCATATAGTGTGATTGCTGAGCAAACTCGATATAAATCTGGAGAAATTATTAGCGACACCAAAAGCAACAAGTTTTGACAGAAGTGCATCATAACACACGCTATCAAATTCCTTGAAATATATACTTTCTCCGAACTGATGTATGGAGTTACGCCGTTTTTCCGAAAAGAAAGCCCTTAAGTCATCCCCAATGGCCCCTACGGCAACTATACTGATGGTCGTTAAGTAAGCTATTGGGCTACAGGTATCCCACAAGATGAACATTAAACATACTTTCCATTGCTTTAGAAAGTGCAGAACAAATTGAATTTTTATCTCTAGCTGCAGGAGGTAATAAGTTTAGTTGTTCTAAAAGCCTCTATCTTCCTTATACCCCACATTCTTTTAGGTGATTACTGTTATATATCGACTTCACTATATTTTTCGCTTGCTATATATATATAAAATAACAGAAGGTATTTGGGGTGATACGTTCTGTTATACAAAGAAAATAAATTAAAAAAATAACTAATGTTGAAAAAAAAGCCTTAATGTTCAACTCTCTAATGGTTAAAAAAAAAATAAAATAGAAATGAACTGTTTACTTGAATGATGAAAATAAGCATACCAGTTAAATAGAAGTTGGCTAGAATTTATTACTGGCGAAAATAACATAAAAAACAAAAAATAAATCATTTAAAATCCACCAAGTTTTGATAGCATTACCTTGATTAGTTAGTCAGGCAGTCATTTTAATGGTTAACAGGAGAATGGCTCAATATGTAAATAAGTGAATGATTGTATACTAAATATATATATATATATATATATATATATATATATGTGTGTGTGTGTGTGTATGTGTAAACATATATTTATGCCATTGAATGCTGTTGCGGTTATTTAACTAAAAATGAAATACTACAGACACGAAATAAAAAATTTTAATTTTGTTGCTGGTTCTTACGGTTAAGGGAATTTAGAACTTTTTCTACATTTACCTTTTAAGGTCAAAGTAAATATTTGAGTACTTGTTTTTTAAAGTCCAGACATATTAAAGTAGATTTCAGAATACTTAATAATGAAAACAGTCACCTAAAGTTAAACTGGCTGTTCAGCAATAGTTTCTTTTTTCTTTTCTCATTAAAATAATTTTCAACATTTGTTTACATATTTATCTATTGTGAAAATAATTAAATTAAAATAATGCAAAATTTATGAAAACTACTTTTAAGGGATCGTTTCGTTGAGTCTCGAAAGAAGCATTAGAAAGCAGCAACACTCTATGACATGATCTCAGGACATAGACAGAAATAACTGACAAAATTAGTTTCAGGAGAGTATACAGATTTATTCGTACCTGTAGTGGAGAAATTGGATAAACACTAGAAAACGACTTACAGAACACATGCGCTCATACAGATTCCACTCATAGATACGCATTAAAGGGTATGGATGTAGACTGTATGACATTACCACATCCTAGAAAAAGAGGATGAAGACTACACATTCTTAAAAACATGAATATCTACAAAACAAAAATTTTTAACATTGACATTATAAACGAACAGGTAGATATAACCTCAGACATGGTTTTCACACCACTAAAACTACTCTTAGACGAACACACCAATCTGCATATTAATAAAGAACTTAAATATTGGAGTAGACCCGCATAAAATGCTAGATGGCGAGCAACCAACTAAATGAGCAGACACGACCCTAATTTCGTGATAAGATTTACATCTGCCCCTGGCCATAGACCTTAATCAGATGGTGGTCAAAGCACTGGGAATGAAAAGCAACGTCATTCATGCTCTAGGAAGCCGAGGACTACAATAGGTCTTCCCTAGTTGCAATTTCAGCGGTTCCAACGCAGGGTTGCAAGCCACTACTCCTTGCTGAAGAGCTGGAGACTATACAACTCCTGGTCCAGAATACATGACTAGCATGCTGGATCCGGATCATTCACCCGTTGATTAAAGGCGAGATGATCGTGGCCCTCAAATCAAATTCTTGCGAGGGCCGCAAAACTACAACCACCACGATACTCCCGAAGGGCCAATCTCAATAATCAGTCAGAGAAACAGCTAAAAGTCTAAAGAGACAATTAGCGGAAACTGTGGGGCTTACTGATTCCCGTGGAAACAACGTGGAGCTTCCAGTTGACCCGTGCTGCCTTCAGGGGACTGGGCTCCCTTATACCCCCAGCCGCCAAGGTCTAGATAGTGAAGTCTTCTATAAAGACCGATAAATGTGCCTCCGGGAGGGACACGACCCTAATGAAATAACTACCTAAAACCAGAATACTGACTCACCATTCCAGTCTACAATACGCCTTGATGATTCCGTTATATCGGAAGCGCTCGCCGACCATACCGAACATAAAGGATGTCCGCCATAGTAGTATATGTTTTGCCAACTTTGGGTAAACATTAGTGTGGAAAGTTCATATTTGGCAGTCGTGACTTGGACACGTGGTAAATTTATTATGTAAAAATATTCACATTACTGCGAGACCTCTTTCGACAGCAAGTTATCTCAAGAAATGGTGATGCTGATTGGCCACCACGGTCGCCTGATATCACTGCTCCGCACTTCCGGACAAAAATCAAGATTTATCCAAACATACCAAAAACGCTTAAACAACTCATACAAAATATTCGTAATTAATTTAATGAATTACCGTGTGAAATGTGTGAGAATGTAATGAAAAATATGCTTAAAAGCGCTCGCATTTGTGGGGCTAACAGAGACGGTCAATTATCTGATATTGTATTCCATACATAATTGCCGACATTAAATAAACCATTTATCAATATAACATCCATTCTCTTTCATTTAATCAAAATTGTAGCAGACAACCTGTTTTTTAGAGTTCTTTAATTGCAAAATAAAATTATGCCCAACACTTTAGAGTTTTAAATTAAATTACACGATTTATTTACTGTTTCGCCTTTTTACACATTAAAAATACACAATGGCAACTTTAACACTGTAACGCCTAAAAGCTGCTTTATTATCTTTGTATGGTTACTTGACGGTGTCTTACTTCAAATAACTATTGCCCAACAGATGGTACTTATATACATATTCTGTTTTAAGCGTTTCCCTCGTTCTTATCATTATTCTGTGTAGGCGCCTGTTTAGCTGTGTGTCTGTTTGTTTTGTGTTAGTTGGATTTGTTTTCTGTTTATTTATTTTATAATTTTTATTAAGCTTGTTGTTGTTGTCTTGTGTTTATAAGATTTCTTTGGAACTACATAATTTATAAAAATTACACAATAGGTCATTTCATTTACTTTTTTAGTGACAATTATTTTTAGTTACTTTTTTAGTGACAATTATTTTACTTTTAAATCCTAATTTAAGCATCTCTGTAACAATATGTTCTATAGCAAGAAGTTCAAGAAATTTGATTGTAAATTAAAGGGTTTAAGTTAAAAAAAGAATATTTTTATAGGAACCAAATTTCAGCGTAAAAGGTTCTTCAGCCATAGTAGCCAAAAGTTTTGAATTTATATAGAGCATGTACAAAAACATTCAAAAATAAGTGTACAAATCAAACAGTGTTTCCATGGAAGTCGAGACTTTGACAAATATATCATTAGCTTTTAAACAATTATAGTTAGATGCCTTACACATGTAAGCACAACCAAATTAATCAAATTGAAATTATGTTCATGCAACGTGGTTTCACCTAAAAGATATGGGCATGGTTTTTGAGATGTAGTAATCTCAGAATATAAATTTACTCAAAGTATGTATTGCTAATTCTTTATAAAAGCTGGTATAAAAAAGCTAACTTAAGAGTTATCCAAATAGTAATGATATTTTTACAAAGCCCTATTCTAAATCTACAAGTTAAAAAAAATTAAATTACAGGAAGAAGCGTACATGACTGCCAGTTGTTATAAAATTGTTAAATACTGGAAGAATATTTATTAAAATATTTTAATATTTTGAATATTAAAATTTGAGTAAAATTTAATATTGGTATTTGAAGAAATATGTTTTCTTCTTATCAAATATTTATCACTATCAATTTAATAATAAATCAAACTTTAAATCGAAAACAATTAACGCCTTTTTAAAGCTATTTTTCTATCAAAGCAAACAATTATTTTTTCGTAACCCATTTTCTGTAATTTATTGTAGGATAAGGGCAACTCTTTATCGTGTTAAACAAAAATGTAATAACGGAGTTTTCAATAAGTTTTTTTTTTTTGGAAATCACTATAAAACAAAAAAAATTTAGTAAGATGATGAGGGGGGGTGGGGAGTGTACGGTAATATATAATTATAATCAAAATTATATATATCACGATTAAATATTGTAAATCAAAGTAATATTTATGAAATAGAAAAGCAAACGTACAGCCATACATATGTATTGTATATATTTTAGGTAATTTTTACCACGAAACTATATACACTTTAGATTAAATAAACTAGAATAAATCATAGGCTTTAAATACAACTTAAGCTAAACAGCTATTCGTCTTACTTCAATAAAGCTACCAACTCTCTAATTATCTAACTGACAAACAACTAAATCTTTTAACAAACTCCAACAGAGTTTGAAATATAAACAGCTTGAAAAATGAAGTAAAGAGAACAACAAACTTTTTGAAGTTTATTAATGCAAAGTGTGCAGTTTAGCACAAAGCACTAGTTGGCCGTTAAATTTAACAAAAGTATTGTTGGATAATTAGTTTAGAATTTAAATAATAATAGCTGTTACAGAAACAGATTAATAAGCTGTTGGCATTTTATTTGCTGTTTTTTTTTTTTTTTGGAGCAATAATAAAGCTGTTTACGATGTATCTAACAAAATATAACATGCTATAATAGTAATTGCCATGTTAAAGTTAGAAAAATTAAATAAACTTTAAGCATTTCAAAAATAAAACATTTAAAATTAACTAGTCAATGGCTGAACATAAAACAGTGTTGTTAACTCTTTTATGGTATCTTATAATTGAATTGTTTGTTTTATAAAACAAAAGATGGTTATTTCTTTATTTTACTTATATTTCCTTTTGTCATCTTGAGGAAAAAATATGTTCTATTTTTTTATTACTTTAACATATGAAAAACACTTCACCAATTATATGTCAGACGTGCGTTAACAATTGACTCAATTACATTTCGTTTTGGTTTCCTTTTTTTTCCTATCCTTTTTTTGTTTCTTCACTCTAGTTGCTACAAAACTGAGTCATGTCTGTCGTAAAAATTTCAGAAAACAAAAGAACACATTAACAGCTTCAGGCCAATAGGAAAAATAAGTTAAATAAACAATCTTCCACTACTCACATGAACTATTTAATATAAGCGGCTATACCAAACTTTAAATTCTGCTACAGGCATTTCCTGCTCGCGTACTTATTGCTGATCAAGTCCTTTTATATGCTACGGTTCTTTTGATTTTAATTAACTGATTAACCTTAAACTCAATATTTTCGGACAACAATATCATCCTTCTGAGACTGCTATTGATATCGTTAAAATTAAGTCGACAGGCTCGATACAGATCAGAAATTATTTCATTTTAAAAATTCAAAAAACTTTAGTCAGTTGTAGATGAAGATGATTATTCGCCACAATTGATATGTTTTGACGGAAATACTTGTGTCATCGGAGGTAAAAGGGAGCCCAGTCCCCTTCAAGGCTAGCTGAAGCCAAATCGACAATTCGCTATATTTCCACGGGAATCAGTAAAGCCCCAGAGTTCAGCTATTTGTCTTTTTAGACTTTTAGCTGTTCTCTGACTGATTATTGAGGTTGGCCCTTCGACCGGGTCATTTAACTTAAAACTTAGCAGCCGTTTCCAACAATTTGGATTATCCAAAACCACCACATGGCGAATTTTTAAGCCTTAAAAGATTCAACTGGTGCGGGAATTGAAGCCGACCGACCATTTACATCGCCATTGATTCGCTCATTTCATTGAGAAACAATGAAAAATTCATTTTTTCAGACGAACACGATTTTCACTTGTCAAGATCAACAAGCAAAATTGCCACATTTGGAATTCTGAAAATCCTAGACCGATTATTAAGAAGCCTCTGCATGCTTACTGTATGGTGGCCTATGTGGTCTAGAAGTATGATTGGGCAAATTATTTCCAAGATGAGGCCGGAAATGCGTTAACGGTCAATGGATCACGCTATCGCGAGACGCTAAGAACGCAATTGTGGCCTATAATTGACGTCGTGGATAATCCTAAAATGTGGATTCAACAGGACGGTGCCATATGTCAGAGACTCAATAAAACGATCAATTTATTGCAAACCAATTTTCCCGATCTCATAATTTCATGACAATCAGCAGTTAAATGGCCAGCCAGATCGTATGATTTAACATCACTGGATTATTTTTTGTAGAGCTATGTTAAACACAGAGTTCATACGCAGCCAATCGAATCGATTTCAGCCTAAAAATTCAAATCCATATCTGCCAGCGTGGTCATGGTGTATATTTGCTAGATATCATTTTTAATTCATAATTGCCGAACTTTTCTCTTAGTAATACAATAAAAATTTGAATCATCTTAATCTAAATTTTGTATTTCACTTTGGTTTACAAAACAAAATTCTTGTTGAATAACCCTTTATAATTTAAATATGACTTCTTGCATATGACGCAGCCGTGATGGTCATACAACTTTCGATGACGTATTTTAAATGTTTGAGGCCGTATATTTTCCAAATAGTCAATAATTTCATGCTTATCGACGTAGACTAGTGACTTCAAATATCACCACAGAAAATAGTCTGGCGGCAATAAATCGCACAATTTCAGAGACCACTTCAAGGGTCCGAAAGGTTAAACTATGTGGCACGAAGTGTGTAGCATATTATGTCGTCTTATTGAAACCACAACTCCAGCACATTATGAATATTCAATTGCTGAACGAAAAAATCAGAATCATAGCTGTGCAGTGGTCACAATTGAATGTCACGTCCTGAGCATTGGCCAATGATTCAAATATCTCCAGCGAGTTGTGTAATATGTTGTGCCGTTGTATTAAAACCACAACTCCTGCACATAACACTACTACACATGCTGACCGAAAAAGTCAGGATCATAACTGCAGTCACCATTGAATGCAACACTCTGAGCAGCATCGTTTTTTAAGAAGTACTGACCACTGATTCCGGCAGCCAATAAAGGACTAAATGCAACACTGTTTCAACACACACTTGAGGATTATCATCACTCCAAATATGGCAATTTTGTTTGCAGACGTCTCAATTCAAATAAAATTAAGAATCATCGATAAACAAAATTCAGTTATGAAATCGAGTATTTCAAATAGAACCATGAATTTCCAAATAAGTTTGCACAATTTGGAAGCGTTGTCCAGGAATCAGTCTATTCGTGTCAAAATGTCAAACCAAACTAAATACTTAACAGCTGATAAAATGGCTGCCAGTAAAAAAATTTTTTGTAAATTTAAAAAACAAAAACACTCTTTACTTCTTATGGGTTACACAAAAATGCAAGTTTTGTGTAAATTTAAAATAAGCACTTGTGAAAATACAAGTACCATTGAAACACTTCCTAACTAAAAATTGTTGTGAACTTAAAGTTCTATGCTTCTATAAAAATACCCTTTACTTCTTATAGGTCACATAAAACTGCAATTCTTGGATAAATTTAAAATAAGGCCTTGTGAAAATAGAGCCGCTATTGAAGCACTACTTAACTTTCCTTTCTTTGCGCAAATTCGTAACATCATCGTATTACAGTTCAAAAAATTAGATCATGTACTGCTACATTGCGATAACATTGCTAACGGAATACCCTTTATTTTAGTTTGTGTAAGATTTTTGCACTCATTCTGGTTGAAAAAGTCGCTGTGCTTTGAACTGTTTATGTAGAGTATAAGAAATTCTGGTTTCATTTGTGAAACCAGTTGTTAAACCAGTTATGTATAACCCATATCGTTATCCCATTTTTATCTGTTTTTCTTTCACTTACCAATATCTATTTTTATTCTTAAACACTTCACTAAACTTTAAGGATGTTTTTTTTTTGTACTTAAGCATCTCCAAGATTTGTTAACACAGATTTTTACACCATTTATTTTCATTGTCTGAAAGGAGGCAGAAAGAACCCGAGCAATTGGGGGAAACTAATTTAGAGAAAAAAAATAAATTCTAACAAATTGTGTGTGTTCAACAATCTTGTTAACATGACTTTATGATAAAAAGTTTATTTTTTAACATTTATACCTCTTCCTTTTTTTCCATTTATTTTATTTTTGTTTTTCTAAGAAGTCGTACAAAAATAACACACGACTTTATTTGTTATAAAACATTTTTATTCGTCTTTTTTTTTAAGGATGAAAAGGATAATATTTTACAGTTGTAAGAATTTAATAAATTTTATGAAGAAAAGATATCGTGAATATATGACTTTATTTTATAAGGCATAACAATTTAATTTTGTTATTATGAGCACTCTTTGGGAAAAAGTATAATTTGCCGTAGAATTATTTATTTAACAAATAACACTCTTACAAGATAACAAAATGTTAATTTATTTAGTAGGATTATTATTATATAAGACAAACAATAATTTCTATTGCATAAGTCAAATTTAAGGTTTAGAAAATTTTCATTATAATTAGTTAACTCATTAATTGCTAAAAAATTTGACAGAAAAATTATTTAAATTTTCATTTATGTATTGAAATTTTACAGATCAACTAAATAAATAAAGATTTTACTTAACAACATCAGGACAACGTGTTTTTATCTGAAGGGAAGACAAGAAATGATATCAACTTTTATCTGCCAATTTTTTTATTTTTTTTTTTTGTTTAAAAGAGAAGTGCCACTTTCAGGCAACAATGCTTATTTAGTCAAGTACCGTGCTAAATTCTTTAGGAAATGGATAGCGAAGAGATGACAACAGGTGGTGAAAGTAGAAGGATAGTCGGAAATTAACTGTCGTATAAGACAGCACAGCGACCAGTGACTATGCCTTCATCGCTGAGCAGCCCCACCGACTTTAGTAGTGAAAAAAACCAAGGTCTTCGTTGGGAATCGAACCCACAACCCCCATACTTACTAGCTAGTACACTATCTACTAGGCTACAGGGGCACCTTTCAAGTATCACCTTTTAATTGTCACCTTTCAAGTGATTTATGTTTAGTTTAAGCAGATCTCAACGTCAACAAGTCTCTTGGGCTGGATACGATTCCAGCACTAGTCTTGAAATAGTACTCTTAGAAGTTGGCGCGTCCGTTAGCAGCCATTTTTAGCACGTTATATCACGCCGGTGATTTTCCAAATTATTGGAAGGTTGCTAATGTAACGCAGATCCCCAAAATGGTGAGGCTAACAACCCTGAAAATGATGGCAAGTATGATTAAGTTTCATCTTGTGAAGTACCTGGAGTCAAACAGATTACTTAGCAATAGACAGTATGGTCTTCGTAGAGGACGCTCTGGTGCAACTTCATACATCATTTCGGGCAAAATCAGGTGATGGCTCTAGATATTTCCAAGGCTTTTGATAGAGTGTGATGTACTTCTGTCAAAACTTTTGGTGTCGTGACAATTTCTCCAGATTTGTATCGAGTTTTCTCAGAAATCGCACTTTACGAGTTGTTATAGATGGAATTTTATCAAACGAGTTCAAGATTAAGAAAGAGGCATTGATTTTCTTCCTACCCTATTTCTTTTACTCTTTCGCAGATGACAGCATCATTTGTCATTCATATTCATTCAGTAACAGGCCGAACTAGTTGGAAGTTTTAAAAGGCAAAACATGAATAACACGATCTAAGACTCAATATCACATGCCTACGTATATATCTGTATTCGAAAATGTTGCTGCATCGGTTACTATTGGTGATATAATCTCTTGATGTTCTTGGCATGAAAATTCAATATGATGTTTGATGGACTAAGCACATTTTTCAGGTTTCTAAAGAAGCTTTCAAGTGCCTCGGTTTTATAAAACGGTGTAAGTGATACTTCAATCCATCCGATCTTCATACTGTTTATAATTGAATACAACTGTTATGTATAGGATGGTGTCGCAAAGTTTATTTTGGAGTTGTTAGACCGCCTGAAAGACAGGTCCAAGAGGCTCATTGGCGACAGTCCAACTCTAATGATTCTCTAGAGCATCGACGTAATATGGATTGTATTTCACTGTTTTATCGTTACTATAATGGTAAGTGCTCTAGAGAATTTAGGGAACTTGTTTCCATTAATCGCACGTTTCAGTATTTAACTCGATGAGAGCGTTTCGTTGAGAGCGCATATGTTTGTTGTTAATTGGCAAGTAAATCGCACTATGCATTACAGCGAAAATTCGCTTTTTAGCAAACGGTTTGCAATGAACTACCTCCAACTTCCTGTCACTTTCAATGTAGGAAAATTTAAATTGAATATCCACAGACACTACTCCTTCTTTCTTCCTCCCCATAACCTAATTACCTAGTTCTAGTATAATGCATTGCAGGAATAGGGGTCATCCCCTGAGTACTGGTCAAAGAAAAAAAACATAAATCGACTGACTCCAGAATAACGTAAAAAATTAAATTGTCAAGACACCACAATCGAAAAACAAACTTCTTTTTAAAAAAACACGATATTAATATTTTAATCTCTTAAGCAAAAAAAAATCCTCAAGGAAAAGCTTTAAAAGCTTTTTACAATTTATCCAATTTAATAAGTTTTCTTTCAAAGAAAGAAATAATCATTTAGGTTACAACTAAATAACCCCAATAATATATTTTAACACACTTTTGTAAATATTTACCTTTACTACAAACACTTTTAATTAACAATCAAAACGATAACATATAATCACTACTCCTCCCTTTTCAATCTTAAGCAAAGTTATAATAATAAAACTTCATATCAAAATTAAATTTTATTACCTAAAATCATGTTACTTTCTTCACGATTTAATTGATTTTCCAAAACTATTTATTAAATGGTTTTTGTTAATTGAAATACAATCAGGGAGAGAGCTACTAAAGAACTCATTTTCTATTGTAGCCAACGAATTAGGAAAAGAAGAGGAATTCAATATGACCACAAGGTAAACAAAATCAATGATAATCATTTGTGTAAAAATATATATATAATAGCAGTGATGAGTTAGAATCGAATAAAAAAAGTAATTTGTTGCCTTAATGAAACATTAAATATAATAAGTTTTTACAAATACCAACTACAAGTACGGCAGACATGTAGCTAAAATTGTTTTAAAGGTGGATAAAGAAATCTAATAAAGCTGCTAGCTGCTACAATAAATTGGTGACAACCAAAAAGAAAAACAATTAAAAATATTCACCCTTAAGGACACACTGGCGATAATTTGTATAATACAGTTTGGCCTTTGTTAATAAAGGTAAGTAGTTTTGTTTTTAAAATTATGATCATAGAAACAAAATTATGCTTGTCTTAATCATACTAATAACTTAATTTATTCAGAAACTAAGTATTTTCACAAAATGCTATGATCTATTTATTTATTTATTTATTTATTTATTTTTTTATTTTAAAGTATTGGTTCAAGATCTCTACAGACTTTAAAACTGTAAAAAATAATAGCACATAAAAATTAAATTTAGTTATTCAAATATAAAACTAGGTAACAGCATTAACATTCAAAAAAACAAAATCACTATGATTATAAAATTTATTAAGCTCAGTAAAAATTCTTAAAAATCCGTCAGAGTTAACATAATTTGATATGAATACTTTAACAATCAGTGGATTAAAATAGCACGTAAGACGAGCTGAAACGTTAAATGGATGCTATCAAAAAATCTGAACAAACATTTCCTTTTTATTTGAAACAAAGATGACATTTACCATTATTTTTAGGCTATTTAGAGCTTTATTAGAGCAAGTTTTCCAGTATAATTAAGGGATTCCCTTGTAAGCATCGAAAGCAAAATAACAAGAACTGCTTTTGCACCAATTCCATGCTATTACTACGGGCTTTATAAATAAGATTTTATATTATTAAGTCATATTTTAGAATTGGTCTCACAAGAAAAGTGTAAAGATTTTTTGTGACACAGGAGTCACTAAACTCCTTCGCCCAGCGTTTTATAAGTCTTAAGAAACATGCTGTAAAATACCAAGATCTGAAACTATATTCAGTCTCTCAAGTTCGTAGCCGTTTAAGATATATTGCACGTTTGTATGACATCTTCGAAAGAAACACATCTTTAAACATTTTGAGGTTTAACTCCATAAGATTAATATTACAGCAGGTATTAAACACATCTAAGAGCTTTGCAGGAGCATATCATCAGTGTGACGATTATATGTTCGAAATATCTTTACGTCGTGTATTTAGTGTAGATCATTTGAGTATTTAATGGCTTTAGGTAGATCAATAATAAACAAGGAAAATAATTAAGGACCCGGATGGTTATCCTGCGGCACACTAGATAAAACAAAAATTTCTTTGGAAGTAAATGTGTTAAAACGAACATTTTGAATTTTGTTTTATATGACATCAATTTATTCACATAAGTAAATCCCATTAGGTCAAGTTTCCTTAGCTGAAGTTTGTGATTAACTTTAACAAATGCCTTACTAAAGTCGGTATAAATAACATCAGTTGGTTTACGTTGAACATATTCCCAATTGACTATGGTTGTTAATTTCAAAAGATTACCAACGGTAGGACATATAATCGATACTGGATGGGAAAGGTGATCAGTAACAATATTCTTAAATATTTTAGGTACAGTACTTAGTATAGCAATACCTCTGTAGTTGGCAACCAGCTTTAAATAATGGAATAATAAAAGAATCCTTCCATATTTTAGGAAAATATCTAAATTTCAATGATATGTTGAAGATTATTGTAAGAGATTTTGCCAGTGCCATAGCACATTTGTTAATTATGGATGGTATTCCATTCGGACCATAGTTATATAAAAACTTAAGCTTTTTAAAAAGTTCAAAACTAGTGATTTATCAAGAAATGGAATTGATATGGCACGTTTAATAGTTGATAATAAACAATAAGTGTTGCTTTCTTTAAAAATATATTAAATTTTAATTTCAATGTGATTATTATTTTTATTCGACCTCTTTTTTAAATAAATAATTCTTAATCTTAGTAGCGATCTTTTTTAAATAAATTTAACACTATATTATTTCAATATTTCGCTTTTCTGCGGAAAGCTTCTTCAGGAAATTATTTTTTTTTAAAACAAAAATTATAACAATTTCAAAAAAATTTTTGAAAACAATTGACAAAAATATATAAAATAAAAAAAAATTAAAATTATTTTATATGTTTTTGTCAATTGTTTTCAAAAAATTTTTTCAAATTGTTATAATTTTTGTTTTTATAAAAAATAATTTCCTGAAGAAGCTTTCTACAAAAAAGCGAAATATTGAAATAATATAGTGTTAAATTTATTTAAAAAAGACCGATACTAAGATTAAGAATTATTTATTTTAATTTCAAATAATTTTTTATAACTTCTAAAATATCTTTTAGTTCACTTCCTAATGGATATTTCTGATTTATTTAACGGACCAAATCAAGAGAACTGATTCTGTAAGTGTCCTCTCTTAACTGCAAAAAGACATTAAAATGATTTTAAAATTTAAGCATTTTTACTAAGATTATAGTACGATGATCACTTAAGCATTATTCAAACATACATTTGTTGGCCCAGTTCTATAAATATTTTATTCAAAACTAAGCTACTTAAGTAACAAGACACTATAAAAAACTATAAACTGTGATCCCGTAAAAATTTTAAAAAATAAGTTCTTAGACGCCCCTGTAGGCTAGTACATGACTGGGAGTTGTGGGTTTAATTCCCAACAAAGCACCTTGGTTTTTTCACTACAAATAAAAATTGACTGTCGGTGGGGCTGTTTAGTGATGAAGGCATAGTCACTGGTCACTGAACTGTCTTACACGACAGTTGATTTCCGTAACTATCCTTCTACTTTCACCACCTGTCGCATCTCTTCTCTATCCCTTTCCTAAAGTATTTAGCACGGTACTTGACTAAATAGGCATTGTTACCTGAAGTGCTACTTCTCTTAAAAGAAAACTTAAATTCTTTTAAAGAAAAACTCAGCTCAATTTGTTCAGCTTACTAAGCGTCCTAGAGCTAGAATTACAAAATACTGAGATCAATTTAAAAATATGCTAAAATAAGCTTTTTGGCCCGAAAAACTGATTTTTTTTATGAAAAACCTTAAACTCAATTTATTCGTAAATTATTCATACTATAGTTTGAATAGTAACACCCTGTGATTCCTTACAAATTTTTTAAAAATAATTTATTTGGCCCAAAAACATCAGTTCTCTAAAAAAAACTTATAGCGGTTGTTTTTACCAAATTTAATTTTATTTTAAATTTTTTCCACACAAGAGTTTCCTTTGCAAGCCATTGGTATGTAATTTAAATATTTATGAAATAAACCAAATTTATAATTCCAATAGATTGTTAAATATATTACTGTGGGGAAAGCATATCCATATTTCCGTGTTTTTGTATAAAAATATTTTTGGGTTCTGTAGTCTTTTTGCTGTGTTGGCTAAATAAAATTCTTATTTAATCAATTAAGCTAGAGGTATAAGATTTTTGAGCTTTCTTTACAAAATTTTGGGTAAAATCTACTGACGAGCTATATCAGCAGTAGTGAACTGGCCATATGAACATGCTTTCTCCCCACAGTAATATAGGGGTTTTCAATTGTGGCAACACCAACAACATGACAGTTTTGTTATTTGACGTATTCGTAGTAGATGCATTGGCAATTGTTACAATAAACTAAATTTCACACGGAAATCGCATTAAAATAATTTAAATCCTCTATAAAAATGGTGGATTCATTTCGGAAAAATTGTATTTTCGGATAAGGCTCAATACAAAATGTTCGAACAACAACGCGTATTCGACCGGGTCGTCCAACTGAAATCATAACAGCCGTGAGCCACAGTGTTAAATTACATCCAAATTTGTCAATTCCTCAACGTTGTCAACAATTATGACTATTAAAAAACGCCACATGGCAAATTTTTCGAAAGGATTTAACTTTGAAGACTTACAAGGTTTCACATCACCGTCGATTCGCTCAATTCATTCAGGAATAACCAGCTGATTTTTTTTTAAAAATATTTTTTTTTCATAAGAAGCCCATTTTCACTTGTCAGGGTATGTCAACACGCAAAATTACCGGATTTGGGCTTCTGAAAATCCTAGAATGATTATTGAGAAGCCTTTGCATACTTAACGTGTCACTGTATCGTGCGCTATGTGGCCTGGACACTGAGTGTGCCGTTTGTTTTTCGAAGAGACTAAAAATGCGGTAACGGTCAATGGATCACGCTATCGCCCTGTTATTGCCGAGATGGACATCACTGACATGTGGTCTCTATAGTACGGTGCCACACATCAAACTGCCAGTGAACGATTAATTTACTGTAAACCAAATTTTTTGATCGCATAATTTCACAACAATCAGCAGTTAAGTGGCCAGCCAGATCGTGTGATTTAGCACTATTCAATTATTTTTTGTGGGGCTTTGTTAAGTATAGAGCCTATACGCCGCCAATTCAATCGGTTTCAGCCTTAAAATTCAAAATCCGTGATATAATTACGAAATAGGACCGCCATTTTTCTAAAAACTGAATGATTGCCGATCTTTCCTCTCTGGAATACATTAAAAATTTGAATCATCTTAATCAAAATTTTTTGTTGTATTTTGTTTTAGAAAACAAAATTCTTGAAGAAAAACTCTTTACATTTAAAAAATTGTTTTAATTTTCTCTTCGCTTCATGTTATACAAAATTTGTTGACTAATTTAATGTATAAAAATTTCTAAAGTAGAGTTAATTAATTATAAAATGTTTGAAATATTTTGACCTCTGGTGTTTTTACTTAAAATTAACTATTAACACACAATGAAGGAAAATATAACATTAGTCGCCTTTGTCATAAATTTCTTTTTAAATAATTTTGTAAGTACTATATTAATCGTTTCTTCTTGGAACAGTTGTATGTCTATCCTATACCCAGCGAGTATTTTGGAAGTGATTAAATAAAAATTGATTCGAAATAAACACACAAGTGGTTTCTTTTATTGTTTTAGATTGAATTTTTATGAAAGTCGCTTAAAAAAATATTATTATTGGGTTTAAATTTAAACCATTAAAATGCCCACAAATGTTTTAAAGCTGTCGCTTTGTCCGAAATAAAAATGCTTTTATTTTATCTTAATATTTTAAATTTTTTGTTATATTATTAATAGCTGTAACAAATGAATAGTTTGTATTTAGAAGAAATTACTTTGATAAATTTGCTAATAAACATTGTTTGCTGGGTAAAGGGTATAGGCAATTAATGTCTGCCTTTGAGAAAGCATAGCAGTTACATGTGTCTATGAAGGCGTTTAGCTAAATACAACAAATTGTTGTTTGTTCGTTTGTATTAAATGTTTGAGTTGTTACTTTTTATGTGTGTATTTTGTTTTTATTATTTAGTAATTATGCTTTAATTGCACTCACACTATTACAACTTAGCAAAACAACACAACAACAGCATACAAATTATCACTTAAATCATTATTCTAGGATTTATAATGAATCTAAGCCGTTAAAGAAGTAAAATTTACTTTTATAACAGGAATTTTTATGTTACTTATGATGACTATGTGAGTATATAATTAAAGTCGTTAAAATTAATAAGTTTAAAAACTACTTTTGCTTAATTGACTTAAGCAAACAATGCATTTCGAGATATGTAAAATTTTACAAAATCATCATTACATTTGCGATTATCTCCATGTATATTCAGAGTGTTAAAACGGGTCATTTAAATAGCAATATTCAGCTATATAGAAGCTTACATACCCAGTAACATTCAACATTTGTATAACCTCTTTTAAACAGCAAAATTTTCTAAGCTCTACAAAAAACAATAATCGTTTTATTGTTCGTTCCTTAAAAAAAAAAATCAATTTCAAATAATTTCCTTGACAAATTCTGGAATATCTTTCAACTCATTTCCCATAGCTTATTTTTGGTTTATTTAATGAACTAAGTGATATAAAGTGAACTGATTCTATGAAAGCCCTTTCTGTAACAGCAAAAAGGCTTTAAAAATTATAATGATTTTGATGAAGTATATTTTACTACTTTCACACGACATTGCGACATAGAATTGGTGGTGTCTATTTGCAGTATTTTCTTATTTTTTTTTTTTTAATAATATTTATTGACAATTATTCAAAAACCAGCCATAAGTCTGCCATTTTTAATATAAGAGGGAGCCAGAATTGTCTATATAAAAATGATATAAACGGTTTTACTTACCTAAAATTAAAAACGCAGTTGCGGGCAGCATGGCAATATTAAGTAATACTCATTATAGTGGCAGTATTAAATAATACTCATTATATTGTTTACCAAGATTGTTATCTAGCGCTTTTTAAATTAAATATCAGGTATTTTAAGCCCGTAAAAACTTGCAAAAGTGTTTACTGTCAAAGCGACTATAATAATGCGCTTTTCACTTGATATTGACTAACAGTTTACTCTGGTGAAAAGATTTGCAAATAAGCTACTCTACGAAATTACTAAGCTTGTGTTCAAAAATCGATCATCGATTAGCATAGCTTATGCAAAAATGCAACTTTTAATCGTACGTCATTACGTTAAATTTTTAAAAAAATTAAGCAAAAGGTTGCTTAAGAATCAATCTAGATTGTAATTACGTGATAAGATTTAAATCTGCGCCTGACAGTAAGCTGTAATCAGATGGTGGATCATTACCACTGTGGATGAAATGTAGCGTCATCCTCGCCCTAGAAGGCCTCCGGATACGTATATCCTCCGGTCACTCCTAGTTGCAACTTCAAAAAAAAAGCCCGAAGCAGGCCGCAGCCTTCACTTCTTGATGAAGAGTTGGAGAAGACTATCCAACCCCGGGTCCAGAACGCATGAAGCCTAATTTAATTAAGAACATGACGGCATTCATACTCACTGAACCTGAACCATTCTTTTTGTTCATCGTGAATGATCTGACGCCCAAACTCAAACGAGGGCCTCGAAACACACAACCACCACGATACTCCCAAAGGGCCTACCTCAATAATAAATCAGAGAACAGCTAAATACCTACAGAGACAAACAACGGAATTCTGGGGCTTTACTGATTCCCGTGAAAATATAGAGGATTATCCAGTTGGCTCCTACTAGCCTTGAAGGGGACTGGACTCCCTTTTACCGCCGCAAGACACAAGTCTACATGGTTGTGTGATCCATAAAGACTTATAATGTGCCCCCGGGGAGGCCATCTAGATTGTAATAGCGATTACTGATTAATTACTTTTGTTCTATGAAATATTGATGAAAATGATGCGGTTTCAATAGGGTAGTGTTTTATAATATGCCGCAACCGCAACAGTTGAAAAACAGTTGATTTTACACGAATTTTCAACTCTCAAACTAAATCAAATGAAATAAACTGATTCTATAAGTGTCCTCTAATGATTTTCAAATTAAAACATTTTTATTACCTTCACAGGAAATGATTATAGTTCAACATTTCATTTGATGTTGGTTACTTTCAGCTTTGAACAAAATCCTATTTATTGTATTGAAGATCTTTGGTTTTTTTGTTTAAATTAATATTTATTGGAAACAGGAAGTCAGATTTGTATACATAAAAAGCATATAGACGTTTTTAATCGCTTGGAAATACAAATAGCAGTTCCAAGCAATATGGCAGTGTTAAATAACACTCATTGCAGTGTGTATTTTTTAACAATATTGCTAAAATAGTTATCTGGCCATACTTGAATAAAATATCGGTTACTTTTAGCCCGTAATAACTTGTGAAAGAGTTTACTGTTAAACCAACCATAATAATGCACTTTTCTCTGGATATTGACTAACAGCTTACTCTGGTTGAAAGATTGCAATTGAAAATCGATCATCGATTATAGTCAAATATTTCAATTTGTTCAAATTGAACCAAATTCCATATATTCTATTGAAGGTCTTTTATTTCTTTGTTTAAATTTATATTTATTTGGAACAGGGAGTCAGATTTAAGCATATCAACATTTTAAATCGCCTGAAAGTACCGGTTTCAGTTGCCAGCAGTATGGCAATATTAAATAATATACGCTACTGCAGTGCAGGTTGCAAAAAATTTGTCGATAAATTGATTACAAGAAGTTCACCTCTTAATTGATCTCCAAGCGCGTACGGCTGCACCATACTAAGCACTGACGTGTTGGAAGATAAAATTATAACAAACAGTCCTAGAAACTGGATCTCTAGAACCGTACCGTAATGGTGTTCGTATGTTCGAAGTAGTTTTCTAATCTATATATATAAAAGAAAGTGATGTTAGTTACTACGCTTATAACTCGAGAATGCCTGGACCGATTTCGGTGATTAGCACCAATTCGGACAGGTCTCCGGCCAAATAAGAAGAATACACAAGAAAATTTTGGAAAATTTCCCAAAAAAAAAATTATGAAGAAAATTCATTTTCACATACATTTTTTTTACAACGCTATCTTAACTCAAGAACCCATAAAAAACATGATTGTAAATGCTATATTGCCAGTAGATGGCGTTGTATGCACACTTGGCAGATGCAATGACATATGTGACTGGAGTTTTAGTAACATAAATATTGGAATTTTCTTCAGCTTTTATCAGCTTTCCTTATTTATTTAAATTAAATTTGATTTAATACAATATTTTGAAGAAAATTTTGGAAAATTTCCCAAAAAAAAAAAATTATGAAGAAAATTCATTTTCACATACATTTTTTTTACAACGCTATCTTAAGGGCGATGTGTTGAAACCACGCATTCCTATGATTCCTCCAGATTTGCCGTTTGATTTTAAATGGCTTCAGTTCCCCATACCTGTTGCTTTTCAATGATCCCTGTTTTTTGCACTTTCAGTTATATGTATCACATTCACGTGCTTTGTTTTTCAATACCGCGAACCAAAATCGATCAAAAAATGTCGAAGAAATGACTTGCAAAGCAGTCACGGGCACGCTAGTAATTAATAATGGCATTTCGAACAACAACAACAACAACAAAAATGTTTTTTTTTAAATTTAAAATTTTGTTGTTTCAATATAAATTTTTTATCTGAATAAATTTGTTGTTTTGCGAACTAAAATCAAAAGTCACCGATATCATACAACTTTAATTTTGTTAAAAACATCTCAATGACTTTAACACAACATAAAAAAATTTTAATTGTTATTTCTTTTTTGTCATTTGCTATGCAACCAATTTAAAATGAAAATCAAAGCTTAAGTACGTAAACAATGCAACAAATACACATACATAGAAATTTGGTTATATTTTGTTTACGTGCATGTATTTTAGGGTGCTCCTTATTTGTTTGAGATGAAACAAAAGTACTATTCTTCCTAAACAAGCGCAATTTCTTTAAAAACTAATTGAATACATGTAAAAAGTAGTCGTGATGGATTCGCTTTCAAATAATTAATTTTAATCAAGTCAAACATTAGAACTTCGAAATTTTCATTTAATTATCGAAGTTGAAAAATTAGCGTCACCTTAAGGTATTTTCTTGTTTATTGTGCATATTCAGCATAGCAACAACAACAACCACACGCCACATACAAAAAGTCTTAGATTAAAACAAGTCATAAGAAAACGTAAATAGTAACTAAAAGCTACAACTAAGAGTATACATATGTAAATATACAAAGCTACAAATATATTAGTACGTAGTAGTATGTGTATATATTTGTACAGCTTGTGTGTAAATACACACACAGAGACTTTTAAGAAAGCCGACAACAAAGGCAACCTCAAATGGAAAAACAAGAGTTTAACAAGAGGCAATAAGGCCTTTTGCTTATGCTTCAATACCTCTTTTAAACCAACAAAACCTACAAATTCCTGCACATGCATACGCATACACACATCTGTGATCTACATATATAAAAACAAATACTCCCATACGTTACCCTAATGTAAACCTATAACATGTTACTTAAAGAGATGTTTACTCTTTGTAATATATCCCCCACTAAAATGTGGTCAAAAGAACAGAAAGCATACGAAAGTATATACAAAAGTACTTTAATATTAAAAAGGTACCAATAGACATTTTGAACTTTATATACCACCATATAAAAATTGTTTTAAAAGCGAAGTAAAATATGCAGAAAAGTAAATAAAAAAAATTTACAAATAATTTAAACTAAAAATTAGAGATGACACGATTAAAATATTTTCACTGTCAAACGTAAACAGCTCTAGCACGGCTTATTAGGTAGGCTTTATGCTTACTATACTAATATTTATTTTTAGGCTTTGACGTTTTTGTTTATTGATTCTTTGTCAACTTCTCAGTTGGTCAAAACATTGTTTTAAATATATTGTTACGGATGCGTCTTGCTTAAATTTTAAAAGAAAATAATTAGGTAATAAAGTAAACGAATAAGTGAGTATGCTGTTTACTAACTGCGTAGTTTTCTAAGAAAACTTATACAAGCAAGAAAACAAACAACTATCTTAAAATAAATTCCGCGAAGAAACTTTAACAGAATAAAAACAAAACCAAAAGTACACACAGACCAACTGGCGCCTACACATTGAATGAATAACATAACAGCAACTAATCATACAAAGGAAGAGAAAATTCGTCATTTTTCTAGACCTCTAACGGACAATTTAAAAAGGCAGCATATGAGTGGTTAGTTAGTTGGTTGAAACATAAACCTCTTGAAATAAAGATTTGTATCTTTAGTAAATTGTTCTGTAGTGCCAACGTACAAATTTTACTTTGTGTGTAGTTAAAGTAAATAAAATTGTTATTAATTTTAAAACTCTAAAAGCTGGTGTTATTTATTTTGCAATTAAGATATCAGTAACAACAAAACGTTTATAACAGTTATAAACGTAACAATATATAAAAGTAGCTTTAGCTTGTCTAAATAAAGTGTGTGTTAATCGTTAATAACTTATTAACATGCCATCGATCGGTCTTTAGCAACCATCAACATGAAAAAGTCTAGAGTAATAAAATAAAATCTGCAAAGCGGTTGATAGAACGATTATCAACATTAGTTTCCAAATTATCTGCCTGATGAGTCGTTTAGATAAATTCAAGTTCATATCTCTCATTTAATGCTATGAAATTTTATGAAAAATTGGCTTATAACGCCACTACTTCAATGAACACTAAAAAATGTCATTTTCTGTACATTAGTGAGGTGAGATTACGTGATAAGATTTACATCTGCGCCTGGCAGTAAGCTTTAATCAAATGGTCATCATACCGCTGTGAGTGAAAAGCAGCGCCACTCACGCCCTAGAAGGCCGAAGTTTAAATCTAGCAACAGGTCCTACCTAGTAGCAATTTCAATGATTCCAGAGCAGGGCTGCAAACCACCACTCTTTGCTGAAGAGTTGGAGACTATCCAACTCCTGTCCAGAACATATGTCTAGCATGCTCACTGGATCTAGGATCATTCCACCAGGTAGGTGTTATTAAAAGTGAAATGATCCTGGCCACCATATAAAACTGACCTGTTATGGGGCCATGAAACCACAACCACCACGATACTCCCAAAAGGGCCAACCTCTATAATCAGCCAAAGAACAGCTAAATGTCTAAAGAGAGAAATAGCGGAACTCTGCGAGCTCACTGATTCCCGTGGAAATAACGTGGAGCTTCCAGTGGTACCCCTGCTGACTTCAGGGGACTGGGCTCCCTTATACCCCCAGTTGCACAGGTCTAGATAGTCGAAGTTCTATAAAGACCAATAAATGTGCCCCGGGAGGGAGTGAGGTGAGATGATGTGATTTGATTTATAATTTCGAAAGCCCAAAGTAGACCGCAGCCTTCATTCCTTGCTAAAGAGTTGGAGACTTTCCAACTCCTGGTCCAGAACGCATGAAGCTTAATTATATTAAGCTTCATAAGAACACGACCTGGACCTGAACCATTTATTGTGTTCATTTTGAATGATCTGACCCACAAACTCTTACGAGGGTCTCAAAACCACAGCCACCACGATACTCCCATATAGGGGCCAACCTCAATAACCAGTCAGAGAACAGCTAATTGTCTCAAGAGACAAATAGTGAACTCTAGAGCGTACTGATTCCCGTGGAAATATATGGATTGTCCAGGTGACTCCTACTAGCCTTTAAGGGCTCCCCTTTACCCCGCAAGATACTAGTCTAAATGGAATAGTAGGTTCCAAAAAGACTATCAGGTGCCCCCGGGGGGAAGTGAGGTGAGATGCTATATTTATTTATATGTTGCTCTAACTATATTTTATCCCACAGTCTTTTGCTTACTTAATAGTAGCTTGTCTTACATAGCCGTCCACGCAGCATCACTGTGTTACACCGGCGAAAGAAACGTCTCCGACAAAAGCATGCGTCTTTTACTTATGCAATTACCCTATGCTTTGTCTCGGTAGGAGTCTCAGACTCACCAGTCCCTTAAGACCTGTGTCATCTGGGGATAAAGGGAGTCTAGTCCCCTAAAGGCTAGCAGAAGCCAACTGGACTCCTTCCACTTTATTTCCACAGAAATCAGTAAGCCTCAGAGTTCAGCTTTAAGTGTTCTCTGTCTGATTATTGAGGTCAGCGCTACGGCGAGTATTATGGTGGTTGTGATTTCGCAGGTCCTCATGAAATGATTAATAGGCCACTTTTGACCAAGAACACAAGGTGAATGATCCGGATCCAGTGAGCTTATTATATCATATATTTTTGACCAGGAGTTGGAGTCTCCAACTCTTCAGCCAAGAGTGGAGTTGCTGGCCTTGCTCCGCGCTCTTGTAGTTGAAACTAGGAGTGACTAGAGGATAGAGATATCCAACGGCTTCCTTGGCCGTACATGACGCTACATATCACCCATGTGGTTTTATCCACCACATAGCTTACACAGCTAGGTACTGATTTAGGTAGGAAGAAAAACGAACGAAAAGGGGGAGAGAGAGACAGACACAGAGGAAGAGACAAATTAGGTAAAAATAAACAAAAGAAAAAGGAGAGAGAGATACAGACAAAAAAAAAACAAAAGTGACGAAGGCAATAGAAATAACACGAAGAGAAACACGAACAAGACGAACTATATTAACACAGCTGACAATAAAATGCAACTAGTATAAAGAGAACACTTAAGATGGCAAATAGCCGAAACCGGTTTGTTCACAAACCAAATTTGACGGGTGTCCACGTAAAATCGTACCCAAACTGATGAAAATCTTATAACGGATGTCACTTTCTCTTTCTTAATTCAACTTTAGCATCGACTGCCATACACTGTTGCAATGTATGTCATAAGTTTCGCGTCAGTGTCTGACAATTTGGCCTAAATCTAACGGTGGTCTTACCACCGGAAATAACGCTGCTCCCTTAGACACATACATCTCTTATTTGCAGTATTTCAGTGCACGATAGTAGGGCCTTGCCTCCAATTCTTGCTGAAGAGTTGGGTACTATCCAACTTCTTTTCCAGTTGCATGCGCAAGCTAGGTCATTGTAACTTCCTGCGTTGTTAACTCTTCGAAAGCTTTTTATAAAGCAACCGATTTAATCAACAGCCACAACGTTACTCTCCCAGGCTTCACCAATAACCAGAACAGGGCTGTAATCCTGTGGGTTCCCGTCGTGTGTATCAAGTGTGGGTGTTTTAAGTTCACTGATCGGCCTTCGAGAGTCCTGCTAGCCTAGTACCTGGTACCGCCTTTTATCCCTGAAAGCACATGTCAAGATGGTGAAAAGTTTCAGCAAGACTTCGAGTTCCCTTGTAGGATTCTGTTGTGATACGTGATAAGATTTACGTCGGTACCTAGCTGTGGATCAAACCACTTGGGTCATATGATGCGTTCACTGACGACATAATTCTAGCAACAGGTCATTCCTAGTTGCAATTTCGGAAGTCTGAAAATAGGGCCGCCAACCCCCGCTCCTTGCTGAAGAGTTGGAGACTATCCAACTCTTGGTCCAGAACACATGAGAAGCATGCTCACTGGATCCGGATCACTCACTAGCCCCTTAATGAAATTCATGAGGGCTGTGAAACCACAACCACCACGATGCTCCCGAAGGACCAACCTCGATAATCAGGCAGAGAACAGCTCAAAGACTAAAAAGGCAAAAAGCTGAACTCTGGGGCGTACTGATTCCTGCGGGAATAACGTGGAGTTTCCAGTTGACTCCATGCTAGCCTTTAGGGGACTGGGCTTCCTTTCACCACCGGCGACACATCTAATGACGGTGAAATTTCGTCAAGACATATATATATGTGCCCCGGAGGTGGAGGGATTCTGTTGTGATATTGTTACTTACTATAGTTGTTCCGCTTCTTTAACTATACAATCTAGTATGAACCAGATGGCGACCTTATAAATTTTACACCATCGCAGTTACATACAATAGGTATGTTAATATTTTCTAATCCGCATACATGAACCAGTTTTATTTTTATACGTCATCACATGTGTTAACTAATTTGTTATTTGATTCTCCCGCATACAACACTCTGGAAGTAACTTTATTCACCTTTGTTTTGCCGTTTACGAGCGTTCAGCAAAAAAACTTTTGCAAGAGCAATATGTTATTGCTCTTTGATTATGGTAACAGCAACCACATTAATAAAAGTACTTCTATAAAGGTCCATGTTATTTGTTCTGATATAGCTGTTGATATATGTATTAACGAACAAGTATTTATATATAATGTTTCCTATGTTGTTAACCCTTATCGAGCTTATTAAAGTTAGTCCATTTTACACCGCACATATGAGTCGATGTAGCTTTTCAAACACAAAAACCTCATGATCATCATTGAGGTTTAGCTTTTTGTATAGCGGAGAGGCAAGTGAAAGTTTATGTATGAATGACTTAAACAATTTTCTCTCTTTTTTTTCTGAAAATAGATTCCAATAAAATGTTATTTTGCATAGTATAAGTTCATATCTTTATTAAGATTGCTTTTGTTGTTTTTATTTTTTCTTGTTAGTTTAAGAATCAGTTTTTTTTTAACATTTGATACTAGTGTCAAAATTTAAGGTCAAGACGGTTTATTTACTTGTGGCCAACCACATGAACAGGATGGGGAAATAACAAGTTTATTATTTTTTTCTTTATCTTTATGTTTTAACTTTATGTTTTGTTTTATGACAATCAATTGAGAGCACACAATGTTTAGAGAAATAAAGATTCAATCAATTTTAAGAAACTTGTTTTGAAACCTGTTAAATAAAGTTGATTGTTTGTGACAACATGTGACAGTTTTTCTGACTTTACACACTTGTGTGTCAGCTACAAATGAAACTGATAAGCCTAATGGATATTTTGGACAGACAATGGACTTTTCAGGAAAATGAAACCGTATACCCAATATATCTGTGTTAAAAATATTATTTTAAGAAAATAGGTGCATTTCCTTTGGTGAGCGGCATATAAAAACTCATTGGTGTTATTACTTTAACCAAAAAATATGAATTTTCAACTATTTTCAGTTACCCACAAAGAAGTTTATTGAACAATAAATGATAAAAACCAACCATTAAATTGGGAAAACCTTTTAAGATGTTTAAAAAGTGGCACAAAAACAAAATTTTTTGGGAAAAGAAGCCAGTACCTCGAAAGCTAAATAACTAAATAAAATTTTCCGTATATCTGATTTATTTGAAAGTTTAAGAATGTTTTGAATGAATTTTGTGGCAAGGAAAAATGCCGACGGATTTTTTATTTCTCCCTGTATTTTTTGCGAGATTTTTTTTCCTCCAATCTTTTATCTTTCTTTGGGGCACATGTTTATCAGAGAAATAGATTTTTGGATCAATCAACATGCAGGTGCCCCTGTAGACTAGTAGGTAATATACTAGCTTGTCAGTATGGGGGTTGTGAGTTCGATTCCCAACGAAGACCTTGGTTTTTTTCACTACAAAAATAAAAATTTACTGTCGGTGGGGCTGCTCAGCGATGAACGCATAGTCACTGGTCGCTGTGCTGTCTTATACGGCAGTAAATTTCCGACTTTCACCACCTGTTTCATCTCCCTTCCCTTAAGAATGTAGCACGGTAGTTGACTAAATAGGCATTGTTGCCTAAAGTGCTACTTCTCTTTAAAAAAAAAAACCAAAAAAAAAGAGAATGGTGTGTAAAAGTGTCATTCAACAGAATAAGATAAAATAGATACAAAATGTCATAGAAAATGGCAGAGTTTTCTATGAGTCGCAGAGTTTTAGTGAGTTCAGATAGGGCGAAGAAAAACGGGTTAAGCTCTTCGTAAGTAACATTTGTAAAATGACTTTTTTTTGCTGCCATGATAAAAATATGGGAGACTAGATGTCAATATCTGCCTCCCTATTTCCAATTGTTCCGAATGTGAAGTAAATTATATAGTGGTAAATATATCATCTTTAGTTTATTTTTAAACGAACCTCGATTAAACTTGGAGTTAAGAATACACCCCCGAGAGAGAAGGTCGAATCGGTAGCAGAATATTGCAGTAAAAGTGGTGCAGCAATTTGATAGTGTCATACTGATTGATGCTCAATCAGCTTTGACATTGAGCCTAATAGCCATCCATAAGAAACGAAAACTTTCTTCTGAATTAAATTAAGTAATTTCATATTTTGCCCATCAGAGAGGGAAGAATATAAAAATCTATAGTTTAAAATGGAGTAAAGAAATTATAATCGATACATTAGAACACAACAAGGGTAAATAAGGACATTTTTTGTAATTAGGGCACTTTATCATTAAGGAAAGATTTGAGTGAATCCGTTGCGTTAGTTAGTTTATTTTTAAAGCATTTTTAATACAGAAGACTTACGGTACATATATACTAAAACTATAAGAAATTCGACTTTATAAAAAAAAATTTAATAGCGCTATCATTCCTTGCGATGAAAACCGATGTTACTGGCTGTTTATTTGGTGCGATTTCCAAGCGTTTTCGATGCCATGACATCATTTTCAACACGCATTTTATGATAGTACTGGAGAGGGGGGGGGGGGGGGGAGTACTTGAAAGTTAGTATTAAGTTTGTTTATTATAAATAGTGTTAGATCTTAGGTCGTACTTTTATTAGAGTTGTATCTATTCATGCAGGTAAATTATCCTGCCACCTGTCGGAACAAGTTGCTTTAGCTTAATACCAAATTTAATTTTAACCTACTCTTAATAAAAGGTTTGCTAATAGTTGAAATCCTACCCAACTATCCATTGGCTAAACATTTAGAATTATTTTGATGTAGAACATAATTTTTTAAAACTGCATATTCTTGTCAAATTGTTGCCGAACATTATATAGGCCTTTCGAAGTACTAAGATTTTAACTAATTGTTCTCTTAACTTATGACTAAAATTCCAATAAAAAAAGTAGTATACAGTTAAGTGTCTGAGGCAACTGACTGCATATTTATTACTTCCTTTGTCATCACTAGAATGGTTAATTGCTTACTTTTGTTCTGAACCTTAATCGATCTCATATCATTTCAAAGTGTTGTTCCTTCTTGCCAGCTCTCATATGCTTCTTTCAGTTTATATGGGCATCCACCTCTTGTCATTTTAAAACAATACGATTAGTGTTGGTTTAGATTCTTAGATCGAATCCTGGGGTCCTAACATGTAGTCACAATTTTAAAACTGCAACAAATCAATTTTACTTACTTTCGAGTTTAAACGCAATATAAGTCTTTCATCTGTCTTTGTTTGAGACTTTCAAATGGAATGCTAGTTCACAACTTAGCTTCCTTCATATTTCGTTCCCTCTACTATTTTGCCTTCAAATGCTAGGATATGTAGCTTCAAGGTTTTGCTTTATTGTCAATTGGAAAGCAGCTTAAGTTATGCTGGATAATACTAGCAAGCTGTGGTCTCTGAAGGCTCTTTCAATAAATTTGTTTTCTAAAACAAAATTAAACAAAAAATGTAGATCAGAATGATGTATTACAAAGTGATAAGGTCCGCAATTGTCTTGTGTTGCTTAAAATTAAATTTTTTTTTAATTTTTAATAAATATCTTTTTTTCTTTTTAACGATCTTTTTTATATATTTATTTCTTCTCGATATTTCGCTTTCCTTTGGAAATATCGAAAAGAAAAAATATATAAAAAAGATCGTTAAAAAGAAAAAAAGATATTTATTAAAGATAAATAAAAAAAGATCGTTTAAAAAAACTATAAAATTTTTTTTTAATCTTTATAAATTTTAGAGAAATTATTAAATTTTTAAATCATCATTTTATCCAAGCAACCACACAACTTACATGTTTCGTCATCAGTATGCATTCACATAACAACAATTTTAAACATGCAACACAATGATTTAAACCAAAAACAGTCGACATAAATAAAATATGAACTGAAACCATAAAATAAAAAAACAGAATATTGTTTAAAGGAAGATGTTCGGGTACTTTAACTCCTAAACAAGAATATTCATTTTTGTTATATTATATTGTACGTATCTATATTTGTACTGGTGTTAAATGCTTAACGCATTTTAATCCTACACGGCAGACATCTGGAGCGAAAGTCTGTTACAATAAATTCAATTTCGAATGAAACTCAGAAGCCAGTTAAACGAATAGGCTTGCGCTGTGCCTAAATTTTTGCACAATTTTCGCAACCTTTTCGTGGCAAAATAGTAGCTAAACCTAATAGTTTTTATATTTTGCTGGTTCACTTACTTATGAGTAGAACTTTTTTAAAGTGTAGTTGATTAGTTTATTACATGTATGACAGACAAACTCCTCAAGGAGATTATAGTTGAGTGGATTGGAGGCTGAATTTTTTTATTACTTTATGTGCAAAAATTAAAATATATGAATATAAAAAGAACAGACGTAGAGACAGATATACCGACAACTCATACTAGTCGATCCTAAATTTCTCATGCTTTATTTTCTTAAAATAAAAATAAAAAATTCATGAATCTAAATTTATTGAAATATATGTATTGTTACGTTTATTCCTTTTAATCAACATTTTGTTACTTTGAGTTCTTTTATTGCAAAATAAAAACACAATAGCTTAGAATTTAAAATTAACGATTTATTTACTTTTAATATACACAAAGTAAACACGATGGCAACTTTGGTGTCTTTGCTCACTGATGAGTCAACTTTAGTCCATTCATTTATCCAGCAAATGATGCTTATATAGTTCTTTTAAGCGGTGCTCGCTCAAACAAGAATATTCTACTTTAACATCACCCCGTATTGTTGTTGTTATTATCATTCAGTTTAGCGCCTTGGCTGTGTCTTTTGTTTTGGCTTGTGTTAGTTTTGTTTTGTTTTCTCTTGTTTATCTTATTTGGTAGAATTTCTTATAAGCATCTTATTGTTGTCTTGTGTGTATAAGATTTCTTAGAAAACTACGCACTTTATAAACTGCACAATGGGTCGTTTCATTGATTTTTTTACTGATAATTATTTTCAGTATTTATTTTTTTACTGACATTTATTTTCAGATGAATTATTAAGCTTTAAGCTTCATAACAATGTATTTTATTAACAATTTTTTGTGTTAATTTTTAAAGAAGAGACAGAAAATTCGAGAATAGTAGAACGTCATGCAGCATTTTCTGGAACGCTGCATTCATCATCACCACTGCTTGAAGCTAGCTTCCTTAGGCTATGAACATGGTTAAAATCATCTCTCTAACAAACTTACTTCAGTCATTTAAATTTTAATTGGGCTTTAAGGTAGATAAAAAGATTTTCCAATATTTCGACCAAAAATGTAAATCATAAATTAAATTAGATAAAAATTAGATTCCAATTTAGTGGCAATATAAAATTGTTGCACATGTCATAGAACAAAATTAAACATATTTAGATGTGGTCATCTATTTCTTGCTGGTTTATGGTATGATTTACTTAGCGAAATAAAAGTAGATTAAAGTGACACCGTTTTTAAGTTCTACTTCAAATTTTAAGTAGCACGCATTTTTCAATACGAAATGTCTCGTTAAAAATTGGGCAGCGCTCCTATTAAATTGTTCAACTTGTATTTAATTTTTGACAACGACTTCTTTTGTTTTAGTTATAGTCTTTGGTTTCTTAGCAGACAGTAGAAACTCAACTGTACTATTATAAAGTGAATTTTGCTTAACAAAAACTTATCAGCTAGTTTAAGCATTTTTCAAATATTTTAGTTGCTTGTCGAACAAATTTGAATGTAATAAATAAAAAAGCTAAATTACAGTAGCAGTTTTCGTAGCATATATGAGTCACCCTTACAATTTATATTTTTTTCATTATGTTTTTTTCTTAAGAATTTTAAATGTCTTTTTATGATGCCTTCTACAGGATAAGAAAATTTTTCGGGACATTCGATATTTTTGTAATCTTTTTCGAATTTTCCTTTTAGCAGATAGGACAATACATCATCTGTACACATTTTAAACGTGTACCTCTAACGCTTCAAAAGATTAGATCCAAACCGTGATAATCACGGTGTCTATGGCAACACCCTTCGAGTTTGAAATATACTTTTCGCAGTTATTTTTATAGCAGAAATATTTTTACATTTAATTTTAATAAATTTTAAATGACTGCCTATTACGGCTAAAATCCTGAAGCTAAAAACCCTTCACTATAGGTACACCCTTTATACATACTTTTAATATACTCGACACATTATGTCTGCCTATCGCATTTTAAAATATAACGGTTTAAGAGAAAAAAGCCCATGAAAGAGTAACCAAAAGGTTTTTCAACAAGAAGTTTGTTTTCTAAAACAAAATAATTCGAAAAAATTTTGATCAAGATGATTAAAATTTTTATTGTAATACGAAGAGAAAAGTTCGACAATTATGAATAAACAATTATATGTGGCAAACGTCCACGCTGACAGATATCGATTCTTTCATCAAAGTTTTTAATCACTTTTTGGCAAAATGGCATCCTATTTCGTTAATAACATCACGAATTTTGAGTTTTAACGCTGAAATCGATTTCACTGGCTCCGTATAGACTCTATCCTTAACGTAGCTCTACACAAAATAATCCAGTGGTGTTACAATCCGGCTGGCCATTTAACTGCTGATTGTCGTGAAATTATGTTGTCGGGAAATTCGCTTTGCAATAAATAGATAGTTTTATTGGTTGTGTGACTTATGATATGTTTTGACAGAAATCCATCGTCATTTCATGTGTCTTCGGGAAAAAAAGAGACAATACATATTTCCACGGGAATTAGCAAAGCCCCAGCGTTCAGCTTTTTGTCTTTTTAGCCTTTTAGCTGTTCTCTTGTTCTTGGTTTATTGAGGTCGGCCCTTCGGGAGTATCGTGGTGGTTGTGGTCTTGAAACCCTCGTTTAAGTTTGTGGGTCGGATCATTCACAATGAACAGAATGAATGGTCCAGGTCCAGTGAGCATGAACCGTCGAGTTCTTAAATTTTATTAAGCTTCATACCTTCTGGACCAGGAGTTGGATAGTTTCCAACTCTTCAGCAAGGAATAAAGGCTGCGGCCTGCTCCGGGCTTTTGAAGTTGAAACTACGACTGACTGGTGAATCTTATCTTACTTATCTGAAGGTCTTCTAGGAAACTACATTTCATCCACAGTAGTATGATCCACCATCTGGTAATGACTTACACAGCTAGGTACAGACGTAAAATCTTATCACTTATACCCTGAAAAGTCCCCCCCGAGGCACATGGATATGTCTTGATGGAATCTCACCATCATTACATGTGTCACCGGGGATAAAAGGGAATCCAGTCCAGGGAAGCCCCAGAGTTCAGCTTTTTAGCTGTTCTCTGACTGATTATTGAAGTTCGCCCTTCGGGAGCATGGTGCTGGTTGTGGCTTCGCAGGCCCTCGTGAAGGATTACGGGGCTAGGATCATTCACTTTTGACCAAGAATACAGGGAGAATGATCCAGGTCCAGTGAGCATGCTAGTCATGTGTTCTGAATCAGGGGTTGGATTGTCTCCAACTGTTCAGCAAAGCGTGGGGGTGGCGGCCTGCTCCAAGATCTCGAAGCTTCCAGGGCGAGAGTGACGCTACATACCACCCAAGTTATTTGATCCAGCACCAGGTTGTGGCTTACACAGCTAAGTACTGGTGTCAATCGTATCACGCATACTCTGGCAAGAAAAAATGCGTTTCGTTTGAGAAAAAATTTTTTAGCGAATCTATCGCGATGTGAATGGTAGGTTGGCATCAATTCCTACACCAGTTGAACCTTGTTAGACTTCAAAGTAAAATTCTTGCGGTCAATTCGCCGTATGGAGGTTTTGGACAGCCCCAGTTCTTGAGAACGCCGAGGAATTGACAAATTTGGATCTGCTTCAACACTGTGATTCACCGCTGCGATGTTTTCAGTTGAACGACCCGGTTGGTGTTCATATATTTTGTAACGATCAATTTCTTAATAACGGTCTCAAAAGAACGATTATGTTGTCCGAAAATATCACGGATTTTTCCAAATGTAACTTCAACAAAATCACCATTTTCATAATGGATTCAAATTGCTTTATTGCGATTTTTGTGAGAAATTGAATGCATTGTAACAAGTGCCAAAGCATCTACTACCAAAAGCTAAACGTCAAAACTAATGTGTTGTTGGTGTTACCACAATTGAAACAAAAACAAATTTCTTGTTGAAAAATCAGACATTATATCTATTGTGCGCGAATTTTACTTTTGTGTAAAATATTCATAATTTAAATATTTTTGTAAAAATATTAAAAAAAAATAATACCTAAAACACAAAGGGTATAAAATATTCGGCATGGTGGGTGATAATGTCTCTGTTCTAAAAAATATATACATTTTGTAGAGTACATTTTACCTTTTATTTATTCCTGCAAACCACAAACACAGCAGCTACAAAAAATGATAAATAAATAATTTATATTTTTTATATGTAAATTTAAAACTCTCAACAAATTTACAAATGCGAATAAAGTTTCAACACAGAGTTACTTGCCTCGTTTCAGGTATAATAATCATCGACGCTTGGACACTTTGAAATGCTAAAAAAAAATCAGCAAATATGAAAAGAATAAAATAGAGGAAGACAGTAAAAAATGGAAGCTGTACAAACACTCGCAAACATACACACACACATACACACATGTACGGATTATTACAATTAAAGGAAATCTATTAGATGAGAATGAGGAGGCAGTGCCAGAAAAAATACGAGTGAGTGTCTTAAAAAAGCTCTGTAGGGATTATGTTGAAACGAATGTCAATGTAACGTGGTTAGAAGGATTCAGTGATTTGCGTTAAATGAAAAATGTGTTAAAAATTATATAATTGTTGTTGAAATGAAGTTGTAAATATTTTATGGTTGAAAGATAGAGGTCATAAAAAGGATTACGAATAATATTAAATTTGCAAAAACAGATAAAAGGAGTATGAAAAAAAGGATAAAACGTAAACAAAAATTTGAAGCAAAGAGTTTTACAACAAATAAACTGATTTGCTTAACTTAACTCTTTGATATCAATGGTGTATAAACAGCTGATTGCTGAAAAATGTGTTCCTAGAGCACAAAGTACCTTTGTGCATTAATGAATAGGAATTGAAATAAATTTAAAGTAATTAATAAATAAGTGAATAAAAGAAGGAGTTTGTAAAATAGGAATGACTTCAAACTAGTTTAAAGAGTGAGTTAACTTGAGTAATGAATATTGAAATTCTCCTTATTCAGGCAACCCCCATATATAATTGCTGTGTTATCAAACCAGTGTCATCGGAGTCAAAGGACTAATACGACAAGAGGGGTTTGGTTCCAGAAATTATAAAAATTTACATTGTATTATATTTTCATAATAAAGAATTAAACAATAAATTAAACAATGTTTTCTACGTCATCAGTAAGTACTATTAACAACAGGCGTTTTGTTATTGGTATCCTCTGATTATTTTTCTGTATTATATTCATATTCATGCACTACCTTTTGCAAAAAAATCTGTTATTTTAGATTGCTTGCTTTTAGTTAAACGGTTTTAATAAATTCTCTTATATGGTGGTAAACACATTTGAAGTCCTCTTTTAAACTTTATGCTCCTTTCAGTTGCAGGATCTTCATTTAAGAATTATGACTCTAATTGTTCTGCTAAGCCCAGTTTTTTTTTATACTTTGTACGGTAAACTTTTTATCTTATTCGTCTTCACTTATGCTACAATCCTCTGACCTATCATGGATTCCTGATATTACTTCTAACAAATCTGTTCTATCAATTTCTTCTTTCAATCATACGGGGCTGTTCCCAATTCTCAAATGGCGTTAGAACGAGTCCGTGCTATAGAAGTGCCGTATAACAAAAATAACATAGTTATATTTTTACCCTTTGGATATGATAGCCTTAACAAGATCTACCAAAGGCGATACAAAATATTTCTAAAACAAATCATTACATATCGCTGGCTTAACATACAAAGGCTCTAAGTCCCCCATTTTCGAAATTGAGATTTTAATGCAGCAATGTGCAATAAGTAAAAATACATTGATTACAAAGGAAAAAATTGAAATTATCTCATTTGTTGTTGTTGCTTTGTTGTGATAAGCAAAAGCGCTTAGTCCAATTTATCACAAGATCATTCATTTCATTTCCAAATTCAACTTTTTTAAATTAAATGCTATTTACATACTTATTTACAGTTTTGAGATATTATCTTAGATATTACAGCAAATTATGTTTTTAATCACAGATATTGAAAAGTTCAGTTATAAGTATTTATTCTTTTTAAAGGGAAAATAGGAAAACCACATACCAAAAAAGAAACATGTTCAAATACAACAACACATTGCATACATATCATTTCCAATTTGGTGATTGTTGTTTTAAAAATACCTTTACGCCGACTCTCTACATTCTCTTATCAGCTGATAAGAAGAATTTTCTATTTTCTCAAAATATTTAGTGTTGAATCTCTTTATGAAGTCGTCAATTCGTTTATATCCCGTTTGGTCGTGTAGAAGCTGCGTTGAGTGTCTCCAATGTTTGTTGTGTCTAATCTTTAAGGAATTTGTTTTGTATTATCTGAAATTTATCACAAGAAAAAAAAGCTCTAAGACCCTAAAAAACGTACAGTTTCAACATTAATGTAAAATTGTTCCAACACATGTATTAAAACTCGAATAACTGTTTTAAAATAAGTCTGTATTGCAGCGATAGTATAACTTAACAGTGTTAATTATCTTAATTGTTAAAATTATTTCAATTTATGTGTAATTTTTTTTTTCAAAAACTTTACATGAGTGAGTGTAGTTTAAAATAATATTTTTTATAAAAATCTTAGTTTAATAAGGCTATGTAATTTGTGGTGCTTACGATAAATATCTCAAAACATATTTAAATTCTTCAAAAATATTGTTAAATTATTATTTTATCAGACGATTACCATTAAATTTATTGGAAAAAGCAACTTTGGAACTCAATCAATGGAAAGCCATTATGGATTTGAGTTAGACGATGGAATCATAGGTCTGGTTCCACATGGTTTTCATAGTGACTCTAATGATTCATACGAGTTACCAACCAAAACTAAAAGTCGCAAAAAAGAGTCCAAGTTGAAAATTCAGCTTGGTTTTCGGTCCAAAATAGAATTCGTAGAGAAAAGGGTAAACGTTATTTTGAAAAAGTAAAGATGAATGAATCAAGAAATATAAAGGATAGTTGCAGATATAAAAAATTCGGTGCCACGAAATGTGCGGAGATAAACGACGATGATAAGAAAAATATTTGTAAAGTATTTTGGAAAATGAGTTAGGAAGAAAAAAAGTTTGCGTTTAAACTTTGATTAATTCAGCTTCAGTTAATAGACCGCAAAAATAGAAAAGTATTAAATGAATCCAAAAGAAGTCTGATTTTTAATTATTATTCAAATATTGCGAGTGTGCAGAAAGTTGTTCTTGAACAGGAAGGAGTTTCAATATTAGAAACAGTTTCTAAAAAAAATTATTCAGAAGCAGGTGGTAATTTAACAAATGAAAGGCAATGCCTTTACTCATTTTTGAATGCCCTTCCATCAATAAAATAGAATTACTGTCGTGCTGATACGCAACAAAATATTTGTTACCAGAACGGCGCACATTGGGAATTTCGCGGAAAAAAGTCAAATTGTCAACATACTATTCAAGCAATATGCAATGATATTTTGAAATATTAGACTAAATGGTACAATCAAATCAAGAAAAATTACTCCGATCTGACTGCTACATTTTTTTATAGCCGTCTCAAGCTCAGTGCTTGTATGTTTTACTGAACCAACTTAATTTAAACCTAAGAATTTCAAAACGAATATTATATTATTGTGTGAGCTAACGTTTTGCTTTTTATTTTCTATTTAAAGTAGGATATTTCAGTATACTAAATTTGAAAAAATAAACTCTGCAGAGACTTAAGTTTTTTTGTTTTTGTTTCAAGTGCCACCTATTAATATGTTACATTACACAGTACAACATTTTTCAGCTGATTGATTCGCAACTCAATTCTGATAAGGCCTTTTGTTTAACATAATTCAAGAACCACCACTCCGATTTTACTTAAACAAATTTAGAAAAATCAAGAATTATAAGTCTGTTTATCTGTTTATATAACGTTTTGCTATATAAGCAATAGTTTCGCAGTTATAAATAAATGTATGAAGAAAAAAAAATATTTTTTGCGTAAAGAGTTAAGTTTGTTTTTTTTTAATTCATAAAAAATCCAAAACGGTAAAAAAGTGTCAAGTCCTATTACTTTCAGATAAAGTCGTATAACCTATGAACAAAATGAGACATATCTCATGAAAATCGATGAACGCGTTTCGCTTTTATGAACAATTAAGTAAAGGTATAAATTTAAAAAATTTGCTCGAGATATGCACAAATTTCTGACTCTCGTTTATATACGACATCAGTTGTACCACTTAAATTATCATTAAGTGATGACATAAATAAATTATTATGGAACAGCAATTAACCTTCTTTCATACAGTATTGTAGAATACTACAGTTTGCATACGTTAAAGAGAAACCTCCAGTTATACGAGAAGAAAAGAGAAGAGTCGATGAGATATCTCTACTAAAAGAATTTGAGTTAACAGTGAATAATCGCAACTTTAGAGTGAAACATAAATTATATTTTACAATGATTCACGGCAAGACAGCACAATCACTAACAGAAACACCATTGTCTCATTTGTGGAGCCACAACATCCAAGATAAATAAAATCGAAACAGTTCAAGCTATTCCCGTAAATGAACAAGCAATTTAGTATGTTACCACTTGATGCGCGTATTAAGCTGATGGAGTGTCTTTTGCATGTGGCTTATAATATTGAATTTAAACGTGGGACAGTCCATTCAAAAGAAGCCCAAAAATGTTTGAAAAAGCGTAAACTTACAGAGAAAATTGAAATACAGGTCATCAACCTGTTGAGTAAGACTCTGGGACGACAAATTCAGGAAATACGTCATGAAGATTCTTTACAAATCTTGCATTGATTTCCGAAATCACGGTTCTAGATGAAAACATAATCAAGAGGTTTTCAATAATTCTGGAAACTATAACAATCGCCGAGGTAGTAGATCCAAAAAAAATTGGTGATTTTTGTTTGGAGACGGCAAAAGAGTTTGTTGCACTGTACGAGTGGTACAATATCCCCCACCTACACTTCACAAAATTCTGACTCATGACAAGGATATAATTGAAAAGTGTATTTTTCCTGTAGGCCTACTATCCGAAAAGGCTTAGGAAAGTCGCATTAAAGACTATAAAAAATATCGCCTTACACACTCCAGAAAATGCAGTCGAATTGCAACGAACGAAGATATTATGCACAGAACGATAATAACATCAGATCCCATGATTTCACATTTAACGCCTTCATTTAGCCAGAAAAAGCATAGTGCAATAAGCGATGAAGTTAAGGCTCTTTTAGAATAATAAATCAAAAATTTAAAAAATAAATTTTTAATTTTTTTGTTAGTGATGGCTTTTTACATTGCAGGTAACGATCGACATTTCTCTAACTTCCTTTATTTTGATTACTTTTGTGTATTATTATATAAATAAAACTAAATTTGTAGTGAAATCACTAAATTTTTTGACAAATATATTTGTTTTCTCACCTCCATACAAAAATCCCCAGTGTGCGGCGCACAAAAAGGGAACTATATGACTTTTATTGTAAATGATTGATGCAAAAGGAAGAACATGCAGTCACTCTCAGTAGCAGCATTTTATAAAACACTTTATGATAAAAAAATTGGCCCTGTTTATGCCAAAAAAAAGATCAATGTGAATTATGTGCACACTATTTAGTCGGTAACATCCCTTATGAAGAGTACACACTTCACCAAGGGAAGAAAAAAACTTTAGAAAGGAAATAAGTAAGGACAAAAACGAAAAAACATATGTTTTTACAGTAGATGTGCAAGCGATCCAAACGGCTCCAAAATCCCATGTTAGTAGCCTATATTACCGCAGAAAGCTGCAGATGCACAATTTAGTTTTTTATAATCTTGAAAATCAAAAAGGTTACTGTTTTTTGTGGAATGAAGCCAAAGGTGAACTATGCTTAAGAATTTGCAAGCTCTAAGAAAAAGACCCAAGTCCATAAAAAAATACAAACTAAGCAATAGAAAAAGCACTAAATCCAAAAAATCGTTTACCTCGGCAAATATTTATTTTTTCATTTTGCGTTTATGCACATAGACAGAGAAATAAAGATATAAAAAATTGCGTTTAAAAGTTTGGTTGTTTTTTGTCTCTCCTCTAAGATTTTTAAATATCGACTTAGAGCCTTTGCATGTTAAGGCAGCGATATGTGACTTTAGTTTCATATTATGATCAATATTAACATAGTAGTGTTAAGGAAAACATAATATTTTGAATAAATTACAAAACTCTGATTCCAGTTAGAATTTTAGCAGCAAATTACTTAATTTAGTGCGAGCCATATTGTACTTGTTTATTGTAACAAAAGTATTGTTTAACACAATAATAATTTATTCACTGCAATTATTATTTTTTTTATTTATTATTATTATTTACTTTTACAAAGAATATAACATTGCTGTTATGATAATATAATATAATATAATATAATATAATATAATATAATATAATATAATATAATATAATATAATATAATATAATATAATATAATATAATATAATATAATATAATATAATATAATATAATATAATATAATATAATATAATATAATATAATATAATAAAATAAAATAAAATATAATATAATATAATATAATATAATATAATATAATATAATATAATATAATATAATATAATATAATATAATATAATATAATATAATATAATATAATATAATATAATATAATATAATATAATATAATATAATATAATATAATATAATATAATATAATATAATATAATATAATATAATATAATATAATATAATATAATATAATATAATATAATATAATATAATATAATATAATATAATATAATATAATATAATATAATATAATATAATATAATATAATATAATATAATATAATATAATATAATATAATATAATATAATATAATATAATATAATATAATATAATAAAATATAATATAATATAATATAATATAATATAATATAATATAATATAATATAATATAATATAATATAATATAATATAATATAATATAATATAATATAATATAATATAATATAATATAATATAATATACTATAATATAATATACTATAATATAATATAATATAATATAATATAATATAATATAATATAATATAATATAATATAATATAATATAATATAATATAATATAATATAATATAATATAATATAATATAATATACTATAATATAATATAATATAATATAATATAATATAATATAATATAATATAATAATATATATACTAGCAATGTTTTTTTTTTCTCTGCGCGCACAAAAACATAATGTATTGATTTTCACTCACTTGACTCACATATTTTCTAAAGAGAAATTTCAATTTGTGTTAATTAAGATGAATCTAATTCGCAAATATGGTAATAATATGATATGTTTCGTTAAAGTTATTCTTTTAATTGTGTTACATAATTCGAGAATTAAACATTATTAAAACAACAAGCTTTGAAAATATAAATAGTTAAAAACTCATAACATATGTAATTATACAAAATAGTCTTAATTAAAATACCACGTTCTAGTTAACTAACTAACTAACTAACAAATAAATAAACTAAAACTGTTAATTAAAAACTTATTTCCTTTTAGGTTTTTGTTTTGTCATTCTTGTCAACAGAATAAAAAAAAGAAAGTCACACAACCCAAACAACCTCAGGTGACAAACTAATTTAGATTTATTAAAATTTAAAGTTGTTCAACAACAGTTTATAGTTTTTAATTTGTATATGTTGTGTATGTTTGGTGCCTTTAAAACTTGTGTTCCATAACACAGCAATATTTTGGCGAAAGAAACCGAAAAAAAGTTTATGTCTACCTGTTGTTGAATGTTTGTGTTTAATTAAAATAAATGAGTAAATAAATAAATTTTGCATACAAACATTTTTTTTTAATTTTTTTGTCCCACAAGGTAATAAAAATTCTCAAAATCAAAATAACACTAAAGAACAGCTCTTTATCAAATAAAATTTAAAATGCTGTAATACAATAAAAGACTTTTATTTCATATTAAATACTCGTATGAACTAACTTTTTTCCTTGCACAAAATGTCAAGCTAAAATCCTATTAATTACTTTTTAATTTTTTATTATTAAATTTATCTCTTTCCTAACTTTAACAGTTGTCATTTTGTATAAAAACTAACTTAAAAATTTTTGAAAACTTTTTCTAAAAAATTTATTACGACTCATAAACAACTCAGTTTTATAAGTTTTCACGTAACTAAAATTGATTACAAAGTCATCATCGTGGTAAACAATTCATTAACACTGCGTTCTTGTAATTGTAAAAGTAAAAAACAATTAAGAGTTATGAAATGTTTAAAATAAAATATTTAAAAACATTGCTGGGTTTAGGTATAGCTAGAAAGTTATGGTGCACAAAAGTCACAATACTTCCGGAATTCTAGGCCAGGAAATAAAATATTTAAAAGTTTTAATTTCATTCGTCTAAACTAAACGTATGTTAAACATTATAACACTAATATTTTCTTTTCAAAGCTTATATGTGTCTTCTTTATTAGGCTCTATTATTCAAGGGCTTTTTGAAGCTTCCATTACCCAAAGAGTGAAAGGACAACTCCATTGTATTAGTACTACCTCTGTCCGCCTGTGCTTCTCTTACAATTCTTAATCACTGAAGCCCTATTAAGATTATTTTAAGATTTCCACAGCCGCTTAAAAAAAATACAACAAATTAAGGGGGCTCCGAAAGTGATGTCTCATAGTTATAATTTAAGTTAGAGCTGCCAGATATCAAAAGCCAAATAACAGGACAATAGAAACAATTCACTTGGATTTTGAAAAAATAACTAGACAATTTTAAATTTATGTACAGCCTAGTTAACAGTTGCAATATCTGCACAATATGCTATAATTTGTTCAAGTTTCAGATTATTTTCGGTAGTAATTCTAAAAATGTTACCGAAGATATATTTTAAATTTTCATTAGGGTCTTTATACAAATCTAAAACTTGTGCAACATTATGAAAAGAAAGAGCTTTCTTTTTAGGTGCTCAATATTATTTCTTGAGAATAAAAATCACACACTTCCTGTTATGATATGATAAGTGTTAAATCTGCACCGCCAGTGAGCCATAATCAGCTGATGGTCAAACCACTGTGGATGAAATGTAGCGTCATCCTCACCCTAGAAGGCCTTCGGAAACGTATATCCTCCTACTCCTAGTTGGAATTTCGAAAGCCCGGAGTAGGCCGCAGCCTTCACTCCTTGCTAAAGAGTTGGAGACTATCCAACTCCTGGTCCAGAACGCATGAAGCTTAATATAATTAAGAACACGACGGCATTCATACTCACTGGAATTGGACTATTCATGGCCTCGAAACACACACAGGCACCACGATACTCCCGAAGGGCCTACCTCAATAATCAGACAAAGCATAGCTAAATGCCTAAACAGACAAATAGCGGAACTATGGGGCTCACTGATTCCCGTGGAAATATAGTGGATTGTCCAGTTGACTCCTACTAGCCTTGAAGAGGACTGGTTCCCTTTTACCCCGCCAAACACAAGTCTAGATGGTTGTTGTAGGATCCATAAAGACTATCATGTGCTTCTGTGGGGAACATTTCCTGTTATGGATGTTGCTTTAGTCCGACCGCAACTAATTTTGGTTAGCAATTTTTCTATCACGAAAAAAATGGAGGAGCTCAATATGATTCGCTAACCAAACTCAGCTCATAAACTAGATCGTGATATACGAACATTAATTCAGCCAGCGAGACGTGTCAATTTGATTTAGCAACCTTAACTCTAATAACTCAGCCCATGACCTACATACTGATATACGAACGGTAATTTAGCCATCAAGACTTGTGTTTCACCTTTGGCTTTTACTGAAGCAATTTCCAGTGTTGCCACTTTTGATTGCCGTTTAATTTTGATGTGTTTATTTGATTGAAATTTCTACCTGACACAATTTGCAAAAACGCTTAATTTCTTTTTTATCCATAAAGAATAATGTGGATCTTCAATCCATCTTTCGAAAAAGTTGTAATATTTTTGTTTTCAACAATCCAGCATTTTCGTTACGTTCTATGTATATTCACAATTAAAGCATCAATATATCTTTCTATATAAAGGAAAAGACAGAAAGTCTTCTGGAAAGAGTTTATCCTACATACGAACTGTTTTACTAAAAAAACGAATTTTCCTTGTAACGCATAGTGCGATTCACCGGCTAATCAACCACAAATGGATGGGTTCTCAACGAAAAGCGTATAAAACGCTTGAAAACAAGTTCCTAAATTTCATTAGAGCACTCACCATTAAAGTTACGATAAAACAGTGAAACACGTAGTGTAACGTCGATGCTCTAGAGAATCAATAGAGTGGATACCCCACTGTCCCCAATAAGCTTCTTGGCCCTCCCTTATAAGCAAACAACTCCAAATTAGGCATTGGGGCACCGGCCAATGCATGAGAATTGTATATAATTTTTGGGCAGATATAGGTGAAAGCTTTTTTAGAAACCCGAAAACTGTCCATCAAACATCACACTGGATTTTCATGCCAAGAATATTAAGAGCCTCCGTTTCCATAATACCTATTATCACCCATAACAACAAACGCAGCATAATTTCCGAATACACATTTATGCGTAATTAAGCATTATAATGGACTCTATTCATACGTCACCATTCAAAGATGGTTGCGAGATCGTGAATAAGTGATTCATTTATGTTTGGCCTTTTCGTTCCGACTTTCAACTACTTCGATCTATTATTAAATGAATACGATTGACAAATGGTGCTGTCATTTGCCTAAGAGATTATCGGGTTGAAAGTTTGACAAAGATGGTAATTTAAAAAAATAAGAAATAGGGTAAGAAAACGAACGTAGCCTTAAGGTACCCTGAAATAATCTTGAATTCCTTTTATGAAATCACATCTATCGAGTTTTTTAACAAGAAGTTTATTTTTCAATTATGGCACCACTAACAAAATGATAGTTTTTTCATTTAGTTTTTTGACGTATTCACAGTAGATGCATTGGCAATTATTACAATGAATTCAATTTCGCACGAAAATCGTAATAAAATAATGAAAATCCTCTACGAGAATGGTGGTTCTGTTAAAGTTACGTTTCATAAAAATCGTAATATTTTTGGACAACATTATTGTCCTTCAAAGATCGCTATTAAGAATTTGGTTGTTAAATTTGAGACGACAGGCTTGATGCAAAATGTGCGAACACCAACGAGTATTCGACCGCACAGCCGTTAGGCACAGTGTTAAAGCAGATCTAAATTTGTCAATTCCTGAATAGTTGGGGTTATCCAAAAACACCACATAGCGAATTTTGCATAAGGATTTGACTTACAAGGTTCAACTGGTACAGGAATTGAAGCCAACCATAGTTTCGCTTAATTTATTCAGGAACAACCGGCTGATTTTTCAAAATATATAATATTTCATACGAAGACCATTAAGTAAGCCTTACAAGTTTCAGCTAGGGCTGGAATAGAAGTCGACCGACCATTCATTCGACATAAATTCGCTCAATTCATTTAAGAACCACCGGCTGGTTTTTTTTTTAAATAATTTTTTCAGGCGAAGTCCATTTTCACTTGTCAGGGTATGTCAACAAGCAAAATTGACGCATTTGGGATTCTGAAAATCCTAGAGCGATTATTAAGAAGCCTTTGTATGCCCAACGTGTCTTTGTATGATGCGCTATGTGGCCTGGAGACGTGATTGGCCCATTTTTTTCGAAGATAAGGCTGAAAATGCGGTAACGGTCAATGGATCACGCTATCTCGAAATATTAAAAACTCAATTTTAGCCTATTACTGACGACAGCGGTATCAATAGCATCTGGTTTCAACAGGACGGTGCCACATGTCACACAACTAATTAAATGACCCATTTATTTCAAACCAAATTTCCCGCTCGCATAATTTTAGGACAATCAGCAGTTAAGTGGCCAACTTTATCACATTATTTAACACCACGATATCTGTCAGCGTGGTCATGGTGGATATTTGCCAGATATCATGTTTCATTCGTAATTGCCGAACTTTTCTCTACGTATTTCAATAAAAATTTCAAACATTTTAATCAAAATTTTGGTTTGAATTTTATTTTAGAAAACAAGCTTCCTGTTGAAAAATCCTTTACAAAAACTCGTATAGTGTGATTTCCGAGAAAACTCGATATAAAAATGATCACCAACATCAAATGCAAAAAGTTTTGACGGAAGTGCATTATGCCCCACTCTTTATAAAGCTTTGAAAATATCTAGAGCCACAACCTTATTTACTTCGGATTGATGTGTGGAATTGCACCAATTTTCCAAAAGGAAAGCCAGCATGTCATGCCCTATGCTGCCTTCGTAAACCATTCTGGGGGTCACTAAGAAAGCTTTTGGATATTCAGTACCTCACACGATAAAAAATTGTCATATTTTCCATCATTTTAGAAAGTGAAGAGCAAACTGCAATCGGACTATCCCGAGTAGTAGCCAGAAATTTAGCACGAAGACGCTCCTCGTACAAGAATTGGGCCAGCGTTGCAATTTGATGTTTAGCTGAGACTTTCCCTGAAAATATGTGAGACATTTAACATAAAGTTATTCTTTTACTTTTCTTTATTTAAATGTTTATGATATTTTTAACATTTTATTTCCACACTTATTCTTATTTAAATTTCAACAGCCGTTTCTATTTAAGTGTTTCTTTTAGCTACAGCCTTAATAACATGTAAATTTTAACATTCATTAAGAGGTCCTTCAAAATTTCTAAAAACACAAAATCTTGATCAGACTTTTAATATTTCCTAGCTGTGTCATTTAACTTCGGCGCAACACAAAAATTTTACAAGAACAAAAACAAAAACAAAAAAACTTAAACATTCAAAACACGTTTAAAAGTGTAATTTAATCGCATGTTACGCTTTGTTAACAATTCTCGTTCTTAATAAATTCTAGCTCAAATATTAAAGGAAAAAGAGAAAAAATTATTGTTATTCATGAATTTTCTATGACTTCAACAATAGAAGCAGAAACAGCCAGCAATTTGTTGACTACTTTTTTAGGGGGAGGGGGCAGGCTTTTATAAGTAATTTATACCAGCACTGTGCCCCTAACAGATACTCCATGGAGCAGATGGTAACATAAAGGCAGCAAAGCCAAAAGGTAACTAACAATTTTTAACAGTGTTTAGGTCTCTATGTTACGTCTGCTATTACGTCCAATTAGTTACAATTTATAAAATTTATATGCCAAAGCAAAATTCTACTTGAACTTAAAATTAAATAAAAGTTATAAAAAGCAAAATAAAGTGAAATGTAATAAATGAAATTGAAAATGCAATTAAGAATAGTAATTTATGCCCTGCACATTGAGAAACTTACCTTATCAAAGCTGCTGGATTATTATTGTTTGATTAGTTTTGTAAGAAAATCTTTCATTGATTTACTTTTCTTCAAGCGAAGCCGGGGTATTAAAATGAATTGAATCGTTTTGAATTAAATATCAACTAAAGTCGTTATAGGTTTGAAGGAATAGAACACACAACTAGCAATAATTTATAGCTGAAAAATTGGCTTGCAGAGGCTTCAAGTTAAAAATAATAGAGAAGTCATCAAGTAAATAAAGTCAAGTTCAAGACTAAATCAAAAATCCTTTGTGTTAAAAACTTTAAATTCATTAAGTCTTTAGACAATTAGAGAGTCAACTATTGCATGAAGGGAAATTATTACAAAGAGAAAAAATTAATGTGAAGTTGGCAAGCGAAATGTTATAATCTAGTCTAAGTTTTCTGTTAAATTGACTAATTCACATGTCGGAAAAATTCAAGCCGTCAATGATTTTATAATTTCAAAATAAGAAATATGGGCGACTGAATGAATTTATTTGTTTTTTTAAAGAGAAGTAGCACTTCAGGTAACAATGCCTATTTAGTCAAGAACAGTGCTACATTCTTTAGGAAAGGGATAGAGAATAGATGAAACAGGTGGTGAAAGTAGAAGGATACTCGGAAATTAACTGCCGTATATAAGACAGCACAGCGACCTGTGACTATGCGTTCATCGCTGAGCAGTCCCACCGACAGTCAATTTTTATTTTTGTAGTGAAAAAAAACCAAGGTCTTCGTTGGGAATCAAACCCACAACCCCCATACCTACAAGCTAGTACACTAACTACTAGCCTACAGGGCCACCTATGAATATATTAACCATGTCTAAAACTATAAAAACCCTTGAAATACTTTTCAGAATTAGCTGAAGAGAAAAAAACAATTTAAAACATGTCCCAAAAATGACGTGCTATTATTATAATGCGAGGCTATATATAATCGAAAAATAATAGTCGAGTCAGCTGTCTGCCTCTACTAAGAGAAGACTCATTAATGGGTCCGCCAAATAACTTTATTTTTTTAATGCTATAAACTACTGAACCAATTGGACTTTGTATGGCGATAAGGTCTTTGTACAAAATTCTTCTCAATGATGTCTCGGAAATGTTTAATTGTTGAGAACGATGGTGAATTGATGTAGAAGACGTTTCACGCACACTTTCTGCCACAGCAGCAATATTCTCGGGTGTACGCACTATTTTTGGCTTTTCGTGCTTTGTTTTATCGATGAGGATGCCAGTTTTTTCACTTTTTTCACAAGATAACATACGAAGCTAACGGTGCTTCTCTTCTTCCAAAATCCGTATGCAATTTTCGCACACATTCTGCAACATTACCATGATTTTCAAAGTAATGTCGCAATATTTTCCAGCGTCGTTCAAGCGTATAGACAACCATATTCGTTCAGCGGAAGGATAAAACTTATTATCTGTCAAATCAAACATGATTTAAGTAATACGATTCACGAAATAAGCACTAGTTGAAAAAAACATTAGATTGCGGACCCTATATTTGATTAAAATAGTCACAAATTTTTAAGAATAGGGCAAATGTTGCAATTTTAGTGAAAGCAATGATAGCTTTTTACAATATAGATACGGATGCATCTTGCTTAAGTTTAAAACGAAAGTAAAATAAACGATATAACTGGGTATGCCATTTACTAACTGGGTAGTTTTCTAAGAAAACTTATGCATACAAGACAACAACAATTTTCTAGTTACAAACTGCGTAGAAAACTTATACACGCAAGGCAACAACAAGTTTCTAGTTACAAACTGCGTAGAAAACTTACACACGCAAGACATTATACACGCAAGATATTATACACGCAAGACAACAACAACTACCTTAAAATAAACTCCAGTAAGAAATATTAACAGCATAAAAACAAAAAGAAAAATACATACAGACCAACAAACGCCTATACATTGAATTAATAAAATAATAGCAACAAAATGTGATACAAAGGAAGCAGAAAATTCTTTATATTTCTAGACCTCTAGCGGACAAGTAGGAAAGGCAGCATTTGAGTGGTTAGTTAGTTAGTAAAAACATAAAACTTTTGAAATATAGACTTGCATCTTTAGTGCCAACGTACAAATCTTACTATGTGTGTATTTAAAGTAAATAAGCTCGTAATTAATTTAAAAAGTTAAAAATCTAATGTTATTTATTTTGCAATAACAACAAAACGTTTATAAAAGGTAAAATATTAAAGAGGAAAATTAATATTTTAAAATCCTTACCTAGCAACTAGCATTTCAAATATAAGTTACAGAAATCATGAATTCATGAAGAATGAGAAAAGATATAATTTGATTAATATTGGGTTTTAAATCAAGAAGTTTGTTTTTCAATTGTGTCAACGTTTTCATAATAGAAGCATTAGCAATTGTTACAATGAATTTAATTTCGCAGGAAAATCGCATTAACATAATTAAAATCCACTATGAAAATGGTGGTTCTGTTAAATTTACATTTTGTAAAATTCGTGATATTTTCGCACAACATAATCGACCTTCTACGACCGCTATTAAAATTTAATCATCAAATTTGAGTCGATAGGCTCGATACAAAATGTACAAATACCAACGAGTTTTCGACCAGGTCGTTTAACTGAAAACATAGCAGCCGTGAACCATAATGTTGAATCAGATCCAAATCTGTCAATTCCTCGACGATCTCAACAATTGGGGTTATCCTAAACTACCACATGGTGATTTATGCGTAAGGATTTGCCTTTGAAGCCTTAGAAGGATCAACTAAGGCTGACATCATCGTGGACTCGCTCAATTCATTCAGATACAAGTTGCTGGTTTTTCTGAAAAAATCGTTTTGTCAGAAGAAATCCATTTTCACTTGCCGAGGTATGTCAACAAGCAAAATTGCCGCATTTGGGCTTCTGAAAATCTTAGAGCGATTATTAAGAAGATTTTTTTTTTGGTTTAAAGAGAAGTAGCACTTCAGGCAACAGTGCCTGAGATGAAACAGGTGGTGAAAGTAGAAGGAAATTAACTACCGTATATAAGACAGCATAGCGACCAGTGACTGTGCCTTCATCGCTGAGCAGCCCCACCGACAGTCAATTTTTATTTTTGTAGTGAAAAAAACCAAGGTCTTCGTTAAGAATCGAACCCACAACCCCCATACTGACAAGCTTGTACACTACCTACTATGGTACGCAATGTGGTCTGTAGGCGTAATTAGACCGTTTTTTTCCGAAAATGAGGCCGAAAATGCGGTAACAGTCACGTAATCTCAGTTTTGACCTATTATTGACGAGGTGGATATCATGGTGCCACTTGTTACACAGCCATCGAAACGATCAATTTATTTCAAACCAAATTTCCCGATTGCATAATTTCACGACCATCAGCAATTAAGTAGCCAACAAGATCGTGTGTTTTAACACCACTGGATTATTTTTTGTTAAGGGACAGAGTCTATGCGGAGTTAGCCGAGTCGATTTCAGCCTTAAAACTTAAAATCCATGATGTGATTAACGAAATAAGACCGCCATTTTGCTAAAAAGTGATTACAACGTCATCTGCCACCATGGTCGTGCTGAACATTTGAATCATCTTTATTTAAATATTTTGTTTTATTTTGTTTTAGTAAACAAACTTCTTGTTAAAAAACTCTTTATAAACGACGTGAAATCACTTGACCTTACGGGGAAGATCATTATGTTTGAAATTGATGAATGTTTGTTCTATCCATGTAACCAGAATTTCACTTTAAGGGCGCACATTAAATGCAAATTGGCGCCTATACTGAATGATGATTATAACTACAATATGACATAATGTCAAAGTATAACATATTTGCACCACCTGCCGGCAATAGAGTTGAATTCAAGTTGAAATATTATTGCATAAAGACAACAGAATAATAAAGCATATTTTAGGCAACACAGGGGTAATGTTACCATCGTATTTTTTATTTGTTTGTATATAAAGTGAATAAATCGTCTATTTGAATTTAAAAACTCTAAAGTGTTGTGTTATTATTTTGCAAATAAAAGAACTTAATAAAACAAAATGTTGGTTTTTTTAAGGAATAAACGTGCCAATATGTAAGTTTTAGTTCCAGCATTAAGAAAAGAGACATGTTATCGTAAAGAGCAAATCGATTTACATATAATCATTGCCGACGAATGAAGGTCGTAAATGGCCTCATAATAGAAGCGATCTGCTTCGATTTTCCCATTGTTTGTTGAAGTCATTGTTCATCGGAGCATATGTGAGCAACTCTAGCTACACTAGTGCATTTAATGCGAAAGAACACATCAAGTAGAACTTCTTCAGTATAGCAAACATTTTTACTCTCAACAGGCTCATAACAGTCGATATATAATTTAAAACTTATTTCATTATTTAAAGACTTGTAAAAGTATTATTAGGTGTCGCCATATGATCTTTTAAATTTAAAGTTTTTAAATAATCATTCCACAAACTTTAACACACGACTACTCTACAAAATGTTTCTACAACAAAACTCAATTACATACAAATTAATTAAATATTTAATTTCCTATTCATAATAGATTTTATAAAATAACTTTAAAACGATAAATCAAAAATTATACACAAACCTGCTGGCAATATAAACTCATGGCTTTTTTACACATATCAACACATGGAACTAAAATTTCATATGTGTGTCAGAGCAGAAGGTCCTTGTAATATTCATCCTTGTAACAAATTTTCAATTAGTGGTTTTAATAAATCTTCGTTTGGAAAACTTTCTAAAGTACCAACTAAAAAATCATTTATTAAGTTTAGATCTTTAAAATGAATTTTTGTGAATATTTTTAAAAACTATGTAGACATCGTTATTGCTATCATCAACATCTTTAGAAATATCTAAACACCTATTATCCCAGCCTCTTCTTGTTTCATAGCTATGTTTTATTCACTAACACTTCTGTGAGATAAAACAGATTTTAACAGCATGCAAAAAACCCTAAAAGCAACAAATATAGAGACAATTTTCACACTTTTCAAAGACAATTAACTTTCGCATGCATACGAATATAAAAAGTACTTGGAGTCTTGAAGTTTAAAAAGAGGTAACTTAGTTGTATCATAATGTGAATACATTTTCCACTTCTGTTTTTATAGTGAACAGCAGATAAGTGCAGCAAATATGGGACAAGATTCGAATTGGAGCCAAGTGTTTACCTTTAAATTGTTAGTACTTAATTATATTCGTATCATTTTTTTTATTCGAATTCTTCAACATGTTGTCAATTATTGGGTGGCAATTCAAAACTAATTGGTTTGATATACTCGTTTGCAGCATAATAACTTGTTTGTTTAATTTTTGCATATTTGTGATTAGTTGATAACAAAAGTTAAATAAATTAATACAGGTTTGCATGAATTATTAAATCTCCTACAAAATGTTTATAGTGAAAGAGAAACAGAAATCAGTTGAATGTAGAGTTTATATTAATAAATAATCTGTAATTTGTACAAAAATCTTTTAATATACATTTTTTACATGCAATATATCATAGAAATGTTAATATATGTATAATACATATAAATATATGATTAATGTTGTTGTTTCGAAAAAATATACTAGTTATGCAACATTTATTTAAGTAGGAGTTATTCGAATAATAATTATTCTAATAATAGTTATTCGAATAATAATTATTCGAATAATAATTATTCGAATAATATTTATTCGAATAATATTAAAAATATTATTTATTTATTTATTAATCAGCTTATAAATTACTAGTTCTAGTGATATTGTAAAATTAATTATAATATAATGAAAGCATATATGTATGTTCCTAATGAAACAAAACGTGCACAAAGTAATTAGGGTTGTAACATTTAAAAAAATATCTTACTTACTCTTTTCATAGTCAATGTAAATATCAAAATATAAATTAAATAAAAAATAGTTTTTTGTAAAATAATTTAAATAGCTCCTTTTTAGACAAGCAAGCGTTGCCAAGCTTCTGAATATTCGAATGGCAAAGAGTTCCAAAGACTGGTTGTATAAATGAAAAACTATCATTGAAACAGCAGACTTTTTTATTTCCTCTGGATTAAATTACTGCCTTGAGATCTTGCAATAACTATTCTATCATAAAAACATGTTGCTTGTTGAGAAACTAAGATGACGTGCAAAAAGTAGATCTCGGAGTGTTATTCTAAAAATAACTTTAGAGCAAGATGAGATATTATCACGGCGGCTCTTCTAAAATATATATTTTTATATACCACATCAATTTGAGCCGGTGCGTACGGTCACAATTAGCATAAATTTCACATCCGTAGTTCGAACTATATTTATTCTAATAGTTTTTATTCGAGTAATGTTAATTTCAATACTATATATTATTTATTTATTCGAATAATATTCATTTACATAACATCTGGTTGAATAGAATTTTTTCTATAAAATTTTATTCGAACATTTATTTTTTAAGAGAAGTAGCTCTTCAGGCAACAATGCCAATTTATTCAAGTGCTACATTCTTTAGGAAAAGGATAGAGAAGAGATGAAACAGGTGATGAAAGTAAAAGGATAGTCGGAAATTAACTGCCGTATATAAGACAGCATAGCCCCCAGTGACTATGTTTTCATCGCTGAGCAGCCCCGCCGACAGTCAAGTTTAATTTTTGTAGTGAAAAAAAAACCAAGGTCTTCGTTGGGAATCGAACCCACAACCCCCATACTGACAAGCTAGTACACTGTACTGGTGCTAGCCTGTAGGCTAGTAGGTAGAAAAAGCTTATTCGAATAATATTAATTCGTATAATATATAACAGAATAATATTTATTTATTTAATGTTTTACATTTGTGATTTAAATATATATTTTTTCCTCGTTTCTCTTAATGCTAGTTCTTCAATTTCGATTCTTTAAAAAAGTGACCAAATATTCACTGAGCCGGTTAATGAAGCTAAACTTTCGGCTAGTATATTTGCAAGCAATACTTATTTGCCAGAAAACCTTTAACCAACGCCCGAGATCGACAGATTATTCGGTACTATGCTTAAGATATTCTCTCGAGTTCGAAAGGTTAAAAACGTGGTAGCAACTTCCGGGGCCGGACGGCATTCCAGCACTGATGTTGAAACAGTGCTCTTCGACGATAGCGAAGAGCCCTTTTCAGCATGTTTTATCAGGCCGGTGAATTTCCAAAGTGTTGAAAGGTTGCTAATGTAACGCCAGTAGCCACAATGAATGAGGCAAACAACCCTGAATATAACCGCCCACTTGCAATTTGTTCTGCACTTTGTAAAGCGATGAAAAGTATGTTTAATTTTCATTTGGCGTGGAACCTGGAGTCCAACAGCTTACTTATCTACCGACAGTATGGTTTCCGTAGAGGGCGTTCTGCAGGTGACTTGCTACCTAGACGTTTAATACAGTGTGTGTCACTTTTGTCAAAACTTGTTGCTTTTGCTGTTGGTAATAATTTTTTCAGATTTACATCGAATTTTTCTCAGAAATCGCATTATACGAGTTCTTATAGATGGGATTTCGAGTTCAAGATTAATTCAGGGGTACCGCAAGGCTCCGTTCTTTCTCCTACCCTATTTCTGACTTTTTTAAATGACCTTCTTTGTCAAACCAGCACCATTTGCCGAACCAGTTGGAGGGGGGTCCAAAAGGCAAAACATGAATGACAAGCTCAATCACGAACTCGCAACAATCTCCAAATGGGATCATGTAAATAGAAATTATTTTAATGCCCGTAAGAATCCACGCTGCATACTTATGCATTAGATGCGACTTCGCTAATGATGCTGCATTTGTCATTATGGGTAGCATTAGTAAGTATTAAGGAATTAGAAGCTCTTGATGTTCCAATGTGATATTTGATAGACTTAATATATTTTTAAGGTTTCTAAGGACGCTTTCAAGTGCCTTGCTCTTCTAAAATGGCGTAACAAATACTATACTCCATACGATCTTAGTACTATTTTTAACACCTTTATCTGTCCTAAAATAGAATACAACACTCATGTATTGGCCCATGCCCCAAACTCTAGTTTGGAGTTGCCCGACTGCATACAAGAGGGGGCCAATAAACTCATTTGGAGACAGTAGGGAATTCATCTCTATTGATTCCCTAAAGCAGCGACGCAATGTGGGTTGTATTACACTTTTTTTATCGTTACTACAATGGTAGGATCATTTGCTTTGTGGTCAATTGGCACGTGAATGGCACTACGCATTACAGGAAAAATTCGTTTTTTAGCAGAACAGTTCGTATGTGGAATAAATTCCTTCAGAGGTCTTTACTGTCACTTTCAATGTAGAAAAATTCAAGTATAATGCTTGCAAATACCATTTCCCCTTTCCTCATCCCCATGACCAAGTTCTAATGCAATAGAATTTGTTCACAAAAATTGAAGAGGAGGATATTGGCAATATTTGGTTTCAACAAGACGACGCTACGTGCCACACAGCCGAAACTACACTCGATATTTTGCGCCCTATTTTTGAAAATCGCATTATCAGCCGCAGAGCTGATGTCGTTTGGCCACCTCGCAGCTGCGATTTGACACCGTTGGACTATTATTTGTGGGATGCCGTCAAAGATAAATGTTACGCCGACAAACCAGAGACAATTGACGCTTTAAAAGACAATATTCGTGAAGCCATTGGTGAAATACAGCTGCACACAATCGATAGTGTGCTTAAAAATTAGACCGATCGTGTAGGCTACTGCATGGCCAGCCGAGGCAGCCATTGGAATGAAATTATTTTCCTTTATTAACCGGAAGGATTGTACTTTCAAATAAAAAAAGAAATTCGAGAAAATATTTACTAGTTTTGTTTATAGCATTTAAAACAAAAACAAAAAGTTATTTGGCGGACCCTTTAGATCAGTATTATATTGATTTATATAGGCTAACTGAGATTCTCCAAAAATCTATTTTCACCTTAACACGAACAGGTTAATAGACAAAATAGTGAAAACTGCTATTCGCATATTTATTTCACTTAAAACCATTTTTATGTAGTCACAATTCATTAGTTATCCCAGTCACTTAATGCTTAAATACACAATAACGATTAAATATATAATTTTATTTAAATCAACCATAACTCCTTAATTTGTTATAATTTTTTAAAGCGATTTAATTTATTTTATAAATTTAAAATCCGATTCATTTTAAAAATCCACAATCTATAACTTCACATCAAGTGTAAAAATAAACAGACAAGAAAAACTTTCACTTGTTTTTATAAATTTATAATTATGACATTGACACCTTGTTAATTTTCATAAACCATATAATCTCATTTTTATTTTATTTTTTGCAATAATAACACTTTGTTATATAACAGCACGTATTATTTGCATTTAAGTTAAACTAATTTAAAAAGTTGACAATATACCATTAAAATTTCAAGGTTTTGCTCTAGTTAAAGCACTAATTGGCTGATGACACTTTTTAAAGGTTTCGTAATGAAGTTTTAAAAAGTATATTTTTGCATTTATTAAAATAAATAATAAAATAAAACTTTAAGCTCTAATTATTATTATATATAAATATTTTTATATATAATATATTATTTATAAAGACACTGTAAATCATGAGTGAAATAATTAGTTCAGCACACCCTCTAATTATTCAAAACAATTTATATTAATTTTAGTTTAACAAATATGAATTTCATTATATTTAAAAATCAACTATTGAACTAAAGTCAGAGCTGAAAAATTTTGTAGGTAGTAAAACGAAACACTGTCTAAAACAAACAACGAATTTATTTGTAATTTATTCGGATTAATACTTTTTTTTATGTGTCCTGCACCCTACTGCACAAAAATAGATGAACGCAATATCAAATCTGGTTTCATTTTGAGAATAGGCGATGAACACAATACCAAATCCATGCTGGATTGTCTTAACTGCAGACGACGTTTAAATTTTTTCACAATTTGAGATGAACATCTTTTCTTTTCACAGTTACAGAACAGGATCCACGATTATCTGTCATCAAATGTTGGTACTTCTTACTTAAAGTTTTTTGCGAGCGACAAGACTTTTAAAAAAATATCATACTATAGACTGATTGAGAATTATTAAACCGTTACTTTACCACTTCATAAATTTGCGAGTCTGTTTTATTCTAAATACCAATACGTCAATTTTTATTTGTTTTCTTTATTGACTTTTGTTTAACAGTGTATTACTCAAACGGGACCCATACTTCTCGATATCTTGTTAAGCAAAAACACCCCTTTCATAGGTTCGGCTATGCATTCGTTGTATAATTTTAACAATAACCAGGGCCATTTAAACCAACGCAGTGCGGAGTATCGCAAACTGTTATGGTATTACTTCCCCACTAACGTCCCCCCGGGGGCACATGATAGTCTTTATGGATCCTACAACAGCCATCTAGACTTGTGTCTTGCGGGGTAAAAGGGAGCCCAGTCCCCTGAAGGCAGACAGGGAGTCAACTGGAAACTCCACTTTATTTCCACGGGGATCAGTGAGCTCGCAGAGTTCATTATTTGTCTCTTTAGACTTATAATAGTTCTCTGGCTGATCATTGAGGTTGGCCCCTATATGGGAGAATCGTGGTGGTTGTGGTTTCGCGGCCCCATAGCAGGTCTGTTTTTATGGTGGCCAGGATCATTTCGCTGATAATGACACGCATGGTGAATGATCCAGTCCAGTGAGCATGCTTGACATGTGTTCTGGACAAGGAGTTAGAAAGTCTCCGACTCTCTAGCAAGGTGTAATGATTTGCAGACCTGTACTGAAATCATTAAAGTTGCAACTAGGTGGTTCTGTTGCATAGAATTATGGCTTCGGCTATCTAGGACGCATGTATGACGTTCCAAATTGTACAAGTGGTTTGTCCACCATCTGATTAAGACTATACAGTCGGTGCAGATGTAAATCAAATCACGCTTCCCCACTAACGTCCCCCCGGGGGCACATGATAGTCTTTATGGATCCTACAACAGCCATCTAGACTTGTGTCTTGCGGGGTTAAAGGGAGCCTAGCCTAGGGAGTCAACTGGACAACCCACTGTATTTCCATGGGAATCAGTGAGCCCGCAGAGTTCCGCTTTTTGTCTCTTTAAGCATTTAGCTATTCTCTGGCTGATTATTGAGGTAGGCCCTTCGGGAGTATCGTAAGGGTTGTCTGTTTCGAGGCCCTCATTTGAGTTTGTGGGCCGGATCATTTAAAATGAACGCAATGAATGCTCCAGGTCCAGTGAGTATGAATGCCGTCGTGTTCTTAATTATATTAAGCTTCATTCGTTCTGGACCAGAAGTTTAATAGTCTCCAACTCCAGCAAGGAGTGAAGGCTGCGGCCCACTCCGGGTTTTCGAAATTGCAACTAGGAGTGACCGGAGGATATACGTATCTGAAGACCTTCTAGGGCGAGGATGACGCTACATTTCATTCACAGTGGTAATGATCCACCATTTGATTAGGGCCCACGGCCAGGTGCAGATGTAAAGCTTATCACGTCCCCACTAACGACCCTCTGATGACACGCAGTCAAAATGGTCCTCTTGACATGTGTTTTTGAGGGGAAATGGCGGCAGTATCTGCTTAGCCTAGCGGGGCTTAAAATTAGAAGAGCAATAAATGGCCTGTAGAGGTCTGATCAGTGAGTGGAACACACTGGGGTCACAGGAACCTGTTGCCCGCAGGTCTATGGCATTGGGTAACATGGCTACTGTGGATTAAAACAATTAAAAGTGGGAAGATCGATTGGCTTTTGCAACCGAAAAACATGCCAACAGGGTAAAAAAACTTAGAGACGACAAGAAGTTAATTATTTGCGGCTCTCGAGCAAGGAGTGGGGGCACAGTCCTGCGTGCTGTCGTCTTAAAATTGCTACCTAAGGTGTGTATGCAGCTAAGTGTGTATGCATTTAAGTGTGTATGTACCTAAGTGTGTATGCGCCTTAGGGGCGTTGGTGAACGCATTGTTTTCACCCAGTGATAAGACCATCATCAGATAAGGGTCTAAGGGCCAGGTCCTGACGTTAATCTATATCATATCCCCGCTAAAGAATGCATCATTAAGGTAGAGACCACAATAATCTTGATGCATAATAAAAGTACTTTGACAATCAAAGGTTGTTATATAAGCGCCAGCAGAAATTCACCAACCGCAGCTAGGAAAACTATTTGTTCTAAACGAAATAAAATATTGTTTCCAATTATTCGACTTTTGAACAACTTATCGATTGCAACTACTTAACAATAATAATAATATTTTAACAATATCAAAGATGATGATGGGATTTGAACTCATTAAACTTATTTTGTTTACAAGCCAATAGCTTTGCGAACGTAATCACCAAGGATATGTTGGGTAACTCTAATCCTTTTACACATCCTCGCCATACTTGTTATTGATAAAAATAATTTATTCAACTTTATTTTTTGTTACCCATGACAGAAACTAATTTTTATAAAATCGTTAGATATTGTTATTTTAAATATTAAAAGGTTTGGCAAATCGCAACAATAATAAAAATGTTAGTTGTAGTACCAGCATACATAAATCAATACTGATGGACTCACATATAACTTATAGGCCTATCTGTTATAAACTGCAATGCAATGGCTTAAATTAACTGCTTAATTCGTTAAAAAATGTATAATTTTCACTCTAAAAGTTTTTAAAAAATTCTATCAAAAATGGCAACAGGATTTTTTTTTTTAATTTTATATTTTTATTTAAATGTTTTTCCGAGAGTTCTGCTATTCACTTTATATCTAAATACAAATTTATTGCTGCTGCATTTAAACTGTGTAGTTTATAAACCATAAATATTAAATCTGTTATTGATGTTAATAAATTTAATATCTGCATTGAAGTGTAAATGTGTGTAATAAAATTATATTGATAAAATAACAACATAGAACAGTTATATATGTATATAGAACAGTTTATAAATGCCTAATTAGCCGTAAAGTAATAACTATTTAATCGTATGTATGTATAACTACTACATATTTTATACTCTAAATAACTACGTTCCAAGTTAAATTAATTAATTAAAAGCCGGATTATTAAAAAAATACATTTTGATAAAATTTAATAATTTTTTTTATTAAAATATGCAAGGGTAAATCGAAAAATAAAGATAAAATCGAGAAAGATGTGCATAGAATAAACTACCTAAACCTAAACACAAACTCTCCAGTACTGCCTAAAATATGGCTTGAGAATGACGTCATCACATCAAAAGCCCTCGCACCAAGCAACCACTCAGAAACGACGGTGTTTGGAATGACAACATTTTTCAGTTGCTAGCGGAACAAATCCAAACAACTTAATACCAGACAAAATTTGTGCTTCGATGCTGCAGGAGTTTTTTGTCAAATAATCCGCAATTTTCTTAGGAAAAAACCGTATCTTCTTCGTGTTCTTCTTTTCCCCTATGAAATTATACGCACATCAATGTGTTTCGTACGATGATGATAAACAGTATTGGATGATAATTCTGTTATCACAAAATATTGGGACGGCTTTATTTTGATTATCTGAAAAAAGTTCAAAAAAGAAAACCTGTTAAACATACAACTTCTTGCTTAATTGCAGACATGACCATGTACTCAGCTTCAGTTGAAGACAGAGCGATGGTTTGTTGATTCTTACTTCTTGCTCCAAGAAATTCCACCTGATTGCAAAATAACCACGTAACCTGTTACCGACTTTCTCTTATTGCTATCACTAATCCAGTCAACATCTTAGTATTCAATTATTTCATCGTTACCCTCTTGACTATATCATAGTTTCGCATGTTTTGTTCCTTTTAAATACCTAAACTCTCTCTCTCTCTCTCTTTACAGCATTCTAATATTCTTGGGTTAGAGTATTATTAAAACGACTTAAATAACTTACTACGTGACAAATATCTGGTCTTGATCACTATAACTGTACTGCTGATAAGGAAAGCTTTCACATGGTTTTTTTATCTTTACTTTTTAAGTTTATGATTCGGATCCATATGTACTTTTACTGAGCTATAATCAGAACTACTAAAATTTTTTTTTGGGCTTCTCCTAGCAATTTCATATTATGCAACTTTGCATAGTTTTGACTTTTCCTTTATCTTCTCCTTTTTACTTTTAAAGAGAAGCAGCACTTCAGGCAACAATGCCTATTTAGTCAAGTACCGTGCTACATTCTTTAGGAAAGGGATAGAGAATAGATGAAACCGGTGGTGAATGCAGAAGGATAGTCGGAAATTAACTGCCGTATATAAAACAGCACAGCGACCAGTGACTATGCCTTCATCGCTGAGCATCCACACCGACAATAATTTTTTTTTTGTAGTGGAAAAAATCCAAGGTCTTCGTTGGGAATCGAACCCACAACTCCCATACTTACTAGCTAGTACACCGCCTACTAGCCTACAGGGACACCTAATGCCTTTAATGCCTTATCGTTGCTTAATAACACCATACAATCGGTGACACATTTTGTTATAAGTCTTAATCAAATGGCGGTCCAACGACTGCGGATGAAAAGCAACGTCATTCACGCCCTGGGAAGCCGAGAACTAATTCTAGCAACTGGTCATCCCTAGTTGCAATCTCAGCGATTCCAAAGCAGAATTGCAAACCACTACTCCTTGCTGAAGAGCCGAAAACTATCCAACTCTTAGTCCAGAATGCATGAAGCTTAATATAATTAAGAACACGACGGCGGTCACTAGACCTGGACCATTCATTGTGTTCATTGTGAATGATCCGACCCACAAACTCAAACGAGGACCTTGAAACACACAGTCACCACGATACCACAGGCTAAGCAGACATGAAGAAACTGGCACATAGAAAAAATTAAATCAAGTTTTCTCAGAGTTCTCAGGAAAGAGACAAATATAGTGAAAGATAATACAAATATAGTATAAGAAAATGGGAAAATAAACAAAACAAAAACTTGAAGAACAACAAGTATTAAACAATGTTTGCAGCAAAAAGATATTTTATTTCTTAAATTTTTATTAATACATGATAAATGAAGTGAAAATGTGATTTTAATTGGTTTCATGAGTAAAGTAAAACATATAAAAGTAAAAATATTATGAAACATGCAGTGTTTTATGAACGCAAAAATGGTGCACTGTGAGGGAAATACATTGTGTGTTAACAAACAATATAAAAGAAATATTAGAAAAAAGCTTGTATTTATCTGGTGAAATATTCTTAAATATTGCCCAGTGCACAATTTGTTTGTTCTTGTCGCTGTTGGCTGATCTTAAGAAATCTAATCGTTTATATTTAAAATTTGAGTTTGTCTTTTAATAAGTGTGGTCGAATCAACAATATCTCCTGGAGATAAATCACAGATTAGACTACTTTTATGACCTTTTTTAACACTGCTTATTATGTATTTAGAGTTGCTCGTAATAAAAAAATTGTTTGCATTTGTATAACATAACAGCAGTAAAAATGTCTTCATTAAACGATTACATTAAAAAGATTTAATTTAGCAGTTTAGTCAATATTTTTATTTAATGTTTTTTTTATAAAAATAATAAAGAGTAAATGTAAATATACAGCGACTTTTTGCAACCTGGCAACGTTCCTTCTATGAATCTAAAATTAAAAAAAGAAACATGATTTAATGCTTAAATAAAGATAAAATGAAATGCTAAAAAGATGCATTACTGCGATCTAAGATTTTTTATCTGGATGTTAAAATTTTTTTTACGAAAAGTACAAACACAACGTGGAATATTAAACAATGGGATTATAAAAATTATTCATTGTTATAACCACCCTTTTATTTTTTATTCCACTTCTTATAATTATTCAATAATTCAAAGTCACCATCCCAAAGAATATTAATCTCTTAAGACACACACATACACACATTCACATAACTTAAATAATTAGCTTACCTTTTAGAATCCTTTGGAAATGTATGGACCTTTTCTCCAGGCGGACATCCTTTAATGCATCGGTGACTCCTAAAATTTAAAAGAAAGTGTTGACATTAATAACCTCATTAATTAACATTTTTGCAGGTTGCATACTTACATGTTATTTGCCAATATTTTATTAACAGCACAAACTATACAATTAAACAGCCATATCCTATAAATACAAACTATACAATACAACTTAGACTGTGCCTATAAATAAATTAATAAATATTTAATTATTTTTCAAAAATTTTGTAGTTTACAAAAAACCTACCCTTATTTGTTCACGTAACACATAATCAAAACAAAACTCGCGAATCAAAGTTTTGCGAAAAAGAGACAGTATATACAGCGCGTTGTGTCGCGTCTGTGTTAGTTTCTGACGATACTTTCGAAGGGCCTACCTCAATAATCAGCCAGAGAACAGCTAAAAGGCTAAAAAGACAAATAGCCGAATTCTGGAGCTTTACTGATTCCCGTGGAAATATAGTGATTTTCCAGTTGGCTCCTTGCTAACCTTGGGGGACTAGGCTCCCTTTTACCCCCGCAAGACACAAGTCTAGATAATAATAAATATAAAAATAATAAAGTCTTATAAATGTGCCCCCGGGGGGAACAATCGGTGATACAATCTTCTTTTTTATTTAATTTGTGTAAGGTACTGCCCACAGAACTCACTGCTTGCTCGAATTATCACCTCATGTAGCAGCTGTCCCTGACTTCTCCCTTAGAGATTTACGGCAACTATTTCACGCGACTTTATTCGCAGATTTGTCCAGCGCAGATGTGGCCGCTTTCCTGTGTGAATTAAAGAGCAGACATCGCTTAAAGATGTGTTCAACCATTTCTCAATAACGACTTGGCCCGAATTATTACACGATGGCCGATTTCTCGTGGGAGCCTAAGAACAGGCATCTGTTGCCGATGTGTCCAGTCGCAAGAGTACCTTCTACCTTTCCTCCATAACAAATTGCCCTAGGATTATTTCCGGAAATGTGTCCAACTCCAGAGGTAAAGAATCCGCCATCTATCGTTTTTTTTCAACTAGTGCTTATTTCATGAATGGTAACATTAAGCTCATGTTTGATTTGACAGATAATTAGTTTTATCCTTCCGCTGAATGAATATGGTTGTGTATACGCTTGAACATTGCTAGAAATATTGCGACATTACCTTGAAAATCATAGTAATGTTGCAACAGAATGTGTGCGAAAATTGCGTACGGATTTTGGAAGAAGAGAAACACCGTCAGCCACGTATGTTCGTTATCTTCTGAAAAAAAGAAAGAAACTGGCATCCTCATCGATAAAGCACAGCATGAAAAGCCAAAAACAGTACGAGAATATTGCTGCTGTAGCAGAAAGTGTGCGTGAAGCGCCATCAACATCAATTCAACGTCGTTCTCAACAATTGAACATTTCAGAGACTTCATTGAGACGAATTTTGCATAAAGACCTTGGTATGACGCCATACAAAGTCCAATTGGTGCAGGAGTTGAAGCCAAGTGACCATCCAATGCGTTTTCGCTTCGCTAAGTGGGCCTGCGATTGACTTACAAAAGATGCCGATTTTGATGAAGCTCATTTTGATCTTGGCGGGTATGTAAGCCAGCAAACTTGTCGCCTTTGGGGCACAGAAAACCCGCACGCATACATTGAAAAGCCGACGCACCCAAAACGAGTCTTTCTTTGGTGCGGATTTTGGTCCAGAGGCATAATTGGGCCATTTTTCTTCGAAAATGAGCAAGGAGTGACCGTTACAGTCAATGGCGATCGTCATCGGGCCATGTTGAACGAATTTTTGTTCACAAAAATTGAAGAGGAGAAGCTAAACTCGATGTTTTGCACCCTATTTTTGAAGATCGCATTATCACCCGCAGAGCTGATGTCGTTTGGCCACCTCGGAGCTGCGATTTGACACCGTTGGACTATTATTTATGGGGTGCCGTCAAAGATAAGTGTTACGCTGACAAGCCAGAGACAATTGACGCTTTTAAGGACAATATTCGTGAAGCCATTGGTGAAGTACAGCTACACACAAACGATAATGTGCCTTAAAATTGGACCGATCGTGCATGCTACTGCATGGCCAGCCGAGGCAGCTATTTGAATGAAATTATTTTCCATTATTAACTGGATGGATTGTACTTTCAAATAAAAAAAGAAATTTAAGAAAATATGCAGTAGTTTTGTTTATAGCATTTAAAACAAAAAAAAAAAGTTATTTGGCGAACCCTTTAGATATTAATCTATACTACGTTGAGATCACTAACGGTTGTGTCCAACTACTACTACTGTTTTTACCGTAGCACGAGGTGCCCGCAGACAGTGAAAATTCCGTCAAGCCGCTTTTTTTATCTGCTCTACTTTTAGCATGTTCATTGTAAGAAGTTCATCTAACATATGATTGTCTGCGAAAGCGACTAACCATTTTTGCTAAGCGCTCACTTCGTCTTGGTATGTTAAATTCTTCTTCTTCTTCATTGGAATGTATAATTTTTTCAGTTGCCATAATTCTATTGTCGATTGTTTTCCCCTGAAAATTAAAAGGCAGTGTTTACTATTTGTTATCTCAATACTAACTGAAGAAATAATTTATTTTATAAAAAATATTCAAAAGAAAATTTGTTGCAGTATAACAAGAATGTGCTACCAAGTTTTGTATATTTATTACTATTTATTTTAACGACCTAATACTAACTTTTTCAGTGTTACCTAAAATCCGGCTTGATAATGATATTGTTGCATCAAAGGCACTGGCTGATCGTATTAAATAAATAGAAAGTAACGACAGTATTTCATTTAGTGGCGAAACAAATCAAAACAACTTAATTAATAACCTTAACATTAACGGACATTACTACATCCTAGCAAAAAGGACGAAATCTATAAAACAAACATTTTTAACAGTGAAATTATATACGACAGACAAAATTTTCACACCACTGAAACTACTAATATACTCGAACAAATGGAAAACACCCTCAGATGGACACACGTACCTGAATAATAATAGAAGGAGATATTGAAAATTAGCCCCGCATAAAATAATAGGTGGCGGGCAATTTACCTACTTGCGACCTTCATAAAAGAACTAGCTAAACCCAAATACTGACTCACTAGTACAGTTTAGAACACAGCTTGAGAGTGATGTCTTCACATTAAAGAGCGCCTGCCGTTCATATCCAACAAACAGCCAAAAACATGGAAGGAAATGACAACAATAATTAAGACCACTACGGGCATTGCACAACATATGTTAGAACACACACACACACAGCTGATTTTGAAAAAACACGAATAACAGACATAGAAATTAAACAAAACAGACGCTTAATATTAAATAGTCTAAGAATAAGACAACAAGGTAACAAAACAATGAACACGAAAGGAGGACATGGACAAAATTAGCAACAATTACAATTTAATTTTAGAGTGTTAAGGTATATGTATTTTTTAATAGATATTTTATTAAATATTCATTATCAATTGTACTCAAATGATGTTTTTTAGAATAAATATAAATATACACACTCCCTGAAGAAGCCGGGAATTACTGGCGGAACGTAGGAGGTAAAAGGGTGAAAATATTTTCAATCTTGCTTTTATAAGCTCACCTCAGCTTATTCAGGCAGGAGTACCTCAGGGTAGCATTTTGGGTCTTTTTTTATACTTGATGTAAACATCCGATATGCCAACTAGCAACCGAGTGCACACATCGACATTTGCTGATGACACAGCTTTTTTAAGAACTCATGAAACTGCACAAGCAGCATCACGTCATCTACAGGAACACATTTTCAACATAGATAAATGGCTGAAAAAGTGGAGAATAAAGGTGAATGAGCAAAAATGTACTCATATAACCTTCACACTGCATAGGGACTCATTAGCATGAATAACCAGATGATACCTCAACTTTTAGATGTCAAATACCTTGGTATACATCTTGATCGTCGCCTTACATGGAAAAAACACATAGAGTTCAAACTGACACAAATGAAGTTAAAGACGGTCCAATTGAACTGGCTTATTGGCAGGAACTCAACCCTCAGCTTAGACTGCAAGCTTCTATTGTACAAGTCGATCCTCAAACCAATTTAGTCCTACGGAGTACAATTATGGGGTACTGCCTCAGCAAGCAATGTTAAGAAAATTCAGAGGCGCCAAAATAAGATTCTTCGCTTGATCGCAGTTGCTCCCTGGTATGTAAAAACCGCAAACATCCACAAGGATCTAAATATGCCATCAGTCCGGGCGGAAATAGCAAAACACGCAGTAACATATTTGAGGAAACTGGAAACTCATCCAAATCCTTTGGCGCGTAATATACTTAATGAACCTGGTTACATCCGTCTAAAGAGAAGGGATATTGCCGTACTAGGCCGATCATATGAGAGATAGAAAAAAAACATGAAAACTATTAATTTTGTCTAGCACTGGCTGGACTAAATTATTTTTTTTTTTAATTTTTTAGATTTAAGATATGAGTAATTATTGTTAGTTATTTTTGAAGATTCAATAAATAATATGAATAAAAAAAAATCTTGCTTCACTAATCGAAAACACAACAAAGATAATAATTAATAACATTTTATATTGACGCCTTTGTTAATCGCATAGTTGAAGCATTTTATGTCAAATCAAAACTTATTTATTGTGTTTTAGGATGGGAGCATAAGTAGACTATATTTTTTGTAGCCAGAAAGAACGACAGAGACCTGACTGTGTAATTCAAATTACTTTGATATTCAACAACATTTTAAAACAGCAGATAAAGAATATATCTGCTGCTAGAATATCTCCCGACTTTATGTTCTCAGGTGATTTAAGGCCTGCATTTAGTTTTATTGGAGTAATTGTCAAAGCCAGAAATTTAAGCAAAAACACAAGCAAAATTCCAACAAATTCACAGCTGAATAGTTTTAAATTTATAACTCAGCGGTCACTTGCTCAGTGTTTTATGATGCAACTTAATCCTTTTCTGTGAATTTTACAGAGAAAAACTGTATTTTGTTTTAATTTCCATTTTAGCCAAATTTTGGGTCACCAACAAAATTTGAAAACCCATTAAAAATAAATAAGAAAACAAATCCATCAACATTAGTTTTCATAAAGCAATAACATATTCTCCTTCTATCGCTAAGTAAATACTTTGTTAACGATTTGAAAATTGTTTTTACAAAAACCTTTAATCTTTAAAACAATTTCTTTAACACACAAAATGTCTCTTAACGTTCTTACTTTTCAAGCATAAATTTAAACAAAAAATGTTTAATGCACCTATTTATAAACAAAGTATTTATACATAAATTGTTTTTTATGTTTTACCTGTTTCTATTTTATTTTTATTTTTATTTTATACTTGAAGAAAATCCACAACAATTCTTTTTGGCGTCAAAACAATTTGTCGTCATTTAAAAGCTTCATTAACATATGATATGTTTTTGTTGTTTTTTTTTATATAAAACAAAACGTAATATATAAAAACAAAAACAAACAAACAAGCCAACAAACATTTAGTATATTTCTTAAGAATATATGAATGCAGTTGTTTTAGCTTAAGTGCTATAAATTTTACCACAAAAGAGGGAATGGAGTAGAAAAAAAAAACAAATAATGAAAACAAATCCTGTATGTCATAATGTTAAGGAAATCTTAATGTTAAACAAATATGTTTTTAAATATGTGCAATGCCAGGGCAAGGGAGTATAAAACCCTTGTGTTTCCTTTCCAAGAAACATAAACACATGCTTTTAGTATACTCAGATGATACGAGTACTAGAAGTAATGAAACGTATGATTGTATAAGATTTGCCGTTGTCGATTGGTTTAACACTAAAACATTAGACCATGACTTTCCTTAAAATTGTAATTCATAAATTTAAGTTAAGGGACTTGAAAGAGGACCTTAAAAAGCTTTCTAATATATAGAGAAATTTTTTTGTTTAGGGATTTTAGCATGGATAAAGCATTTTATATATTGTAACGACAAACTTCCGCTGGAGTCCAGGGTCGTCAAAAATATAATAAAAAACCACACGATTAAACGTTGTAATCTCCTTTATTAGTCTATTTAGGTTTGCTACTGCCCACAATATCCTCTGCTGATTCAGATGGTTATATCGTGGGGGAACTGTCGTCGAATGAATATTAATTGGGCGACGGTCTTACGTGGAAATTGGTAAGCAGGATATTGGCCCGTAGATATAACCAGCAACACGAGCAACTGTTGCCATTCAAGTTACTGTGCGGTGGCCAATTGACCGTGGATGTAGGCGGATTAGGATCTTGGGCCGTAGATGTGTCCAGCGACACGTACTGCTGCTGCCACTTTTCAATGACGAGTTAATATACGGCAGCCGCTATCTCTTGGTAACAGAAGAGCAGTATATTCTCTTGCTAATGTGTCCAACGGCAAGAGTTTTTCCTCCTCCACAATGTGCCTTTTTTTTGTAAGAGAAGTAAAACTTCAGGCAACAATGCCTATTTAGTCAAGTACCGTGGTACATTCTTTAGGAAAAGAATAGAGAAAAGATGAAACAGGTGGTGAAAGTAGAATGATAGTCGGAAATTAACTGCCGTATAAGACAGCACAGCGACCACTGACTATGCCTTCATCGCTGAGCAGCCCCACCGACAGTCAATTTTTATTTTAGTAGTGAAACAAACCAAGGTCTTCGTTGGGAATCGAATCCACAACCCCCCTACTGACAAGCTAGTACATTATCTACTAGCCTACAGGGGCACTGCCTCTCAGTGATCTACTGTTGAAGATGTATGCAACTTCAATTTGCATTACTTTAAGATTATTAGCGGTGTCCAACTACTAATACTGATCTTACAGTAGCACAAGCTGCCAAACAATTGCAAACTGCCTTCATGTTTAGCGATCTACTTTTATACCTTTCGGCTTCCGCCCGGGGGCACTTTATAAGTCTTTATGGATCCTACAACAAGCATTCAGACTTGTGTCTTGTGGGGTAAGAGGGAGCCCAGTCCCCTTCTAGGACAACTAGACAATCCACTATATTTCCACGGGAATCAGCAAAGCCCCAGAGTTTCGCTATTTGTCTGTTTAGGCATTTAGCTGTTCTCTGACTGATTATTGAGGTAGGCCCTTCGGGAGTATTGTGGTGGCTGTGTGTTTTGGAGGCCCTCGTTTGAGTTTGTGGGTTGGATCATTCACAATGAACACAATGAATGGTCCAGGTCCAGTGAGTATGAATGCCGTCGTGTTCTTAATTATATTAAGCTTCATGCTTTCTGGAACAGGAGTTGGATAGTCTCCGACTCTTCAGCAAGGAGTGAAGGCTGTGGCCTACTCCGGGCTTTTAAAATTGCAACTAGGAGTGACCGGAAAATATACGTATTCGAAGGCCTTCTAGGGCGAGGATGACGCTACATTTCATCCACAGTGATAATGATCTACCATCTGTTTAAGGCTCACGGCCAGGTGCAGATGTAAATCTTATCAAGTCACACCTTTCAGCTGTACACACACGACTACACAACCACAGGTAGTTCGGCTTGCATATGCATGTTGACATATTAAAGGAATGGTATAATAAGCAGAGATGTATTAACGTTCGGTTACGTTTGATATATAAATTAACAATGTCTTATTGGTAAAAATGAAATTATTTAAATATAAATTTTTTGAAGAAAAATAAAATACTTCAAACAAAAAATAATTCTTCTTCTGGCGGTTATATGAACCAACCAACAACATATTTTTAAATTAATAATAATAAAAACTTGTGTGGGCTCAAAATCAGCCGGCAACTCTGGTCGTCACAATATAAAATTTGAACACAATTAGCTTTGAATTGCAGCAATTTGTTATACCCTAAATATGTAATAAATTTGCTTGAATTCTGCTTTCATATCAGAAAGAAACAGTTGGGTGAAATCGTCGCGAGAAACATTTGGGCTACAAAACTCATATAAACTAACCAGAAATAGATTTCGTGTTATTACTTTTTTTCTAAGGTGCTCGTTGTGACATTGTGAAAGAAAGAAATAAATACTTAAAAGTGATCAAAAATAAATACTAAAAATAGCTTTGGTGAATATTTTTGGTATTTCAATAATGCGGCTACTGCTTTTGGCCGCGAAAGCTGACAAATACAGAAGAAGAAGGGTTCCATAAAGAGCTTCTGTATGATGAAATAGATGAGTTTTCCATAGAAGAAAACGGGAATAAAGGCGACGTGAACAATATAAACATATTAAATAATTTGAAATGTAGCAACGGATAGATCAACCATGAGCTTGATCATCCTGCCATGTTGTTACTTTCGGTACATAAGACATCACATTTTTAAAGAAACAAGTGACTCAAGCATTCATGGAGAAAGACTTAACCCATTATTGTCACATTGTCACGAGATATTATAATTAACGATTTATAAATTTAAAAAGTTTACGAAAACTAACTGCAAGCCCTCGAAATATTTACCATATTACATGCTGTAAAGGATACTACCGAAAGAAATGTAATATTAATATAGAACTCTAGCCTTGTATTATAGGGTAGCGCATGATAACAAACTAATTTTTTTATATTGTTACAAAGATGATTTGCTTAACTTTAAACAAAAATTAATTAGCAGTTAAAAAGTAAACGAAATGACCTCTTGTGTGTTTTACACAAGACAACACACAAGACGACAAAAATATGCTTATAAAAATTCTATGAAATAAGCTAATTAATAGAAAAGAAAAACAACTAACAAGAGACAAAAAAACACACAGTCTACACAGAGTGATAATAACAACAAAAATATATGGTGATGTTAAAGTAGAATATGCTTATATATGCGAGAATCGCTTAAAATATCTATATAAGCACCACTTACTGGACAAATTAATAACAATTTGCTAACAAATAGCCAGAAAGGACATTAGGAGGAGGAATTGAAAACAGTAGTTCAAGCACTGGCGGAACAAACTCAAACAATTTAGCACCAAACCAATTCAAATTGAAACAAAGTTACCAATGTGTTTATTTTGTGTGTATGGAAAGTAGATAAATCGTTTAATTTAACTTAAAACTCTGCTGTGTTATTTTGCAATAAAAGGATTTTATTAAAAGGAATAAACGTAACGATATTTATAAACTGTATGAATTTTCTTCCAAATATTTAAAATAAATTATAAAAAAAAACCGCCATGTAAGAGTTTGACTCACACAATTAGGGCTCCGTGCTAAATGTCATTTACCTGTTAAGTGTTATCTTTTATAATTTTTTGGTTAAAATTTTAAGTGATATGAAAATAGAATTTAAGCAAATTTATAACATTTTTTTAGGGTATAAAAATTGATGCAATTCAAATTAAATTGTGTGCAAATTTTATATTATGACGGCCAGAATTGCCAGCTCATTTTGAGCCCACGCAAGTTGTTATTATTATTTATTTTGAATTGGTTGTTGGTTGATTCATACAGTGATAGACATTCATTTGGCCGCACTTTTTTTTTAATTTTAAGTTGTTTTTTTAAACTCTTTATGAGAACAGTTATTTGTTTTTTTGTTTTTTTATTAACATTATTAAATATTAGTGTAACGGTTATTTTATAGAAAATACGCGTTCTTTTGTAAAATTGTTGCTGTTTTTTGTGAGAAAATCGTTTGAACGCATTAAGAGAAAATGTTATTTATTTTGTGAATTTTGACTTGTAAACACGTGTTTTCATACTAATTTAATAAAAAATTTAATTCAAATATAAAAAATAAAAAAAACAAATTGTAGAATTTTTATAAACCGATTAGATACGGGCTCAGGAAAGCGGTTAAATGATACCGAAAAAGATATAATCGATAACTTAAAGAAAAAAGGGTTATCGAATCGAAAATTTGCTGGAATAATAATGCGTTCTGAAAGAGTAATAAAAAATTATTTAAAACTTGGCTAATAATCCACAATTACGACTCGTCAAAAGGACAGATTCGCCAAGAAGCAACCCGAAATCGCTTATACTGTCGGTAAATAAATGACAAACTTGATCTTCCAGTTACTACGCGAACCATAGCCCGTGTTTTGAATGCGATCCCATCGACATAATGGAAAAAAAAATGAAGTCTAAACCACGACTAACTAAAGTACACAGAGACGTCTTAGCTTTGCCCAAGCACACATGCCATTGACTGATGAATGGAAAGAAGTTATTTTTTCAGATGGAAAAATTTTTTACTTGGATGGCCCTGATTGCTAAAGTTGTTATTGTCATGATTTGAGCCAATCGAACGTAGTGCGATCAAAGCGAAATTTTGGTGCGGAATCATTATGGTGTGGGGAGCATTCTCTTATAACTTCAAGCTTTGTATATGTTTTATAACCACCAGAATGAATTCAGAAATGTACCTGCAATTTCTGGAAGATGTCCTTATTACAAAACTTGACGAAAATTATGACAACGAGTATATTTTCCAATAGGAACGCGGCAATACATGTATCGAAAAAATTTAAGAAATGGTTTTCAACCAATAATATTGATTTACTTCCAATGCCGGTATACAGTCCCCCAATCGAAAACTTATGGGGAATCCTTGCAGTTAAGGTATACGAAAAGGGAAGGTAGTTTTTGACTGTTAATGAGCTGAAAGAAAAACTCAAAGAATGTTGGTTGGGTATTGAAATTGAAACTCTTCGAAGCGTTGTAAACTCAATACCGAATAGAATATTTTCGGTCATTCGAAGTGAAGGTGGTTCTACTAAATATTAGTACATAATAACTTTTAATATTTTGGAAATAATTTTAATTCTTTTTTAATTTAAAGGAAACTGCGTTTAAATGAATGTCTCTTAATTTTTAGTTTTATTCTGATTATGTATTACGAATATGAAATATGTTTAATTTTTGTTTATACTTTGAAGCTAATAGATCACCTAATCGTTTTGCTAAAAAAAAATAATTAAAGTCCTTTTCGTTTCTTTTAAAATAGAAAAAAACATGGTGCGGTCAAACGAATGTCTATCACTGTATGACCGCCAGTACAAGAAATATTTGTATTGCAGGTGAAGAAGTAAAACAATATATGTTCAAATCATTCTATAAAGGAATATAATAAAAAGTTTTATTTTTTTCTTATTCTTATAGAATGCTTATTCTTATAGAATATATACTATTTTATAACAATTTTCAATTACCTGCTAGTAGAATTAAAATTTGCAGTCAATTTCATGAAAGCTACAATAGATATGGTAAGACCCTTAAATTTTTTAATTTATTATTAAACATATTTTCACTAAAGGGCCGTCTATACAATTAAAAATTGCCATGAAGTTATGAGTTATGACTGCATTCTGCAATATATCATAAAGTACATTATATTAAGTTCATGCTCTGCTTAATCCCATTACTCCCGCCAACCTTATGCTGTTATTATTATTCATACGGCTTTAAATTATTCAAGGTATTTTAATGGCATTTGATTTTAATTTAATTTACATACGAGTATATTTGAACTTTGATTAAACTAAAATCCTATAATTATTCTAATTAATACATAAATTTATTTAATTGAATAAATAGCAGCCATAGTTATGATGCTTTAAGACTTTTGTTCATTTTTCTTATCTCAATCCAATAAATGACTTTAACAATTTGCAGCAATCTTTTGTGTTTGCTACACATTTTTGAAATTTAATAATATCAACCACAATATTTCAGTTATCAAATTACCTAAAATCTATCTCTCACTTATTTAATCAATGAATAAAATTTAATTGAAATTATAAATATTTTGTTTATTGAGATTTTGTGTTTAGCCAACATTTTGTGGTTGTTTAAATTTCACAAAAAAATAATTCAAATTGACTTGTCTTGATTCCTTTACAATATAATTGAATGGCTGTGTACATATACTACGAGAATACTAGAAGCTTTAAACAAAAATTAAAATGTAAATAACATAAAAGAAAATAATAACAAATGTCAACCTAATCAATTTATTCAATTGTGGGTAAGTTAAAGTATACGAACAAAATTATTCTTTACATGTGCATGTGCCTGTTAATTTAATACAATCTTATTTTCTTATAACTTTATTACATAACACTTCAAATACTAATAGAAAGTTTGAAGTTTTTATAACACACAACGTACATAAAAACACATTATTTCAATACGCTTACAAACCCTTAAGTTCACTAAAGCAAAAAGTATATATAAATGTCATGAAGTAACCAATGAATCAATTAAGCAAATTACTTTTTCTCTTCTCATACTAAACTAATTTTCTTAATTTCTCTTGTCGCTTTGAACAACTTCATTTGTTGTTTCCTTGCTTTTTCTCTTCTGAACATTTCTGTTAGATGTCTTCTCAGCAAACTAATACAAGTTAACACAAACAGAAATAAATATCTTGAGATAACTTATCAGGTAAAAATAAGAAGCAACAGTCAACATTTTAATAAAAGTAAAATATTTAAAACATAAAGAACTGCACAGCAAGAAAAAATGTATTTTTCAAGTATGGAAATGGACACCTGGTAAACAAATCCCATTTATTTTGATTTTGTCATTTTTAATTTTTTTCCATGGAAATTATAGTTTGTATGCATAACCACAATTTTTTATCATTAACATCATTCAATCAAAAGGTGACCATATAAAGGGTTCTTCAACCTGAAGAATGTTTTCTAAAACAATATGAATTAAAAAAATTTTGCTTAAGATGATTTAAATTATTATTTTATTGCGAAGAGAAAAGTACGGCTATTATGATTGAAAACTGATATCTGGCAAATGCACACCATGACCACCCTGAAAGATGTCGATTCTTTCATCAAAGTTTTTAATCACTTTTTGGCAAAACGGCTATCTTATTTCCTTAATCACATCACGAATTTTCAGTTATAAGGGTGAAATCGATTCGATTGGCTCCATATGGGGTCTGTCCCTAACATAGCCCCACAAAAAATAATCCAGTGGTGTTAAAGTATACAATCTGGCTAGCCACTTAACTGTTGATTGTCGTGAAATCATGCGATCGGGAAATTTGGTTTCATTAGTTATGTGACATGTGGCACCGCCCACGTCGTCAATAATAGCATCTTGCAACAGCATGATCCATTGACAGTTACCGCATTTCCACATTACCTTCGAAAAAAAACGGCCTAATCACGCCTCCAGACTATATAGCGCATTATACAATCTAGGCCAAGTCTCGAGTTCCTGGCAATGAGCCAGTGTAATTGTGTTAGCTTAAGTTTCATTTGTGTTAGCTTTGAGTCAATATGATGTTTCCATGTAAGGCGACGATCAAGATATATACCAAGATATCTCACATAAGTATGTTGAGGAACAATGAGATTATTGATTCGAACGGGTGAACAATTATCTCTTCGCAGGGTGAAGAACACATGAATGCACTTTTGAACGTTCACTTTAATTCTCCATAATTTTAACCACAACTCCAACTGAGTTATATGTTGCTGAAGATTTATTGATGCTTGATAGGAGTTTTCGTGCGAAGTTAGACACGCTGTATCATCAGCAAACGTAGAAGTGTGGACAGTTTCACTTACAGGCATATCGCAGGTATATATCAAATATAAAACTGGTCCAAGAATGCTACCCTGTGGTACGCCTGAGGAAATCGGTTCGGATACACCTACGAAGTCTCCTTCAACAACAGCAAATTTTCGTTTAATTATGTAGCTTTTCAGTAGGTTGCTCATATTACAAGGCAAGTGAGCGGTCAGTTTTAGAAATAGACCTTCATGCCAAACTTTGTCAAAAGCCTGGGAAACATCAATAAAAATAGCTGAACAATACTTCTTCTCTTCAAAAGTCCTTCTGATCACCTGAACCAATCTATGGGTTTGCTCAATTGTGCTACGTCTACTTCTAAAACCAAATTGATGGTTTGGGATACGCCCACTATCCCTTAGCATTGGGGACAATTTATCCATAAGCAACTTTTCGAAAACCTTTGAAATAGTTGGTAATAGACTTATGGGCCTATATGACTCGGTTTTGGTTAGGTCTTTACCCGGTTTTGGAATCATTTTAACTTTAGAAATCTTTCAGTGGTCAGGATAGTATTCAAGCCGTAAAATGGCATTAAACATGACTAGCATGATTCTGACTGCAATATTGGGGAGCTCCTTCAACATTTTGTTACTTATGCCGTCCATACCAGGAGCTTTTTTCCGATTTACTTCAGAAATTAACTTTTGTACCTCACGCAACTTAAACTTTAAGGGTCGAGGGGGTAATCCAACTACGCTCAGCAAATTAACATCATCAGTACATATGTGTGAGGTGAATACATCTTTCAAGTAATCGGCAAATAAGTCGTAGAGGTGGCTTGTACTCAACGGGCCTTTTAAGGTTTTCTGTAGCACTCCATAAAGAATAATTAGAGTTTGGTGTAGCATCGAGGCCCTCCAGATATTTCTCAAAAGATGCAGTTTTTTCATATGCTAGTAAGTCTCTAAGCCGCTTTGTGCATTCTCTAAGTCTCTGCCTATGCAGGGGTGATCTGTGTTGTTGCCAATCTCTCCTAGCTCTTCGTTTTTCCGCTACGAGACGTTCAATGTCTTTCAAATGTTGGCCGCGGATACGTCTCAGATGGTCCATCCGTTGAGTCTAATTTTCGATGAATCTTTCGAGCATTTTTATTGGTAACTAGCGAATGTCACGCATGAAGTTATGCTCCAAGGCCTGAATCGAGCGGGATTGTGCGCATAAACTTTAGACTTAACATATTTCCACAGGAAAAAGTCTAACGGTGTGATATCACACAATTTTAGTGACCAATCGACCGGCACAAAATGTGAAGTGTCCTCTGAATTTTGTTGACACCAAATGTCACCGAGTTCACTAGCTTCATTTTCAGGCATCAAAAATAATCGGTTATCCTAGCACGATAACGGTCACCACTGACGGTTACGTTCTCACCGGGCATAATTTTTGAAGAAATATGGACCGATGATTCCACCATGCTGTACGTAGTTTATTCGGACGAATATTATCTAATAATGAATGCTGGGTCTCATAATGGGTGATCGTGTTGCGAAGAGTACTCTTAGTTGGCCGATTGTGTTGACATAAGTGGAGCGAAATTTACGAAACACATCCTTCAGAGAACGTGAAGAATTTTCGTTAATAGAACGATATGACTCACACGTGATCTGTCAAAAAAAGGCTAGAGAGTAAAAGTATCGCTACTTAAATCACACTTTATATATATATATATATATATATATATATATATATATATATATATATATATATATATATATATATATATATATATATATATATATATATATATATATATATATTATATCCTTAACAATCGCCTTAATGTATTTTATTTATAAAGAAAAACATTGTTTTCAATTCCTTTCAGCCTTTAAATCAGTATAATATATTTTTTACGTCTTGTTAAAAAAAGGTGATGATTCCACTTAAACTGAAAACATTAATTAATATTTTTTTATTTAGTAGTAACAATAAATTTCCTACTTATTTCTTGCTTCTTTAGTAAGTGTGTGGCATCTTCAAATTCAAACAGCTGCTTAAATTCCCAGGAGTGGTCAACTATACGGTGCTAAGGTAAACCTGTTCATAAGACTCTTTGTTTCATAATTTTCGTGTCTGGTTTTGTGAAGAGAAAACTTATTTTATTTTTTACTTTTTTTCTTTTTTGATTATTAATTTAATTATTTACCCTTAAGAGTTCACAAAAGAAAACTTTTTTGCGAATTTTAATAATTAAAATGACACTTTTGTTGGCCTAAATTTTTTTTTTATAAATTAATTAATACACTTTTTAGGCTCAGGGGATAATAAATTGAGTTACCAAATGAGATTTCATTTGAAATTTTTCAGATTTTCATTGAAGTAAAGAGAAATGCAAAATATGACTAAATGCTTTATGCTAAAGTAAAAGTAAAATACGCTGTTTTGAATTTCAATACCAAAAATTTCTTTATTTTATTAAACAAACGAGTATTATTTAGTATTTATTTATTTACAAGGCACAAATCTCTATAACCGAAAGTATTTTAAAGTGTCAAAATGAACAAAAATAAAAAATATTTGATGTCAACAAGAACCACTCTTAATAAAATGTCAATTGAACATACATATATAGCAAACAAATTTACAAGTTAAATAGAATAACAACAGCAAAAAAAAAGAAAAACCTTTACATCAATAATATGTCAACAATTTTAAAGGATTTTTATATATATTTAAAAACAAAAAGAACAACAGCCTACTTTTTTATCAATGAAACACTCATGCAACAAAGTTTTATGAATATGAAGCAAAAGTTTTTATTTATCCCATTACCATTACGTTGGTGAGAAACAGTTTTGTTTATATATCACTACAAGTTAATATATTTTTTTAAATATGTGCTTTTTTTAAGTTTATTTTATAAAGCCATACATGGGAGAAATCCCTGACAATTTGTAAATAACATTAATTTTGATTAAGCCTAGTAATATTGTTGCGAAGATGTTTTGTTAGGTTTTGAAAGAAAATAACTATCAATAAAAAAAGTAAACAGAGCGACCCACAGTGCATTTTACAAGACAACAACGTGCTTGTAAGAAATTCCACGAATTAAGCTAAACAACAGAAAAAAATGAGCTACAAACACAAAATAAAAACCAAACACACAGCCAAGCAGGCGCCTACAAAACAACAATATGGCATTTTAACATCAAAATAATCTTGTATATGAAAGAATCGAATAAAACAGATATATAAGCACTAACTGCTGGGCAAATGGCTGAACTCAAGTTGAATTCATCCACTGAGTGGCAGTATTGCGAAGATGATTTGTTAAGTTTGAAAAAAAAAATAATTATCAGTAAAAAAGTAAACGATACGACCCACTGTGCATTTTACAAACTGCGTAGTTTTCTAAGAAATCGTATACATATAAGACAATAACAACATTATTATAAGAAATTCCACGAAATAAGCTAAATAAGATAATAGAAAACAAAAACAACTATCGCAGCACGACAAAAAACACACAGCCAAGCAGGTGCCTAAACCGAATGATAATAACTACAACAATATGGGGTGATGTTAAAGTAGAATATTTTTGTATATGCGAGAACAGCTTAAAACAACTACATAAGCACCCCTTGCTGGGCAAATTAATTAATTCACGTTCAGCCATCGATGAGTAAAGATCATCAAAGTTACCATCTTGTTTATTTTTTGTGTATTGAAATTAGATAAATCGTTTAATTTAATTTAAAACACTAAAGTGCTGTGCTTTTATTTTGCATGAAGAACTCAATTAAACAAAACATTTATTAAAAGAAATAAACATATTAAACATATCACACGTATATTACGTATTAAACATATTTACTACGACATGCTAAGCATGCATAAAACTGCAAGGAATAGGAATTTCATATATTTGTAATATGTTAAACTTTCTTATAGTTTCGCTATCACAATAAAAGTTATTTCCCAGCAACCTGTTCTGGTGACTAGTGTAAAAAGCCTAATCATTATAGTTTTTAAATACATAAAATATGTATGGCAATTGTCCTTAATTAGAGTGGTGACTATATCTGATAAAGCGACTACTTTGGCAATAAGGGAATCTTTGTATATTTTTGATATGTTTTCTTTGACAAGGCTTTTAAAATTTTGCACTGAATGTTACCATTTCGATAATAGAAATTTCCATTTTTCCCTCCCTGTAGATCTCTGCTCTTAAATTTGATTACAATTAACTCATTATTATTTCATTCATTTGAATTACAATTCATTCTTCTAATTCATTTGAATGAATTCGAAAGTAATTCAATTCGAATGAATTGAATATGAATTGCAATTGGCTTTAACAAATTCATTTGAATTGGGAAAAAATTGCAATTCATTTTACAGATTCATTTCTATTGAAAACGAATTGCAACTCTGTCTAAAAATTCATTTGAATTGGAAATCAATTGAAATTCATTTCTGGCTAATTATTTTTAATTGATTCATATTTCTTTCAATTCTATTTTATTTAAAAAAATAAATAATTTAAAATTTAGCTAATTATTAACGAATTAAAATCAAGAAAGGAATGATTCATTTACAGCTCTGATATATAAAAGGAATTTCATTAAAGTTAATTTAGCCATTACGTAATAATCTTATTTTAAAATATAAGAAGCATATTGCAACTGCCAGATTGATATCTACTTGTAAAATTTTATTTAAAAAACAGTTCAGACATTTTAAACTTAAAAAGAGATCTATCACATTTAATAGATTAAATTATTTATTTTCTTTACTTGAAATACAGCAATTTTAAATTATATTGTTCTGTAATAATTCACATTTTAAAAATATTATTATCATTTTTAACAGCAAATGTAATTGAAGGTAAAAAAACAGAATTAATGGAAGTGAATTAGTTTGCCACTGTAATTATTTTCAAATAATGCACAGTGGTTTGAAACGGTTTTTTCTTTTTTTTTTTAAATAATTCAGTAGCCCATGAACCAAATAACCTATATTAATAAAATTTCACAGAAACTAAGCAGAGCTATATCTTACGGGCGATAAGCCCTGTAGGGTAAAGGCGGGCTTCTGGGTACACCCGCAAATTTGGGTGACGCGGGCCTATCGTCCGATAGTTGACTTAGATATATCTCTGCCTTGCCTCTGTAAAATATTATGAGCTACCGAATTATTTGAAAAAAAAAGTTTTTTAACCCACTGTCTAACGCCAGGTAGTTATTAATGCCAATTAACAGTTCCCACGTATGAATTAATATGTGTGAATCACAACTTGTTTTTATATAAATGACATACATATGTATGTTGTTGTTGTTGTTGCTGTACTGATGCTGATACAATAAATTTATTTTTTTGGTTTCACTACTTCCAGTTTTTCTGCTATACTCATTTGTTATATTTATTTTAACTCTTTTACAAATCAATATTTTACACCACGAATAATGTCAAATACAAATAACCCTAAAGTATGAATTATAAATCATTTATCCAGTATGTTCTGTTTAGCTGTTGAAGTAAAAACGGTAACTAGAAAAGCTAGAATTTTTTTCTAAAAAAGGAAAAATGTTCTCTTACAGGATGTAATAAGTAATACAATAATTTTAGTTTGAAATAAACAAATCAGTTTTATTTTATTTAAATTAGCGCTTGTGAGTGTACAAATAAAGTACCGAATACGACTACTGAGTATATGTTCTATTAAAATAGATAATGAAGTCCCTATAAAAAGTAAAACTTACTTTTGTTTTGTTATTTCTTACTATATTTTTAACCAGGGTTCAGAATTTTTCATTTATGAATATTCAAAAATCAACATTCATGATATTTTTCATAAATGAGAAATCTAAAATTTTATATATATTTTTCACACTCATAAACGAACAACAAAAAATGTTCTGGTTATTTTCATACATGAATGCGAACAACAAGAATTATTAGTCTTATTCATATGTGATAAATGATAAATTAGCTACTTCTCATTAATGTTATTTTTCATAAATGTACATGTTCATTTATGAATGTTGAAATTTTATAAAATTTCTTATAAATGAACGTGAAAAAATTTTTCTACCTACGATCGCAGTTTACCGTAAAATGTAGTAAAAACACATGGGTACATATTAACTCAAAATACAATATATTCTAAAAGAAATAACAAAAAAACATTTTTTTTTCTGCATACGATGACAATTGCCCATTATTAAATATGTGGGCTTATGTACGCAAATGCTTAACGCACATATTTTTACGACTTTTTCATTTATGAAAAAGTTATCAAAATTGTAAATATTCAAAAATGAACACTTGTGTATTTATCATTTTTTCACTTATGGATAGAAAGAAAAAAAATAAATCGTGGCATTCACAAATGAGAAAACACAAAATAATTTGTAGTCTCTCACACATGTATGAGAAGAAGCGGCTAAAAAATGGCATGTACATATTCATACATGTATGAACAGTGAGTGAATACTTCTACCTGTGTAGAAAGTGGTTTTTAAAAGATAACATGTTTTAGCTTTAGTTTTTAAGTCCAGCTATTTTTTTTTAATTAAGGAACTAAAAATTTCGTGTTAATTTTTGTATAGAAAATTAATCTACGTTAATTTTATGATATTCTTGTAAAATGTTTCTTAATCACCAACTAAAAGATATTACTTTGAGGAAAGTACATCCATGAGTATGGTTATTTGTTTGTTTATTTCAAAGATATGATACGTGATTAAATCTTCGCAAACATAGACATACCTTATAATATTATGATATAAAGCATTCAATTTTATTTTACTAACGGCGTCTTAATTACCAAACAATTCCCATCCACACATTAAAGTTGGAATCAAGTATGCTTTGGGAAGCAAAGTTCTTATCCGTAGTGGAGTGAAATGGAGTATCCATAACTTCATATGGACCTGACTAACTAAAGCGCTTACCTGGTCTGACCATATCAACCAGTTGTTAAAAATTATGCCGAGAATTTTTGCCTTAACATTAACATAAAGAAACTGAGAGTTTTATTGATATTTAGGTAAAGCAGAAATACGGGAATACTGGGCAAATACTAACTGCCCCTGTAGGCTAGTAGATAGTGTACTAGCTTGTCAGTATGGGGGTTGTGGGTTCGATTCCCATCGAAGACCTTGGTTTTTTTCACTACAAAAATAAAAATTGACTGTCGGTGCGGTTGCTCAGCGTTGAAGGCATAGTCATTGGTCGATGTGCTGTCTTTTATACGGCAGTTAATATCCGACTATCCTTCTACTTTCACCACCTATTTCATCTCTTCTCTATCCCTTTCCTAAAGAATGTAGCACGGTACTTTACTAAATAGGCATTGTTACCTGAAGTGCTACTTCTCTTTAAAAAAAAAACAAAATGTTTACCTATAGTGTATGTTGCGGCAGACGTCTGCTCTTTTCAGAAAAATTTTAAGCATATTTTGCAACAAAGCTGCGCTTATCCGGTCTGTGCAGAGCAGAATTTCATCTTTTATACAGTCAATTGTTTTTGAGTTAAACCAGCGGCCTTAACGCACAAGACATCGCCAAATCGAGAAATTGCGTGCAATAGCTAAATTGTTTGAATGGCTGTGTGGCTTATGGTACCATCTTGCTTAAACCACAGGTCACTATAATCAATATAATCCAATTGTGTCTATAAAAAATTGGTTATTATGGTTTGTTAGCGTAAAGATTTTACGGTGAGAGCGTTTCTTTGCTCATTTTCGAAAAAATAGTGGCCGACGATGCCACCTGACCACAAACTGTTAAAAAAAGCTTCAAACACCTGAAAGCATCTATTTAATATATATGAGTCTAGTTCGTTATCGGAATTAAAAAGACAAAACACTCCATGAAATAAGAAAACTAAGAACGGCCATGCACCACCACCCATATTTATTATTCTCGACATTTAGAAAGGATATCCCCTGAAAAAGTTACTACAATTATTTTACCTACTACACTCAGATCTATAGGACATCAAGCAAAGTCCGTTTGCACAAGCCCAGTGATAAATTGTCCTTAATTCATTATTTAAATGCGATAAGCTAGCCCAGCATTTTCAGCTGGGTTACCTAGTGTAAGTTGCACATCATCTGCGTATATATGTATGGATGTATTTTGAAAGTACTTTTGGCAAATCATTCACATATATTGAAAATAATAGTGGTCCTAAAATTGATCCTGGTGGCACATCTCTGATAAGTGACAATTTTTCAGACCATACTTATTTCATAAAAAATCGACTGTATACGATTCGATAAAAAAAACGACTGTGTACGATTCGATATATATGAGTTAATAAGTTTGATTAGATTTGTCTGAAAATCTAAGAAAAGGATATTAATTTTCTAAGTAATATATCTTAAGTCATCAGGTAACGCGCTTTAGAACGGTCTAGAAGCAATAAAAAATATATGTATGTTCCTACACGTTCCAATTCTTGCCGAATATTTTCGATTACTTCAGGTTCTGATGAACAGCAGATCATATGGTAGAAAGTAATTTATTACTCACATTTTACCCCAAATTTTGTATAGATAAGTCAAGAGTCTTCTATCTTAAGCTAAATAGATTAAATAAGAATTATGTTTAACCAAAACGACAGCCAAACTCCAAAAAATTGTATACAAAAACACAATAACCATCAAGTAACAACAGCATGGTTATAAGAAATTCTATCAAATAAGATAAAGAATAGAAAATAAAAACAACTAAAACAGCGCAAAACAAAACTCACAAACAAGCAGGGGCCTAAACTGAATAATAATGACAACAACAATATGGGCTGTGTTAAAGTAGAATATTCTTGTATATGCGAGAACCGCTTAAAACAACTATATAAGCACCATTTGTGGGGCAAATGAATGAATTCAAATTGAGTCATCACTGAGTATGGATAACAGAGTTACCATAGTGTTTAGCTTGTGTGTATTAAAATTAAAGAAATATTTTAACTTAATTTAAAACTATTAAGTTCTGTGTTAAAATTTTGGAACAAAAAAAAACTAAAATAACAAAACGTTTATAAAAAAGGGATAAACGTAACAAAAGCATCCAATTACTTCAGCCTTGCAATTAATAAAAGTTGACTATGAATGTTGTATTAGTTATTAGACAAACACAATAAACAACTTGGTATACTATCTTGGCTGTAGCATAAAACCAATTCCCATTTGCCTGCATATCATTTACATATATTTGATTATTTTCAAACTTTTTACCATAATATCAATCATAGTGTTATGGATATAGATCACTTGCACCACTTGCCTTTATAATACATGAACATATGTATGTGCAGTTGTATATGGTTGGTGTTCAAGTGGCATTTTTAATGTTTAAAAATGCGTATGTATTTTAATTTGATTTTCATTACGTTTGAAAAATTACAATTTCAATTTGAGCAAAAATAAATATACACATAAATATAAAAACATAAAAATATAGCAAAATACATATATACAAATAAACAAGTGTATAAATAAAATTAAATTAATAGATTTAACATACTCATTCTTATTGCTCATATCCATTCCAGCCTTGTGTGTGTGTTAATGTGTGAAACTGAAACGATTTCCTTTTTTGTTGCTGTTTTTTTTTTGTTTTTAATTTATACTGCGAGGGAAAAAATCAGGCATAAAAATTTTATTGCTTTTTTGTATTATATATTTTATTTTATTGAATGTAGTTATTTATCAATTAATATGCTTTAGTAAAATGTATGTTTTTTTAATTAAATTATTTGTATTTGTGTTATAAAAAAGAAACAAACACTTTTTGTTTTCTTTGAAAATAATTATTAAGATAATTATAAATGAGGTGTTTAAAGTGAAAAGTGTTGTTAGCTGAGAGTTGGGGATTTTTTTTAACAAAATCGGAATAATCTGTTTTAATTGCAGTGAATCTTTAGCGAAACTTACTTTGTTATCTATATTTTTTAGGATTTGTTTTTCAATTATTTTTTTTTAAACATTGCCACGGTTTGACTATATACACTATATTTAGTATAGTGTTACAACCTTTAACCAAGCAGTTATCTAATGACAAATTAAATACATTAGAACATGGACAACGATATGCTTTCAAAATATCGATGTTCATGTGTCTCCTGCAATTCACACGATGAAGCACATTCATTGATCCATGAGCCAAGTTGTCCACGCCAAAAGTCCCAGGGTCGTTTTTGGCACGACAAACCTACATATTATTGCTATATTGAATTTCCAACGTTTATTTGAATTAATTAACCCGCCTTATATGAATTCCTATTTTGGTTATATAAATTTATCAATCTTGCTAATTTTTTGAAAACAATGTATTTATTTATTTTTTTAATTAAGTTAATGTTAAGTTAATGAATTATGTCTACATTTTTGTAATAGTTTAAGTAATTTTATTTTGAATTTTATATTTAACGGCAGCTCGTTAGGCAACGCCATCTGGCAGGATGGTGTAACTGGTGTAACAAGCGGCTGGTGGTTAACTAGCCAACAGCTGTTTTAAGCAGCATCTGATAGTTGGTGGTGAATACAGCCATCGGCTTTGGTGTGAATATACTGCCATTATGGTGTGTGTGTGTGTGTTTGTGTATAGCTGTGTGTTGGTATCATAAGTATAAAAGGGCAAACACCATGAATAAAAGGGCAATTTTGTGTGCAGCCGGCGGCGGGACAACAGTTAATATTTTACTATATTTTAGACTGTTAGGTAAGACAGTCAGGTTATAAACAAAGCAGACGTTTTGACCTAGCCGAGTTTATACCCTGAGATACGAACTGTGCTTCGGTCACAAACGAAGCCGAGGTTTTGACCCAGCGGAGCTTGTGTCTACCGTCACCATAGTGGATGACCAGTTGAGCGGAGGTTTTGACCCAGCCCAACCTACAGTGTTTAGGGTATTTCCCTTGGACACACGGCATACTGAACTGTGGCTCGGTCACAAACGAAGCCGAGGTTTTGACCCAGCGCAGTTTGCGTCTACCGTCACCATAGTGGGTGACCAGAGCATTGGACAGTTGAGCGGAGGTTTTGACCTAGCCCAGCCTACAGTGTTTTGGTTATTTCCCTTGGTCACACGACCAATTCACCGAGCTGTGCTCCAAACGAAACACCACTGACCGGTATATGTCGGACCGAGACTACGGACACTGCCGCACTCATACTCACCCATCAGTATAAAGTAAACGAAGCCGAAAACGAGCTGCCCTCCAGACGAGAAGTATTGGCAAATAAAAGCTGAGTAAACCTGAGCAACCGCGGGTTTTTTTATTTTGTCCCCACGACCCTGGACGCCGCTGAGTATACACCAACAGCCAGGTAAAGCCATTTCCAAACATTTTTATTGAAAGCAATCAAAAATACACCAAAAACTTAATTCGCATATATCAATCGCTTCGATAAAATATTCAATAATTTTAAACATAAAAATTTTAATTCCAATGTCGTAGCTCTACTCAAACATAATATCATTACAAAGATGATTTGTTTAAGTTTTCAAGGGAAATTATTATTAGTAAAAAATAACCGAAATGGCCGTTTGTGTGTTTGCCATGCTGCATAGTATTTTTAAGAAATCTTATACCCACAAGACAGCAACAATATGCTTTTAAGAAATTCCACGATATAAACTAATCAACGGAAGTCAAAACTTCTAACACGGAACAAAAACAAAACACAGCATAGCAGGTGACTACACTGAATGATAATAACAATAAGAATATGGGGTGATGTTAAAATCGAATATTCTTGCAAAGGGTTTTTCAACAAGAAGTTTGTTGTGTTAAACAAGAAATTTTGATTAAGACGATTCAAAGAGAAAATTTCGGCAATAATGAATGAAAAATTATATTTGGCAAATATAATATATGGCCACCACAGCCACGCTGATAGATATCGATTCTTCTATTAAAATTTTTAATCACTTTTTTGGCAATCGTTCATTCTTCGCATTACGGATTTTGAGTTTTAAGTCTGAAATCGATTCATTTGGCTTCGTATAGACTCCGTCTTTAACATAGCACCACAAAAAATAATTCAGTGGAATTAAATCACACGATCTGGCTCGACACTTAACTACTGATTGTTGTGAAATTATGCGATCGGAAAATTTGGTATACAATAAATTGATCCTTTCGTTGACAGTGACATGTAGCACCACCCTGTTAGAACCACATGTCAGTGATATCTACGTCGTCAACAATTGAATCGCTAGCATCTCGCGATTACAAAATTCATTGACTGTTACCGTTCTGGATAATCCCAAATGCTGAGAACGTCGATGAATTGACAAATTTAGATCTGCTTCAGCACTGTGGCTTCCATTTGTGATGTTTTCCGATGAAAGATCTTGGCGAACACTCGTTGTTCTTCGCGCATTTTGTATCGAGCCTGTCGGCTCAAAGTTAACGACTAAATTCTTAATAGCGGTCTTAGAAGGACGATTATATTGTCTGAAAATATCATGAATTTAATGAAACGTAACTTTAACGGAACCGCTATTTTCATAGTGGATTTTAATTATTTTAATGTGAATACGTCAAAAAACTTAATGTTACTAGTGTTGCCAGAATTAAATATCAAACTTCTTGTTGAAAAACCCGATATACGCAAGAACCCCTTAAAGTCACTTGCTGGGCAAATGAATTAGTTCAAGTTGAAACGTCGTTGAGTCAATACAACAAAATAATAAAGCATCTTTTAGGCGTTAAGTTACCATCGTGGTTTTGTTGAGTGAATTGAAAGTAAATAAATCGTTTAATTTATTTTAAAACTCTATTTTGCAATAAAAGCAAAAACTTTTATTAAAAGTAATCAGTGTAACAATATGTTTATATTGAGCTAAAGACCGCCACTCTCATTGACCCAAGAAAAATTCGTTTATAATTTTAATTATAAAACTAATAAATAATTAATAATAATAAAAACATATTTCAAAGTAATTGTTTTTTCATGAGTAGTATTTGGGTAAAATAAAAATTCTGTAGATGTTTCAATTCCAATTAAAAAATCTAAAAACTTTGGTAAAATCTATCTTAACTTATGAACAGACAAGACGATTGTTTGTTTAGATATTAAAAGTTTACATTATGTAAACGAGCATGATAAACAATTTAAGCTCTAAGTTATACTATTTTCAGTCTATTTGTCTATCAATCAATTTTATTTGTTTAATCCTGTTAAGTATATCGTAAGTTTTAAAGGATGTAAAGCTAAAGTCATACATAAGCAATTAATGGATAATTATTGTATGTAGAATATACCCAGCGAACAGTTAAATTAAAATAAATTTTTCATTTTGAAAAGTTATCTTGTCTCTAATTTGATCATATTGTCGCTTAAGGTACAATCGAGTGAATCAGTCAGTCTATTATGCGATTATATAACTAGATAAATTTGTAGAATTCAAATTAAGAAGTATTTGGTTTTTAAGAAAGTTAATGGAATTTTCTTTTTCTTAATTTAATTATAACTAAAAGCCTTTCACAGCTATTTCTATAGCTACAAATATATAAGCTACATTACTTTATAACCTAATGAGATTTTATCTTAAATAAAAAGTATCACATTTGCCTGTTAATTCAATATCAGCTTAATAAAGCCAGGAATTACTTAATTTTCCACTACCACGACTTTAGGAGAAAATGTTTACAACAAAAACTGCTTAGAATTATCTAGGGAGCCAGGTAAAACGAACCAAAAAGAAAAATTCAGCAAAAAAAATATTACAGAAATAAACCACGACATCATCATTTTCAGACAATGACAACCATTGGGAATGATTACAACAGAACATAGATGCACAACACATTATGCGAAAAATCGGTGGTAATAAAAAAAAGCAAATATAATAACAACAGGTGAAGGCAAAAAGAATATTGTAATGCCACTGAATTTAATTCATGTACTTGCCACTTCATATACTCACACTTCAAACAGACACACACTCATTCACTCGCACTTAATTTAACACAGACGCAACATAATAATAAATAAGAACGAACAACAAGCAGAGCAACATTTGTCTGAAGGTGGCAAAATGAAAAATGATGTTAATGAAATAAACATGTTTTATTGAAGGATGATTAAATTGTATTTGGTTTTTGTTTTTTCATAAAAAAAAGAAGAAGAATATAACATGCATATTTTTACGAAATAACAAGCAAATAAATTAAAGTATACGGAGGCCAAAGTTTTTAACAAAATCTTTATGTTTTGAGGTAACATTAATTTGGGAATTGTATTGAATTTTAGTTGGTTCTACATTTCATTAAAGACTAAGATAGTTGCAGAAGAAACTCCCGAGGGAAAAAAGTATTTTTGTTTATAATCAGCACAATTATGTATAAAAATTCCGTGGGAGTTTTTTCCTATTTCCCATTCCTCTTATTGTAAATAAAAATTCCGCATGAAATTTCTCACTTTTACCTTTTCTTCATTTTTTTCCGTTTTTATCAACCGTGTGAACGGAAATAAAATTGAATGGGGCAAAAAGTTGTTATTCTCAATGATTTAAAATTTATTTTATTCCCTAAAAATATTTCATTTACAAAACGGAAGGAAGTTTCACTAAAAATGAAAGTAATATTTGTATGAAACAAAATTTAAATTCATAATAGTTATAGTTTTTTGACCTTTTTAATATTTTTTAGTAGTTAATTATAAAGCACTAAGTCACTATTTAATAAAAAATTTTTAAAAACCTTTATTTTTTATTATTTTTTCGATATTTCGCCACACCGTTGGTTGGAATCATCAGGAAAACAAAAATAATGAACAAACAAATTGAAAAATTTTTTTTTTATTAACAAATTCAAAATAATCAAAAAAATTTTTAAAAAAACAAAACCAACGGTGTGGCGAAATATGGAAAAAATAATAAAAAATAAAAGCTTTTAAAAATTTTTTGTTAAATAGTGACCTAGTGCTTTATAATTAACTACTAAAAAAAATTTAAATTCATTAGAAAATATTTTATTGTTACTTTAGGTCGAAGAGTGCAAATAAAGTACAATTGAAAAATTTGGTAAATTTAATGGAGGCCAATGTAGGCATTGCTTGTGGTTTTTATAAAGGCAGCAAAGAGGCGTTTGCGTGGTTTTGGAGGAATGCTGTAACTGAGCTCAAATCCATTAAAAAAGTTAAGTGTCAATATTCTGAAAAGTTCCAATAAGCATTTTGGCTGGAATTCAAGTTGAATTGCACTTGAAATCCAGTCACAATTTCCAATTTCCAGCCATAATACATCAACTCACCCGAACCCATAGCTTCAATATCTGGACATTTCGGATGACTCTTTAAAGTTCGGGCATCCGATGGCAAATCCTTATGATGCTGGTTAAGGATTTGCAGTGAACTGTTTATTGCAGCACTCAAAATCTTTCCCAACACCAGTCTGATAGCCACCATCGGCGAAAAACCGCAAACTCGCACTTAATTTATGTTTCCTTATCGGTAGAGAGTGAGCCTTTACAACTAATAAGCACCGAAAACCCGGTTTGTTTACTCTAAAATACTTTAGAAACCTTTCGCAAAGCTAAAAAAATTAAAACTGAATAAAATTAATTGCATTTATGTACTTACAGTGACTGCGGCAACTCAAGCTGATTAGAGTCATCCTGCAACTGCTTTCTGTTAATCCTTTGGATATTTCTTTGTTGTTCCTTTGCAATACCAATGTCCTGAACCAATGCTCACATAGCTAAACTATTCATTTAACCTTTTTCCCCTATTTTTATGATAAAAGCAAAAATGTATTTAAAAACTCAGAAATTAAGAATTTTTTTAACAAGAAGTTTGTTTTCTAAAACAAAATAAAACAAAAATTTTTTATTAAAATTATTCAAATTTTTATTATATTCCGAAGAGAAATGTTCAGCAATTATAAGTGAAAAATAATGTCTGGCAAATGTCCACCACGATCGCGCTGACAAATGCCGATTCTTTCATAAATGTTTTTAATCACTTTTTGGCAAAATGGCGGCCTTGTTATGGTGATTAACCTGAGTTTTAAGGCTGAAATTGATTTGATTAGCTTTCTGTCTGTATATACAATCGAGTAAATTCGAAAATTTATAATATGCTTCAGCATGACCTGTAGCTTAAACATGTGTTGCATGCTGATCACTTTGGCAATTATAAACGAAAAATGATATCTGGCAAATGTCGTCCACAATCTCGCTGACAGATGTCGATTCTTTCATCAATGTTTTTAATCACTTTTTGGCAAAATGGCGATCCTATTTCGTTAATTATATCACGGATTTTTAGTTTTAAAGGTGAAATCGTTTCGATTAGTCTGCATATACTTTCTCCTTAACTTAGCCCCACAAGTAATAATCCAGTGGTGTTAAATCACACAATCTGACTGCCCACTTAACTGCTGATTGTCGTAATATTATGCGACCGGGAAATTTGGTTTTGCAATAAATTGATAAGTTCATTGGCTGTATGATTTGTAGCACTGTTCTGTTGAAACCTGTTGAAACATGTCAGTGATGTCCACATCGTCAATAACAGGCCAAAATTGAGTTGTTAGCATCTCGCGAAAGCGTGGTCCATTATTGGTTACCGTATTTGAACCCTCAAAAAACGGCCCAATCACGCCTACAGACCACATAGCGCACCATACAGTGACATGCTGGGCATACAAAGGCTTCTCAGTATTCGCTATAGGATTTTCCAAATGTGATAATTTGGCTTGCTGACGTACCCTGACTAGTGAAAATAGGCTTCGTCTGAAAATAATATTTTTTTCAGAAAAACCAGCTGCTCCTGAATGAGTTAAACGAATCTAGGGCGATGTCGATCGAGTTTAATTCCTGCACCAGTTGAATCTTGTAAGGCTTCAAAGTCAAATCCTTACGCAAAATTCGCCATGTGGTGGTTTTTGATTAATCCAATTGTTGAGTACATCGCGAAATTTAGATCTGCTTCAACACTGTGGTTCACGGCTGCGATGTTTTTAGTTAAACGACCTGCTCGAACACGTGTTGATGTTCGCACATTTTGTATCAACTCAAATTTAACGACCAAATTCTTACTAGCGGTTTCAGAAGGACGATTTTGTTGTGCGAAAATATCACGAATTTTACGAAATGTAACTTTAACAGAACCACCATTTTCATGGTGGATTTTAATTATTTTAATGCGCTTTGCGTGCAAAATTGAACTCATTGTAGAAATTGCCGATACGTCTACTACGAATACGTCAAAAAACTAAATATCAAAACTATCATATTGTTGGTGTTGACAACACTGAAAAACAAACTTCTTGTCGAAAAAGCCGTTACTAATTAAGAAATTGGAATAAAGGTATGAGCTAAAATATAAAAACGTAATTTATTAACGCGTAAACTAAACTACACGTTCTTTTCTATTTATAACTTTAAAACGTCTTATAATTTATAAGCCCGATAGAGCTTATAAAATAGTACACTGTTAAGCTTTTATACTGCGCCTATTATATCAAATTCTTGTTCAATTACTCTGGCAAATAATTACGAATACTTCAACTTTTAACCAAGGCTAAAAATAAGATTAACTTTGAAAGTCCTTATTCAGTTAATTTTTCAGCAAATAGCGTCATTTCTGCATTAATGGGGTATATTAATAAAAAACGCTGTTACTTCCGGAAAAATGAAACCATATACCATGCTCAATATTCTTTTTAATGTAAACGAGATACGACTTCAACAGGATTTCGTTGATTTTATGATGTGGGCCTTAAAATTGGATACCATGACGGTGTGATTATTTTCTTTGAAGCTGAATGCTGAAGAGAACGGCATTGCTGGTATGGCAACTGTGGAAAAAATACCCAAAAATTGGACGTCTGGGATACCTTAATCGCAATGGCCTTACGCTCAAAATTATTTTCAAATGGCAAAACTATGTATTCATTTTAAAAAAATAAAAAATATTTTTAATATTTAAACTAAATATTTTGTTATTTGGTAAAAGTTAAAATTTAAACTTTTAAAATGTTCTAGAACTAAAATGAAAATATTCAACATTTATTTGTATTTTTGTCAATAAAGATTTTATTTCTATCTATATAATCAATAGTTGATGACGAACATGCTTGTGTTATATTTTGCATGTACTTACTTCTTTCATTTTCAATTTAGCTCTCACATTTTAAGTTGTTTGTCAGCTATTGTCTATACATGTTAACAGAATAGTTTTTGTTCCAGCATGATGTTTAGACAGAAAAATCTCTATAAATTTTTAATACATTTTTGGTATATCAACTACAAAAACATTTTACATTTCAAACATCTTTCGATAATAAAAACGTTTATGCTGGCTACCATACTTTGTGACAAGCTCAAATTGAATAATACAGATAGTAAAAATATTTGAAAGAAAAGAAAAGAATTTTTGAAATTAAATTTGTTGTAATTAAAGCAAATATGATTAAAAATTTTAGAGCAAATAAAATTTTTAGGCCAGAGGAGTTCATGAACAGGTATGACTAATATTGTATTAAATACAACGCATATGTTAAGCTTTAAAGGTTTAAAATTAGAACGGATTAAGATTTATTTTGGGCAATTAGAAAACTTAATTCACAAGTATTTTTTTTTTTGTTTGGACCAGCACCTAGGGGATAACCCCTGCTCATTTAGTGCATTGCTGCAGAACTAGGAAATATGGTTTAGGGGAGAAGGAAAGAGACAGTAGTGTTTGTGGACTTTTGTGAGGATTTGAATTTTTCTACATTAAAAGTGACAGCAAAAAACTTCGGAGAGAGTTAGTAAAACAATAGAACTGCTGTGCTAAAACACAAGTGGATGGGATTTCAAGGGAAAACGTGTTAAACGCAAAACGTGCTAATAAGGGGAAAAAGTTCCCTAATTTTAACAGAGCACTTACCACTGTATTAACGATAAAACAGTGAAATACTACCCCCATATTCCCTCTATGCTCTAGAGAACCAATAGAGTTGGATATCCTACTATCCTCCAATGAGCTTCCTGACCCTCTCTAGTACTCATTCGAGAAACTCCAAAATAAACATTAAAGGTTATTCCAATTTTGGGACGGATATTGTTGGTATAAATAATTTAAAGATCAGATGGAGTGAAGTATTTTTTAAACCATTTTAGAAAATCAAGGCATTTGAGAGCTACCCTACAAACCTGAAAAATGTGTTTAGTATGTTTAGTCCATCAAACACCACACAGAATTTTCATACCAAGAACATTTAGAACTTCCGATTCCTTAATACTTATAACACACATAATAACAAATACGGCCCCATTTCCTTACACGCATCTCTTGCGTAAGCATGTCACATTGAGTCTTACGAGAATTAAAATTGACTCTATCCACAGGATCCCATTCGAAGATTTTTGGGAAATCAGGAAAAGGCATTTCATTCATGTTTTATCTTTTGGCCCCACTTCAATAGCCAAAGTTTTATATTTTTTTTAACACTTAAAAACTTTATGAATTTTACTTTTATATCCTCTAATAAATCATTTTATCAATCATTTTAAATATCATATTAAAACCAAATACAATAAATCTTGTAAAAAAAAATTAGCACAAATTAAAATTAATACCCCATAATATTTTAATATTTTTTATTGTTTTTTTTTTTTTTAAATCCTGGCAGCCTGATTTTATGAGTTAACAAAAAAAAATCTATTACACAACATGGCTTTAGTTTTTAATATTTGATTTTATATCAATGATAATCTGCAATATTAAATAGAGCAGCAAAAAACTTTATTCAAAAACAAGCAAATAAATAATACAGAAAAATTAAATTAGTTTTTAAAGGAGCCACTAGAAATAGAAAAATTATTTTTAAAATTTTGTTAAGTTATTTTTCTCAAATTTTAAGGTTCTTCTGCTATCAAATACAGGGAAGAAAATATTTTAATTTTTTTTCTATTTCTTTTCTATTTTATTTCTATTTCTATTTTATTTTTGTTTTCTCCTTTTAATTCTTACATTGTGGCTCTGGCTAGATTTATTCCCAAGATCTTTTGTTTATTAAATATGTGTCTTCCAAGCTATAATACTGTGTAATATCGGCAAGTTTCGAATATATATTTTTTTTCTTAAGCTATAGTGGCACCGAGTTATTTATACCACAATAAGACCAAAATAACCATATTTGTCGTATCAAAGTCAATTAGGAATGCTACATAACACTATTATATTGTTACCTTCCATATGTTTATCTGCTGCTCGTATATAAAAACCAAATCGCCACTATTATCTACCACGACTACAGAGCAAGTGCTTGAATTTTTTAATTACTGTGCATAGAGTTTAAAACTGCTCTTTTAATTGTTTCTTTTTTCGCTATTCCCTAGGAAGGCAGACAACGTACCATTTCTTACTTATTACACCCCTTGACGATAGCACCAAAGTATTTATTTGACTTCAATTTTACTAATGAATGATAACAGAATATTTAAAATTTTGTTGTTAAAGACATGGAAAGGATCAACTTGAAAACATTTGTAAAGAAACCAGGAAAAAGAAATTCACACCTCCAGCACTAGTGTGAAGATCTTTTCAGGTTGGGATATATCGCTACGATAAAACAGAAATTAATATCTAGCGTTAGGATTATTGCAGATCCTGGCATTTAGCAATATTGAAATTTTCTGTTATATATATCATTTTATCGTAAAATAATATATAACAGATGCTATCCTTGGATATCAAGGAGAAAAGAAGGTGAAGATAATATTATTTAATATAGCATAAAAAACTTTATTACTTTTGTTTGGGTACGGTTTTTCGTCGACCCTCGTCAAATTTGGTTTGTGAACAAACCGGTTTCGGCTATTTGCCATCTTCAGTGTTGTTTTCGTACTAGTTGCGTTCTATTGTCAGTGGTGTTTATATAGTTATTTTCTCCCTTCGTGTTATTGCGTTCGTCACTTTCTGTCTTTTTTGCCTGCATCTCGCTCTCCTTTTTCGTTTGTCTCTTTTTACCTAATTTGTCGCTCCCTTTTTCATTCGTCTTCTTTCCTAACTAAATCCTTTTACGATCATGCTTGTTGTCCGTTTTTGTTTATGTGTGAACCTATTGGGTTTTTTTTTTATGTGACATAATAATCTGTAATTGTACGTTTATGATGTTATTTATTGCTTTGGTCTTGTGCACCTGCGTATCGTTTTTGTGCTGGTGTAGTGTTTGTTAAAATGTCTCAACGGTTCAAATATTGTGTCCGAAGCAGTGTTTACTTGTCCATTTATTATTCATCCGTCAATTGTTTTTTGTTTGTTGAACTCACTTTTTATATTGTGAACTGCAATCACAATTGTGAAGCACATTACCCTGCTTTTGAATAGCATTTAACCCTTTATGAATTCACATTCATTAAAGTACTTTAACAGCTGCCTGGGAGGACAGATGTCGATTTTATCATCAAAGTTTTTAATCACTTTTTGGCAAAATGACGTTCGTATTTCATTAATCATATCATGGATTTTCAGTTTTAAGGGTAAAATCGATTCGATTGACTCCGTAAAGACTCTGTCGTTAACATAATCGACAAAAAATAATCCATCGGTGTTAAATCACACAATCTAACTGGCCATTTAACTGCTCGTTGTCGTTAAATTATGCGATCGGGAAGTTTGGTTTGCAGTAAATTGATTGTTTTATTGGCTGTGAGACATGTGGGATTCTCCTACTGAAAAGAGATGTCAGTGATATGTCGTCAACACTTTCAGCCTCATCTTCGAAAAAGCGGCCCAATTCTGCCTCCAGACCATATAGTGCACCTTACAGTGGCTCCTTGAGCGTGCAAAGGCTCTAGGATTTTCAGAAGCCCAAATGCGGCAGTTTTGCTTATTGACATACCCTGACAATTGAAAATGCGCCTCGTCTGCAAAAATTATTTTTTCAGAAAAATCAGGCGGTTGTTCCTGAATAAATTGAGCGAATTTACTACGATGTGAATAGTCGTACCAGTTGAAAAATTTTAAAAAATATTCTAGCCCGATTTTCTTCCAAACTAAAAGAGGTAACCTAGACATGTAGGCACTTAAGATAGATATTTAAGATATTTTCAAGGTCAGCTTAAGTTCAAAAACTGGTAGCATATGAGTAATAAATAAGCTTTTTACGAAATTTCCAAAAAATGTTTTGCCGAGTTACCCAACTTTGGGGACAATTTACACCATAGCTATAAATAACGGCTGCAAGGTCACTACCATCGATAAACTTCTTAGGCAATACAACACTAAAACAGGAATATAGAAGACAAAGATACAACCGATGCAGCCTTTTTCACAAAGAAGGAATACTCACAACATTAAAAACGGTCAACACTCTGAGACATAATCTTAGCACAACGACTGTAACAAACTTGTATCTACTTACTTGTATCTACAAACAAACTCATATAGGAGAAACGAATGAACACTGAAAACAAGGTTTACAGAACACATACGCTCATACAAACGGAAAAGAGAAGATTCCAACTTTGCATTACACCTTGGCACTCATGGACACACACCAAGGGAAATAGATGAATGTATGAAATTACTACATCCTAGCAAAAAAGGATGAAAACTAGACATTCTTGAAAACATGGAAATTTACAAAACAAAAACTTTCAACAGTAACATTACAAACGAATAGGTAAACACGACCTCAAATAATTTTTGGGGGTTTGTTTTATAGTGCTGCAGGTTTACCATTTTTCTACTAAATTTTCCATTAATACCTGCCATTTGCTTAAAAAATAATTGTACATTGTTGTTTTGCATGTGTTTCCATTATATATACCCGTATTTTCAAACAGATGCTTTGTTATGTTTCTGGCTATGATTGATGTAGGACACCAAACAACTTTAAGAAGCTATTTTTCTCCCACATTCGCCAATCATCACTTGGACTAGGAGTCTACTTTTAATACCTTTTTTCTGCGATATCATCATATAAATCTTATTTGTATTTTTCCAAGGAATTATATAATTAGATTTGCTGCCACTTATAAGTTTTTATGTATAGTTTTTATTCCAATGAAAACAACATTATAATAGTAAATTTGCTATTTCAAATCCAATAGTAATGCTACTAGACAGAGCACTTTCAATTCAAAATTTTCCTATCGATCTTTACAAACTTCTTTACTTTTTTAAAAATATATAAAACAAAAATGTACAAAAAAAATCATAACAATACAAATAACTATGACAAATGTAGAACTTTAATTGCCAAAATAAATACCAGCAGAAATCTATTAAAGTGATTTAAATTTAAATAATATAAATCATATTTAAAGAAGAGAAAAAATATTTTACCATAAAAAATTTAAGAAAAAAAAATGTTCAATATTGCACAATCAATAGACAAGTTGTAAAAGAAAATAAAAAGAAAAACGAGAAAACAAATAGTGTTTGGAAACATAAACAGTATTGGGTTACTAATCATAGAACTTCCGTTTCCGGTGTTAATTTTCTAGAAAAAAAATATAAATCAGCAAATACAAGCAACAGTTTTCGTTGCTACTAAAATACATCTTGGTATTTTAAAGCAGCCATTTGGAAAACGTTTTATTAAAGTGTTGGATGACAAATCAAAATGAATACAAATAAGAACCATTTTTTCTGTTAGATTTCAGATTGTTATGGCATTAATACTACTAAATACGGGGATGTGTATCAAGATTTCGAATTGTTATTTCATTAATACTAAGAAATGCGGGGATATATATAAAGAGATGTTCTTTAATTAGAATAAATATTTAGTTGGGAGTATAAAGACAACACTGAAGATGGCAAATAGCCAAATCGGTTTTCTCACAAACCAAATTTGATGAGGGTCGATCTAAAACCATACCCAAATAAATATTCAGTTAAACCTTAGGTGGCATTTAAAGTTTTATATTTATTTTTGAAAAAACTGAGAAGTAAAACTGCCGAGAACAGTTTTTTAAATTTCTCATGCTTTTCGCTTAATTTCTAATCTAACGAACATTCCAAATTAACTTTTTCTTAATTTATTTAATTCATTTCAATTAATTTTTGATGATAACATCCAGAGTAGCGAAGTATCCACTCACTGTTCATACATGTATGAATATGTACATGTCATTTTTTAGCCGCTTCTTCTCATACATGTGTGAGAGACTACAAATTATTTTGTGTTTTCTCATTTGTGAATGCGACGATTTATTTTTTTTTTCTTTCTATCCATAAGTGAAAAAATGAGAAACACACAAGTTTTCATTTTTGAATATTTACAATTTTGATAATTTTTCATATAAGAAAAGGTCGTAAAAATATGTGCGTCAAGCATTCGCGTACATAAACGCAAATATTTGATGATGCGCAATTGTCGGCGTATGCAGAAAAAAATGTTTTTTTTATTTCTTTTAGCATATATTGCAATATTGTATTTTGAGTTAATATGCACCCATGTGTTTTTATACTACATTTTACGGTAAACTGAGATCGTAGGTAGAATATTTTTTCACGTTCATTTATGAGAAATTTTATAAAATTTCAACGTTCATAAATGAACATGTACATTTATGAAAAATAACATTAATGAGAAGTAGCTAATTTATCATTTATCACATATAAATAAGACTAATAATTCTTGTTGTTCGCATTCATGTATGAAAATAATCAGAACATTTTTTTGTTGTTCGTTTATGAGTGTGAAAAATAAATATAAAATTTTAGATTTCTCATTTATGAAAAATATCATGAATGTTGATTTTTGAATGTTCATAAATGAAAAATTCTGAACCCTGCTTAGGTGGCATTTAAAATTTTATATTTATTTTTGGAAAAACTGAAAAGTAAAACTGCCGAGAACAGTTTTTTAAATTGCTCATGCTTTTCGCTTAATTTCTAATCTAACGAACATTTATTTAATTTATTTCAATTATTTTTGTATGATAAAATTGCTATATTATAGGGTCCGCCAAATAACTTTTTTTTTAAATGCTATTTGAAAGTACAATCCTTCCGGTTAATAATGCAAAATAGTTTCATTCAAATGGCTGCCTCGGCTGGCCATGCAGTAGCCTGCACAATCGGTCCAATTTTTAAGCACATTATCGATTGTATGCAGCTGTATTTCACCATTGGCTTCATGAATATTGTCCTTTAAAGCGTCAATTGTCTCTGGCTTGTCGGCGTAACACTTATTTTTGACGGCACCCCATAAATAATAGTCCAACGATGTCAAATCGCAGCAATCTTCAAAAATAGGACGCAAAACATCGATTATAGCTTCGGCTGTGTGACATTGCCAATATCCTCCTCTTCAGTTTTTGTGAACAAAAATTCGTTCAACTTGGCCCGATAACAATCGCCATTGACTGTAAGGTCCACTCTTAAAAAGTGGCCTAATTATGCCTCTGGACCAAAATCCGCACCAAACAGTGACTCGGTTTAGGTGCATCGGGTTTTCAATGTATGCCTATGGTTTTTTCTGTGCCCCAAATGCGACAATTTTGCTTGTTTACATACCCGCCAAGATCAAAACGAGCTTCATCTGAAAAAAATGATTTTTTTTACAAAATTGGCATCTTTTGTAAGGCCCACTTAGAGAAGCAAAAACGCTTTGGATGGTCACTTGCCTTCAACTCCTGAACCAATTGGACTTTGTATGGTGTCATACAAAGGTCTCTATGCAAAATTCGTCTCAATGATGTCTCTGAAATTTTCAATCGTTGAGAACGACGGTGAATTGATGTTGATGGCGCTTCACGCACACTTTCTGCCACAGCAGCAATATTCTCGGGTGTACGCACTGTTTTTTACTTTTCACGGTTTGCTTTATCGATGAGGATGCCAGTTTCTTTCACTTTTTTCACAAGATAACGAACATACGGAGCTGATGGTGCTTCTCTTCGTCCAAAATCCGTACGCAATTTTCGCGCACATTCTGAAACAGTACCATGATTATCAAAGTAATGTCGGAATATTTTCCAGCGTCGTTCAAGCGTATACACAATCATATTCGTTCAGCGGAAGGATAAAACTAATTATCTGTCAAATCAAACATGAGCTAAGTGTTACCATTCACGAAATAAGCAGTAGTTGAAAAAAAAAGTTAGATGGCGGGCCGTTTATATTATCAAAACAGTTTATAAATTATAACCACTGTTTGCGCTCAAGCCTTTTCTAGGATAATTTTAGCTTTTCTCTCTTTTTAAGTTGCAATTAATTTTTGCTTTTATAAGCTTAAATGGAAAAACTTTTTTAAATGCTACAATTACATTTTACATTTATTATTGTTTCTACACTCTTTTCTTTAAAAAGTACAAAAACAAAATATTCTGTAGTTTCTCAAACTTACTCGAACTTGTCGGCATCTGAGAAAACTTTGTAATCCTGCACACACATATACATACACACGAAAAAAATACATACTTTCCAAGAGAAAAATATAAATAATAAGAAAATAATTTTGATATATGTGACATTTTATCACATAAAATTTATCACATCCAATTTATCGTAAAATGTTATATGTGAACTTTTTGCTTAACATCTTAACATAAGTCATTTTATTTTCATCATATAAAAATATCGGAAATAAATTCTTGGTTCCGAGCTGCCCTTGAGTGAATTTTGGATTTGTGGGGCTTTTGATTTTCCATTTTTATCTATATAAGGCGATGTTCGTTGTAAATATCGGTTAGAAAAAAGTAGGCTTTTTCGTTGCTCTCTGAATTATCGTTGTTATTATTGTTATTGTTAAAATTGTACGGATTTAAAAACTAAATTTGAAATTTTAGCGATCTTACGTTATGTTTCACTAAAAGTTGCCATAGCATTAGTGCTTATCTCCTTTGACAACAAAGTTGTTAATAAACCACGCTTTCTGTTTTATAATATAAGGCCAACTTTTTTAAATATGATCCCGTATATTTATTTTTATTATTGCTATTATAATATCTTCCTGGACTGTCTACATTATGACGCTTATAAATCCGCAGAGCTGAATATATATAATGTACATTGCCGGCATTAACTGATCTTCGAACATCCCCAATTTATGTACTTCAGGCTATAGTAAGCAGTAAACCTTGCTGTAATAAATCTGCATTCTCTTTTGATTAGCTTTGCAAAGCTTATAAATTTACTCCAGTTAGCGTTATAAAACAATTGGCTTTTCTATTATTAACTATTCTCTAAACCAATAAAAGCTAGTCACTCAATCTTAAGAAATAACTCGTGCTTGCGCAAGCTTTTGGAAAAAAATCCTTTCCTGAACTTACTCTCATAAGTAACAATAAAAAAAATTTTTTTAAGCCTTTTTATATCAAACAAGGATTTATTTATTAGGTGCCCCTGTAGGCTAGTAGATAGTGTACTAGCTTGTCAGTCTTGTAGTTGTACGTTCGATTCCCAACGATGACCTTGGTTTTTTTTCACTACAAAAATAAGAATTTACTGTCGGCGGGGCTGCACAGCGATGAAGTCATAGTCACTGGTCGCTGTGCTGCTGTCGGCAGTTAATTTCCGACTATCCTTCTACTTTCACCACCTATTTCATCTCTTCTCTATTCTTTTCCTAAAGAATGTAGCACGGTACTTGATTAAATAGGTATTGTTGCCTGAAGTGCTATTTCCCTTTCAAAACAAAAAAAAAACAAGGATTTATTCGGCACCAGCACTCAGGAGATGACCCCTAATTATGAAATGCATCATGCCCAAACTAGGAAATTAGGTTATGGGAAGGAGGCAAGTGTTAGTATTATTCTTGCACATTCGTTTTTAATTTTCCTACATTAAAATTCACAGGAAATCTACGTAGCGAGTTTATCCAACATATGAATTGTTCCGCTAAAAAATTAATATTCACTGTAATGCGTAGTGCGATTGAGCGGCCAATTAACCACAAATAGATGGGCTCTCAAAACGAAAATCGTGTTAAACACAAAAAATTGAGAGTAACGGGAACAAATTACCCAATTTCATTACAGTACTTGCTATTGTAGTAACGATAAGACAGTAAAATACAATCCACATTTCGTCGATGCTGTAGAGAATCAATAGAGTTGGATACTCGAATGTTCCCAATGAGCTCTCTTGTAACTCCAAAATAGACTTTATAGAGAGTTGTATTTTATTTTTTGGCAGGTGTAGGTGGTAGAAATAGTACGTAGAATGGATGGACTGAAGTATCTTTTACGCCGTTGTGGAAAAAACCAAGGCATTTAAAAGCTTCTTTAGAAACCTGAAAAATGCACTTAGTCCATTGAACATCACACTGGATTTTAATGCCAAGAACGACAAGATCTTTCGATTCTTTAATAATTCCATCCCAAAGTAAAAGATGGAATATCATTTCCGAGTCTTACGGGCATTAAAATCGACTTTATCTACACGACCCCATTGGAAGATTTGGTGTAAATTTATGTTTTGACTATTGGACCACCGCACCTCCCACTGGTTCGGTCTATTATTGAATGGATACGAATGACAAATATTGCTACCATCTAGCATAGAGTATATAGGGTTGAAATTTTAACAATGAAGTTCAAATTAAAAATAGGGTAGAGAAAGAACGGAATCTTGCAATATCTCTGAATTAATCTTGAACTCACTTGGTGAAATCCGATCTATAACAACTCGTATAGTGCAATTCCTCATAAAACTCGATGTAAACCTGGAAAACTATCACCGACACCAAAAGCAACAAGTTTTGATAGAAGTGCATCATGCCACACTTTATCAAACGTCTTGTAAACATCTAGAGAACCCACTTTAACTTCTCCAAATTGATGTATGGAGTTGTACTATTTTTCTGAAAGGAAAGCTAACAAGACCCCTATAGAGCGCCGCTACGGAAACCATACTGTTGGCTGGCAAATAAGCTGTTGGACTTGAGGCACCTCACAAAATGATAATTAATAATGCATTTCTTCACTTTAGAAAGTGCAGAATAAATTGCATTTTGATTATTAACCTCAACCTTTTTGGGAATCGGGATTAGAAGGAAAAAACTTTATCTGTCACTTCATTTAAAAATAATTTAAAATTTTATTACAAAAACCTTCTACATTCAATTACTAGTTTTTATTTTAAACACAAACTACATGTTTTAAAGAAACATGACTAATTTGAGAAGACAATACATGCTGCATCTCTAATTTTATAACACAAATTTGTACACGTTTTACTTCGTCTTAAGTTTCTTATTTGAGTTTCAATTTCGAAAATGTTTTTTGTTTCCACTATATAATGTAGCAGCCTAGAAATAGACTATTTTTTTATCTTTTTTGTTCTTACTTTTTTTATAATTTTATTTATGTTTTCATTTCTTTGTTTTTGCTTCTAACACACACACACGAAATATGCAACATGCAAAATCTATGAAATCGTGGCAATTGTTTAATATAAAAAATAAAAAACAATGCCGATACCTGTGGTACAAGGACTTTTTATATCCTTGAAGTTATAGTACAGCATACATTTTTCTTTTTTCTTCTGATAATTCTTTTATACACCAGGTTATTGCAGCAAGTAAGACACAAGTACGTTAGAGGCATTTATAATGTAAAGTACATTTGCCGTAAAGAAAAAAGCTTTATAGCATACATTTAGGCTTACAAACTTTATTAAAAATTTATAAAAAATATCATAACTCCTGTTGCAAGTCCAAAAAAATGTGTCATTGTGAGGAATTTCTTACTGTGACAAATTTTTGCTTTTTAGCGGACTTATTGTTTTATAAAAATGTCTCCACTAAAAATAACTACACTATTGATATAACCGCTTTTTAAAAGACCAGAAAGTATAAAAACTCAATCGTTTTGTTTTCGCTAAAATGTCTTTCCGTCTATCTGTTGTAATGGAAAGAGTTTTGGATTTCTCACAGAAGGCGTAATACTACAGCTGCTTCAACAGTAAATCCTAAAAATTAAAGGGGGTGACGATAGTAACTTGATAATTATAAGTATATTGTTACTTTTTAAGCTGCGAGAGACAGACTCGATAATTTTGAATAGGTTAAATAAAGCAAAAAGTTTAGAAATAAAAATATAAATTGAAGAGTGTGTTAATAGTGGCATGTTACTGCGTACATGGCCTAGTTTTTGCATCGCAATAGCTATTTTCTATGTCCACTATTTTTACAGGCATAAAAGCAAATAAATAAAAAAAAACTTTAATTAAAAGGGTGTTCTTATTTTGATATGTTTTTTTTTTTTAAACTCTGTTAAATAGACATTTAATATTTATAAAAAAACAAGTATAAAAACGAGTAAAGAATAAATATAAATATTGAATGTCATCTCATGAAGGCAGTGTTTTATTACATCTGAAATTTTCACATAGTATGTGCTGCTATGTCTATTATAAGAATAAATACAAAAATTAAAATAGAATGAAGTGTATTCGCTTATTAAAACATTTTTACATATTAACAGATTTTAAATTACTAGTTCCCAAAAAATTAAATATAGGGTGTGTTTGTAGAGGTGTAAAACATTCAGTTGGCAATACTTTATTAACTGGCACCATTTTGTTAGTTTGGTTTGCTATTTCTACATATATAAGCTGAAGTGTTTGAAAACGTTATTTTTGGAAATAATTTTGTAGCTCGTGAACCACTTAAGATATTCTAATTTCACAGAGGCCAAGCAGGAGTATTTCTCATTGACTTATAGACGATTGGCCCCCAAGGGTAAACTAGGGCTTTTTTGGAAATGTCATAAAAAGTTTAATTATTACTCAAATATTAACAGTTTCTGAATTTAAGTAGAACTTGAAAATATTGTTACGTTTGTACCTTTTATAAACGTTTTGTTTTTGTGAGTTCTTTATTGCAAAAGAATTAACACCAGTTTTTAGAGTTTTTAAATAATAACAATTTTATTATTTACTTTAACTACATAAAGTTGACACAGAACAATTTACTTAAAATGCACGTCTTCACTGTAGAGGTTTAATTTACTGATTGATTATCCACTCAGACGCTTCCCCTATTTAGACTTGTCCAATAAGAATCTAGAAGATGTAAGAATCTTCTACTCTCTTTATGTGTATTTTGTTGTTGTAGGTTGTTTATTCGTTTTATAGGTGCCTGCTTGCCTGTGTGTATAGTTGTTTTTGTTTTTATGCTGATAAGGTTTCTGCTTGGGATTTATTTCAATACATTTGTTGTTGCTTTTGTAAAAAAGGGTTTCCTAGAAAACTACGCAGATGATAAACAACTGTATATTTGTTGTTGCAAAATTAGTTTTTGTCTTGGGCGTTTAAATGATAAGCAGCATGCCAGGCAGTTAGTAAAAATTGTACTTGTGTGTGTGTGTGTGTGTATAAACTTCTACGCAGTTTGTAACCAGTAGTTTTCTTTATTGCTTAATTGTTTTATTTTAAATCTTAAGCAAGACATATTCGTAACAATATATACCAAAATAGTGCTTATATGTCTGGGCTAGCTCCTTAAGTTTGAGATAAAATCGAATCATAAAATTTTTTTTTTAATTTTTGGCCGACCTTAACTTAATATTTTTGATAAAGTGCACTTAATTATGTTCAGATTGTCAGTTTGAGATATTGGCTATGTTTTTGATAACTTTTATAATAGAATTACCAAACGTGGCGCACGGAACCAGATGGCTTCGCTTTGTGAGGGATACCACACACCACGTACTGGTGCCGTTGTAGTAGATGCTATGTATCAGAGATGGCGTTGTTTTCCTGCTTTTCACTTGATATTGTTCCTGAACCTCACGGAGCCCGAGACCTTTCCAACTAATGGAAAACCGTGGAAATCGGTTCGTGCGTTTTTAAGAAGATTTCACTAAAAACTTAAAATGGCTGTATCTCCGTAAATAAGAGGAATTTCGCAAAAATAAGCCTCAGTTTTAGATCACCTACAAAAAATCGATTTTTGTATGAAAATATTTCTGTAAATAAGAGGAATTTCGCAAGAATAAGCCTAATTTGTGATCACCTAAAAAATCGATTTTTATATGAAAATTTCACTAAAACTTAAAATGGCTGTATCTCCGTAAATAAGAGGAATTTAGCAAAAAATAAGCATAATTTGGGATCACCTACTTTGCTATAAACCTCACGGAGCTCGAGACCTTTCCAACGAATGCAAAACCATGGCAATCCGTTCGTGCGTTCTAAAGTTATAGCGTCAGGGAGGAAAACCCAACTTATTTTTATATTATAGATGTAGGCTTCGTTCTTTTTTCCTTTTTAAATGAAACAATTTTATTTTAATTATTATAAAAAAAGTTTATTGAAATGAATATGTGTAGCTTAAATTAATTAAATTTACAGTAAATGTTTCTTCTTTTATTTTAACATTCGCGAGCACGACGTCTTTCTTCTTATCTGTCTCTTCTAACACTGAACTTGTTTTCTCTCAACTTATTATTGAGAGGTGTAAGAATATATCCTATTCTGTCTTTCTTGTCCTATTCCGTCTGTCCTTGTCATTATCTTCAAATACCGTACAGTCACGTGCATTCGACCCAACATAGATAATAGTAACTTTGGTTCTGATAGCATGTTTCGTTAAAAAGTTACAAGCCTTTGAATTGGAAAAATGTAAATAGTGCCGTTGTTTTCCCAGTAATGTTTTTTTTGCTTATAAAGGCTCCGCCATCTAACGTTTTTTTCACCTAGCGCTTATTTCGTGAATGATAACACTTAGATCATGTTTGATTTGACAGATAATTAGTTTTATCATTCCGCTGAACGAATATGGTTGTCTATACGCTTGAACAACGCTGGGAAATATTGCAACATTACTTTGATAAACATGGTAATGTTGCAGAATATGTGCGAAAATTGCGTACGTGTTTTGGAAGAAGATAAGCACCATCAGCTCCGTATGTTTATTGTCTTGTGAAAAAAGTTAAAACCAACTGGCATCCTCATCGATAAACCAAAGCATGAAAAGCCAAAAATAGTGCGTACACCCGAGAATATTGCGTGTGCGTGAAACGTCTTCAACATCAATTCACCATCGTTCTCACAAATTGAACATTTCAGACACATCATTGAGAAGAATTTTGCATAAAGACCTTGGTATGACGCCATGTAAAGTCCAATTGTTTCAAGAGTTGAAGCCAGTTGACCATCCAATGCATTTTCGCTTCGCTTAGTGGGCCTGCGATCAACTTACAGAAGATGCCGATTTTGCAAAAAAAATCATCTTTCCAGATGAAGCTCATTTTGATCTTGGCGGGTATGGAAACAACCAAAATTGTTGCATTTGGCACACAGAAAACCCGCACGCATACATTAAAAAACCGACGTACCTAAAACGAGTCACTGTTTGGTGCGGATTTTGATCCAGAGACATAATTGGGCCATTTTTCTTCGAAAATGAGCAAGGAATGGACGTTACAGTCAATGACGATCGTTATTGGGCCATGTTAAACGAATTTTCGTTCACAAAATTTGAAGAGGAGGATATTGGCAACATTTGGTTTCAACAGGACGGCGCACACTGCGGATTTCGCGGAAAAAAGTCAAATTTTCAACATACTCTTCATGCAATATGCAACGATATTTTGAAATTTCACAATCAAATCAAAAATAATTACTCCAATCTGACTGCTGGTTTTTTTATAGCCATCTCAAGCTCAGTGCTTGTATGTTTTACTGAACCAACTTAATTTAATCCTAAGAATTTCAAAACGAATATTATTTTATTATGTGAGCTAACGTTTTTCTTTTTATTTTTTATTTTTTTTAACTCTCAATTATTATTTATTGTATCTTCACGAAAAGAACTAACAATAAGTATTAAAATCTTAAATTCTAAAAAAAGTTACATTAGTCCTGACCATGTCAGGCCTAACCTTTTGGGTAAAAAAAAATTGTCATAAAAAAAAAACAAAGCAAATATTTATGAAAATATAACAAAAATCTCTTTTTTCTCCAAAAATTTGGACCTGCAATTTTAACCATAATTTCCCACAGTTGGAAATCATTAATAATACATTATCTCATATCTGTTTTTACATTTTTAATCAATTTCATGTGCCACCAGGTGCCACTCACTCAATTTGTTGCATTACACAGTACAACATTTTTCAGCTGATTGATTCGCGACTCAATTCTGATAAGGCCCTTTTGTTTAACATAACTAAAAAACCACTAGTCGAATTTTACTTAAACAAATTTAGAAAAAATCAGACATTAGAAGTACTTTCATCTGTTTATATAACGTTTCGCTATATAAGCAACAGTTTCGAAGTTATAAATAAATGAGTGAAGAAAAAAAAAATTTTTTTGCCTGAAAACTTATTTTTTTTAATTCATAAAAAATCCAAAGCGGTAAGAAAAGTGTCAAGTCCTATTACTTTCACGTAACGTCGTATAACCTATGAACAAAATGAGACATAACTTATGAAAATCGATTAACGCGTTTCGCTTTTATGCACAATTAAGTAAAGGTATGAATTTAAAAAATTTGTTCGAGATATGCATGTGTTTGAGTGTCTTTTGCATGTAACTTATAATATTGAATTTAAACGTGGTAGAGTCAACTCAAGTACTCATCCGATAAAAGAAGCTCGAAAATGTTTAATAAAGCGTGAACTTAAAGAGAAAATAGGAATACAGGTTGATACTGTTGGCCAAGGCTCTGGTAAGACAAATTCAGGAAATACGTCACGAAGATTCTTTACTAATCCTGTGTTGACTTCCGTAATAACTGGTCTAGATGAAAACATAATCACGAGGTTTTCAGTAATTCTCGAAGCTATAACAATCACCGAGGTAGTAGATCCAAAAAAATTTGGTGATTTTTGTTTGGAGGCGACAAAAGAGTTTGTTTCACTGTACGAGTGGTACAATATGCCACCTACACTTCACAAAATTCTGATTCATAGAAAAGATATAATTGAAAAATGTATTTTTCCTGTAGGCCTACTATCCAAAGAGGCTCAGGAAAGTCGTAACAAAGACTATAAAAAATATCGCCTTAGACACTCCAGAAAATGCAGTCGAATTGCCACGAACGACGATATTATGCACCGAATGATGGTAACATCAGATCCCATGATTTCATTTAGCCAGAAAAAGCATAGTGTTATAAGCGACAAAGTAAGGGTAAATTAAAAATAGATTTAAAATAAATAGTAAATTAAAAATTTAAAAAAATCATTTCAATTTTTTTTTGTTAGTTATGGCTTTTTACATTGCAGGTAACGATCGACATTTCTCTAACTTTCTTTATTTTGATTACTTTTGTGTATTACTATACAAATAAAACTAAATTTGGGATAAAATCACTACATTTTTTGAAAAATATATATTTTTTTTTCACCTCCATACAAAAATGCCCATTGTGCGGCGCTACTTACCACATAACCGAAGCTACACTTGTTTGTTTATAGCATTCAAAACAAAAAAAAAGTTATTTGGCGGACCCTTTATAATTTAAAGTTTCTTCGGTGTTAGTAAACTTTTAGACTATTTTAAAGACAACAAATACGAATTAAAGAAAAATTGTGTCAAAAGTTTATTTTCCAGCCCTATCCAAACATAGGCAACTTTGGATAAAAATGTATGATTTACATCAAAATCAGAGTGCAAAGCATCGCTTAAAAACAAGTAATAGATTATTAAAGCTTCATCTCGTGGCTATAATACTACAAAACGGATTTGACGCGTATGGAACAATTTTTGGAACAATTTTCCCCGTTTAAGGAATTTATATGTTAAAATAAAAAATATTATTTTAATTTAGAGTTTTAAGACTAAATGACATTTAAAAAATGCAACACGTAAATAAATGTTAAGAAATTATTAATCTAGAAGTCATAAGATTTCCGTTGATACCATCTTCTTCTATAAATAGCATATACTTAAGTTCTAGGAGCTTCGCAAGCCTCACCTTTTCTAATGAAGTTTTTCTCTTTTTTCTATGTAAAATGTGTATAAACATATTTTTAATGCAACGGTCCGTTTTTCAGTTCTACACAAAATGTGTTTACGCAGGAGCTACAGTTTCGGACTCATAGATTGTCCTCGAAAACCATGCCGTTTAGTGGCGTTAAAATATTTTCTGTCGCAAGTCTATGCCGATAAGCCCGAAACGATTGGAGGGCAATATTCGCCACGTTACAGCCGCTATACTCCTTAGAGTACGTCCTAGCCAGTCATGGTAGTCATATGCCAGGTCACTTTTATATTATAACTAATGCATTATTATTTCCGCTGTAATATGTAGATTTAATAATACAAAATAAACTTAACTTAAAATCTACTATGAAAATGGTGGTTCTTATAAATAGCACGAAACCCTTCTTAGGAGAATCCATTTCACATTTGGTGGATTTTTTTAATTAGTTATTATTATTGTCATTATTACCATGTATATTCTATATATTTCAGAAACCCGTTTTCAGCTTATGCTAATTATGTTGAATTTGAGTGAGTATAGCTATTGTTATACATTTTCATTGTTGATTATTCTCACAAGACAACTTCAATATAGAAATAAATATGAGTTGACCAAATCATCTGCAACTCACTCCCTTATTTCCCCAACTTTAAATGCTTAGAAAATTTCATAGCTATCACTACTTATCTTTGTATTTATTTATTTATTATTTGGAATTATAACAGCGGCATCATCATCATCGTCATCTTGAATTTATTTACCTTTTTAACTTTTCTCTAAGAGTTTTAAGTATATTTAACCACTTGATTATTATAATTTTGATTTGCTTCCGTTTCCGTTTGTGTTGTTTTTTTTTTTTACTTTTAGCCCCGTTATTATAATTTTATTACTGTAGTTATTTTTCGTTGTACAAGCTTTGACTATGATTATTAATCTAAATAAATAGATAAAATAAACAAAAATAACAAACACAATAGCCACAACAATAAAGCGAAATACATAAGTTAAAATGTAAAAATATGTAAATGAATTGAATTAGAATTTTTAGCACACTATTTTCTAGTTTAAAACAACTCATTACAGAATCAGTGCAATTTATTATATTACAAAAAAACTTATTAACGATGGTTTGCGCCATTCAAAACTGGTGATTTTAAAACAAAAGTTAAGTAGAAGTCTGGTCAGCCGAAATAGGTCGGAAGATGAGGAATTGATAGCATTACTCGACAAATATTATTGCCAAATGCAAGAGGAACTTACATAATCATTAGAAGTCTTACAGCCATAAACCATTACCTTGTGCGTAAAAGTGTTTGAGATTCATTTAAAAGCAAGAAAATTGGGTTCCATATGACTTCAAAATGGAATTTTACATGCCGAAAATAAACCTTGAAAGCTGTTGTTGCTAATGATAACTCGAAGCAAAAAAAACGCATATGCTAAGATCGGCCAAGTCAACACTGAAGTCTAGTATCCCCCACACCAAAGTAACGCTCTGTATTTTGTAAGCTCAGAAGGGTATTTCGCAGACTATTGAAATCGGGTTTAACGGTCACAAAGTATCTGTACAGAAGGCAACTAACTCGTTTAAAGAAAGGGATCAGCCAAAAAATACCACAATATTTTACCAGACTTGAAGTCATAATTTTCATTATAACAATGCTCGGCCACAAGCTGTAAGACGGATCAAAAACATTGGAAGACAGTGGATGAAAAATTTTGGCTCTATTATTTTTTGTGTTTGATAAAAAACTTACTGTAATACCCCTCATTTCAGAATAAAGTATTAGAAATTGGCTTCATTCAGTCTTTACCTCAAAACCGAAGCAGTTCTTTTAGCGTGGAATCCATTTGCTACAAGAAAGGTGGAGGAATAGCTAGTGACTAACGATGGACAATATTTCGACTAATATATCACTCCATTTTGTTATTATAAAAAATGCATTCCTCAAGCAAAAGCATCGGCATGATTAACGTGTATACTTATTATACGTGTTACAACCTCCACTTGAATTTTTAGGTCCTGAGTAGCAAGTTCTGCAAAACTTTTATATATACTAATAAGACAGTAATTTTTAGAAGTGCTTACATAGATAAGATAATTAAGATATAATTTACGTTGAATTTAATTGTCTTATATGCTTAAGCTATTGTTTCAACGATGATTTGTTAAAAATTAAAAAAAAAATAATTCAAAACTCAGTAAAAAAAAAGTAAACGAAATGACCTATTGTGTATTTTACAAACTGCATAGTTTTCTAAAAAATCTTATACACACAAGAACATAACAACATGCTTATAAGAAAATCTACTAAATAAGCTAAGCAACAGATAACAAAAATAATTAACACAGAACAAAAACAAAACGCACCTACACTGGTTAATGACAACAACAAAAATATGGCTTGAAGTTATAGTAGAATATTCTTGTATATGTGAGAACCGCTTCAAACAGGCATTAAAGGTTTTTGAACAAGAAGTTGAGAAGATAAAAGTTCGACAATTATGAATGAAAAATTATATCTGGCAAATGTCCACCTCGGCTACGCTGGCATATATCGATTCTTTCATCAAATTTTTAATAATTTTTTGGCAAAATGGCGGTCCCATTTCGTTAATCACATCACGAATTTTGTGTTTTAAGGCTGAAATCGATTCGATTGGCTATGTATAGGATGAGTTCTTAACAACAAATAATCCAGTAGTGTTAATTCACACGGTCTTGCTGGCCGTGAAATTATGCTGATTGTCATGAAATTATGCGATCGGGAAATTTGGTTTGGTGGCACCATCCTGTTGAAACCACATGTCAGTGTTATCCTCGTCGTCAATAATAAACCAAAATTAAATTGTTAGCATCTCGCGATAGCGTGATCCGTTGACGATATGTGCTTAGATTTTCCGACGGGGCTAGATTCACTCTTATTTGGATACGGTTTTCCGTCGACCCTCGTCAAACCGTACCATAAAAAGAGTGATCCGTTGACCTTTACCGCATTTCCACCCACATCTTCAACAAACACACAGCGAACCACACAATAACACTTTGACAATACACAGGCTTCTCAATAATCGGTATGGGATTTTTACAAGCTCAAAATTGCCAATTTTGCTTACTGACATAACCTGACATGTGAAAAGATGATTTTTTCACAAAAACCAGCCAGTTCTTCCTGCGCTAGTTGAAGCTTCAAAGTCAAATCCTTACGCAAAATTCGCCATGTGGTGATTTTGGATAACCCCAGCTTTTGAAAACGAAGAGGAATTGACTGCGTAAGCACTATGGCTCACGACTGCGATGTTGTCAGTTAAACGTTCCGGTTGTATTGAGCCTGTCGACTCAAATTTAACGACCAATCTCGGAATAGCGGGCTCAGAAGGACAATTATGTTATCCGAAAATAACACGAATTCTAAGTAATGTAACTTTAACAGAACCACCATTATCACAGTGGATTTTAATTATTTTAATGCGATTTTTATGCGAAATTGAATTAATTGTAACAATTGCCAATACATCCATTTGATAATGATGTCATCGCATCGAAAGCGCTAGCCAATCGTACGAAATAAACAGCCAGTAGCGACGGTTTTCACCGAAAAGAATGATTTGAGATGTTCTTAAGTGTGCACTTTGTAAGCGGGCTACCAGATCTGTGTCATTGTCCTTATGTCACTCGTTCTGATATAAATATATATTAAATACTTTATAAGGGTAAAACGCAATTGCAGTGACCCGCAGAGTTCCGTTATTTGTCTCTTTAGACACTTAACTGTTCTCTGGCTGATTACTGAGATTGGCCCTATATGGTTGTGGTTTCGCGGCCCCATAACAGTATAATGGTTATTATGGTGGCCAGGATCATTTCACCGTTAATGGCACGCTAGGTGAATGACCCAGTCCAGTGAGCATGCTAGACATGTGTTCTGGACAGAAGTTGGAAAGTCTCCAACTCTTAAGCAAGGAGTGATGATTTGCAGCCCTGCTCTGGAATCATTGAACTTGAAACTAGAACGTTCTGTTGCATAGAAATGTCAATGACGAGCTTGACGTTCCAAATTATGCAGTGGTTTTGATCCACCATCTGATTAAGGCTTCATGGCCAAGCGCGAATGTAAATCTAATCACACATGTTGCAGCTTATTGCAGTACAAAAAGTATTTGAATTATATTTATAGTTGTAAAATATTTACCGTTTTTAAAAGCCAAAATTATAATCTATGCCATAAAAAGTACTTAAGGATGAAGTAGCCCCTGCTACTTTTTGTCTGCTTTAAAATTATACAACAAGAAATTTGATTTTTTCAACAAGGTAATAAAGCATCTTTTAGGCGTTACAGTGGTGAAGTTACCATCGTGTTTATTTGTGTATTTAAATTGAATATATCGTTTAATTTAATTTAAAAGTATAAACTGCTGTGTTATTTTTTTCTTATAAAGGAACTCAATATAACAAAAAGCTTATTAAAAGTAATACACGTAGCTATTAATAAATAATAGACAGCGTATGGAAATCAGAATCAAAGCGAAACTATCAAGTAACAAAGTGCAATTAGGTGTGTTAAACATATGAAATGAGAAAGAAATTTTATAAAAAATATGTCACTAAATGAGAATCGAGATTCAGTTTTAATTTTGTGTTTATAAACACATCTTTATATTAAGGGTGTATTTAAATCAACGCTGCCAAATAAAGTTGTGTTATTTGTTATTGACTCAAATCTTTTCATTTTGTCTAATTTTGTAAATGGTTTTCATCAATTTAAAGTTTTAATAAATATTTGCCTTTACAGCTGGATCTATTCAGCGCACAAAAGTTTACAAAAGATTTAAGTACTTCAAAAAAAATAGAACATTTATTATACTACAAAAAATTTGTGTATAGCAAATTATACTAATTAAAATATAACTAAATTAAGAAAATGTAAATATTTTTTTATTTATTTAAATTAAGTTAATTTAATGACATTAACTTAAAATTTAAACTATTTTCCCTTTCTCCTCTTGTTTTTTGCTAATTACCCTTATTTAAATGCGAATACTTTATGTTCATTGTGTGCAGGGTCATCTATTTAGTTCAAAAAAAGGAAACCGGAAACATGTAGCATTTCTACTAAAAAGTTGATAAAAGAAATCTTTGAATGTTTGGAATACAAAGTGTACTAAATTTGCAAATGGCACAAATGAACGTGATTAAAGATTATGGGCAAATTATTTTTTTAGCAATTTGATTAATATTTATTTTGGCACTTGAAAATTTAATTTATTTTAAGGATTATAACATATATTTATATTTTATACATATTTATATATATTTATTTATTTAAATTACACTAATTATAAAATTAACAGAAATATTGATTTTATTTTCATCTGTCTGAAGTATTAAAATGTATTTTGTCATAAATTTGCTACTGCTTATTTTATATGAATATACTTCATGTCATACGTTAGTATATTTTTAACATCTATATTTAAATATAGAATATACCAATGTAATCATTTTTTGTATACAACTGCATAGATGTCAGGTCAAAGATGTCAGCAAACAAAAAACAATATATATATATATATATATATATAAAACAACAACACAATTTTATAATTAAATTTTCCACAGGAATGAATAAATTTGTAAGAGCTTTTATAGATTTACATGCATAATAGGATAGCCCAAGCAATATATTGTATATTTTTGGTAGAATAGAAATAGGAGAAAAATATCATTTCACATGCATATCTGCCTCAATAGCCAAGAATAGCGAAACCCTTTTTGAGTAATAGTTTGTAAGTGAACAGGTTTCTTTCTTAGACTTCAGTTTATTCTCCCAAAAATTCAATAAATAAACAGAAAAAACTCCTGTTCTCGGTATTAAGAGAGAACGCTTTCTCCTGCATCCTCGTAAAGCATGCCACCCTCCTTGAAATTTAATAAATACACCGGCGAGATATAGCTAGACATCTGGAAGCCTCCAAATCCCTCGACACAGAAAAGCACTCTCTCACAAAGGAGTTTTCTAAGGGACATTCACCGTCTAAAAACTTCACAGCTAATTCACCATATAGACATCTAACCGTGCAAAATAAATACGCTACACTAAATACGATTACAGCTTGATTAAGAAATCAACTAACTTAATCAATTGATCAAACAAAAAACAGCTCATAAACATATTCCTCTTATATCCTTTATACATAAGCTGCTAAATGAAATAGCTGACGTTTATAACCTACGAACTGCTATAGCTAACGCTAAGCACGAAGAATGCTTAAAAAAGTTATAATCGAAAAACAAACACATATATTGAACGTAATAATTTTTCAAAACATATAACAAAGAAAGAACCTAGGCCTACTTTCAAATTATTCGTGAGGTTAAATTTATTAAGAAACTTAAGACTGTGTACGACTTAATTAATTTACATTAAAAGATGTCTTTTCGAAAACACAAATAAATTTTGATATTTAATATATTTTTACGAAAATGTCTTGCTTAAGATTTAAATTAAAATAATTAAGCAATAAAGAAAACTACTGGTTACAAGCTGCGTAGAAGTTTATACACACACATAACTACAATTTGATATGCCGCTTACTAACTGCCTGGCATGCTGCTATCATTTAAACGCGCAAGACAAAAACTAATTTTGCAACAACAAATATACAGTTGTTTATCATCTGCGTAGTTTTCTTAGAAACCCTTTTTTAGAAAAGCAACAACAAATGTATTGAATTAAATCCCAAGCAGAAACCTTATCAGCATAAAAACAAAAACAACTATACACACAGGCAAGTAGGCGCCTATAAAATGAATAAACAACCTACAACAACAAAGTACACACAAAGAGGGTAGAAGATTCTTACAAATTCCAGATTCTAATTGGACAAGTATAAATAGGGGAAGCGTCTGAGTGGATGATCAATCAGTAAATTAAACCTCTACAGTGAAGACGTGCATTTTAAGCAAATTGTTCTGTGTCAACTTTGTGTAGTTAAAGTAAATAATAAAATTGTTATTATTTAAAAACTCTGAAAACTGGTGTTAATTCTTTTGCAATAAAGAACTCACAACAAAACGTTTATAAAAGGTATAAACGTAACAATATATTAAATAAAAGATATCTAGTTATAATTAAATTTGACTACTCAAGCAAAATAAAAATAAACCAAATGAGAATTTTAACAATTGGATTAGTCAGGTTACAACAAAAAAAAAACAAATTTAGTAAAAATAGATAGTTAGTCTACTGTGTACTACTCTCTTAATATTTTTAGCAATATGATATTTTAAGATTTATGTGACATTTTAGATAGTTGCAAATTGTTTTTTGTAAAAATTTCCATTTTTATTCAAAATTCTAGCACTTGAAGACTAATCCGATGCAGCGGAAATAAATTTATTTTTAGCACATAAAATGTACTATTATATATTATTTATATTAATAAAAATATTTTTTTTAAATGTCTTTTATTAAGGGAATTTTATAAATTCGAAATCAACTTCGAATTTACGGAAATTTTTTGTTTAAATTCCTAATGAATTTTGAAAATAAATTTATTTACATAAAACCGTTCTTTGTTTAACAGTTTAAAGCCGACTTGGAGCAAGAACAACACGTTTACTGAACATGAAGTTTGTTTTTCAAGTGTGCCAACATCGACAATATGAAAGTTTTGACATTTAGTTTTTTGACTTACTCATAGTAGATGTATTGGCAATTACTACAATGAATTCAATTTCGCACGAAAATCGCAATAAAATAATTCAAATCCACTCTAAATATTGTGGTTCTGTTACAATCACATTTCGTGAAATTCATGATATTTTCGGACAACATAATCGAATTTCTGAAACCGCTTTTAAGAATTTGGTCATTCAATTTGAGTCGACACAATGTGCGAACACTAACGGGTGTTCGACCGGATTGTTCGACTAAGACCATCACAGCCATGAGCCACAGTGTTAAAGCAAATCCAAATTTGTCAATTTCTCTAAGTTCTCAACAGCGGCGGTTATCTAAAACCACCATTTGGCGAATTTTGCGTAAGAATTTTTCTTTGAAGCCTTACAAGGTTCAACAGATGGAGGAATTGAAGCCGACCGACCACTGACATCGCCATAGATTCACTTAATTCCATCAGGAGCAACCAGCTGGTTTTCTGAAATCATTTTTTCAGACGAAGTCCATTTTGTCAGAGCATTTCAGCAAGCAAAATTGCCGCATTTCGACTTCTGAAAATCCTAGAGCGATTATTGAGAAGCCTTAACAAGCTCAACGTGTCACTGTATCGTGCGCTATGTGGTTTGAAGGCGTTTTTTTCGATGAGGCTAGACATGCGGCGACGGTCAATAAATCACGCTATCGCAAAATTGGCCTATTATTGACGACGTAGATATAACTGATATGTGGTTGCAACAGGAAGGTGCCACATATTACACAGCCAATGAGACGATCAATTTATTGCAACCCAAATTTCCCGATCGCATAATTTCACTACAATCCGCATATTAATAGCCAGCCAAGTTTTTTGTGGTGCTATGTTAAGGACGAAACTTATACAGGGCCAATCGAATCAATTTCAGCCTGAAAACTCAAAATCTGTTATGTGATTACTGAATAGGAACGTCATTTTGCTAAAAAGTGATTAGAAACTTTAATAAAAAAAAAACGACTTCTGTCAGTGTGGTCGTGGTGAAAATTTGCCAGATACCATTTTTCATTCATAATTGCCGAACTTTTCTCTTAATCTAAATTTTTTGTGTTATTTTGTTTTAGAAATCAAACTACCTGTTGCAAAACCCGTACTTGAAATTAAATTCAACAACCCGGCATGCTATGAATAGTAGCTAAGAATACAATTCCACCAGATGTAGCCTGCAATATATCAGTGTCAATATATCATATCAAGGAGGACTCTAAATAATTTAAAATTTCTTTCGAAAAAAAAGTGATTTGAACGGCATACGAAGGATGCTTCTCTCATTTCGTTTAAGCATAATCAACATAGAAACATTTAGCTATTGCAAAAAATTGCTTATGCTTTATAAAGCTTTATAATTCCTGCAGAGAAAAGCCAACCTCAAAACATCACAGGCGGGAAGGACATCATCAAGTATGAAACGGAATTTTAATGGAACAAATTTCGAAATTTAAAATAATATAGTCAGTACAGAGTATTTTATATAAGTATAGAAATTTAAGTTTTTAATACTTTTGTAATTGGTGGCCATTTTGTCAGCATATATTTAGTTTAGCTTGTACTTTTCAGCATGAATAGACTAACGCCTTAACAACTCTTGCAAATTATACAAATTTATTTGAATATTTATGTTTCCGTTCGAAATACCCAATCTAATTTCATAAGCAAATTTTGTTTAGGGATGAAGCTAACTTTTGGAAACGTCCTTAAACAAAAATGCTGTGTAAGGATAATCTTCAAGTGTATGTTAACATACTGTTACATCCAGAAAAACTGATTGCTTCGTAGGCTTTATAATTGAGGGAATCATTTGTTCATATTTCTTTAAAAATTGTACAGTTCCGATCTGGTACAGTCAATGGTGATGGGTATGATCACTGAATTTTTCGTTAATCAAAGGAACAACCACAATTTACAGAAAGGAATTTTTAACAAAACTTTGATAACCGCACAATTGCACTTTTTGTTATAATAATTAATCTCCAAGATCGTACTATTTAACGGCGTTAGACTAATTTCTAAGAGGATAGGTGACAACGCTAGTCCAAGCCAATATGCCCGAAACGATTGACCTTTTAGAGGACAGAGAATTGGCTGTGTTATTATCGACATATGGCCACAAATGTTGGAAAAAATCATTAAAAATTTTATCTCCCAGTTAGCCGTAGCGGTTATATATTAGAAATCAAATTTAAATTATTTCAAAAGATTAACATAAGCAGCAATTTTATTCGTGCTTGATTCCTTTTCAAATAAATATTAAGTGATATTCTCACAAAATATTTATTACAAAACAATTTTCATTAAAAATGAACATTTTATGATATTCTCATAAAACATTCTTTCAAATAAAAATATTTGAAATGTTTTGTAATGGGGGAGAGCACATCTATATTGCACGAATAAAATTGCTGCTTATACTGATAATGATTCCGAATAATTATAAATTACTTATTTCCATTGCATGTGCCCGTTGCTTTTTTAGAATTTTGTAAAATTATTTACAAATATTTTTTATTTTCTGAACTTTCAAATTACATATGAATGGTTTCCAATGGCAACCCTTATGTAGAAATTGAAAATAAACAATGTTTTTGTTGTTTTGAAATGTTTTGTAATGTTTTTGTATAGAAGTGTTTTTTGAGTCTTGCTGTCTAGGCTATGTTGATTTTATGAAAAAATTCTAATAAAATCAGTTTGGCTTTGGATATAAGACTCTTAGGTTTTTCTATACAATATTGGGGTAAAATTCACTGATGAGCTACTTGAGCAATAGTGAAATTGCAATGTCGATGTGCTCTCCCCCATTACAATACATTTCAAATATTTTTATTTGAAAGAATGTTTTATGAGAATATCATAAAATGTTCATTTTTAATGAAAATTGTTTTGTAATAAATATTTTGTGAGAATATCACTTAATATTTATTTGAAAAGGAATCAAGCACGAATAAAATTGCTGCTTATATTGATAATGATTCCGAATAATTATAAATTACTTATTTCAAAAGATTAACTTTAGAATAATTTTATTCAATTATTGTTATTATTATTATTCCACTTACCTCTATTAAACGCACACTATACTTTTACCCTAAAATTTCTAAACAGAAGTTACATTAATTATTATTCAACGAAATAACTTTAACTCACCAAATCATTGGGGCCATCCTTATAATATTGTTATTTTTTGAATGAATACACTAATACATTTATACAATTACCAACAAATATATTGTATTACACAAACATATTTATTATTAGTTTTGTTTTACATTCAATTTTGTTACTGTGTATAGAATGAATGATATGAATTTTTGTTTGATTTTATATTGAAAGTGTGTTGAAAATGTAACTAAAATCTATATCAAGTTGCAATTGTTGTAATTGCTAGCTATAACTGTTACTATGTTATATGCTATGTATATTTTGTATGACTGCAGACATTTCAATACAACAAATATTAATCGAAGATAAATTGTAAAACCAAAATTTGTAGAGTACCAGTTTGAGAGTCTGACCAGGCATGTCAATGACTTTTTATAAATGAAATAACTGTTATTGAAGTTCACCAGCAGGAACGTATGCAATTATTTTGTATGTTAATAGAAGGAATACTTTATATAGAATCACATTAATATGAAAACTTTAGAATTGACAACTACCTTGTAGATGAATACGAAGAATGCTGAGAAGAAGTATAATGATATATTGATATGGTATTTAAGTTTTATAATTATAATAACGAACTCAAGCCTAACTGTGAAAAAAACTAAAAATTTAATTTGCGAAAAAAAATTGAATAACAGTAAGCTTAAGAAGAAATTAAAACTTAGAATAATTTAAGAGATTATTGCCTACAACCCTGACTTACTTTTCATGTTACCAGAGACTTTGCTTTAGAAAATGCTCATCTGTGCAACAAAATCTGAAGCTACCAGTCATGTTATTTTTGGATGTTTGTGTATGTATGTAATAGTTATTCTTTTAATTCAAAACGATAAAACACAAGCTACTTAACAAAATGTTCTAGCCAAAAATATTCAGAGATCACAAAACTCAAAATGTTTTGAATCACACAAACAATTATGATTATATTGGTTTTGACGTTGCATAGTATTTTGCAGCTGATATGCCGATGACTTTTCACAAGGTAGATGAAATATGATTCACAATATCTATACTAAAAAGATTTAACAGAAGACATCATGTTTTAGTTTACAAATAAGCTGATAGCAACTAAAGGAAGTAAAATCGAAATTGGAACGCAAACTTACTCACAGAACAAAATCTTCAAATAAAAACAAAAATTCAGTTCAGTGGGCAATAACTGCACGTTTTTTCAAGTATGTGGAATAACTGGTAGTGGACTATTTCATCACTGTCATAATGATTGTTAACTAGGATTGCTTTTTCTTTGTCTCACAAAGTGTCATTGAAATTTACAATTGTACATTGCTTAACGTTTTATTCTTTTAGTTAGCACGTTTTGCTCAAACCAAATAATTTTTTTATCTAATCACTTTACAATTCCACAAATTTTGATTATACAAATTATTGGAAATATATGTTTTTAATTCAAAGCATAAATTTGTTTATTTAATCTTTTAAGTAGATTCTTTTGTCTAGCTTTGCAATTAAGTTCAATTTTATCATATTTGCCGCTTTGGAGTGCGTTAGATAAATATTAAACATAATAATCAATTTAATGATTTGAATGGGTTTTTCAACAAATAGTTTGTTTTCTAAAACAAAAATTAAATAACAAATTTAGACTAAGATCATCCAAATCATTGTATTACGAAGAGAGAACTTCGACAATTATGAATGAAAAATAATATTTGACAAATCTCCACCACGACCACGCTGACAGAAGTCGATTCTTTCATTAAAGCTTTTAATTACTTTCGTAAATCACATCACAGATTTTAAGGCTGAAATCGATTTGATTGGCTCTGTATATACCAGAGTAGCGAAGTATTCACTCACTGTTCATACATGTATGAATATGTACATTTCATTTTTTAGCCGCTTCTTCTCATACATGTGTGAGAGACTAAAAATTATTTTGTGTTTTTTCATTTGTGAATGCAACGATTTATTTTTTTTCTTTCTATTCATAAGTGAAAAAATAAGAAACACACAAGTGTTCATTTTTGAATATTTACAATTTTGATAATTTTTCATAAATGAAAAGGTCGTAAAAATATGTGCGTTAAGCATTCGCGTACATAAACGCACATATTTAATAATGCGTAATTGTCGGCGTATGCAGGAAAAAAATGTTTTTTTTATTTCTTTTAGAATATATTGCAATATTGTATTTTGAGTTAATATATACCCATGTGTTTTTACTACATTTTATGGTAAACTGCGATCGTAGGTAGAAAATTTTTTCTCGTTCATTTATGAGAAATTTTATAAAATTTCAACGTTCATAAATGAACATGTGCATTTATGAAAAATAACATTAATGAGAAGTAGCTAATTTATCATTTATCACATATGAATAAGTCTAATAATTCTTGTTGTTCGCATTCATGTATGAAAATAACCAGAACATTTTTTGTTGTTCGTTTATGAGTGTGAAAAATAAATATAAAATTTTAGATTTCTCATTTATGAAAAATATCATGAATGTTGATTTTTGAATGTTCATAAATGAAAAATTCTGAACCCTGGTATATACTCTGTCCATTATATAGCCCCACAAAAAATAATCTAGTGGTATTAAATCACACGATCTGGCTCGCCACTTAGCTGCTGATTATCATGCAATTCTACGATCGAAAAATTTGGTTTGCAAAGAATTGATCGTTTCATTGGCTGTGTGACATGTCGCACCATTCTGTTGAAACTACCACATTATCAACAGTAGGCCAAAATTGAGCTGTCATCATCTCGCGATAGCGTGATCTGTTAATCATTTCCGTATTTCCAGCCTCATTTTCGAAAAAAAAACACCCAATTACGCTTCCAGACCACATAGCACACTATACAGTGACACTTTGAACATGCAAAGGCTTCTTAATAATTACTCTAGGATTTTAAGAAGTCCAAATCCGGCGATTTTGCTTGTTGACAAACCCTGACAAGTGAAAATGGGATTCGTTTGAAAGAATGGTTTTTTCAGTAAAAACCATTCGGTTGTTCCTGAGTTTATTGAGCGAATCTACCGTGATGTGAATGGTCGGTCGGCCTAAATTCCTGCAGCAATTAAACCTTATAAGGCTTCAAAGTCTTTAAATTTAAAGCCTTCAAAGAAGCCCCTGTAGTGTAGTAGGTAATGTGCTAGCTTACATGACTGGGGGTTGTGGGTTCGATTCCCAACAAAGACCTTGGTTTTTTTCACTACAAATAAAAATTGACTGTCGGTGGAGCCGCTCAGTGATGAAGGCATAGTCACTAGTCGCTGTGCTGTCTTACGCGACCGTTAATTTCCGTAACTATCCTTCTACTTTCACTACCTGTCGTATCTCTTCTCTATCCGTTTCCTAAAGTACGGTACTTGACTAAATAGGCATTGTTGCCTAAAGTGCTTCTCATCTCTTTTAAAAAATAAAGTCAGATCCTTATGCTAAATTCGAGATGTGATGGCTTTGGATAACCCCAACTGTTGAGTACCTCGAGGAACTGCTTCAACACTGTGGCTCAAAGCTGCGATGTTTTCAGCTGAACGAACCGGTCGAACACGCATTGGTTTTCGCACAATTTGTATCGAATTTAGCGAAATGTAACTTTAACAGAACCGTAATTTTCATAGTAAATTTTAATTATTCGAATGTGATTTTTGTCCGAAACTAAATTCATTGTAACAACTGCCAATTCATCTACTACGAATACGTCGAAATACTAAATGTCAAAATAATCATATTGTTGACATTGCCACAATTTAAAAACAAACCCTTGTTAATAAAGTAAACTACTACTAATAAGTAAACTACTATAAGATAATTACCCCAAAAAAATTATTTTAAATAACAATCATATTACAATGGGTCCGCCATCTAACGTTTTTTTTTCAACTAGTGCTTATTTCGTGAATGGTAACACTTAGCTCATGTTTGATTTGACAGATAATTAGTTTTATCATTCCGCTGAACGAATATGGTTGTTTATACGCTTAAACAACGCTTCGCTAAGTGGGCCGGCGACCGACTTACAAAAGATGCTGATTCTGCAAAAAAAAAATCAACTCTTCAGAAGAAGCTCATTGATGTTGGCGATTATATAAACAAGCAAAATTGTCGCATTTGGGGCCCACAAAACCCACACGCATACATTGAAAAGCCGACGCACCCAAAACGAGTCACTGTTTGGTGCGGATTTTGGTGCAGAGGCATAATTGGGCCATTTTTCAGGAGTGGCCGTTACAGTCAATGGCGATCGTTATCGGGCCATGTTGAACGAATTTTTATTCACAAAAATTAAAAAGGAGGATATTGGCAACATTTGGTTTTAACAGGACGGCGCTACGTGCCACACAGCCGAAGCTGTGCAGTCTTTTTTATAGCATTTAAAACAACAAAAAAAGACTAGTCTTTAAAAATGATTATGACTTGGAGGGCAGATTCCTTAAAATCTAGCAAATATATTTCTTAAATTTCTAGTACAGGACATTGGAGAATAAAGAAATGAGACTTGAATGCGATATTCCACTAAGTAGCTGCCATATCGTCTTATTCAAATATCTTGCAGAAGAGAAAGAAATTTTATGACAGCTTCGAGAGATTCGAAAGTTTTAGTAAATAAAAAAAATTAAAATAATTTTATAGTGTTCTAAATCTTATAATGTAGAAACGACTATAGTGAAAATTTTAAATGTAAACATAATACGGCTTAGATAACCAACAACGCAATGGTTTACAGAAGCATACTTCGGAGATATGAAAAATGTGAAGTGTTGCCAAAAATTTAAAAATAGCTTTAGTCAAGTTGTAAACATTACTTAGCATATGTGATATCTTTGATTATATAGAGGATATTCGCCTTTTAAAACTAAAATTTATATTTTGTATACTTCCTCGGTCTATACTTTTGCCACTAACAGAAACAAAATACTTTCGATTTTTCTCCGATTTAAATTGCTTTTACACTGACAAAATATTTTGTAGTATTTTCGAAATAAAATGGTTCAAGTACATTTTAACGATATGACAGTAAGTTTTTAAATTTTTGAAAAATTAATTAGATAATTAAAAAGTTTCATCACTTCTTATTAAGTTATTTAAAAATTTATAACCAAAAGCATGAAATTATTATACTGCGGTGAAGGCAATTAGAACCTAAAATTTTATATTAAAAATCTTTAAAACCTGGCTTAGACGCTTCAACATGCCTTTGCTTAGCATTTAGTTAGTAATTTAGTTAGTAATGGTAAATGAAGCAAAAAATTGTAAAACTAAACTCAACAATTTTTAAAAATTTTCTAGGAATTATGAGATTTGAATGTGATTATTTTTCGGATTTATTCAAATTTAAATTTTCGAAAGACTGAAGCCCTAAATTTCACAAAATTGTTAATAATAAATTTTTCAATATTAAAAATAACTTTCTTTCTCATTTTGCAAAAACTCTTCTCAAAATTGTTTTTAATTAAAAGAAGACTTCTATGTAACTTATATTTATCTATTTTATTTTTATTTAAATTTTAAAGTTACAAAATTCTTCATATTACCACAAAAATTCTTAATCACTTAGCTAAAATTTTGTGCTAGAATTGTGTTACGTTTTCGAAGAAGTGTGCAGACGACATATAAATTTATATTGCAATAGAGAACATAATATAGCTTTTGTGGCCATAGTGCATCCATTTTTTTTGGTTTTATATTCATAATTTACAACGAATTATAAAACATAAAATAAACAAATGCCACATGGATTTAAGGCAGCAGTAAATACATTGTGCGTAGAAAAATTTTTTTTTTTGGCTGCTTTTCAACGCTTTGGATTTTCAAAGTATTTATTAATAAATCTTTTAAGTCAATGAAAAAAAAAATCCCACACAAACACATACTTAATTTGATACTTATTGATCCACATAATTGTGGAAATAATATGATTATTGTTAAACGATATCAAAACACCACTAAGCAGCCATACAAAACTAAATATATTTACATAAACTCATATATGTGTGGAAATTATGACTATAAATATTACACAAACTAAAACAAAATGGTCACACATTAATATCGCATAAACACACACATGCATACCCATAATAAACATAAAATGTGAAATCAATTTGATAGAAATTTTTAATAGCTGACTAGACAATAATAGTAATTATTCATAAAATCCAGACAAAAATGTTAAAGCGAAACCAATCTGCTATAAATAAATACATAGTTTAAATAGTCAATGTGTTTAATAGTGATTGTAATGCTTTAACAACGGCTATAATAATGCTAATAATAATGTTTCATATTATTCCAAAAAAATAAAGAATAAATAACACTTTGTTTGAAATATAATTTTAGTTAAATAAATGTTAAACTCTAAATCAAACATAAACTAAAATAAAATATAAATTTATCAAACGTTTACACAAACATCGGAAAATAAGTTGTTATTAAGATATAACATAAAATACATTTCACACTTCTTGGGTATACAAGTTAATAATGTCGATTTAGACAACATATGGCAAACTACTCACATTTTATTTGTTTGTCAGTAATAACAAATAAAAGGTGTTTTTTTAAGCTAGATAGAACTTTAAATTGTAAAAAGTAACACAAAAAATGAAATTTTGATGAAACATTTTTTTTTATTTGTTTCAGTATACTCTGACAAATCATCATGAATAGACTCTCGCTTGAACAACGCTACGAAATTATCCAAATTTACTTTGAAAATCAGTCGTCGATTCGCGCAACTTATAGACGACTTCGTCATTTTTATGGCGTACATAATCGTGCATCTGAACAAGCCATTCGTCGAATTGTCGATAGATTTCGTACCACATACTCTCTAGAGGATGCAATAACACAAACACGTCGAAGGAATGTGCGTACTGAAGAGAATATCGCCGCTGTAAACGAAAGTGTGGAAGAAGATCCAAATTTATCAATTCGTCGTCGGTCGCTGGAATTGGGGCTCTGTCCGTCCACTACGTGGAAAATTTTGCGCAAAGATCTCGGCCTACACCCGTATAAGATCCAGCTGGTGCAGGAATTGAAGCCACGAGACCATTAAATGCGTCGTTCTTTCGCCGATTGGGCTCTAGAGCAGTTGGCAACTGACCCGTTGTTTTATCGCAAAATTGTGTTCAGCGATGAGGCGCATTTTTGGCTTAACGGGTTTGTTAATAAGCAAAATTGCCGCATATGGAGTGAGACCAATCCACAACAGACCCTACAGACTCCATTACATCCAGAAAAATGCACCGTTTGGTGCGGTTTTCACGCTGGTGGCATCATCGGACCTTATTTCTTCAAAAATGAGGCCGGAGCTCACGTTACGGTCAATGGAGATCGTTACCGCACCATGATCAATGATTTTTTGTTTGAAAATATGGATGACATTGATCCGGACGAGATGTGGTTTCAACAGGATGGCGCTACGTGCCATACAGCGAACGCAACCATCGACTTATTGAAATCAAAATTTGGCGATAAGTTGATTTCGAGAAATGGACCTGTCAATTGGCCTCCAAGGTCGTGCGATTTGACACCACTCGACTATTTCCTGTGGGGCTACGTGAAGTCACTGGTTTATGCTGATAAACCAGCAACAATTGACGCCTTGGAGGACAGCATTGTTCGTGTTATTCGTGACGCCCAGCAGTTCTCGAAAAAGTGGCCCAAAATTGGACGTCCAGAATGCGCTTCGTCAAGAACAGCCACGGTACCCATATGCCCAAAATCATTTTCAAATGTTAATGTCACGTATTGATCCTTCGAATAAAAAAGAAATTTTTATTACAATTTAATTTTTTGTGTTATTTTTTACAATTTCAAGTTCTATCGGGCTTAAAAAAACACCCTTTATGATATTTTGGAATGTAAAAATCTGCCATTATAAGTCAGTATTCGATAGACGTTAAAATGCTTTTCAATCGCTATAATAATATCGAATTTTGTGCATAAAAACGATGTTTTGGGGGGAAGCCTGACAAACTTCTTTCATTTAAAGGAAACGTCTGCTGAAATTTATAGATTGTTTCCAGAAACTTATAGGTAACATGCACTAACTCAAAAAACATGTGAACGATGATTTGCCCTATTCAAAAGTGGTGATTTCGGCCCAGACGGCTAGGAGAGGTGTGGTCAGCCGAAAATTTTTAAGATGGGGAATTGTTTATTGTTTATTTATGTCATTGTGTAATACAAAAAGCCTTTCCCTTTGGCGAAAATACATATTACAATTCTGAGTAAAGTAAGATTATAAATTTAAAAAAAAATCACTTAAAACTAATGTTTGTTTTACTTGCAGCCTCAATCTATAATACTAATTACTTTGAACTAAAAGACAGAGAATAAAGAAAACTGAATAGTTGTTCATCATCAGAAGTAAATAAATGAAACTGTTAATGCAAGTTGTCGTTATAATATTTGATGATCTTTTTGCGATATGTAGGCAAGGAATAGGAAAATATTCTCAGATCATTAGGTAAATAATTCCACGTATGAACAACAGTAATCAAAAATGACTTCTGATATACTAAACTATTAATCAAGGGAATAAATATCTGCACATTCCTAGAAGAGTGCAAGAATTTGAATTTTTGTGCTAGAAACTCTGGTGCACCCCTCGTGCTAATATTATAAAATTTCAAAACACGCCTTATGGTCAAAAATTGAGTAAAGGAACATTTCAAAAATCTTCCGACATAAGGCGATATGTGGTCATGGTGGCCATTTTCATGTCTTCTTTGTCTTATATCAAACACAAACCTTACAACTTTATTAACTAAAACTTTTATTCTATTAAGATTTCTGGCCGTCGAACAACGATATACTACCATACAGTAGGATATCCGAGACATCATTAATGCGTGGGCTACTTTGTATCGTATATGCTGAGGAAGGTACATATTAAGGCAGTATAATCTTTGAAGGGTAAAACAGATCCTCGAATATAAATTGTCGATATGATAAGAATAATCAAGTTTCCGATCTATAGTTATACCCAAAATTTTCAGTTTATCCACAGATTCTAGCTCACTTTGCCCTATGTGAACTCTTATATCGGCAGAATTTATAGAGCCAAAGCACATAACTTTGCTTTGACCTTAACCAGCATTCAAATCGTCGTAACTTGTCATTAATTACTGTCTGAAATAAGCCCGGAAGCATTGGAAGCATTACTCGAATATTGTTGTCAAATGCAACACCAACTTGCACTATTACTGCGGGTCACACAGCAAGCCATTTCCCTACGTCTAAAAGCATTGAAATTCATTCAAAAGTAAGAATATTGGGTCCCATATGAATTGAAGCCGACAGAAGTTGAAAGTGATGCTTGAATGTTATAAAAACAAGTCAATTTTGAATCGTATTATAACTGGTGATGCAAAATGGATACAATACGATAACTGCCAGCCCAATCTGGCTGGTTGGCCAAATATGTATGTAATGCTCTGTATTTCGTAGAATCAAAAGGATGTTTTATATGGAGCTTACGGGGCTCCATTTCGAATTTTGTGCAGGAAAAAGATGTATTGCGGGAAGCCTGAAAAAACAGCCGTTCCCTTCTTCTTGAAGGGTTTTTATATTGAACTGTCGGCTCAGACGATCACAGAGGCCCTCCAGCGGTGACAATATATTTAAAGAGAGCAATCTGCGAAAAACGACCAAAATATTCGACCAGACAGAAGGCCATAATCTTCCATGATGACAACGCTCGGTCACATTTTTCAAGACCGATCAACAACTATTTGATTAAAAGTGGATGGGTATGTTTTGGCCCTGCACCTTCTCACTACCATTTGTTTACATCAATGCAGAACGTCCTAACTAAAATACGCTTCATTTCAGAAAAAGTATAGGAGGAATTGGCTTGATTTATTCTTTACCTCTCAACCGCAGCAGTTCTTTTCGCGCGCAATTCATATACGACCAGAAAGATGGGAAAAAGTAGCGGCTAACAATCAGAGTAGAAATTTATTCATGAATGTGCAGCACATGTGCCAAAATTTGTGTACATGCACATGAATATGTGCAACAATTTTTGATCTTAATATGAAGGCACATGAGTGTGCATGGACAATAGAAGCACACGCACATGTGCCAAGTGCAAAGTACAGACACATGAATGCTCATCTTCATGCACATCATTATACTACGCAGTTAAAATTATTTTCAAATGGGTAAATATTCAACACATACCATAACAACAAAACACTACAATTTATTGTTGTTATTATTGTACTTCTTCGTCTTGCACATACATATATTAATGTGCAAGATCGTGTGCACTCATGTGCCGCACATTTTAAGAGCGGCACATGAAATGTGTCATTCATTTTAAGAGTGGCACATGAAATGTGCCTACGCAAGTTGAACTTGCACATGTGCGTTTAGTAGGCACATACAAAAATTGGCACTTACGCATGTGCATGTGCGTATTTATTTTGTGTGCATATTTGCCTTCATGTGCGCGTGCTGCACATGAGTGTGCAAATCCGTACCCTGCTAACAATGGACAATATTTTGAATAATGTATCAATTCATTTTATTATAATAACTAGCGTGCCCGTGACTGCTTTGCAAGTGATTTGTGTGCCAAAAAATTCAATCATTTAAGAAAATTAATCAGAAAGAACACATTTTATTTTTATTTTGTTTTTAGTTTTTTTTTAATAATTTTATCTTTTTCACAATTAAATATTGTTGTGTGCTTATATAATACGTCTTATTCTATTGCAATGCTTTTGCATAAACGACATTCTTCGATTGATTTTGGTTCGCGGTATAGACAAACAAAACATATAATTGACCGTGCGAAAAACAGGGATCATTGCAAAAGCAACACGTATGGGGAACTGAAGCCGACAAACGACAAATCTGGAGGTATCATAGGAATGCGTGGTATCAGCACATCCTCGCCCTTATATTTTCCTTTTAAAATTTTTGCTTCAATCACATTTTCATAACTTAATGTGTCCCATTGCAAAGTCTTGGCTGGCAGATATTTCTAAGCAAAATAATTGGAACACCAACTTTCACTTGTAGGCGGTGGGGCGGCGGTCCAGGTAAATCAAGCGAATTTTAAAATTCGACTGGATAATTTACAACATCGTCTTGATTGGTAACAGAGTCAACCGATTTTTAGATAAAAATTTCCGCGGGAATGTCATTCAAAATTGTTGATATCCGAAACATCTGCATTTTTCACAGCAAAGATAGCTCCTTTCCCTAACCAATCATGGTTTCTAAAATTTTGTGCAATACCGGGAAATACGTTTGTGACCAATTTTTGTTTTGATGGTGCAAAGTGGCAAAAATTATCTGGAAGCGTAATCATTTTTGCGGTGGAGTCCATGGGAATTGCGCCATTCCCAATATCTAACAATTGCTTTGAAAAATGTTCGGCTTATGGATCATTTTGGAATTGAACACGCAAATTACACACACACACAAAATGGAAACAAAATTCTCTATTTGTTTGCACATCCACCATGAGCATATTTCGATTTGTATTGCCGTCGCATTCTGTGCACGCACACACGGCAACGTACAAACGAAAACACACATTTCATTACATACAAAACATTGAATCGAAGTATTCAATAGAAAAATATTTTTGATTTTTTTAAAAATTTGTCTTTTTTCAAACACGCACTGTGGACGCACTATTGTGCGTACACGCAGGATCGCACAAACCAGCGAACGACCATTACGAAGGAATTGTGAAAATTTGGTGGAAATCCGACGGCGCATCTCTTCAAACACTGGCAACCAACGGACACCTATTTTGGGCTTAATTTTTATATATGTAAATAAATACAAGCAAAAAACAAATCGACATTATTAACTTGTATTATTAATTGTTAGAAAGAAAATATGTATTTTATTCCATAAAATTCATTATGTCTTCTGATTAAATAACACACATATCCTTGTCTGGTTATCTTCAAATCAGATTTTTTTCTAACAATACATTTTTTTATTTATTTTGTTTTATCTTGCAAAATAAAAATTTTAATACAGCGGCTATCTATTCAATCGAAAGTAAAGTGATATACGCAAGAATAACAGATATGGGCAAAAACTTACGTAATATTTTTGAATTCATAAGTGAGCGAGAGGACAACGATGATTTTTTCTCTGAAAATATGAATAATATGGATTTAGGAAAGCTGTGAATTCAACAGCATGGCGCTGTTTCACAGCGAGATCGTGATCTTAAACTTATGGATATGAAAATTTAACGATGCGTTTCTTTTCAGAAATTGACCTATGATTGACCTCCAGTGACTTGCGATTCGACATCTTTTGTATTCGCTACGTATAGACTCTGCCCTTAACATAGCCGCACAAACAATAAACCAGTGTTAAATCGCTTGTCGTGAAATCATGCGATCGGGAAACTTGTTTACATAAAATTGATACTTTCATTGGCTGTGTGAAATGTGACACCGTCCCACCACATGGCAATGATATCCAAGTCCTCAATAATAGGCCAAAATTTAGTTCTTAGCATCCCGCCATAGCGTGTTCCATTGACCGTTAACGCATTTCCAGTCTCCTCTTGGAAAAAACCATACAACATAGTGCACCAGACAATGATACCTTGAGCATGCAAAGACTTCTCTAGGATTTGACAAACCCTGAGAGGTGAAAACTGCCTTCGTCTGAAAAAATTTAATTTTCAGAAAAACCAGCCGGTTGTTCCTAAATGAATTGAGCGAATCTACGGTGATGTGAATGGTCGATCGATTTCAGTTAAGGTCAAGTCCTTACGCAAAATTCACCATATAGTGGTTTCGGAAAACCCCAATTTTTGAGAACGTCGTGGAATTGACAAATTTGAATTTCTTTCAATACTGCGGATCACGGCTGCGATGTTTTCAGTTTAATGACCTGGTGTTCGCACATTTTGTATCGAGCCTGTCGGCTCAAATTTAACGACCAAATTCTTAATAGCAGCCTCATATATCACGAAATTTACGAAATGTACTTTTAACAGAACCACCATTTTCATAGTGGATTCTAGTTATTTTAATGCGATTTTCATGTGAAATTGAATTACTTGCAACAATTGCTAATTCATCCACTACCTCAAAACTATCATATTGCTGGTGTTGCCTTAATTGAAAGCTAAGCTTCTTGCTGAAAAATCCGCTACTACTGGCCACAAATGTTAAAAGTTTGTAGAAACAATGGCGAACCTACAATTATCACATATTTTGACCATTAGGCCTGTGAAGAATTGCAGAGTTGATGTAAAGGTGGTTCATGTCACCAAGATAGAATTTCATAAACGTGAATTGCGGTCAATGATAATAGTGAAATGACCTGTGTAGGTTTTTAATAGGTTAGTAAATCTTTTTGTAGCAACAACAATAAAGGATTATTTACAATATGATATCGCTAATTTTAATACTGGAACTAAACACTAACAAAGCAAGCACATGAGATTTAAGAAGGTTATGTTCCTTATTTACAACTATCTGTTGGATGGAAAACCTTTGGAATTAGTAAACTCCTTCCTTGATTTAGGTATATTGCTTGACGTTAACCTGAGTTTTATTCCACACATTAATATGATAGTCGATAAGGCTAAAGGCGTTCTTGGCCTTTGTTAAAAGGTAGGCAAAGAAATTTATCGATCCAAATGTAACTAAGCTTTAATGTAAATTCCTAATATGAATATGACTCAGTTGCACTACATAATGTTCAAAGCGATTATATTGTCTATTTAAAAACAGGTTATTCTGTTCTGCCTGAGAGGCTTAAAATGGAATCCAACATAACATTTACCTTCTTATATTAGCTTTTATTAATTTGCCCTCTCTTAAAAGCCGAAGGACTATGCTGAACGTTGCGTTTTTTTTTAATTACAAACTCTAAATTCATTCTAAACAGTATATTGTTACGAATACGTCTTGCTTACGTTTTAAAAGAAAATAATTAACTAATGAAGAAAACAACTGGTTATGCTGTTTATTAACTGCGTGGCTTGCTAAGAAAATTTATGCACGCAAGACAACAACAACTTTCTCGTTACAAACTGCGTGGAAATTGTATACACGAAAAACAACAACAATTGGGACTGCTATTTACTAACTGCATAGTTTTCTAAGAAAACTTAGGTACACAAGAAAACAACAAAAACTGTCTTAAAATAAATTCCATGAAGAAACTTTAACAGCATAAAAATAAAAACAAAAATGCACACAGATCTACAGGCGCCTATACATTGAGGAATAAAATAACAACAACAAAATGTGATACAAAGGGAGTAGAAAATTCCTATTTTTTCTAGACCTCTAGTGGACAAATATTAAAGGCAGAGTCTGAGTGCATAGTTAGTTAGTTGAAAAATAAGCCTCGTGAAGTGAAGACGTACATCTAAAGTAAATTGTTCTGTATTATCAACTTTGTGTGTCGTTAAACTAAATAAACTTGTAATTAATTTGAAAATTTTAAAATGTGGCGTTATTAATTTTGAAATAAAAACTCACAACAAAACGTTTACAAAAGTTATAAACGTAAAAACATCATTAATTCTCCCACATCGGCCCATATGTTACATTCATCCTCTGGTAACTGAAGACTTCCATATGAACTGTGCCTAAACTGATCCACTGAGAAGAATATCTGCCAATTTTTGAGAAAATATATATATAAATCTACTGCAATATTTGACGATAATAGATACACGTCCAATTGCGTGTTAATTTAGATTAAATAAAAATTAAATAAAATTAAAAGCCCTGAAGATGCCACTTAAAATTTGTGGCGAAATATTGGTATATAAAAAGTAAAATAAAATTAAAAATTGACCTCGAGCTCGAGTATTAATATACCTGGATATTAACAATATATAAATCTACTTTAAAGGCTATATATATATATTAGAAGCCCGGTGTTAGAAGTTTTCAAATTGGGTGTAAATAATAACGTATATAATTTTAAATGAAACTTTAGAACAAAATGTCAAATGTTTTTAATACTGTGTTGTCACAGTTATTATTGACTTTTTTCCATTTGTTATTGCATTCATCTCTCCATTATTTTGATGAATAACCAATACCTTTGGCGTCAATTTTGTGGAAATAGCACATATTGTTAAAAATACAAACATATCATATGTTCACAGATTTACATTTTATAGTTAGTTGCTAACTTGAGTATAAATTCAATTTTTTGTTGTCGTCGTATAAGTGACTGTTAAAGGGTGAAGAAAAATGTGAGAAATTTGTAAAAAAAAATGTAATAATTTTAATCAATAATTTCTTTGATCTTTCAAATGGCAAATAATTTTATACTCGTACTATTTAACTTCCATACTTATCCATAATTCTTTTCTGCTATTCTATCATTTCCTGTCATTTTCAATGTTGTAAAATATCTATTATATAAGAAGAGAAACGTTGAACAGGTCTATAACAGAAAATTCATGGGACATAAACATAAAATTTTATCTTGAATTTACACTATAACCGAGTAATCAATTATTAACTATTTATATTTTTTACAACATTTTTTACGGTACAAATTGATGACACACCACTCAGTTAAGTATTTTGAAATTACTCTACAAAATAATCTTTGTTGGGATTTGTACATAACAGATATTCAAAGGAACAATTGCTCCAGGGATTGCCAGGGATTTTAAGAAGTGACAAATGAAAACGGGTTTTGTCTGAACCTTGAAAGGCTTCAAATTCAAATCATTACCCAAAATTCGCCATGTGGTGGTTGTGGATAACCCGAATTCTTAAGGATTTCGAGGAATTGAAAAATTTTAATACTGTGGCTCACCGCTGCGATGTTTTCCGATGAACGACCCGGTCGACCACGCATTGGTGTTCGCATATTTTCTATCGAGTGTGTTGACTTAAATTTAACGACCGAAATCTTAATAGCGTTCTCAGAAGGACGATTATGTTGTCCAAAGATATCACGAATTTTACCAAATTCAACTTTAACAGAACCACCATTTTCATAGTGGAGTTTTATAATTTTAACGCGATTTTCATGCGAAATTGAATTTAATTTAACAACTGGTAATGCATCTACTACGACTACATCAAAAAACTATAATATTGTTGGTGTTACCACAATTTAAAAACGGACTTCTTGTTGAAAAACCTGATATTTCTTATTTGTGAATTAGCAGGTATATTTTATTCTGTAAATATTTTATTATTAAAGTGTATTACAGTGCTAGAGCAAAGCCGATATATTTACGGGACCGTCTTTTTAGTAATAGGAAGTGTAGGAGACGCTCTTTATGGAAGCTTGAAAATCCTACTTTTTACCATTTAAAGGATTCGTTAAAATTAATTATTTGAAGTTCAGTTTTGTAGTGCTATAAGAAGCTATAGCCCTACGCACTTTATGGAAGCTTGAAATTCCTACCTGAGAGCAATCTGTAAGGAAAGCCTTTCATATAAAAAAATATTGTTACGGATGCGTCTTGCTTAAGCTTTAAAAGAAAATACTTATGTAATAAAGAAAACGAAATAACTGGGTATGCTATTTACTAACTGCGTGGTTTTCTATGAAAAGTTATACACGCAAGACAACAATAAACTTCTAGTTGCAAACTGCGTAGAAATCTTATACACGCAAGATAACAACAACTTTTTGTTTACTAGCTGTGTAGTTTTCTAAGAAAACTTATACGAGCAAGACAACAACAATAATCTTAAAATAAATTTCATGAAGAAATTTGAACAGCATAAAAACAAAAATACACACAGCCCAACAGGCGCCTATACATTGAATGAATAAGACAACAACAACAAAATGTGATACAAAGGAAGTAGAAAATTCTTTATTTTTTAGACCTCTAGCGGACAAGTATAAAAGACAACATCTGAGTAGATAGTTAGTTAGTTAAAACATAAACCTTGTAAAGCAAAAACTTACATCTTTAGTAAATTGTTCTATAGTGCCAACGTACAAATCTTACTTTGTGTGTAGTTAGAGTAAATAAACTTGTAATTAAATTGAAAACTCTAAGATCTGGCGTTACTTATTTTGCAATAAAGAAATCAGTAACAACAAAACCCTTATCAGAAGTGAGAGATTCTAAAGTAACAAATATATAAAACAAAATATCAACGAATTATTTCATTTCTCCTTCTTCGAATTGGCTAAAAAAACCCTACACCTAAAGTGCACCCAAATTTTTGTAATTTTACTTTGTACTCCACAAAGAGGGAGTAAAAGCTTAAGAAAAAAGAATTTCATATTACTAGTATAATCAGGTTATTCTTATTAGAGTTAATTTAGAGTCAACTACAAAAGTTTTGATACAAATATAATTTTTGCCTACTTTAATTATTTGGAAAGTATTTAACTACTACAGATACTTTACCCTTCTACGAAGCTGTTTTCCACCTTTTATATATTTTAATGTTTAAAAACTTGTTTTATTTTATAAATTTAGTTAAAATGCGCGTATAAGAGTTATGCGGCATATACTTTTAGAAATATGCTGCATTTATGCATAAGTTTTAATTTTTTTTACAAACATTTTGTGCATTTCATAAATTTTTTGCATAAATGTATAAATTTTGTTGTTTATTTAATTGAAGATTTTACATATGCCACAGAAAAATGTTTACAAGTCGCCCCTTCAAAATAAAAATGGAGCAATGAGAAGTAGGCATAAAAACATAGTTGGAAATAAACGCAGTAAATGAATGAAAATAATTAAGTAATAAAGTAAACGAAATAACTGGGTATGCTGCTTACTAACTGCATGCTTTTATAAGAAAAGTAATACACCCAAGACAACAACAACTTTCTAGTTACAAACTGCCTAGAAATCTTATACACGCAAGTCAACAACAACTACTTATCTTAAAATAAATTCTATGAAGAAACTTTAACAGCATAAAAATAAAAATACTCACAGACTAACAGGCACCTCTACATTGAGTAAATACCATAACAACAAAAACATGTAATACAGAGGGAATAGAAAATTTTTATTTGTTCTATACCTCTAGCGGACAAATATAAAAGGCAGCATGTTAGTGGATAAATAGTTAGTTAAAAAACATAAACCTCGTGAAGTAAAGACTTGAATCTTCAGTAATTTGTTCTGTAGTGCCACAAATCCTACTTTGTGTGTACTTAAAGTAAATAAACTTGTAATTAATTTGCAAATTCTAAAATAGGGTGTTATTTATTGTGCAATAAAAAACAACAAAACGTTTATAAAAAATAAAAACGTAACAATGCAATACAAAGTATGTAATTGTTTTTGTAAAACGCTTTTAACGTTTAAATCTTCAACAAAAACATCATACAAGCCCATGAAAGGTACATTTTTTGTAGTGCAGTGCAGAATATTTTTCTCTCAGTGGCCTTTTTAACTACATTTACTGATCTATATGTTTCTTAATTGTACTATGTTTTCTTCTGAATTGATAGTTCAGAATATTTCACTTTTTTCGTAGATTTCTCAATTGAACTTTTTTAAATAGATTCGGTAGTTTGATAGAGGGCTTATGGGTTTGCATGTTTACACCTGGTGCTAATTTTAAAAAATAATGCAAAATCCACTCAGAGAAAAAGTACTCAAATTGGTATTTAAAAAAACAACACCGACAAAATTATATGCCCTTCCAAAAAGTTTTATGTTTACAGGTAAAAATTAATTAAATTTATTATTGCCTTAATTATACAGTTAATTGAAAAATACATTTAAATTGTCTAATTAATTAATTAATTAAATCAGTTATATTTTCAATTAAAAAAAGAAGAAAAAAATATTTTAATTAAACAAATAATTAAAGTAATTAAAACTTTACTTCTATTTTATTGCACATCAAAACTCACTAAACATCTGGTTACTGGCTTTATCAAAACCAGAGATGTTTCAAATCAAATTGTATGTTTTTAATATCACAAACTTTAAATCTTAGAAAAACTGTTACGCCGGAATCTCCAATTAATGGCACATGATAGTCTTTTTGGAACCTACTATTCCATTTAGACTGGTGTCTTGCGGAGTAAAAGCGAGCCCAGGCCCCTCAAAGGCTAGTAGGAGTCACCTGGACAATCCACATATTTCCAGGGGAATCAGTACGCTCGCAGAGTTCACTATTTGTCTCTTTAGAAAATTAGATGTTCTCTGACTGGTTATTGAGGTTGGCCCCTATATGGAAGTATCGTGGTGGTTTTGGTTTCGAGACCCTCGTAATAGTTTGTGGATCGGATCATTCATAATAAACACAATGAATGGTTCAGCTCCAGTGAGTATGAATGCCGTCGTGTTCTTAATTATATTAAGCTTCATGCGTTCTGGACCAGGAGTTGGAAAGTCTCCAACTCTTTAGCAAGGAGTGAATGCTGCGGCCTACTTGGGGCTTTCGAAATTGCTACTAGGTGTGACCGGAGGATATACGTATTCGATGGCCTCCTAGGGCGTGAATGACGTTTGCAAATCATTCAAGTGGTTTTAACCACCATCTGATTATGACTACCTGGTCGGTGCAGATGTAAATCAAATCACATCATCTCCAATTAATCAGTCAGCTATTTTAGTCGATGTATTTGATATAAATACATTTTTTAAATATTTAATAAATAACTCGAGTTCCGTAGAAAACATTTTAGGCGAGGCTTACATATGAGTCATACTTTAAAGTTTTTATTCACACACAACAATAAGTAAGTTGAGATTTTCTAGGTTATTTTATATAAATTCAAATCACAGCAGCTCTCTAAGCCAGTTTGTGCACTCTCTTAGACGCTTTAAAATTAAGTTGTTGGAATTTGCTCCGCCACAAAGTCATTTCGTTCGATTAAAACCGCCTGGCTGTTTGTTTGTTTGTTTGGTATTAAATTAACCCCGCAAAAACTGCCAGGTGACGGGCAATTTACCTACATTAATGGGTATACCCTAATGAATTAAGAAGTATAAGTAATTTATATGAAGATAGGATTCTTCCCCGATAAATAAAATCCATATGGATAACTTTTTTTGAAATAAATTTAGGTATTTATAAAATTACTGTTGTTATTCCCTTCGCCGTCATTATTGGCTGTTTATTCGATATGATAGGCAAACGCTTTCGAAGAGTTGACATTATTTTCAAGTCGCATTTCTAGATAGTACAATCTTTAAAATGGTCGAAATTGGTATAAGATAAGTACAGACTAATCACATATAATTAGTGAAAAGTTAAATAAATGGAAAATAACAAATTAACCCCTCACTCCCCCTCCCCTCAAACAAATTAGGTGCCTCTGTAGACTAGTAGGTCGTGTACTAGCTTGTAAATATGGGGGTTGTGGGTTCGATTCGCAACGAAGACCTTGGTTTTTTTCACCACAAAAATAAAAATTGACTGCCGGTGGGGCTGCTCAGCGATGAAGGCATAGTCACTGCTCGCTGTGCTGTCTTATATACGGCAGTTAATTTCCGACTATCCTTCTAATTTCACCACCTGTTTAATCTCTTCTCTATCCGTTTCCTAAAGAATGTAGCGCGGTACTTGACTAAATAGGCATTGTTGCCTGAAGTGCTACTTCTCTTTAAAAAAAATAATATGGACCTCCATAAATAGAGGAGGACATCTATATATTAGAGCAGCCCTTGAGTAAGCTAAAGGGTCTGTGTAAAAAACAAAAAGGAGCAGCAGTTAGTGAGGAAAATAAAAAATCTTGTGTTAGACTTAGATGTGTGGTTGGCAAAACAGATCATGATTTTCAATTACTGTGGTCTGAATGTTATGCTAAAGCTTTTTTTAGTAAATAGGAGATTGTGAGAACAAATCTACGAGTTAGAGAGAAAGAAATATGACAATTAAGGAATAAAGTTGCACGGAAATTAATATTGATCCGCTAGTATTTGCAATAACAAGCAAAATGAAAATTTTGCTTAAAGGCGCCACTCGACTTTACAGAGCCATATTTCCGATCTTAAAATAAATCTTCTCGTTCTTATTATGAAAATCATTTTTTTATTTTGCCTTCGTTACTGACTGTTTGTTTGGTACGCGCTTTCGATGTGATGACCGCGCTACATAGTACTGGATATTTACTGACGTTAAAGAATTATAACTAGTAATGATCTGTTTTGGACAGAAACTTCTTACGTGACAGATTTTGTACAACTTCTCAATTTTGTACAGTCGATTTCAGGAAAAATATATAGTGGACTACTTTTCTTAGGACTTCTCTAGTCGCAAAAAGAAATTATAGTCATAAATTTGCCGTTTTGACAACACCACATTAAGCATCAGATCAGATCAGATTAGATGTTAAAAGAACATTAAGTTTAGATCAAGACTTCGTTGTTAGGAATTAAAAAAAAACAGGTGAACAACTAATCCTTCCTTTCCTCGCAGCTCAACAATTAAAATTCTCAAAAGTAAGCCTAAGTCGATACTTACGATAAGCAAGTATTGAGCTACCCAGTTAATTTTGCATATGGCTGTGAATTTCTACACGGGTGCATAACAGCTTCTCTTTTGCATAAACATATGCTGATGGTTTTGTAAGTGTTGTATGCATGAGCATTTCACTACGATTCGTATACGCAAAATGATTCCTTTTTTTATATAAATGCTTTTAACCAAAATAAATTTTGTTTCAGCACACTCACTGAGATACATACCAACGTAGAATATTCATGTTGAATATTTAACACAAAATGCATATAAATATTTCAAATCAAAATACAAGTAACCAACAGAAAATGTTGACCATATGTGACAATGGTTAACAGCCCAGAGGCATCGAACATATAGGCGATACAACAAAAGTATGTTTTTTACTTAAAGGCTGTCTATGAAAAATAACAAATAGACAAATCAAACTTATTATGGCAAAGAACTCTTTTTAATATGCTTAACAGCGATTATTTCCACCCACTTGGAAATATTTCGAAGCGTCTCTGGCAACTAAAACCCTTTTGTTTTTTTTTTGTTGTTTTGTTTTGCTTTTTCTATTTTGTTTACGAACACAACTATTAAATGTTAATTAGCTATAACGCTGCCATAAATGACTACCACTGTTGTTTACTAATTTTTAAAGCTAAACTAATTATAATATTATAAAATATATTTAATGTAAATATAAAACACTATTATAATAACGTACTAAGACTGAATTAGCTGAACAGTAAGTGGATGCTGGGCACAATATTTTAATAATTTTAATTTTTGAAAATAAATCATTAATCGCACTTTTATAGTATTATAACAAAATATATAATTTTAAATTTGAGTTCATTTAATATATATTTTATGCTCTTAATTTATTAAGAAGGGAAATTTATTTAAAAAATTGTTGGTTTGTTTATTTTGAATAAAACGGAAAAATAAAACACTGGCAGAATCGCATTATTTATATATAAATTTTAAATTTAAATAAAATTCGGAGCAAGGATTCTTGTCCTTCCCGTATATCCTGAAATTTAAAAGTGTTATAAAAGTTAGAAAAAATGCTAACTTTATGAAATTATTTTTACAGTAATTGTACGTGATATTTTTAATGATTTCACCAAATTGGATTCAATTCAGATAAGGCCCACGTTATTTTTCTCGATATTTCGCTTTCCTGTGGAAAGCTTCTTCAGGAAATAATTTTTTGATATTTTCAAAAACAAAAATTATAACAATTTGAAAAGAAATTTTTTTTTTTGAAAAACATTTGACAAAACATATAAAATAATTTTCTTCATACATACAAATATACAAAAATTAAAATATTAAATATTTAAACATACAAAAACAAGGAAACGGAAACTAAATAACAAATTCTTTCTTATGAAATAATTATAACAAATCATGTGTCTTTTGGATTAAGTACCTATAATTCTGAGCTAAATTGTCTGTGTCTGTCTTGAAATTTATTCTCCTTACATTTGGTACATTAACAATTTCTAACATTTCCAACATATAACGTCTCTTGTAGTTTTTTTCTATATCTAATACTGATGTTTCATCAAACTTTGGATAATGATTATATTTCTTACAATGTGAAGATAAGGATGTCTTCTGTGTTGAAATATTCCTATATTTTTGGTCACATCTATGACCAGCTAATCTTGTTTTAACTTTATTCTTTGTTGTCCCAATATAAACTTTGTCACAGTTCACCTGGTCATTTCCTCCACATGGTATCCTGTATACTACATCAGATATTTCCATTTTTCCTATTTGATCCTTCATACTGCTAAATAATTTATTTAATGTATTATATGTTTTGTGTGCAATAATAAATCTATCTGTGTCATATATTTTAGACTTTCTTAATCTTTCTGATATTCCAGGAACATAAGTTAATCTACATATATATAAATTAAGCCCAAACTAGGTGCCCGTTGATTGCCAGTGTTTGACGAGATGCGTCGGATTTCTACCAAATTTTTACAGTGACTTCGTAATGCTCGTTCGGTGGTTTGTATATTTGTTTCATGTGTTTGCGCACAATAGTGCGTCCACAGTGCGTGTTTGAAACAAGACAAATTTTTCAAAAAAAATTAAAATTTTTTTCCATTGCACTACTTCGACTGAATGTTTTGTATCAAATGAAATGTGTGTTTTCCTTTGTACGTTGCTGTGTGTATGTGTGCTTGCACAGAATGCGACGGCAATACAAATCGAAATATACTCATGTTCATAGCAAGTAGATGTGCAAACAAATAGAGAATTTTGTTTTCCATATTCTGTTGCATTTTGTGTGTGTGTGTGTGATTTACGTATTCACGATATGATCCATCAGCTGTACGTTTTTCAAAGCAATTGTTAGATATTAGGAATGGCGCAATTCAAATTGACCTCACCACTTTGCACAATCAAAACAAAAATTGGTTACAAACGTATCTCCCGATATTGCACAAAATTTTAGGAACCATAATTGGTTGGGGGTTAAAGAGTTATCTTTGCTGCAAAAAATGCAGACGTTTCGGATATCAATGTGACAATTTTGAATGACATTCCCGAGGAAATTTTTACCTACAAATCGGTTGCTTCTGTTACCAATCAAGACGATGTTGTAAATTATCCATTCGAATTTTAAAATTCGCTTGAGTTACCTGGACTGCCGCCCCACCGCCTGCAAGTGAAAGTTGGTGTACCAATTATTTTGCTAAGAAATATCTGCCAGCCACGACTTTGCAAAAGGAAACACGTTTAGTAGTCAAAAAAGTCATGAAAAATGTGATTGAAGCAAAAATTTTAAAAAGAAAATATAAGGGCGAGGAAGTGCTGATACCACTCATTCCTATGATTCCCCCAGATTTGCCGTTTGATTTTAAACGGCTTCAGTTCCCCATACGTATTGCTTTTGCAATGATCCCTGTTTTTCGCACGGTCAATTATATGTATCATGTTCACGTGTTAATAAACCAACTGCTTTGTCTATACCGCGAACCAAAATCGATCGAAGAATGTCGTGTATGTAAAAGCATTGCAATAGAATAAGACGTATTATATAAGCACACAAAAATATTTGATTGTAAAAAAGATAAAATTATTAAAAAAAACTAAAAACGAAATAAAAATAAATTGTGTTCTTTCTGATTAATTTTCTTAAATGATTGAATTTTTTGGCACACAAATCACTTGCAAAGCAGTTACGGGCACGCTAGTTATTATAATAAAATGAATTGATACATTATTCAAAATATTGTCCATTGTTAGCCGCTACTTTTTCCCATCTTTCTGGTCGTATATGAATTGCGCGCGAAAAGAACTGCTGCGGTTGAGAGGTAAAGAATAAATCAAGCCTGATACCCTGTTTCTGAAATGAAGCGTATTTTAGTAAGGACGTTCTGCATTGATTCAAACAAATGGTAGTGAGAAGGTGCAAGGCCAAAACATACCCATCCACTTTTAATCAAATAGTTGTTGATCTGTCTTGCAACATGTGACCGAGCGTAGTCATCATGGAAGATTTTGGCCTCCTGTCTGGTCGAATGTTTTGGTCGTTTTTCGCAGATTGCTCTCTTTAAATATATTGTCTCCGCTGCAGGGCCTCTTTGATCGTCTGACCCGACAGCTCAATATAAAAAAACCTTTCAAGAATAAGGGAACGGCTGTTCTTCAGGCTTCCCGAAATACATCTTTTTCATGCACAAAATTCGATATGGATGTTTTATATTGAGCTGTCGGGCTCAATATAAAACATCCTTTTGTTTCTACGAAATACAGAGCATTACATACATATTTGGCCAACCAGCCAGACTGGGCTTGCAGTTATCGCATTGTATCCATTTTGCATCATCAGTAATAATACGATGCTAAATTGACTTGTTTTTATAACATTCAAGCATCACTTTTCACAGGCAAAATCATCTTTCAACGTCTGTCGGCTTCAATTCATGTGGGACTCAAATTTCTGGCTCCTGAATGTATTTCAATGCTTTTAGACACAGGAAAATGGCTTATTGTGTGACTCGCAGTAATAATGCAAGTTTGTGTTGCATTTAACAACCATCTTCGGGTTATGCTTTCTATTCCCCATGTTCAAATTTTTTCGGCTGACCAGACCTCTTCTGGTCTTTTGTGTCGAAATAACTACTTTTGAATAGGGAAAATCATCGTTCACAAGTTCTTTGAGTTGACGCATGTTACCTAGAAGCTTCTAGAAACAATCTATAACTTTCAGCAGCCGTTCCCCTTAAATGAAAGAAGGTTGTCAGGCTTCCCCGCAAAACATCTTTTTCATGAACAAAATTCGATATTATTATAGCGATTGAAAAACATTTTAACGTCTATCGAATACTGACTTTTAATGACAGATTTTTACATTTCAAAATATCATATTTGTTATTACTGTCAAACAAATAGTATGTGATTGTTATGCCATATGTTGTCCAAATCGACATTATTAACTTGTATACCCAATAATTGTGAAATGTATTTTGTGTTATATGTTAATAAAAACTTATTTTCTGATGTTTGTGTAAACGTTTGATAAATTTATCTTTTTTTTAGCTAATGTTTGATTTAGAGTTTAACATTTATTTAACTAAAATTATTATTCATAACAAAGTGTTATTTATTCTTTATTTTTTTGGAATAATATGAAACATTATTATTATCATTATTATAGCCGTTGTTAAATCATTACAATCACTATTTAAGCACATTGACTATTTAAACTATGTATTTATTTATAGCAGATTGGTTTTGCTTTAACATTTTTGTCTGGATTTTATGAATAATTACTATTATTGTGATTTATAAATTCTTGGTTCTGCCGTAGTATTTTCTAAATTATGCCTATGATTACCATATTGTCTAATTGATCGGTTAGTTAATTCTACTGGAAAATCATTGTCATTAAGTATATCTCTTATTGTGTCCTTATTCTTCAAATGAAATAGGAATAAGATATATCGGCATAAGAAAGGCCTCCCTATGGGCTCTCCTGCATCTCCAATTATAGCTGATATTGTGATGGAGGAATTACTAAATTCATGTATTAGTAAAATGCATATTAAACTGAAGATTATCACAAAATATGTAGGTGATTTATTTTGTATAACTTCGGAAGATGCATTATTTATATTCGTCGTAAAAATTTTTAATATTTATTAATTTTATTCTTTATACACTGTAAACATTTTTTATACAACCATAGAGGCAAAAAACCTTTTTCGTGGATCTCGTTTTCATTTTAGTTGTACAAGAAGTATGAATGGGCGGTGCATTCATTTAGATTTAGATGATTAAATTATTATTGTATTACGAAGAGACAATTTCAGTAAGTATGAATAAAAATTATAGCTGGCAAATATCCACCACAACCAGATGTCGATTCTTTCATCATAGTTTTTAATCACTTTTTGATATAATGGCGGTCCTAAATCGCTAATGACATCACGGATTTTGATTTTAAGCCTGAATTCGATTCGATTGGCTTCGTATCGACTATGCCATTAACATAGCCATACAAAAAATAATCCAGTGATGTTAAATCAACGATCTGGCTGGCCACTTAACAGCTGATTGTAGTCAAGTTTCGTATCGAATAAAATGAAAATTTCATTGGCTGTATGATATGTGGCACCGTCCTGTTGAACACACATGGCAATAATAAACAAAAATAGGCCAAAATTGAGTTGTTAGCATTTCGCGACAACGTGTTCCATTGATAGTTACCGCATTTCCAGCCTCATCTTCGAAACAAAACAAAAACGGTCCAATCATACCTCGAGATTACATAGCGCACCAAATAGTGACACGTTGAGCATGTAAAGGCTTCTCAATAATCGCTCTAGTATTTTCAGAAGCCTAAATGCGGCAACTTTGCTTGTTGACATGCCCTGAAGAGTGAAAATGGGCTTCGTCTGAAATTATCCATTATCTTCGTTGAAATTATCCATCAAATAAATATTCTACAAGGCACAGCAATCAAGCTCAATCCAAAAAAAAGACTGTTTTTAATTTTCTAATTTAAACTTTTTACTTAACTAAATGGCCACATGGATCACATTTATTTTCAGAAATAAGCATTTAAAACTTCAGCAATTTTCTATGGAGTCTATGATTTCACAATTCTAAACCATCTCATAGGGATGTGAACAACTTAATACCAGTCTACTGACCACTGTGCACAATAAATTAAATCAATTAATTTTACCCATTTATCACGCAGTAAAATATCTTAAATCCTTTAATTTGAGTAAAAAAATTATTTTTGTTATTACTTCAAACTAATTCACCTTAGTGAATAGATTTTAAACTCTAACCCTAAGTCAACCTTTTAAAAAATTGTTCCCTAATAATGCTGGGCTTTTTTTACAATTATTATTTTTCCTTTCTTTTTACTATTTCAATTCCTTTCTTTAACTTCCTTTGTTTTTCCTATAAAACTAAATTTAACGCCATGGCATGTCAACACAATTGTTGTTAATTTCTTTAAATGAAACAATAAGGAAAAAAACCATCGTTGAATTTATGACCTTGTTGCACACGTAAAGTCCAAATATATGAGTTAAAATAACAAACAAACGAACTGAAATAACCAAACGGTAGTAACCAAAATTTTAACAGTCTTCCAAAAGACTCGAAGAAATTTTTTAAATAATCAAACTCTTACTTACTTACTTACTTAAGCTATTTGTGAATAGCTATTCTTATATATAAACAATCACTATTCTAAGCGATAGAAATTAAAAGACTACAATTGTATTTTCCAGGTTTACTGCTGGCTGGTGTAATGTCTACTTTGTGTTGTAATTTATTTCATTATGTTTTTGTTTTTTTGATGGCGGCTTCCGTTTTACGTTTGTGGACATCAACAATACATATAAAATGCTACAAAAATATATAAAAACACACACATACACACATATGCTTTTTTAAATACACAGAAACACTTTGTCGTAAACACATCATATCTTACATTTGCTCCGCTTTTTGGTTTTATTTTCTATGACTTTAATGTTTTTGTTAGCTGGTTAAATGTCCTAAAAGGGTCACTTGTATTGTACAACAATTATTTGCAGTATTATTAGTTTATATGTATGTATGTATGTTTTCACGTACCTTACCCTAGGTAACATAGTTTATAGGATAGGATTTTTACTTAAGTAATGTATGATAAAGCTGTGATGTAGACATTTCTGTATTTATTAATATATTTATACAAAATCAGTCCCTGAATCATCCGGCATAGAAAGAAAATTATATATAAATACAGTTTTCAGAACCCTTGTTTTCCTTTCGAGACAATGGTGCAACTTCCTACATCAATTCGGAGAAAATAAGATTGTGGCTCTGGATATTTCCACGACGTTTGATAGAGTGTGGCATGATGCACTTCTGTCAAAATTCGCTGCTTTTGGTGTCGTTGAGAATTTCTCCAGACTTATATTGAGATTTCTCAGGAATATACAACTTGTTATAGATGGGATTTCATCAATTGAGTTCAATTTTAATTCAGGGGTAACGGAAGGCTCCGTTCTTTCTCTTATCCTATTTCTTATTTTTCTAAATGATCTTCATTGTCATAGTTTAAACTCTTTCGTAGATGACAGCACCATTGTCATGTCAGTTGTATTGTCATATCAGTTGTCATGTCAGTTGTATTCATTCAGTCATAGACCGAAGCAAGTAGAGGTGGGTTCCAAAAGTCTGAACATGAATGATACTCTCAATCGTGTGAATATGGTCGATTTAAGACAAATGTTGCATGCTTACCCACAGATGTGTGTTCGGAAATGATACTGCATCTATTATAATGGGTGATAAAAGTATTAAGGAGTCGGAAGCTCTTCATATTTTTGGCATAGAAATCCAGTGTGATGTTCAATGGACTAAGGACATTTTTCAGGTTTCTAAAGAAGCCTTCAAGTGCCTCGGTTTTCTAACACGATGTAAAAGTTACGTAATTCCATCCGACCTTCGTACTATTTGTACAACACTCATATATGAGCCGGCGCTCCAAAGTCTATTTTGGAGTTGCTCCACCGCGTACATTAGATGGCCAAGAAGCTCATTGGAGACAGTAGCGTACCCAACTCTATTGATTCTCTAAAACAGTGGTGGGCGAACTACGGCCCGCGAGAGATTTCAATCCGGCCCGCTGAGCGTTTTTCAAACAAAAATTAATTACCTATTAAACAATTATGCCCAAAAAATAAATTTATATTATGTTTTAAAAAAGATATAAATTGACAATTTTAGCAAAAAAATGCGATCTTTTGATATTATATTGTGTCCAAACTGCGTAGTTTTCTGGGAAATATTGTACACACAAGAGAACAACAACTTTCTGATGTAATACTCCAAGAAGAAACATAAACATCATAAAAACTAGCAATTAATAAAGAAAACTGAACGTATAACATAACAACAGCTATTATATGTGAGATCTAGAAGATTCTTGAATATTCGAGACAACATGCGCAACAAATATAAAAGCGCTAGCGATGGATTAATCAGCAAATAAGTAAAAGTGTAAATCTCGTGACGTAAAGAATAAATTGTGAAGTAAAATTATGAAGTTGCCAACGTACAGTTTTATTTGTGTAATTATAATAATAAAAAATAAAAAATAGTTTTTTACCCCCATAAATGTCAATCGAAAATAGAAAGAGAAAAATTGATTTGGAATGTCGAATATTTCAAGAAGAGTGGACATGGAAGTACTTCTTTATGAAATATAACCAAAAAACTATTTGTCTTATCTGCCAAGAACCGATAGCTGTACTTAAAGATTATAATCTCGCTAGGCTCTTTAATTCAAAACATCTTGGGTCGAAGTACTATAAAATGACAGATGAAGACAAGAAAGTTCATTTAGATGAATTGAAAACAAAAATATCTAGTCAGCAAATGTTTTTTAAAAATCAAAGAAGTGTCCGCGTTAGCTGGTCACATTGTTGCCTATAAAATAGCAAAAAGTAACAAACCCTTTTCTGAAGGAGAATTGATAAGGATGTGTTAATTAGCATTGGAAAAGTATTATGCCCAGAAAAGGTAAATGATTTCGAATCTATAGGGCTGTCACGTAGAACCGTCACGGTCAAAGAATTGAAGCGATTTCTTCTAATGTAGCCAATCAACTTGATGGACGTGTTAAAAAGTTTAAGTATTTTTCAGTCACTATGGACGAGAGTGTTGACAGGAGTGATACAGCCCAACTTCTAATTTTTATCAGAGGAGTCGATGAAAACATTGTTGTTTGAGATCTTTGAAAGGAAAGACGACAGGAAAAATAGTTTATGATGAATTTAGAGTGGGGATGGAATCTCTTAATGCCCCAATTTCCAAATTGATTAATTTAACAACAGATGGAGCACCTAACATGGTGGGAAATAATACGGGGTTTGCAGGAGTTTATAAAATCCAGAATCCTGAAAGCGACACAATTTTTTTACATTGTATAATCCAACAAGATGTTCTTTGCAAGGCTGCCTTGGATATTAACCACGTACTTAATATTATTTTAAAATTAATTAATACCATTCGAGCCTGTGGTTTTTACATCGACAATTTCAAGAGTTTTTATCGGAAGTTGATGTAGAATTTTCAAATGTACTTTATTACACAAAGATCAGGTGGCTGAGTTGTGGGCATGCCTTTACAAGAGTTTGAAGTCTTCTCGAAGACATTAAAGTTTTTCTAAAAACCAAAACTGAAATTTGGGATGAGTGCAAAATATTGGAGGATAAGCATTGGTGCATCGAGTTTGCTTTTTTCACGGATTTACTCGAGCACTATAATAAACTGAACAAGAAGTTACAGGGAAGAAATCAATTTATAGATGAAACTTGGGGCAGTTTAAGGTCTTTTAAAACTCAATTGTGTATATTTTCTAAATGTTTGGAAAAAAATGATTTGACTCATTTTCCAAGACTTAATTCCTTTAGGCCTGTGAGTGAAGAGAAGTTAAAAGTCTTTATTAAAACTGTATTCAGAATTTTAGGCCAGATTTGCAAACTTTAAAAAAATCAAACCATGTTCAGATATTTTTTCAATGCCTTTTAATGTTAATCCTGAGAATGTTCCATCTGATCAACAATTGGAAATTATAGAATTGCAATGTAATAATAATTTTAAACAGCTATTTTTAAATACAGATAAACTTAATTTCTATAAATCCTTACCACAAGATGAAATTCCAAAGTTAATTAGTCATGTGCAGAAAATTATAGCAATGTTTGCTTCCTCATATTTATGTAAACAGGCCTTTTCAGTAATAAAATGCAGAAAAAATTCAATAAGAAACAGATTGTCAGACGATAGTCTATTTAATTTATTAAAAGTCGCATCTTCCCAGCTGGAGCCAGATTTTGAGGAAATTATGTCAAGTCAGAAACAGATCCATGCTTCGTATACATCTGGAAAATTTTAAAATCATAATAAACCGTATCTTATAAAATTTTTATGTTGTTTTAAAATATTACGTAATATAACTAATAAATATATAGCTTAAACCGAACTATTAAATGAACAGCAACCCCATAATTTTTTAATAAATGACCCTCTATGTTTCTTTTTATTTTAATGGCCCGCCGCAAGATTTTTTTTTAATTTATTGGCCCGCCACCCAAAAAGTTCGATCATGACTGCTCTAGAACATCGAAGCAATGTTATATGTATTTCACTGTTTTATCATTACTACAATGATAAGTGGAACTTGTTAGGGAACTTGTTCCCGTTGCTCGCGTGTTTTTGCGTTTAACACGCTTTTCATTGACAACCCATCCATTTGTGGTTGAATGGCCAGTGAATCTCACTACGCATTATAGAGAAAATCCCCTGTGCCCCTGTTGCTAGTAGGTGGTGTATTAGCTTGTCAGTATGAGGGTTGTGGGTTCAATTCCCAACGAAGACCTTGGTTTTTTTCACTACACAAATAAAAATTGACTGTCGGTGGGGCTGTTCAGCGATGAAGGTCGCTGTGCTGTCTTATATACGGCAGTTAATTTCCGACTATCCTTCTTCTTTCACCACCTGTTTCACCTCTTTTCTATCCCTTTCCTAAAGAATGTAGCACGGTACACTAAATAGACATTGTTGCCCAAAGTGCTACTTCTCTTTAAAAAAAAATTCTAGAGAAAATCCATTTTTTATCCGAACAGTTCGTATCTGGGATAAACTCACTCAAGAAGTTTTTTCGGTCACTCTTAATGTAGGAAAATTCAAATCGAATGTCCGCAAGCACTACTACCTCCTTCCTCCCTCCCCCCATAACCTAATTCCGTAGTTCATGCACTGCATGAGTAGTTAAGTAACATATTAGAGTGCATTCACGAAATAATTTTGTTTTGGGGGGGAGGCTCCGAGAACATTAATTATTTCTTAAGAGTGAGTGACTAATTTGTTTTTCGGGTTAGAGAATACTTAATACCAAATTTTAAACTAACATTCTCAGACAAGCCAATTGTTTTATTACGCTATCTAGGATAAATTTATAAGCCTTCCAAACTAATCAAAAAAGAATGCAGATCTATTAGTTGACTGTATACTACAGCCTGAAGTAGCTAAATTGCGGTAGCTCCAGTTAATGACGGGAATGCACATCATATATATTCAGCTCTGCAGATTCATAAGCTTAATAAAATAGACAGTCCAGGAAGATAAAATAATAGCAATAACGAAAATAAAAATACGAGATTATATTTAAGGAAATTTGCCTGAAGCCGGGAGCTTAGTTATTAACAACTTTGCTGTCAAAGGAGATAAGCGCTAACCTTATGGCAACTTCCAGTGGCACATAACCTGTTTCATCAATTTAAAAATTAAAACTATGATCCTAGCGATAGGGTGCTTAAAATGGTTTCTGTTTTATTTAAATTTTTCATTCAGTTTAACTTACCATAACCATTACACTCTTTAATGTTAGAGAAATCCTTAAATCACATGATACATAATGGGTTTCTTGCTTTAACTTCAAGCCATCTATAGCTTTAAACAGAGGTAAGTAAAAGTATAATGGACGGATAAACGTACAATTTTATTTTTAATTTATTTTATTTGTGTGTGTTTTTTATTTTAAAAATCTTTAAAGTCAAATTTTTACGAAATAGTAATTTAGCTGGCATTTTATTACACAATTATAAAACATAACAAATAGCGAGTTATTTATGAGATGCGTTGTTTGTTTTAATAAAATTTATATTTAATTGATACTAATTTACTTAAAATCTAAATAAATATTTAGTGAGAAAGTAAATATTAGCCGCTTTACGAAGGTAAAGTTGGCTTAAAATAATAAAATTTTAATTCATGTTTCCTTATCAATCCTTATCAATAAAAACTGCCCATTTTTAATAAACTGTTAGGGCTTTCTCAAGAAAGGTATAACAAAATGCATATAACTATCCATTAAAACTCTAGTAAATGAATAGTTTCGGCAAATAGTGGGAATTACAACCGATTCTAAATCCTAGAGTGCAAATCAAAAGGATGCAGCTGTTTACGTTGGACTTTTTAAATTTAAAAAGGTTGCCGTCAGCATTTAAGTCCCCTTGACAAGCCCTAATATTAAGATGCAATATGGCATATATATTCGGTATTTATTTTTTGTGAACTCTTATTCATATACCAGCTGATATGATAATTAGGTTCACACTATGCGTTTGTACCTTAGCCTTTGCCAGGTCCTTTGGACTGTTCTTTAAGTTGAAAATATTTTTATTTTAACAACCAAAAAGCTTACTTCGTCCACATGAATAAATACTTTCGTTACCTATTCATCTTATACTTAAGTAGAGCTCGTGAACAAATAATTATATTGTTGTAGTTGGAATAGCTCCATCCCACCAATAACTAATTTAAATATCGCCCAGGTATAATTTTCTGAAATGCTATGGAATTTTTTCAGATGAAGGGTTATTATTTCATAGTAAGTTTCAGTATTGGTTTCACTATTGGTTATCTTAAAGATTTTTACATTCACGTTTTTTAGACAATGTTAGTTTACGGCATTTACAAGATTTAATTTATTTATTTATTAATAATTAGTTATACACATAGAATTAGTTAATACAATTGTGGTAATTAACAAAGGAAAAAAAACTAGCTACTTCTTCGTCTCGTAAAATTAAATAAACTTTTTTTTTTTTGAAAAAAGAAGTAGCACTTCAGGCAACAATGCTTATTTAGTCAAGTACCGTGCTACATTCTTTAGGAAAGGGATAGAGAATAGATAAAACAGGTGGTGAAAGTAGAAGGATAGTCGGAAATTAACTGCCGTATATAAGACAGCACAGCGACCAGTGACTATGCCTTCATCGCTGAGCAGCCCTACCGACTAGTAGGTGGGGCTGCTCAGCTCAGGCTGTTGGCTAGTTTACTAGCTTGTAAATATGGGGGTTGTGGGTTCGATTCCCAACGAAGACCTTGGTTTTTTTCACTACAAAAAACTTATTTTACAATTTGTGAAGAAGATTACAGTTCAATATAAATTTATGGACAATCACAATGTTGTGGTCGTTAATAATTTTAAAGATTGGCTAAATGGTTAGACAAATTGAAAGAGTTTTGTAGACACATCTCCAATATACTGTAAACGGTAAGTTGCGTATTATAGGCAGAGCAAACAGGAAATATCTAGGAAATATTTACATGTTACTCAACAGTGGCCGAATGGTAAACGGTTTTTCAGCATGAACTTTGCCTTCCAAAACAAAATAAAACCAACAAATTTTATTGTAATATGAAGAGAAAAGTTGGGCAATTATGAATGAAAATTAATATCTGGCATATTCCACCAAGATCACGCTGACAGATGTCGATTCGTTTATCAAAGTGTTTAATCACCTTTTGGCCAAATAACGGTCCTATTTCATTAATCACATCACGGACTTTGAGTTTTAAGGCTGAAATCGATTTGATTCGCTTCGTATAGACTTTGTTCTTCACAGAGCTCCACAAAAAATAATCCAGTGGTGTTAAATCAATGAATCTGGCTGACCACTTGTAGTGAATTTATGCGATCGGAAAATTTGGTTTGCAATAAATTGCTCGTTTCATTGGCTGTGTGACATGTGTCATCGCCTATTGAAACCACATGTCAGTTATATGCAGGTCGTCAATAATAGGCTAAAATTAAGTTACCATTTCGTGATAGCATGATCCATTGACCGTTACCACATTTTCAGCGGTAAAGCATGCAAAAGCTTCTTAATAATGGCTCTAGGATTTTTAAAAGTCCAAATGCGGCAGGTTGCTTGTTGACATACCCTGAAAAGTGAAATTTGGCTTCATCTAAATTAAAATTATTTAAAAAAACCAGCCGGTTGTTTCTGAATCAATTGAAAGATTCTACGTCAATGGGAATTTTCAATAGGCTTTAATTCCTGCACTAATTAACCCTTACGCGAAATTCGCCGTGTGCTGATTTTGAAAAACACCAATTGTTGAGAACGTCGAGGAATTGATAAATATGAATCTGCTTCAATAATGTAGCGCACGGTTGCGATGTTTTCAACTGCACGACCCAGTCGAACACGCGTATGTGTTCTCACATTTTGTATCAAATTTAACAACCAAATTCTTAATAGCTATCTTATGTTGTCCGAAAAATTTTACGAAAAGTAACTTTAATAGAACCACCATTTTCATAGTGGATTTTAATTATTTTAATGCAATTTTCGTGCTTAAATGAATTCATTCCAACAATTTTCAATGCATCTACTACAAATATGTCTAAAAACTTAATGTTAAAAGAGTCATGTTGTTGGTGTTTCCACATTTGAAAAACAAACTTCTTGTTGGAAAACCCGGTATAGGATTAAAAATGTTTTAGGGATTTTAAAAGAGTTTGGTCATTTCTGTAGGCATGCCGGTAGTTGGACCATTGCATGCCCTTCCGGCTTGTATGTCAGTTCGAAATTAAATTAAAAATATCGTGACTTTTAAAAGTCTGGTAACAGTGTAAACGCATATATTTTGCTTGCGCCGCCAATTTATTACCTAGTATTCCAATGTGCGATTGATTCCAAATAATCTTGATTTAGTTAGAATTTTTTATGCAGATGTTTCTAATTTTGGAGATCAGAGGTGAATCGCACAAGGTATTCTTTATCGCCACTTATCTGGAGAAAAGACTATCAGTGACTATAACACATTTACTGTATATATATATACATATATATATATATATATATATATATATATATATATAGCTATCGCTTCAGCAATAAAGGTGACGCAGTAATTGTGAAGTATATTGCGTGTAATTATCTTACAAGACTTTAAGAATTATCGCTTGTAAGGTTTTTTCTCCTGGAACTTAAATAGAGTGTCTAGAGACCTGTAGTTGATATTATCGATTCTCCAGGTTCTAAATTTTATGTGAGATGGAGGAAATTATACTTATAACACTTTGTGCCGTCAAACATAAAATGTAATAATTTTCTTAACTAAATGCTCTCTTAACGAGACTTAAATAATGAATGGCGATATAATCATATCGTTTATAATTTAAAAAATTTTAAATGCGCCATATTTTTTCTTACTAAAAAAAATCAAAATTAAGAAAACCGAATAAAATAATATTTAAACTAAAAGGCAAACCCAAGATAACGTTTAGTTCTGTCTACTGCGCCCCCGACATAATTTACACTGTATTTCTTACTTCCTTATAAACACATAATTTTATTTAATTAGACAAAAAAAAAATAAAAGTTTATGAATAGCAGTAGCTATTTAATTACCCGAAACAAATTTTTACTGTGTTTATTTGTCAGCATAACGCTAATGTTTTCCTTTAATTTGCTGTAATTATTTGTAAAGAAAATCACTTACGACTACTTTCTAATTAAAAAACAAAAATAAATAAATATATGTCCTTAAGGGAAAATTTTTATTTTTCTTTTATTTCTAATTCATTACCATTGCATGCTTAGATTGGTAGAAATTTATTCGTTCCTCCAAAAAAAAAAAAAAAAAATAAAAATTATTTTTTGTTGAAAGAAAGTTGCGTTGGGGGAACATTGATTTTGTTGTTTCATTTGTGATTTTCATGCACGCACTTGTTGTTATTCAACTTCGTTTTCAATCATTTTATTGTTTTTCTTTTTTTTCACTTTTTAAGCAGCTTCGCAAGTTTCGTAAGTAAGTTATTTTATTTACCGACAACTTTTCAATAAGTTTTATTTGTTTTGACCAACTTTCAACGGCAAAGATTTCTATCTAAACTTGAAACATAAAATCTACAACACAAAGACAATTACAAAATAAAAAAATTTTGTCGGTTCCATGCTTTATTTCCTGAAAATAATGAGACGAATGTAATAATTTCTTTAGAACAAGTAAAATTAACAGAAGAATTAAAGAGTCATTAAAAGTCCATTATTTCTTTTGCGTTTTGTTATTCTCTTTGTGGTTGATATTTTCGAATAAAAACAGGAAGATGTTAAAAATGTCAAAACCATCAAGTGATTACACATGCTCAGTTTTTGGATTACTTTACCTTAAAAACTAATAAACGCTCTCATTTGTTATGGTAAAATATACTCAAAAGATCCTTAGTATTTTATTTCGCTTTTTTTGGGGTCTTAATATAAGTCGAGGTATTATTTTCCACAATAATTTTTCCATGTGTTTTTCAGACCGTTTCTAAAACAAAATAAAACAAAAAATTTAGATAAAAATGATTCAAGTTTTTATTGTATAACGAAGAAAAAAGTTCAGCATTTTTTTTTTGTTTTTTTTTTTAAGGAGAAGTAGCACTTCAGGCAACAATGCCTATTTTGTCAAGTACTGTGCTGAATTCTTTAGGAAAGGGATAGAGAATAGATAAAACAAGTGGTGAAAGTAGAAGGATAGTCTTAAATTAACTGCCGTATAAGACAGCACAGCGACCAGTGACTATGCCTTCATCGCTGAGCAGCCCCACCGACAGTCAATTTTTATTTTTGTAGTGAAAAAAAACCAAGGTCTTCGTTGGGAATCGAACCCACAACCCCCATACTTACAAGCTAGTACACTATCTACTAGCCTACAGGGGCATTATGAAATGAATAAAAAATGATATTTGATATTTCAATAAAGTTTTGGCGAAATTCGTTAATCACATCACGAATTTTGAGTTTTATGGTTGAAATTGATTCAACGAATCTGAATAGTCGGTCGGCCTTAATTCCTACACGTTGAATCTTGTAAGGCTTCAAACTCAAACCTTCACCCAAAATTCGCCATGTGGTGGTTTTGGAAAACCGCAATTCTTAAGAACGTCGAGGAATTGAAAAATTTGGATCTGCTCACGGCTGCGATGTTTTCAGTTAAACGACCCGCTCGAACACGCGTTCGCACATTTTGCATCGACCCTTTCGACTCAAATTTAACGACCAAATTCCTAATAGTGGACTCAGAAGGACGATTATGTTATCCGAAAATATCACGAATTTTACGAAATTATAGTTAATTTTAGTTATTTTAATGCGATTTTCGTGCGAAATTTAATTCAATGCATCTCCTCATGACTGCGATGGATTTCCTCATGGCTGCGATGTTTTCAGTTGAACGACCCGATCAAACACGCGTTGGTGTTCGTACATTTTGCATCCAGCCTTTCAACTCAAATTTAACGACCAAATTTTTACCATTGGGCTCAGAGGGACGATTATGTTGTCCGAAAATATCACGAATTTTACGAAAGGTAACTTTAACAGAACCACCATGTTCATAGTGGATTTTAGTTATTTTAATATGATTTTCGTGCGAAATTCAATACAATGCATCTACTACGAATGCGTCAAAAAACTAAAAGTGAAAACTATCATGTTGTTGGTGTTGCCAGCATTGAAAAACAAATTTGTTGTTATTTGCAGCAATAAATTAAAAGTATTCGAAATATTACCCAAGACTTAATCACAAATTTCAACTCAAAGAAAAGGTTCTAGTGTTTCGATGTTTGCAAATTCAAAACTTGAATTTAAACAAATGATTAAATTAAATTAAATTACAATTAATTAAATGTCCAGTTTGGTTTTCCAAAGGAATTTTGCTTCAAAACTAAAAATATGACTGTGTGAAAAAAAAAAATATTTGATAGTCCTCCTTCTCACGCATAATAATGAATTTTTCTCGTTTTTTTTAAATCATAATTTTTCATATCATTAAGGATGTTTTTTAATTTTCCAAAAAAAATCAATAGAAATAAAAAACTTTTACTTGTGTGTTAAATGAAACTTAGATAAACTAAATCATTTTATCAATTCTTTAATCTACAAAAGCTTTAATATTAATCACAAATAATCATATTGATTAATATAATTACAATGAAAATTTTATTGAACGATCAAAAATATAACTTAAGCCACACACTCTTATATGCTTATGTGAGTGAGTATTTGTAAATCTAATAGACAATTAAACTATTAAGAAGTATTTAATTAAATTATATAATTATACTTTACCTGTTTGTAATTTAAGATTTTGAAAACAAAATACTGTAGCAAACAACCCAGTAAACACACAAATTAGATTTTAAATTATTTACTAAATATTAAGCATTGAAAATAATTTGAGAGTAGGGACTTTCCCAGCAAACAATAGTATTTCTAAACAAAAACATTTTAATGTATAGGGGCCAATATAGCCTTTGCTAACATGGTGTGGTTAAAAACTTAACTTAACTTTTTGTGAGTTAGAAAGAGTCAGTACCTGTGTCCATGTACCCTAAAGCAATTTTAATGTCATGACGTATATAAAACTATTTAGAATCCAATTCATATCTAAGGATTCTTTTTAAATCCCTTTCCCCATTTAGTAAACTACTTGGCCCTGGTCCTTTTAACCGATTGATTCCTTATATCATTAATATGCCATCCCGCTAAGTTTGGTAAAGTCTCATCGTCTAAACTCTTACTTGAGCTCTATAAGCTACAATAACAAGAAGCAAATAATATCCAAACCAAACATAATAAAACAAAAAGAGCCAATTTTATGCCATCGATTAAATTCGGTAAAGTCTCAGGTCCTAATTTTTTGCTTGAGCTCTTTATGCAGACTAGGATCCAATATTATTTAACACAAAGATAACACAAGAAATGGTTCAATTTTATAAAAGTACTATTTTTTGAATTTTTCTTCAGCACAGTGCTGATAGAGCCCCTCTCAATATACATTTTGCCGCTAAAGAAAATTGTTAAGCAGATTGTGTTCAGTTGCGCTATTCGATGCTATTAAGCTATTGCGATGTTTAAGTACACTATATAAAAACCTTCTTTAAGATCAGTCATTCCCTTTTCTGTATGGAAGCTTTTGCACCTAAATCCTCAAACAAGTGAAGCATGCGGCAAAGTCTAACAGGGGAGAATTTACTTTATGTCACATGTTGCAAAAATTTTAAAAACTGCGATAACAGTCTTAATCTTGTTAAGTCTTAAATATCAACGAAATATTTAGTATCATGAAATGAAATTAAAACCCATTAAAGGTTAACACTTTACTCTGAGCCTAATCCATAGGCTTATTATGAAAATGAGTTGGTTGACCCTCTAACCAAAGTAAAATTCCACCTTGTTTCTTAATTAGGATCAATGCAAGGTTTATACAACCTTTCACTTTGATCTGAATTCTTCGCACTTTATCCCATTCTCACTAGTTTACCTGGCTCTACTTTTACCTTAGCAATACTTTTGCTTTAACAAATAAGAGTAGAGACGATAAGTAGTTGAGATACCGGTAGATGGCCACAGAACCTGTTGTATTAGCAACCAAAATATGTACAATAAAAACATAACTAATGGTGACGACTAAAAATCAAAATGTCTTTCTAATTTCTAGACGGCCTGAGTTAAGCCACAACCTGAATTCAATAATCAGGTTAGGATTTTGTAAGAGCCTTCCACAATTATGGGTTGTGAACAACCAGGTCACAAGAGGGGCAGGACCGCCCCTGTAGGCTAGTAGGTAGTGTAATAGCTTGTAAGTTTGGGGGTTATGAGTTCGATTCCCAACGAAGACCTTGGTTTTTTTTTCACTACAAAAATAAAAATTGACTGTCGGTGGGGCTGCTCAGCGATGAAAGCATAGTCTCTGGTCGCTGTGTTGCCTAATATACGGCAGTTAATTTCCGACTATCCTTCTACTTTCACCACCTGTTTCATCTATTCTCTATTCTTGACTAAATAGGCATTGTTGCCTGAAATGCTAGTTCTCTTTAAACAAAAAAGAATGGTTAGGATTTTCTTTATAGGTTTTTCTGTATTATTTTAGAATATAAGATGGGTGAGGCTCGAGTTACTTATACGTCAGACAGTTGAATCGCATTAAAGTAAAATAAGTTGCATGCCTTGAGTTAACGTCAGCTTTCAATAAATATGAGCATAAAAGTCCTCACTGCATATTCAAAATTTCTTTAATCTTTCAGGGTGGATTTAATCTTTCCAGAGCTGAATTTTTCTCTCTGAACAGTTTGTATATAAAAATTTAATTAATTAATTTGTTTAAATTTACCAAGAAAAACAACTGTACTTAATATTTGGTTCTGTAACAAAAAGTTTGTTATTCAATTGTGGCAACACCAACACATGATAGTTGGTAGTAGATGCATTGCCAGTTGTTACAATGAATTCAATTTTGCACGAAAATCGCATTAAAATATTGAAAATCTACTATGAAAATGGTGGTTCTGTTAAAGTTATATTTCGTAAAATTCGTAATATTTAAGGACAACATAATCGTCTGTCTGAGCCCAATATTAAGAATTTGGTCGTTCAATTTGAGTCGAAAGGCTGGATGCAAAATGTGCGGACACAAATGCACGTTCGACCGGGTTGTTCAACTGAAAACATGGCAACCGTGAGCCACAGCGGCGAAGCAAATCCAAATTTGTCAATTCCTCGGCGTTCTTAACAATTGAGGTTATCCAAAGCCACCACATGGCGAATTTTGCCACGGATTTGACCTTAAAGCCTTACAAGGCTCAACTGGTGCAGGAATTGAATACGACCGACCGTTCATATCGCCGTAGATTCGCCCAATTCTTTCAGAACAACAAACTATTTTTTTAGACGAAGCCCATATTTACTGGTCAGGCTATGTCAACGAGCTTCTGATAATCCAAGAACGATTATTGAAAAGCATTTGCATTCTCAAAGTGTCAGTGGACTATGTGGTTTGGATGCGTGATTGGGCCGTTCTTTTTATAAGACTGGAAATGCGGTAACGGTCAATTGATCACGCTATCGCTAGATGCTAACAACTCAATTTTGGCCTATTATTGACGACGTAGATATCACTGGCATGTAGTTCAACCATATGACGCATCCGATGAAACGATCAATTTATTGCAAACTAAATTTCCCGATTTCAAAATTTTACGATAGTCAGCAGTTAAGTGGCCAGCCAGATCGTGTGATTTAATAGCAGTGGATTATGTTTTGTAAGGCTATATTAAGGATAGAGTCTATACGAACTAATATCAGCCTTAAAAATTAAAAATCCGCGATGAAATTAACGAAATAGGACCTCCGTTTTGCCAGAAATTTATTAAAAACTTTAATGAAAGAAGCAACATCTCTCACCGTGATCGTGGCGGACATTTGCCAAATATCATTTTTCACTCATAATTGCCGAACTTTTCTCTTCGTAATACAATAAAAATTTGAATCGTCTTCATCTAAATATTTTGTTTTAGAAAACAAACTTCGTATTGAAAATCCATTTATTAGAGAATCTTCCTATTTAAACCTTAAATCTATACGCTCACTGGGAAATTTGATACTTTAAATACTAAAAGGTTCTTAAGCAATTGTTATTTATGTGTGTATATATGTTAGGATTTGTATAATATGTTGCAATTAATTTTAACCTTAAAATTTAATTAACACAACTGTATAACTCAAAAATCATTGAGGTATAAGGGAAATTTTACAGTGTTATAGAAAAGTATTCGCGCACGTTCATATGTTGTTCGCATTGAGTAAAAACAGGCACTGATCTCTCTTAGTAAGACGCAAAACTGATAGAAAATAAAGGCAAACTTTAGATTTAAGTAAAAATTAGCAATGCTCTTGTTTTCGTTATTAGAGGTTTTTTATCAGTGATGACATGACAGGTCGCTTCGGCAGATGAAAGAACCAGATCAGGGCTTTTATGGCTCTTTTCAGTGCAATATGTACCTTTTTAATTTAAATTTTGGTTTACTAATTCCATTGTTTTAAGCTCCTGCCAGACTATTTGTGATGAAGGCCTAGCACTGGTCACTGGTTGGTCAAAAAAACGAAAGTTATTCCATTGGTTGCAGCATATAAAACTTGACGGTCAGTTTTGAATTTCTTGCTTATTATTATGGCATAACGATTCACAATTAACTTTTGTAATATACGCGAGTTAAGAGTAAATTCTTTCTCTGTGTTTACTCACATTTGTCTTCATCCGCCGGATATTTTAGTCTTATGTGAGACTTAGGTGTCTGAAAAATGCTTATCCACAAGGTTTTCACTACCTACTATTCCAACTGGGCCTTGGATTGTATATACGCTTCATTGCGTGTGCCACCAAACACTGGGCACATATGACCCTGAATTTAGCTGTCTCAGGGTTAAATTCAGGATCAGGTGACCAGTCTTTCATTTCGGGTTACTCTACAGAAGTCCAAATACCGGAAGATAGAAAACTTTATTTGGCTTCGATATTCTTTCCGACTCCATATCGTTGCTGGTGACTTCAATGTCCACAATCCTTTTTGGCCTCGGCATTCAACCCATACAACTTCAGAAGGCCAGTATGTTGAGTTATTTGTCACGCACAACCACCTTAAGCAATTAGTGAAAGAGTCAAAACACATTTCTTGTGTTGAAGGGTAAGTACCGTAGTATTACGCTGAACGATGTTCGAGCCTCACACCCCCAAAAGTATGAAGTTAGTGTTTGTGCACCTCTCGGCAATTCCGACTACTGCACCATCTCCGCCTCCTTTTCATACTCAGAACATTACAACGCTTCGATATCAGCTACTTAACGTTTAAAATATATTTATAAGAAGGCTTGTTGGGATGCGATCAACGAATTTTTTAGGTAATTTTTTTGGAACTTATGTTTTTTGGACAATAATGTTGATGCCATTAGCTGAAATGCTTGCAAACATCATTTTGTTTGGAATGAAAACTTTTGTTCTATCCAAAAAAATTTTGATTAAAACCAAATCGGAGTCTTGGTTTAATCAAATGTGCACACTAGACAAAAAGGCAAGATTTTCATGTGCCAGTGTACCAAGGCGTGAATAAAATCTGTGCGATGAAAGCCGTCGTGCTAGAGTTCTCCTCGTCAAACTTTTAACACTATATACTCGCAGATGACAGCACCATTTGTCAGTCGTATTCAATTAGTAATAGACCAAATCCCTTGGAGGTGAGTTCCAAAAGGCAGAACATGAATAATACTCTCAATCACGATCTCAGAATAGAGTAGTGTGAATACATACGTTTTTAATGCCCGTAGGACACAATGTTACATGCTTGCGCATAAATCTGTGTTCGTGCTTCATATGTTACTATAGGTGATGATGTGACAAGATTTACATCTACACCGGCAGTGAGCCATAATCAGATGATGGTCGAACCACTTTGGATGGTATGTAGCGCCATTCTCGCCCTAGAAGGCCTTCAGATACGTATATCCTCCAGTCACTCTTAGTTGCAATTTCGAAAGCCCAGAGTAGGCCGCAGCCTCCTCACCTTGCTAAAGAGTTGAGGACTATCCAACTCCTTGTCCAGAACGCATGAAGCTTAATATAATTAAGAACACAACGGCATTCATACTCACTGGACCTGGACCATTCATTGTGTTCATTGTGAATGATCCGTCCCACAAACTGAAACGAGGGCCTCGAAACATACAGCCACCACGATACTCCCAAAAGGGCCTACCTCAATAATCAGCCAGAGAATAGTTAAATGCCTAAAGAGACAAATAGCGTAACTCTGCGGGCCACTGATTCCCGTGGAAATATAGTGGATTGTTCAGATGACTCCTACTAGCCTTGAAGGGGCCTGGGCTTCCTTTTACCCCGCAAGACACCAGTCTAGATGAAAGTAGTAGGATACATAAAGACTATCATGTGCCCCCGGGGGGAACTATAGGTGATATAGGTAATACGGAATCGGAAGCTTTTGATGTTCTTGACATTTTTTAGGTTTCTAAAGAAAAGATACTTTACTTCATCCGATCTTCACACTATCTATACCACCTATATTTGTCCAAAAATGGAATACAAATCTCATGTATGGACGAGCGACCCAAAGTATATTTGTTGGAGTTGTTCGACCGCGTACAGGAGATCACAAAGAGCTTCATTGAAAACAGTAGAATATCTATTGATTCTCTAGAGTATCAACACAATGTGGGATGTATTTCACTGTTTTATCGTTACTACAATAGTAAGTTCTCTAATGAAATAAGGCAGCTTGTACCCGCTAACGCTTTTGCATTTTACTGGATGTCCGTTGAGAGCGCAGCCATTTGTGGCTGATTGGACAGTGAATCGCACTACGCATTACGGAAAAAATTCGTTTTTTAGCAGAACAGTCGGTATGTGAAATAAACTCGCTCGCAAGGTTTATGCTGTCACCCTCAATGTATGAAAGTTCAAATTACATGTCCACAAACACTACTCCCTCTATTCTCTATCAGCATAACCTAATTTCCTAGTTCTTGTACAATATATTGCATATGTAGGGGTTATCCCTGAGTGTTGGTCCGAAAATTAAACATTTTTAAGGCAGTGTAATTAAACATTTTAATTAGCATTCCATAAACCTATTTGCGATAACTGTAAGAAAAATTTACTACTCTTCTACACATATGATTAATGTGCACAATATTTGTTTTGTGTACATGAGTGCGTGCGTTTGTGTGCCTAGAGTATATTTAAGCAAACATTGGGAACATCTATGGAGTAACATTTGTAAAAGCGATTTAACAGATTATTTTATATATTTGTTATTTGGAAAATGCTTAACATAAACATACTTATAGTAATAAATACATTTTAACAACAAGTTGAAGCTTTAATAAAAGTGCTACAGTCAGCAATAATAAGACGAAATTGTATTAAATCTTTTGGATCTTCTTAAGTTACAAATTAAGTTTCTCTGCTTAGATATTTTAGTGCCATAACCCTAAGAGATATAACGTTTAAATTTGAAAGTAATTTTTACTTAATTGTATGAAGTGGTGACTGATATCTGGTTGACGGAAATTAAGGACAAGCGGATACTTCTTTATTTTTAAACAATATTTAAAAACCATAAAACGTAACTCATGAAGTTTAAAATATCCAATACACAAAGAAATAAAACTCATTTTTAACTAAAAATTTTTATTATAATTATAAGCAGCTGTCGATTTTCTTCATTGCAGATATATTATATAGGGGAAGAAATGGACTTAACTATTATAAGATTTTCTACAAGCTCATTTTCTCTAAACAGCATTTGTTTCCAATATATAACACAATTAAGACTTATTTTCTCCAAATAGAAAAATTTAGAATATTTTTTGTCATAAAAATTGAACGATTATTTATTCGAACGGTGCGGCTTGATCGTGAGCGAAAAAATTAACTTAATTATTATAAAATTTTCTACAAGCTTATTTTCTATAGAAATCGATTTTTCCGATATATAGGGTTTTTTAACAAGAAGCTTGTTTTCTAAAACAAAATAAAACAAAAAAAAAATAGATTAAGATGATTAACAGTTCGGCAATTATGATTGAAAAATTTTATCTGCGAAATGTCCACCACGAACACGCTGACAGAGTTTTTAATCACTTTTTCGCAAAATGGCAGTCCTATATCGTTAATCAGATTATGGATTTTTAATTTGAAGGCTCAAATTGATTTGATTGGCCGTATAAACTGTCACCTTAATATAGCCTCATAAAAAATAATCCCGTGGTGTTAAATCACACGATATGGGTGGCTACTTAACAGCTGATTGTCGTGAAATTATGCGATCAGGAAATTTGCTTTGCAATAAATTGATCGTTCCATCTGCTGTATGACATGTGGCACCGTCTGTTGAAACCACAAAGCAGTGATATTTACGTCTACAATAACGCCAAAAATGAATAATTAGCCTCTCGCAATAGGGTGATCTATTGACCGTTACTGCATTTTTAGCCTCATCTTCGAAAAAATTGGTCCAATCATGCATCTAGGCCACACAGCGCAACTTACGTTGAGCATACGAAGGCTTCTCAATAATTGCTCTAGGATTTTCAGAAGCCCAAATGCGGCAAATACCCTGACAAGTTATCCCCCGGGGGCACATTTATCGGTCTTTATAAAGTACTTGACTATCAAGACCTATGCAACTGGGGGAAAAAAGGAGTCCAGTCCCCTGAAGGCAGCAGGGGTCAACTGGGAACTCCACGTTATTTTTACGGGAATCAGTAGCCCGCAGAGTTTCCGCTATTTGTCTCTTTAGGCATTTAGCTGTTTCTCTGACTGATTATTGAGGTTGGCCCTTCGGGATTATCGTGGTGGTTGTGGTTTCGCGGCCCCATAACAGACAGGTCAATTTTATATCGTGGCCAGGTTCATTTCACCTTTAATAACACCTACCTGGTGGAATGTTCCTAAATCCAGTGAGCATGCTAGACATGTGTTCTGGACATGAGTTGGAAAGTCTCCAACTCTTCAGCAAGGAGTGATGATCTGCAGCCCTGCTCTGGAATCATTAAAGTTGCAACTAGAAAAGACCTGTTGCTAGAATTAGTCTTCGCCTCACTAGGGCGTGAATGACGTTTGCTTTTCATTCCCAGTGGTTTGACCACCATCTGATTAAGGCTCCATAGCCAGGTACAGATGTAAATCTTATCACGTAATACCCTGACGAGTCCCCCCGGGGGCACATTTAGAAGTCTTTATGGATCACATAACCATCTAGACTTATGTCTTGCGGGGATAAAAGGGAGTCCAGTCCTCTAACACGAGCCAACTGGAAAACCCACTATATTTCCACGGGAATCAGTAAAGCCCCAGAGTTCCGTTATTTGTGTTTTTAGGCATTTAGTTGTTCTCTGTCTGATTATTGAGGTAGACCCTTTGGCTGACCCTGAGGCTGGAAATGCAGTAACGGTCAATAGATCATACTGAGGTAGGCCCTTCGGGAGTATCGTGGTGGCTGTGTGTTTCGAGGCCCCCGTTTAAGTTTGTGGGTCGGATCATTCACAATGAACACAATAAATGGTTCTGGTCCAATGAGCATTAATGTCGTCGTGTTCTTAATTATAATTAGCTTCACAAGTTCTGGTCTAGGAGTTGGATAGCCTCCAGCTCTTCAGCAAGGAGTAGTGGTTTGCAATCCTGGTTTGGAACCGCAAAAATTGCAACTAGGAGTAGCTTGTTACTAGAATTAGTCCTCGGCTTCCTAGGGCGTGAATGACGTTGCTTTTCATTCCCAGTGGTTTAACCACCATCTGATTTAGGCTTATAGCCAGGTGCAGATGTAAATCTTATCACGAAATACCCTGACAAGTAAAAATGTGCTTCGTCTGAAAAAACTATTTTTTTTTTAAATACCAGCCGGTTGTTCCTGAATGAATTAAGCGCATTTACGGCGATGTGACTCTAATTTCTCCACCAGTTGAACCTTGTAAGGTTTCAAAGGCAAATCCTTACGCAAAATTCGCCATGTTGTGGTTTTGTATATCCTCAATTATTGAGAAACTCGAGGGATGGACAAATTGGGATCTGTTTCAACACTGTGGGTCTCGGCTGCGATGTTTTCAGTTGAACGATCCGGTCAAACACACATTGCTGTTCGCACACATTTTATCGAGCCTGTTGTGCGAAAATATCAAGAAATTTACGAAATGTAACTTTAACAGCTGCCAATTCATCTAGTCTAGGACTGCGAAGTAACTATTTTTAGGGAATGGCTGGGTGTGGTTATACTATAAACTGACTATGATTATGACGAAATTTTTACTAGATTTTTAGTAGATTAGATATGAAGTGTGGCACTAATAAAACTATCTTTACTCTAAGACTGGGCTGTTTGTATACTTATAATTATGCTTTTAACCGAACATTTTACAGAGAACAATTACAGTTTAAGTTACCTCTGATAAGGCTAGACTACAATACACAAGTGCGTAGCTACACTATAGCTAAATTATGAATAGACTATGATTTGCTTACAACAAGATTATGAATAGCTGTGAATAGATTATGACAACGTTTTGACTTCCCCATGAAGACTAAAGCTATACTATCACAAAAATATAACTGAGCTACGGCTACACTATAAACTAACGACGAGTATCACTAACCTTAGTATACTTGGTATAAACTAGAGCTAGTCTATGACTAGACTCTGACAACACTCACTATCTTTATCCTGCGGTCAAAATATAGGTAGGTAGAATACGACTAAATTTTTTTTAATTATAAATAGACTATGATTTACTTACAACAAGATTATGAATAGCTGTGAATAGATTATGACAACGTTTTGACTTCCCCATGACTAGACTGTTGCTAGAAAAAGAGAACACTGAAGCTATACTATTACAAAACTATAACTACGGCTACACTATAAATTGACGACGATTACCACTAACCTTAGTGGACTATGACTAGACTCTGATAACATTCACTATCTTTATCCTGGGATCAAAATATTGCTGGGCTAAGAATATAAATGGAATACGACTAAATTATTTTTACTGTATGACTAGACTATGATTAGACAATGAATAGATAACGGCTAGAATATACTTTTACTCTGACTAGACAATGTTTGCATTGCAACTACGATGTTACCAAACAATGAGCAAACTACGACTACACTATTAGAAAATAACTGCTGGACTAAGACAGAACTACGACTATAACATTACAATACTAGAAATAAATTAGAATTGAGTTATGCTAGATTTGTGTCTTCAAAGCAAGACTTAATAACTACAGATTACAGCTAGATTATAAATAGTCTATGATTAGGCTATAACTTGCCTATTTCTAAATTCTACCTTAATAATGTTTACACTATAAGTAAATATGCCTATGAATACTATATAAATATATTGTAACTAGACATTCCCAAGACAGTTAGAAGACCTTGTTTAAATTAATTAAATACTAAAATTGTAATCAAAAAGTTCCTTTTTTAAAGCTACTACGTACTCGTACAGCTATTCATTGTTTCTGTTAACAACTAACTACCTTAATATAGTTAAATCGGCTCTGTCATTGCAACAAGATTAAGAAACAAGCAAACTTAAACAACTAATATAAACATTACATATCTGATAAGACAAGTATCTTAGTTTTGTAATATTATTTGTGTATTTGAATTAAAATTTGCATATTTGTATGTGTACAGTTAGAATCCATATTTAAAACATAAATTGTTAATCATAACATTTTATATCGGAAGGAAGTGTAAAATTTCAAATATGACAAATTGCATAAATCAACCGTTATGTAGAAATTTTGAAGGAAAAGCAATTAGTTGCTGTCATTTTATAATACTCGGATGTGTTCTGATGTGTGTTTGTATGGGTTTATATTAACATACCTGTGTACACATTTAAAACAATACAAATTTCTAGTTAAAGTAGCCACAACATCATCAGAAGATTTTAGATTTCAACGTCTACTGCACATCCTCTTTCTAAGTATTAAATGTGCGAGTGTATGTGTAATAGTTTACCTCTAGACATACAATTTAATTAACGGCATATTCATCTCTTACTCTCCTTACACAGCCTCTTGATACTTTGGAATTTTGTAAAAACATATTTTATGGTTCAACTTATTGTAAGAAATTTTATAACAATTGTTGTCATAAAATTTAAAATTTTGTAAATATATTTACTGCATACATAATTGTTGATATTATAATTTATATTATTGTAAACAAATATTTTTTATCAAAATGATTAATTGAAGGATTGTGTTGTGCATTCGAAGGCTTTGAATTTATTTGCCAAAAACATATTTGATAAAAATTTTTTAGATATATAAGGTTTTTAATATAAAGTTTTAAATATAAATTTCGTAAATATTTACCACAATTTCCCATCCCACATAAGCTTGTTTTAAAGTCCTTACACTGCAGGAAGTCTCTGTGAGAATTGCTTCAATTAACCAAAACTAAACTTTGTTTAAGTCATCTTCCGACTTAAAATTTTAACATAACTATGCATGACACTAACTAGGCTACCGTATGCTTGTGAGTTTTATATCATCTGCATATTACTTAAACCTTATTTGATTATATCCTTAATATTATCTGTCTATTTAAATCATAGCTCGACAATTACTTTTCTACAATTTAACTTGAAAGTGGCTATAAATTAATACTGTTACGAGACTTATTTGTTTAAGTTTGAAAAGAAAATAATTATTAGTAAAAAAAAGTAAACGAAATGACCTATTGTGTGTTTTACAAACTGCGTTGTTAAAAAAAATAATCTTAAACACACAAGACAAAAACAACATGCATTTAAGAAATTTCACGTAAAAAGATAAATAACAGAAAATAAAAACAACTAGCACATAACAGAAGCAAAACACAAAGCCAAGCAAGCGTGTACACTGAATTATAATAACAACAACAATATGGGGTAATGTTAAAGTAGAAGTTAAGGAATCTTACCCAGAGTTTTAAAAAAAAAATAATTGAGGCGCTGACAACTGCGCCTTTAAAATAAAATAACACCGGAATTCACTTTTCTAATTTACACTTTTACTTATCTTTTTTCTTTTAACACAAAAACCTTAACCACTATGACCTAAGCGAGCACGCAACCAAGACTGACTAATCCATCCCATTCCCATTACCACTTAGCCTCGTATGATCACGTTACATCGACATGCTTTTGCACCCAAACGCTGTTGCAGCCAAATTATTGTTATTTTGCCAATCCGATCATACGTGCATGTTAAGCTTAAAATAACGAAAGTACCTACGCTGCAAAAAGAAGTTCCCTGACCTGCTGACCCAATAAAAGTGCCTATGCTGCGAGATTAAGTTCGTCGACAGAATTGTCACCGTTGTTAACTTAGAATATAAGCGAGAACCACTGGAACCACCACTTGGTAATCAAATGAAGGAATTTATATTGAGACATTGTTAAGAATAGGCAAAAAAAAAAAAATAAAGCATCTTTTAAGGCGTTACAGTGGTGAAGCTACCATCGTGTTTATTTTATGTGTATTTAAATTGAAAAAATCGTTTAATTTTATTTAAAACTCTAAAGTACTGGCTGATTATTTTGCAACAGAAAAACTGAATATAACAAAACGTTTATTAAAAGCTATAACAATAATACAATTTTTTGGCTGTAACTTGTTAAACTTTTTGCAAAATCTACTAGCGTTATAGTTAGGACATTGAAAGCAAAAAAAAAAATTTGCCTATGATCTATGATTTTATTATTAGTTGACAATTTCTTACGTTTGATTTTATACGCAGGTTATTCCGTATTGACTATAACCTACCTATTACTCAACAATAATGGAAGTATTATTTAAAAATAATTTAACAACGACTTGACCATCACTTGGCTAAAACTTTGCTATACAATAACTATTATTTAAATATCACTTTTATTTTGTTTTACTATCACTTGCCTTGCATTTGACTACTTTCACTTCATTAAGACTTGACTATCGCTTAATATCTTTAATATAACCTATCTTTAACTGGACTCTAACTTATCTATACCTTATATAAAACTAGGCTTGTTAAGGTGATGTCTGAGCTATGTCTTGGCTATGATGTGGCAAGAATTTTACGAAAGACCTTATTTATGAATTAATAGCTTTTTGTCTTTCACCTGACTTATGAATGGCTTAACAATGCTTTTATCTTTACTTGACTATGATTTAACCCTGTCTCTTCTAAGAATGTGCAATAAATACTGAACAGGTCTTTACTATATCTTGGCTATTCCCCCCGGAGGCATATTATGTCTTTATGGATTACACAACCATCCCCTTCAAGGCTAACCAGGGCCAACTGGACAATCCATTATATTTTCACGGGAATCAGTAAAGTCCCAGAGTTTCGCTATTTGTCTCTTTAGGCATTTAGTTGTTCTCTGACTGATTCTTAAGGTAGGCCCTTATGTTTCGTGGTGGCTGTGTGTTTAAAGTCCCTCGTTTGAGTTTGTTATTCGGATCATACATAACGAACACAATGAATTGTCCAGGCCCGGTGAGTATGAATGCCGTCGTATTCTTAATTATATTAAGCTTCATGCGTTCTGCACCAGGAGTTGGATAGTCTCCAACTCTTCAGCAAGGAGTGAAGGTTGCGGCCTGCTTCGGGCTTTTGAAGTTGCAAATAGGAATGACCGGAGGATATACGTATCCGAAGGCCTTCTAGGGCGAAGATGACGCTACGTTTTATCAATAGTGGCAATGATCCATCATCTGATTAGGGCCCACGGCCAGATGCAGATGTAAATCTTATTACATCATATCTTGAATATAACTCTAATTTGGCAAGATGATTAGTCAATGAGTTGGCATTTAATTACGGATCAAAATATCAAGCGTTTAAGTCGCTCTTGACTATGACTTAAAGAGGACTTGACTATAACACAACAGTACCTTAATAATGAGCTTACTACAACCTGGCTTTAACTTTGCAATATTTAAACTATATCTTTCTTAGGGCTTAGGTTCATTCAGCTATAATTAACTTATGACAGGAGTATGTCTAGTATATCGCTGGATTTCCCTCCGGGGGCACAAAGTCTTGATGGAACTCTTTTCAATCTTATCGCATTTTACGGGCGTAAAATGCGCCAATAATCACCAGGTAAAAGCCCCAAACTGAAATAGAATGCTTGAAGTCCAGCCAATGAAGTTAATATATTTGCACTGGTACCACCGGAAATAGTTGACCGCAAGGCTTCGCCCCTGTTCTGGTAATAGGTGAGTCTTCTCGTGGTGGCTGTTGGTTTAATCGGTGCTTTGACCCAAGTATCCAAAGAGATATTAAGACATATTTAACATCCAATGTTCTAGTTTGCACAAGCAAAAGGACAAGAAGTTGTATAGTCTCCAACTATTCAGCTGGGAGTGAGACCACGGTTCTGCTACCGCGAACTCAAAAATTGCGACTAAGACGTATATGTGTCTATGCGATTAACGCCAAACTGCCATTCGTTGACGTTAACATTATTACATGCATATCGCTAGGCTATAATGTGACAATGACATCACAAACATTTTATTACACTAAGACTTCAAATTGGTATAAGTTTGATAACGATCTACATTTAAGCCCACATCAGTTGAGCGTGACTGCGTGTCTGAGCTATTTTTTAATTGTCTGTCTTATAATGAAATACATGCTTCTTTTTCATGAGCTGAGTGACTTCACCATATCTTGTTTTAAACTTAACCGTGACTCAATAATGTTTTAAGTATGACTTAACTTTGATTTACTTGGCTATAGAAATTACTCATCTTGTTTTTTTTTTTTAAAGAGAAGTAGCACTGCAGGCAACAAGGCCTATTTAGTCAAGTACCGTGCTGCATTCTTTATGAAAGGGATAGAGAAGATATAAAATAGGCGGTGAAAGTAGAAGGATAGTCGGAAATTAACTCTCATATAAGACAGCACAGCAACTAGTGACTATTCCTTTATCACTGAGCAGCCCTACCGACAGTCAATTTTTATTTGTGGTGAAAAAAAACAAGGTCTTTGTTGGGAATCGAAACCACAACCCCTGTCATGTAAGCAAGCACACTACCTACTAGCCTACAGGCGCACCTAACTTTGACATGGCAATCCTAATATTTTTTATTTATTTTTTGTCCGAAGAAATGCAATTTATATTAATAACATCTCCTCTAATGGTATAGTAGACTGAACATATCTTTAGCAATAAGTAATATCTATGCAACATAATACATATTTTGTCAACAGTATTCATATTGTACGTTACAAGTGTTGACGAAGTCATGTTTACCTAAAGGTGTAAGTTAATTTTACACATTTTACACACAAATAGCTGTCAGTTAGTTGGTAAAATTCAAATACACCTTGTAGATTTTCCATTTTAAAATACATTTTGTGTTTCTTGTTTTTCGTTGCAGGAGTATTTGCAGATGTGTTGTAAAATCTCGCTAAAAACCGCATAAATTTAATGACATTCTAATTATGAACATCAACTATTTATAAATATTTTATTTGACACCTTGGGCAAACCATATATGACAGTCGTAGAAGGATGTAATAATAGCGCTGGTGAAAAAGAGAAAATGTCATAAAATTTTTGTAATTTGTGACAGTGAAGTAAAATATTGTGGATAGTTAGATGAAACACATAAATTCACACTACTACTACACACAAACATACAAATATTTTTACTTGTGTGTTTATTCAAGTAAATTGAGGTGTGTGGTGTATGTAAGTATGTACGTGTGTGTGTGTGTTTGTGTGTGAGTAGTCAAATTATATTGTATGTGGTTTTTGAGGTTTTTTATGTGGTTTCAGTATTTTCTGTGGCATAAATAGATTCTTAAATGTTAATTTGTAACTAAAGGATTCAAAGGTTTTTTGTTAAACTTTAAGTGTCATTTTGAGATATAAAATATATAGTTTTAATTAGTGCTATAATATGATTAGCTAGTGTGCAATAGATATTTATTTGTAAGTTAGAAAAAATTCACTTAATTCTTTTTTCCAAGGACAATTAATATATAATCGTATCAAATAGAAAATTAAAAAAGAACATTTTCCATAGAAGAACCAGTTTATACATCGCAAAGAAAAGTTTTAAAGATATTTTTTATTCAAGATTATGTTTTAAAATGCTTAATTTCATGGGCTTTACTCTAAGTTAGGTAAGCACTATGAAGAAGGTTTTGTTTACACTAACGTTTAACCGCTTCCTAGAATTTATTGAAAGCTTTTGCTATTAGTTATCTCTTTAAAAGTTACTTATTATACTCCTTACTTTGCTGCTTTTTCGAATGTATTTTTACGATTACACTGCACAACAAAAAAATATTTTTTGAATATTTCCTACGCTAAGTTGTCAATTTCTACTAATTTTGGTTTGATAAAAACGAAAATGACAATGAAAAATTTTTATTAGCTCTGGTTTTTGACCAATGCTGTGAAGGTATCATCTCTTTTCTAACCTAAAAACCCATGTACATCTCCCTTAAAGGCTTCCCAGGTTTTTTTTTCATTTTCTGTTAAAATCATGTCAAAAGCAGGATCATTTACGATTTCACGGTTTTGAGGCCCAATAAAGATGCCTTCCTTGACTTTTGCATCACTTAACCTAGGAAACTTTGCTCTCAAGTACTTAAAAGCTTATCCTTCCTGGTCCATGGCCTTGACAAAGTTTTTAATTAGTCCCAACTTAATATGTAATGGGGAAAGGAGAACATCCTTAGGATCTACAAGAGGCTCGTCAACTATATTTTTCTCTTTAGGGTTTCGGTCTCGTGTAGGCCAGTTCACTTTTTTATAGTGAGATTTTCTATCCCGACTGTCCCAAAGATGCAAAAAACAACAGTACTTGGTGAACCTTAATTGCATTCCTAGGAGTATAGCAATGACCTTCAGATCACCACAGATTTGCCACTTGTGTTGTTCATATTTGATTGATTGGAGAAGTGTTTTCATATTAATATAAGTTTTCTTCATGTGAACTGCATGACCTATAGGAATAGAAGGTAGCTGATTTCCGTTATTTTTTTTTTTTTAAGAGAAGTAGCACTTCAGGCAACAATGCCTATTTAGTCAAGTACCGTGCTACATTCTTTAGGAAAGGGATAGACAATAGATGAAACAGATGGTGAAAGTAGAAAATTAGTCGGAAATTAACTGCCGTATATAAGACAGCACAGCGACCAGTAACTATGCCTTCATCGCTGAGCACCCCTACCGACAGTCAATTTTTATTTTTGTAGTGAAAAAAACCAAGGTCGTCGTTGGAAATCGAACCCACAACCCCCATACTGACAAGCTAGTACACTACCTACTAGCCTACAGGGGCACAGCTGATTTCCGTTATGCAAAAGTATAGCTTTTAAGCTTAGTTTTGAAGAGTCTATAAACAGTCTCCATTCAGATGGAGTGTGATCTAAATTCAAGCAGTTCATCAAAGCATTAACATCAGAACAAACTACGAGGTTTTCTTTCTTCTCAAAAAAAGGAAGAAAATCTTTTTGACGCTGTCTGTACTGAGATATTTTCACATCATGTTTTAGAAGATTCCACTGTTATAGTCTTGACCCTAAAAGCTCAGCCTTTTCCTTTGCCAAGCCAAGATCTCTTATAAGGTCACTCAACTCTGCTTTACTAATTCTGTGCGGATCGCTAGACCTATCGCTTACCTCAAAATCAGGATAAAATGTAGAAGGATGGGTTGCTCCTTCTACACGGTCTTTTTCACCTTCCTCTAAAATTTCAGACTTTTAGGGTGGAGAGGAGGGAAGGCCGAAGAGCAGATGCGAGATTAGGGTATTTAACAGTTCCTCTTTTCTTAATAGATAAATCATGCTTAACGGGAGGAGTTAAGCAGAAATAACAGTCGTCTGTATGATTGGTAGGCTCACGCCAAACCGTAGGTACTGCAAAAGCCATTGCCCGGTTTTTATTTTTCAGCCACTCTCGCAATATGACGGAGCAAGAATTGCAACATATATGAGGAGCCCATGATTTATCTTGGTCCCCAACTTTCACATCAAAATAATGTTCATAGGCAGTCTTAACGATAGGTGTCATTTTAAGTTTCTGAGCCAAAAATGTTATTTCACCACATATATAGCAAAAGCTATCGACAGAATTCACACACTTTCCAGGCATTTCAGGTCAGCAGTTAAATTATTTTTAAAATCAACTTCACGAAATAATTTCAATAGCAGCCAGGCGCGTACAACTGACAACCTCACATAGTTTATGTTTACTACTTATGAACAGCTGAAGAGAGGGAAATTGTGTAAACAAACATGTGTACCAACTGTTGGTTATGAAATATTTCATTTGTTGAAAACTCAATATACACATATACATATATAGTATTTTGAAAACAAGAGCTAATATATAATTTTTATGGTCATTTTCGGTTTTAGCACGTAGAAATACATTAAAGTCAGCTAATTTCAACTCCGAAACAAAAACTTTGTTTTTCAGTGTTATTATTTCGACCAGAAATCAATTTACAACTACTTTTCTGAATTTGATGATTTCGTCTTCTTTAACTAAATATCACGTCGCGTTACACTTGTTGATTAAAATAGGGCCAGCTTGCTTCAAACAGCAGAAAATATTTAAGAAAGAAAGTACCGAGTAGCACGTAAAATAATAAAGGCTGGGGCACATAGAATCCGTCATACGTTGTATTTTTCAACTGACAAGTAAGTTGAAATACACGTTTTCCTATCAGCAAAGTACGAAAGTTTGCCAACTTCTAACTTTTGACGTACGTTGAGTACTTTGACATTTTTCATTCGCTTCTTCTTCTTGTTTTTATTTTTTTTCGCTCTATCGCAGTAAAATATTTTTAAAATAAATTATAAATAATAATAATAATAATAATAAATAATGGAATAAATAGTACAAGTTACCAATAATAGAAATTCTAAGATGTCGTCTAACTCCATTTTAAATGTGCACAGTGCACATTTGCTGCAAAAAATATAAAATAAGAAAAACAAAAAAACAGCTGATTTCTTATCCGTCAACAAAGTACTCATTGCGCCAACCTAATCCGTCGTTACTTTGACTTCAGTTGAATACGTGAAAGTATAACGCATGACGGATTCTATGTGCCCCGGCCTTAAGATGTTCTTAAATGTTTAATGTGATCACCATATGCCTCACGCTTCAACTGTGCAGACAAGTTCTACTCTGCAAAGCAATCAGTCAGGAACACAGATGCACCACTTACATGCAAAACACTAAGAATGTACTAATTTTCGCAGACATTAAAATTAACAAACGGCGGTAAGCGAAACCGCTACATGCTGCGGTATCAAAAATATCGTTTCCGGCTTCAGAAATATTTATTCTTTTATTATAATTTGCTTAAATCACAGTTTTACTTCCTTCCGCGGGCACATTTATCGGTCTTTATAGAAAGCTTGACTATCTAGACCTGTGCTGCTGGAGGTATAAAGGGGGCTCCCCTGAAATCAGCAGGGGTACAACTTGAAGCTCCACGTTATTTCCACGGAAATCAGTAAGTTCCAAAGTTTCGCTAATTATTTCTTTAGACTTTTAGCTGTTTCTCTGTGTGATTATTGAGGTTGGCCCTTCGGGAGTATCGTGGTGGTTGTGGTTTTGCGGCTCCAGATAAACTGAATTATGATGGCCAGAATGATCTCGCCTTTAATCACACTCCAGTGAGCATGCTATTCATGTGTTCTGGACAGGAGTTGGATAGTCTCCAGCTCTTCAGCAAGGAGTAGTGGTTTGCAGCCCTGCTCTGGAACCGCTGGAATTGCAACTAGGTAAGACCTGTTGCTAGAATTAGTCTTCGGCTTCCTAGAGCGGGAATGGTGCTACTTTACATTCACAGTGGTTTGACCACTATCTGATTAAGGTCCACGGCCAGGTGCAGATGTAAATCTTATCACGAAATCACAGCTTGACTATTTAATATAAAAGAATTAAAAAATTGCTAAATAAGTCAATATTTAGGAAATATATTCTGGTACATAATGGAAATCGTGTTGGAATGGTTTATGGTTTATGTTCATCATAAACCTAATTTTTTAAGAATTAAAAAAAATAATCTTAATCAATTTGATTTATGTAACTAAAGACGATTTAATCAAATATCGAAAATTTCATTAAAAAGCGGCTTAAAAGACAAGTTAATTCTATTTATATTAGAATATATTGTTAAGAAGATGATTTATTAAGTTTTAAAAGAAAATAATGCTCAGTAAAAAAGTAAACGAAACAACCCACTGTGGATTTTACAAACTGTGTAGTTTTCTAAGAAATCTTATACACACAAAATAATAACAACACACTTATAAAAAATTCTACCAACTAAGATAAACAACAGAAAACAAAAACAACTAACAAAGAACAAAACAAAACACACAGCCCAGCAGGCGACTAAATTTAATGATAATGCAACAACAATATAAGATGATGTTAAAGCAGAATATTCTTGTATATGGGAGAATCGCTTAAAATAACTATGTAAGCACCACTTGCTGGGCAAATTATTTTGTGGGTATTGAAAGTAATTAAATCGTTTAATTTTTTAGTACTTTATTATTATATTATATTATTAAATAATAACCTAATTTAATAACAAATTTTTTAAAAACTTTATTTTTTATTATTTTTCAATATTTCGCCAAACCATTGGTTGGCATCATCAGGATAAACAAAAAGAAGAATGTATAAATAATTAATCAAAATTGAAAAAAATTTTGTGATTTTAAATTTTCTTTCGTTTAATTTAATTTAAAACTCTGTGCTATTATTTTGCAATAAAAGAACTCAAGATAACAAACCATTTTTAAAAAGGAATAAATAGAGCAATATTCTATTAAAATACAGTTTTACAGTTTCATTATTTAGCACCAAAAAGCTTGAAAATAAACTTTCGAAATTTATCGAAAACTAATTATGAAAATCGAAAGAAACTGGGCGATACCATAATTCGCCCATAACTGATTATAAATAATAAAGTAATTCATAATTCTTGCAAATTATTTGTGTTTAATAAAACAAAAAAAAAGGAAAATTATTCGTCACTTGCAGACCAATTTATCACCCGGCATTATATTTATACGAATATGAAAATTGAAAGGATTTATCGCATATGAAAGGGAGAAATATTAAAAAATAGATTAATAGATTTTTTAATGGGAGTCTATCTATATTTTGCTTTTTATTTTCTTTCTCTACACAGCTTTTGATCCACTGTAACTTTGGCTTAAATGACTAACTTTATTAGATAAAGTTTTTAGTTCGTGTTTTATTTTACTTTTACTCGTTTTACCACCAACATCAACTTTAGAATGCCTTTTGCATATTTAATTTTTGCTCCATTCTGCAGTTTCTTGTATCTCCACAAAAAAGCTATACCGAATATAAGGACAACAATTCTACAGCGTATACGTGGGTATTATTAACAATTATAAAGAAACAGGTGTTAATTGCATACAATTTTTCTTAATATAATTTTAAAAAAGAAAACGTATTAATAAAAAAGAAAAAGAGTAAAAATAAGGATCAGCAACAGACAAAAATTAAATATTAAACAACTATTCGTTATTTAAACACTACTTACTTCTATTAAGTCTTAAGCAACAGAAAGTAGTTCACTCAGGCACTCAAAATACCTGAAAGAACAAAAATATTACAAGATAAAGCTTAAGAAATATATACTTTTAAATATTATAACTAACAATAAGACAGAGTTAACACCCCATATAAGAATGCACTTGATTGTCGACCATAAATAACGTTAAACTTCCGACAAATGGGTTAAAAGAAATAAAATATTTTTGTATAATGCAAGTACTCTTGAACAGTTTTTATACAGAAACATGTCTATGGATTTATGTTTTTGACCGTATATACGGTTTGTTACATTTCAAATTATATGTTAAACATGGTGTTGCCAGATTTTTTCATTTTTTCGTCCAAAATTAATAAAAGAATTAAAGTTATTTTGATTTGATTTCAGAGGATTTATTTAATGCAACAATATATCCATATTTTATTCTACTTGATTTAATTTATATCCAGACAATCGCAGTTAAGTCGTTTACTGACATAATGAATTCACCATAAAATTCATCATAAAAATTAAGCCCAAAAAAGGTGTCCGTTGGTTGCCAGTATTTCACGAGATGCGTCGTTGGATTTCTACCACAGTAATGGTCGTTAGCTGGTTTGTATCTTAATTTCATGCGTTTACGCACAATAGTGCGTCCACAGTTCGTGTTTGAAACAAGACAAATTTTTCAAAAAAATCCAAAATATTTTTCCATTGCATACGTCGACTCAATGTTTTGTATCAAATAAAATGTGTGTTTTCGTTTGTACGTTGCCGTGTGTGCTTGCACAGAATGCGACGGCAATACAAATCAAAATATGCTCATGTTCATAGCAAGTGGATGTGCAAACAAATCGAGAGTTTTGTTTACCATATTATGTTGCATTTTGTATGTGTGTGTGTGTGATTTACGTGTTCCATGTTATATGTTGGGAATGGCGCAATTCCAATTGACCCCACCACAAAAATGATTACGCTTCCAGATATTTTTTGCCGCTTTACACAATCAAAACAAAAATTGGTCACAAACGTATTTCCCGGTATTGCACAAAATTTTAGATACCGTGATTTGTTTGGAGAAGGAGCTATCTTAGCTGCGAAAAAAGGAGATCTTTCGGATATCAATGTGACAATTTTATTTGACATTCCCGAGGAAATTTGGCCTACAGTCGAATTTTAAAATTCGCTTGAGTTACCTGGACTGCCGTCCCACCGCCTACAAGTGAAAGTTGGTGCACCAATTATTTTGCTTAAAAATATCTGCCAGCCACGACTTTGCAATGGGACACATTTAGTAGTCAAAAAAGTCATGAAAAATGTGATTGAAGCAAAAATTTTAAAAGGAAAATATAAAGGCGAGGATGTGCCGATACCACGCATTCCTATGATACCTCCAGATTTGCCGTTTAATTTTAAACGGCTACAGTTCCCCATATGTGTTGCTTTTGCAATGATCCCTATTTTTCGCACGGTCAGTTATATGTATCATGTTCTCGTGTTAATAAACCAACTGCTTTGTTTGTCTATACCGCGAACCAAAAACGATCAAAGAATATCGTATATGTAAAAGCATTGCAATAGAATAAGACGTACAAAAATATCGAATTGTGAAAAAGATAAAATTATTAAAAAAAAACATAAAAAAGAATGAAAATAAATTGTGTTCTTTCTGATTAATTTTCTTAAATGATTAAATTTTTTGGCACACAAATTCCTTGCAAAGCAGTCACGGGCACGCTAGTTATAATTATAAAATTCTAGCTCTTACTTTCCTCTAAATGTATAACGTGCAAATACATATTTATTTTGGACTGAATCAAATCCGAATTTTTATTAAAACCTCAACAAAAAAGTATTGGTAGATGGAATTTAAATTTCCTAGCACTAAATTTTTTATTGTCAAAATTAGTCACACCAAAAAGTTTTCACAGTGCGCTAATATAAATTTATAAAAACAACCGAAACTTCATATCAAATCAAGTTAACACCAAAAAACCAAGGATGCAGTTATGTAGCAAATTCTAATATCAAAAATGAAATTTCACAACGAAATCCACCAACAATATCCACTTTCAACACTCAACTTAAAAAACAAAAATTTAATACTCTTTTTCTTTTGGCGCAGCACACAGGGGATGACCTCTATAAATTCAATGCATTGTGCCAGAACTAGGAAATTAGGTTATAGAGAGGAGGATAGAGGAAGGAAAGACCTCAATATGCGAACTGTTCTGCTAAAAACGAAAATTCCTAGTATGATTCACTGGCAAGTCACCCACAAATGGATGCGCTCTCAACGAAAATCGAGTTAAATGCAAAAACTGGCAAGTAACAGGAACAACTTCCCTAATTTCACTAGATGACTTACCATTGTAGTAACGATAAAACAGTAATATACAACCCACATTGCTTCAATCTCCCTAATAAGCCTCTTGGCCCTCTTCGAAATAGCAAATCCAAAATAGACCTTGAGGCGCCGGCCTATACATGAGAGTTGTATTCCATATTAGGACGGATATAGCTGGTACAAATAGTACAAATTTCAGATAGAGAAAAGTATCTCTTACACCGTTTTAGAAACTTAAAAATTTGCTTAGTCCATCGTATATCACACTGAAGTTTTATGCCAAGAACATCAAGAGCAACAAATGGAGCACCATTTCCGAACACAGATCTATACGTAAGCATGCAACATTGCGTCTTACGGGTATTAAATTCAACTCTATTCACACGACTCTAAGATTGTTATGAGATCATGATTGAGCGTATTATTAATGTTCCGCCTTTTAGAACTTACCTCCAACTGATTCGGTCTATTACCAAATGAAAACAAAAGACAAATTGTACTGTCATCCGCGAAGGGTTGCAAGTTTGACAAAGAAAGTAATTTAAAATAATAAGAAGTGAGATAGGAGAACGGAGGCTTTCGATACCTCTGATTAAATCTTGAACTTATCTGATGAAATCCCATCTATAACAACTCGTATAGTGCGATTCCTGACAAAACTCGATATAAATCTGAAGAAATTATCGTCAAAACCAAATGAAACAAGTTTTGACAGAAGTGCATCTTGCTACATTCTATCAAACGCCTTGGAAATATCTAGAAACACCACCTTACTTTCTCCGAAATGATGTATGGAGTCGAACTATTGTTCCGACAGGAAAGCCAGCAGATCACCTCTAGAGCGCCCTCTATGGAAACCATACTGTCAGTGGCTAAGTTAACTGTTGGACTTCGCGAACTTCACAAGATGAAAATTAATCATACTTTCCATCATTTTAGCAAGTGAAGAACAAATTTAATTTGGGCCCTACTTTTCGCTCTTTTTGGGTGTATAATTAGACCGACTTCAACAGAAGCAACTTCAAAAAAGAATCAACAGTATCCTATCTTTAACATGAAACTTTAGAAAGTTGTTCTTATCGACTGTTAAAAAAATTTATGGAATAATGAATAAATATTAAAACAAGAAATTTTCAAATTAAAAATTATATATGCATTTATAGTATATTATTTAAGATAATCAGCATAATCATGATATTATGTTAACTCCTTTTAGTAAACGTTATTGATTTATTGAGTTCTTTTATTACAAAATCATAACACAGCACTTGGGAGTTTTAAATTAAATTAAACGATTTATTTTCTTTCAATACAAAACAAACACGATGGTAACATTATTGTCTTTACTCACTTCATTTGACCAGCAAGTGGTGCTTATATAGTTATTTTGAGCGGTTCTTGCATATACAATAACATTATTTTTTAACATCACCCCATATTCTTTTTCTTATTATCACTCAGTTTAGACGCCAGCATGGCTGTGTGTTTTGTTTTACTCTGTGTTAGCTGTGTTTTTTTTCTGTTGTTTATATTATTTGGTAGAATTTCTTTTAAGCATGTTGTTCTTGTCTTGTGTGTATACGATTTCTTAGAAAACTACCCAGTTTGTAAAAGGCTAAGTCTTTTCGGTTACTTTTTTTACTGATAATTATTATTTTTTAAACCTTAGTAAATAATATATGTTTTTTAATTATAATTAAATATGTACTAATCTTTTAAACGGTCTTTTTAATTAAATTTTCACGAATTATTTTTCCAATATTTCGCTTTCCTATGGAAAGTTTCTTTAGGAAAATTACTTTTTAATAACAAAAATTATTAACAAATTGAAAAAAAATTTTAAAAACATTTTTTCCTTTGTCAGAGGTTTTTCCTCAAAACATTATTATAAAGTAGCAAAATATATCCATATAATAGTGATAAAATCAAGAATAATCATTAGAATGTAAATAAAAGCACTAAATAAAGGTAAAGTTAAGAAAAAAAAATTATCTTTAAAAAAACAATTTCGAAAAAAATGTATTTAAAATTTTGTCATAAAATTGTTATTTTATCCATAAAAAAGTATGATGTTTCATAAACGAACATCATTTTATGTTAAAATATTGCAGAATATTGTCGTGAAGATGCTTTTAAAAGAAAATAATTAATAGCAAAAAAGTGAACGAAATGGCCTTTTATAAATAACGGAATTTCTAAAAAATCTTATGCATACAAGACAAGAACAACATGATAAAGGTTCCACGAAATCACTTAAACCAAGAGAACATAAACAACCAACAATAAAAAAACAAAAAAAAAACCCACACAGCCAAATGATAACAACAACAATATGTGATGGTGTTGAAGAAGAATTTTCTTGAGAGAACCGCTCAAAACAGACTATACAAGCAGCAGCTGTTGCACAATAAAGTTAGCTGAAATGAAAATATTGTCAAGTAAAGCTATAAAAATAATAAAGCAGCTTTTAGACGCTAAAAATGCTAAAGTTAAGTTAAAGTTGCCATATTTTGTATTTTTTTGTTTATTAAAGTAAATAAATCGTGTAATTTAATTGAAAAACTCTAAAATGTTGTGTACTTATTTTGCAATAAAAGAACTTAATACAATATAGCGTTAATTAAACGAATAAACGCAACAACATTATTGAATAGTGTCTTGGAACCATAGCACAAAATATTCTTTTGCCAACATGTTGTGCCACGTTTCTATACAAGCAATCTGTATTATTTAACTTATTTTCAGAAAGCATAATTTTCGTTAATTAATATTTAAATAAAACATGTTTGTTTCTTTCCATTAACGACTATAAGCGTTTGAAATAAATACCAAATCTGGCAACTCTGACTATATATCTTTGCCTGCTATTTTATTTTTGCTGGTTTTCCTTTTTTATTTGTGCTATTTTTTATTCAAGACATACATTTCGTAATATGAAAGTAGTAAATACTTTCTTTTAACTGGAATCTTGGGTTGTGCTTATTTTTCCCACTGGTTGTTGCATGTGTTGCAGACGTAAATTTTTATTTATTACAATAAATATAAAATGAAACATGTTCGGCAATACATTCACATTTACAATTAAGTAAGTGAATGAGTAGGTAACACTAACGGCAACAGACAAGAACTTTGCGGGCCAGACCTATTTAAAATTGTTTCGTAAATACCAACAAATGGCAAAAGTGCAGGAAAGAAAATGCAAATATACAGGGTAGAGGAATAACATGTGTTACTTTCTAATTTAGTTTTAATTTAAAATAATTTAAATAAATAATTTTTTCGATATTAATAGTTTCGATATTCGTGATAAGGTATATATAAGCACAGACCTCGAGATTATATCTGATGGTGGTGGTGGACCGATCCACTTTGATTGGTATGTAGCGTGCACCGATGCCCTAAAAAGCCGAAGCATAATTCTATCCAGCAGACAATTCCTAATGGCACTTTCGGAAGAACGTTTTACGGCCTCCATCCTCACTCCTTGATAAAGAGTTGAAGACTACCAACCCCTGGTTCAGAACACATGACATAGCATGCTGACTGGATCCGTATAATTTACCATGTGTTGTTAGTCAAAAGTGAGATGATCCTGGCCCCTTAATCGTTTCATGAGAGCTTGCAAAACCACAACCACCACGATACTCCCCGAAGGTCCAACCTCAATACTCAGTCAGAGAACAGCAAAAGCTAAACTCTGGGGCTTTTTAATGTATTAAGTTAAAGTATTATTAGTGTGTTAAAATGCTTAAATAGCGTACTTAAATAACCTACTTGATATTACTTGTACTTTTAGAATGAAGGAAAATCCTGTTTAACCATTTAATTTATTTTCATCTGGAGTTGGTGGGAGGAAGAGTTTTTACGGAAATAAAAATTATTCGATTAATCGATTAAAACTTTATTCGAATAATTTAGATTAAGAAATAATATTTAAATAGCATTACACGAATATTCAATAACTTACTAAAATCAATACATTCATAAAAGGAAATAATTAATTTTTCAAACAATTGTACTTAAAGATTCTGTAAAAAAATGGGTCCTCCACCAAAAGTGGCATTTTTGTATATCCTACAACAGTTAAATAAATCAGTAATATAGGAACACCTCTATTTGCTTATAATTAATAATGGCAATAATGCGTGTGTTATGCTTCAACTCAAAGATACTTTGTGACTACAGTCTTAAAACACCAACATTTACCGTTATATTTTATAACTTTAAAAGAAAATTAATCAATGGATACAATATTAGAACTACTTTTTTAAATACATTTTTTTAATCTAAAAGCCTCTCACTGGACGGGTCTAATGAAAACAAGTTCTTCCTGTGCTGCTTTGTTGTTTAACTAAAAAAGTTTACAGGTGGATGTACTTTTTCGGGCCAGTACTTAGGAGCTGCCCCTACTCATGCCATGCATTATGCCAGAACTAGGAAATTATGTTATGGGGAGGAAGAAAAAGGGAGTAGTGTTTTGACATTCGATTTGAATAGGCAACAGTGCCTATTTAGTCAAGTACCGTGCTACATTCTTTAGGAAAGAGATAGAGAAGAAATGCGACAGGTGGTGAAAGCAGAAGGATAGTTACAGAAATTAACTCTCGTGTAAAGACAGCTCAGGGACCAGTAACTATGCCTTCGTCACTAAGCAGCCTCACCTACAGTCGATTTTTATTTATAGTGCAAAAAAACCAAGGTCTTTGTTGGGAATCGAACCCACAACCCCCAGTCATGTAAGCTAGCACACTACTCACTAGCCTATAGGGACACATACTGTTTTGCTTAAAAACGAATTATTCATGTAACACGGTTAATCAACCACAAATCGTCGAGCTCTTAACAAAAAGCGTGTTAAACACAAAAACCATGCTTTAATTTTATTAGAGTACTTATCATTGTAATAACGATAAAACAGTGAAATACTGCCCACATTGCGTCGATGCTATTGATTTACTAAATAGAGCTTCTGTCCCTAATGAGCTTCTAGGCCCACTCTTATACGCGGTCGAGCAATTTCAATCAAGAAGATCCCTAATACTCATATGGGGGATCCATATGAACAGATGCAACATCCTTCCTTACTCAGAAGTAATAGAAATATTTTAATCCATTTTCTTTCCATTAAAACTTTAAACACCCTGTTTTTATTAAATTTCTTAAATTTTATATTTAAGTAACGTTTTTTAAAGGGGTTGCAACAGTTAAAGAAGGAGGTAAGAAATTTCGTTTCAAAAGTAAATTTCTATACAAAAAAAAGATCTACTTTAAAGGATTCCTTTTAAAAGGAGGCAGTAACGTGAAATTATATTTAAATTATTTATTTCTCTAATGAATTGCTTGTTCTCTTTAACAAAGAAACAAAATAATTAAAAACTGTTCATAAGTATTTATCTTTTTACTGAGAAGATGGCTGCTTGTCATGCATTGTAGGAACTAGGATATCACAATAGGTCATTTCGCTTACTTTTTTTACTAATAATTATTTTATTTTAAAACTTAATCTAATCGTAGGCGAATGCCAAATATTGCTACGAATATGTTTTGTTGAAGTTTTAGAAGAAAATATTTATCAGTAAAAAAAGTAAAGGGAATTACCTATTGTGTATTATACAAACGGCATAATTTTCTAAGAAATCTGATACACACAAGAAAAAACAAACATGCTGATTATAAATTCTACGAAATAACTTAAACAAAAGCGACACTCAGCCAAGCAGGCACTTACACTGAATGATAATAACAACAACAACATGGGGTGATGTTAAATTAGAATATTCTTGTAAAGGATGTTTTTTTAAGCCCAATATAACTTGAAATTGTAAAAAATAACACAAAAAATTCAATTGTAATCAAAATTTCTTTTTTTATTCGAAGGATCAATACGTGACATTAACATTTGAAAATGACTTCGGGCATATGGGCACCGCGGCTGTTCTTGACGAAGCGCATTCTGGACGTCCAATTTTGGGCCACTTTTTCGAGCACTGCTGGGCGTATGTCACGAATAACACGAAATATGCTGTCCTCCAAGGCGTCAATTGTTGCTGGTTTATCAGCATAAACTAGTGACTTCACGTAGCCCCACAGGAAAAAGTCTAGTGGTGTCAAATCGCACGACCTTGGAGGCCAATTGACAGGTCCATTTCTCGAAATCAACTTATCGCCAAATTTTGATTTCAATAAGTCGATGGTGCGTTCGCTATGTGGCACATAGCGCCATCCTGTTGAAACCACATCTCGTCCGGATCAATTTCATCCATATTTTCAAACAAAAAATCATCGATCATGGTGCGGTAACGATCTCCATTGACCGTAACGCGAGCTCCGGCCTCATTTTTAAAGAAATAAGGTCCGATGATGCCACCAGCGTTAAAACCGCACCAAACGGTGCATTTTTCTGGATGTAATGGACTCTGTAGGGTCTGTTGTGGATTGGTCTCACTCCATATGCGGCAATTTTGCTTATTAACAAACCCGTTATGCCAAAAATGCGCCTCATTGCTGAACACAATTTTGCGATAAAACAACGGGTCAGTTGCCAACTGCTCTAGAGACCAATCGGCGAAAGAACGACGCATATAATGGTATCGTGGCTTCAATTTCTGCACCAGCTGGATCTTATACGGGTGTAGGCCGAGATCTTTGCGCAAAATTTTCCACGTAGTGGACGGACAGAGGCCCAATTCCAGCGACCAACGACGAATTAATAAATTTGGATCTTCTTCCACACTTTCGTTTACAGCGGCGATATTCTCTTCAGTACGCACATTCCTTCGACGTGTTGGTGGTATTGCATCCTCTAGAGAGTATGTGGTACGAAATCTATCGGCAGTTCGACGAATGGCTTGTTCAGATGCACGATTATGTACGCCATAAAAACTGATTTTCAAAGTAAATTTGGATAATTTCGTAGCGTTGTTCAAGCGAGAGTCTATTCATGATAATTTGTCAGAGTATACTGAAACAAATAAAAAAAAATTTTTCATCAAAATTTCATTTTTTGTGTTACTTTTTACAACTTAAAGTTCTATCTAACTTAAAGAAACCCTTTTATATGCGAGAACAGCTTAAAACATTGTAGAGTAGAAAACAATAAAATAATAAAGTATCTCTTAAGGCGTTACAGTGGTGAAGTTACCACCCTATTTATTTGGAAAGTGAAAAATCGTTTAATTTTATTTAGAACTTCAAAACGCTGTGTTATTATTTTGCAATAAAAGAAGTCAAAATAGCAAAAATTTCTTTAAAGGGAACATACGTAAGAATATCTTACAAAATGTTAAAAAAATTAAATTCCATTATAGTAGCGTAAACAGCGTTATACATATATTCCAAAATAAATTTAATACCCTCTGTCATCGACTAACTTCCTTGCCAGAATAATATTTTCAGCTTTAGAAGAGCGCTTTTTGATTATCATTTTAAAATTTTCAATTACACTTTTAACCACAGCTTTTTTGCGTGATTTTATAGTATAAATCATTTTACTGGCAGTCCTATTTCGTAATAACATCACGGATCTTGAGGTGTAAGGTTGTAATCGATTCGATTGGCTCCGTATAAAGTCTGTCCTTAACATAGCCCTATAAAAAATAATCCATTGGTGTTAAATCACACGATTTGGCTGGCTGCTTAACAGCTGATTGTCGTGAAACTATGCGATGAGAAAATTTGTATTACCATAAATTGATCGTCTCGTTGGCTGTGTGACATGTTGGAAAGTCCTATTGAAACAACATGTCAGTAATATTCATGTCGTCAATAATAGGCCAAATTTGAGTTGTTAGTATCTCGCGATAGCATGGTCCATTAACTGTTACCGCATTTCCAGCCTCATCTTCGAAAAAAAACGGGCCAATCACGCCTTCGGACCACATACCGTACCATAGAGTGATACATTGAGCATGCAAAAGCTTCTCAATAATCAGTCTAGGATTTTTCAGAACCTCAAATGCGGTAACTTTGTTAACATACCCTGACGAGTGAAAATGGGCTTCGCCGAAAAAATGATTTTTTCAATAAAGCCAGTGGGTTGTTCCTGAATGAATTGAGCGAATCGACGGCGATGTGAATGGTCGACACTTCAAAGTCTAATCCTTATGAAAAGTTCGCCATGTGGTGGTTTTGAATAATCTCAATTTTTAAGAACGACGAAGAATTGGCAAATTTAAATTTGCTTCAACTCTCTGGCTCACGTCTGTGATGTTTTCAATTGAATGACCCGGTCGAACACGCGTTAGTGTTCGCACATTTTGTATCGACTTAAGTTTAATGACCAAACTCTTAATAGCGGTCTCAGAAGGACGATTATATTGTCCGAAAATATCACGAATTTTACGAAATGTAACTTTAACAGAACCACCATCTTCATAGTGGATTTTATTTAGTTTAATGCGATTTTCATGCGATTCGTGGTAGATGCCAATGCAAAAACTAAATGTCAAACTTCCCAATGGCTTTGCCTCACTCACAGTAAAAATTTGAGTTAGTTTTAAAGATTACAACTATCGTGACTCCAAATATTAAGCCGGCACTCTTACAGGATTACAACCTCATAGAAGTCTATTCTCTACCCTTAGCAAGAAAGTCACACTTTTTTAAATGGCAGCTGACAGGCATTTTAGACATTTTATTTCTAATTATTTTAGAATATTTTTGAGACACCACATTAGCACACTCTAACACACTAACAATTTTTATACTTTGAATTTTTTTTTTAAACAATATATACTTATATTTTATAACTTTGTTTCCACCGTACACGTACTTTTCCTACTGCTTGTAAAAAACTGAAAATTAGTTTTGCAATAAAAGGTCATAATTAATTTTATGAGTTTTTAGAATGTAATAAGGACCAAGGATTTTCTTTTCTATTCTTTTTTTTGGCAAAAATTTGTAAGAAATGAAAACTAATGAATAGAGAGATAAGTAATAAAACTAAAGTAAAATTTAATAGGGTGGTACATACTCGTACGTTTAAAGAAGAATTGCACGGTTTTAAGCAATTACCATTACAAAAGGGAAATAATTTCTTATTTGAACTGAACTAAATTTGGAACGAATAATAAATAAACTCAATAATTAAATTACTAAAGGACTTCATTTAAAACATTTAAGAATAAAATCATTAAATTAAATGCACTCAATTTGTTATAACTCCATTCAAAAATGACATTTTTTGTTTTCTTTCCTTTTGAGTTGGAGTGCTTTTTCCAGCGTTTTATAAACCTTTCAATTTATAAATTATTGACAGATACACAACAGCCATCACTACAATATTTATGATGACTAATGTTTGTTCATTGTTGAGCTTAACACCATGAAAAGTTTTATTTTCTTGCTTTCTCATATTTTCTTGTTTCCTTACATCCATTTAAAACAATAGACGATAATAAATTCCTCAAACAAATACTGTGTCAGTAAATAATTCATAAACCACAGGAGAAACTGAAAACAAAGCAAAACCCAAACAAAAACCAAAAACCAAAAACACGTAAAAAAATATAAAGGACTCTTAAAACGGTGGTGGCTGATTTTTATTCTTCTTCATATTTCTATTTATTATATTTGTTATTTGTGGGTGTGTGAAAGTTTGCATTGAACTCTCGAAATAATTTATGCGGCTCATAATTTACCTTGATTTTCAATGGTTTCGATAGAAGACAACAATAAAAATCTATTGTTTTTCAATTTGTTTGGAGAAAATAAAAACATAATTTTTCACTGATAGCAAATAACAGAAAGTAAAATACTTGCTATGTGTTACATGTAGATTAAAAATTTATGGCATACATTTAGGCAGCATTAAAAAATACCTACACAGTAATGATGTTTACAAAAAATGCTCAAAATGGTGTTTAGGCGAATTAATAGTAATGAAAAATGAACTTAATAATCAAATTAAATTACATAAGCTTCAGCTATCTAAAGCCGTTCACTATAATGTGTCGAACAATTCACCATATCTATTGTTAAAAAAAAAAATTTGAAAGGACATTCTGCTTCCAAAATTTAGCGAACCAAGAAGACTTATAATTTTTTTTTGTTTTTTTTTTAGTTCTTTTATTTTGCAATCTATTTACAGTAAAAATTTTAAGCAAAATTTATAAATAATTTAAAAAAAAATAACTTATTTTATTAAGATCCAGTGAACTCAACAAAAGTTACAAAATAGTAAGTGCGTAAACTTAACTATATTCTGAAGGGTAAGTCAAGAACATGTAATCTTTTCAGTCTTCGTATCTCCTCACTATCATCCAGAAGTGAAACAGCTAATAAGTTAGAATGGTTGCTTAATCTATTCAAATATTTTTCACTGAAATTATTGATCTCCTCCGTTATTGTTGGTATTTTCAGATCATTGTGTAAGCAGTTGTTTCTTATAAACAAAGGAGCATTTGTCAATAACCGCAACGTTTTAGATTGATATCTCTGAAGTATTTCAACGTTAGAATTACTCGTTGTGCCGCAGAGTTGAAGGCCATAAGTCCAAACTGGCTTTAAAATTGTTTTGTATAAATTTATTTTGTTTTGCAAAGCCAATATATTTTTCTTGTTTTAATATCTAAGGACTTTCTTTTAGCTTTGACATGATCCTTCCATGTTAGTCTTCTATCCAAATGGAGGCCTAAGTATTTTACCTTATTTAATTTTGGAATAGTATTTCCGTAGAATGTAAGTGATGGACAATCACCTTTTCTTAGCGAGACTTATAATTACAAACAAAGTGCTAAAAACAATTATTGTACACTAAACACAGGAGACCTGACAAAAAAATGTTCAGAAAAAATTAATAAAAAATTCTCAATTTTAAGTAAACTAAACGCAAAAAAAAATTATATAAAAAACTATAGCCTCTACAAATAAATATACCGTAGAAACAGGTGTTTACATTATTCTTATATTTTTACTAAACAAGAAATATACGAAGGATAAATAAAACCTTAATTATACATAAATCCAATAAGTTGAACAACTCAGAACCGAAGGGAAAATAAGAGGAAGAAAAGACATTTTTGTTATAATTTTAATACATGATTATGGTTTTACAACATCCATATAAACCATCCAACAGCTGCCTGATAAGTTGCAACCGATAGCTGGCGCTGTTTTTAAATTCCTTTATTTCCAAGAACATTCTTTTAATTTTAAATTTTATTTGTGCCATGTTTGGAGCAACCACACAAGCAAACCCACTCAATATAACCTATAATAAGCCAATATTCACGATCATAAGAATAAAAGACTATCTTACATCAGCTGGATAAAGCTACAGCCAATAAACTAAAATCTATAGGGAAGAATTATTTCCCTTTGTGAAACTCAAAAACTTATTAGCAGCATTTTAATAAACTTTTGTCCCTTTTTTAAAATTAGATTCCTGAACTAGACTAGACTGTACTTGAATAGACTACACTAGACTGAACTCGACTAGACTACACTAGACTAAACTACACTAAACTAAACTGGACAAAACTATACTAAACTAGATTACACTAGACTAGACTAAACTACAATGAGACTAGACTAGACTATACTCGACTAAACTTACAATAGAGTAGACTATACTGTAATAGACTACATCAGATTAGACAACAGTAAACTAGACTATACGAGAGTAGACTACACTAGACTAAACTACATGAGACTAGAAAAGACTACACTAGTCTAGACTACACTAGACTAAACTTGACTAGACTACACTACACTAAACTAGATTACACTAGACTAGACTTACAATAGACTAGACTAAACTACAATAGACTAGACTACACTGGATTAAACTTACAATAGAGTAGACTATCCTCTATTAGACTATTTCAGATTGGACAACAGTAGACTATACGAGAGTAGACTACACTAGACTAGACTACGTGAGACTAGAAAAGACTACACTAGACACAACTAGACTAGACTACACTAGACTTGATTATACTAAACTAAATTATGCTTGTCTAGATTATACTACACTATATTAAAATATCTTAACAAAACTTTAAATAAACCATATTCTTGTAAAACCAAACCATCGTTGAAAGAATGGGTAGTAACAATGGGAAACTTTTCATTTAAATCAGAAGCTAATAAAGGGCTTTTCAATACGAAGTTTGTTTTCTAAAACAAAATAAAACAAAAAATTTTGATTACAATGACTCAAATGTTTATTGTATTATGAACAGAAAAGTTTGCCAATTATGAATGAAATATAATATCTGTCAATGTCTACCACGACCAAGCTAACAGATGTCGATTCTTTCATCACAGTTTTTAATCACCTTTTCGTAAAACGACAGTCTTATTTCGTTAATCCCATCACGTAGTTTGAATTTTAAGGCTAAAATCGATTCAATTGGCTCCGTATAGACCTTAACATAGCCCGACAAAAACTAATTCAGTGGTGTTAAGCCACACGATCTGGCTGGCCACTTAACTGCTGATTGCCGTGGAATTATGCGATCGGGAAATTTGGTTTGCAATAAATTGATCGTTTCATTGGCTGTGTGACATGTGACACCGTTCTGTTGAAACCACACGTCAGTGTGGTGAGTGAGTTTTGTTAGCATCTCGCAATAGCGTGATTCATTGACCATTTCCAGCCTCATCTTCGAAGAAAAAAAGGGCTCAATAGCGACTCTAAACCACATAGCACCCCATACTGTGACACGTTGGGCATGCAAAGGCTTCTCAATAGTCGCTCTAGGATTTTAAGATGCGGCAATTTTGCTTATTGACAAGTGCAAATGGGCTTCGTTGAAAAAAATGATTTTTTCAGAAAATCCAGCCGGTTGTTTCTGAGTAAATTGAGCGAATCTATAGTCGGTCGGCTTCAACTCCTGCATCAGTTGAACCTAGTGAAACATCAAAGACAAATCCTTACGCAAAATTCGCCATATAATGGTTTTGGATAACCCCAATTGGTGAGAACGTCGAGGAATTGACATATTTGGATCTACTTCAACACTGTAGCTCACGGCTGCGGTATTTTCAGTTAAACGAGCCTATCGCCTCAAATTAATGACCAAATTCTTAATAGCAGTCTCCGAAGGACGATTATGTTGTCCGAACATATAACGAATTTTACGAAGTGTAATTTTAACAGGACCAGTATTTAAGTAGTGGATTTTAATAATTTTTTAAATGCGATTTTCGTGGGAAATTTAATTATTTGTAACAATTGCCAATACATCTACTACGACTACGTCAAAAAACTATCAAGTTGTTGGTGTTGCCATAATTTAAAAACAAAATTCTTATTGAAAAATCCGATATAAGATGAACATTCATCTGAAGACGATTTTTACAATTTTATAACAAAATTTTAAAAAAAATTATATAAAGTTATGACTTTGACCACATTCAAAAATGAAAAATAGAAATGTTATTAAAATAATTTTTTAGAATGCATACTCACTTTGAATTCTATAAAAAAAAGTTAAATATAAAGTAGCCAATATATGTGGACCTAAGCTTTAACATAGGTCTTCATAGCCGCTTTTTGGGCTAGTTATGAATATTATGGTCTTAATTGACTTGCTGTTTACTTTTTAAAAACTTTTAGGCTTATTCTTTTATTTTATTTATTTTCAAATTTTAAATATTTATAAAAAATTCCTTTTAAATGCATTAAAGCAAACTAAAGAAACTATATAATAAATACAAATTTTATACTGTCATAAGAAAATATTTGCCTTACAATGTCAAATATTCTCTTTTGAAATATTTATAAGCAAAAAAAATAAGAAAAGAATTAAACAATAAAAATAAAGTTTTTATTATTGTTTAAGAAAGAAATGAAAAAGTTTTATGCATGATTAAATAAAAGATTTACAAAACTATCAAAATTTTTGCAAATATGCAGAAATACAACTGGGAATATCAAAATACGAGGATGGTTAAAAAACTAATCGAAAAGACCAGGTAAATTCCTTTTTTTTTAAGTTTACTTTTTAAGTCTTCTTTAAGCTAGATGTACCTCTCCATCAATTTTCCGCCGTGGCCACAAGCTGGAAAATCTTCGAAATTCGTTTTTTGGATTAACTTAGCACTTTCTTGAATAGTTTTTTAAGTTAAAATTTCTGACTGATCGCTGCAAGCTTTAAATTAAGCAGTTTCCCTTTAGAGGCGTTATTTTCACGTGTAGTAGGTCTGCATAATAAGCAGACTATGCAAATCGTTCACTGTATTTATTACTGTCGTCTTTAAAGGTTGTCTCCATAAAAGAACTAAAACATAAAATTTAAAATTAAAGGGTGCCCTAGGCGATTTTATTTTACTAAAACTTTAATAAAGGGTCCGCCATCTAATGACATGATGGTGGATCATTACCACTGTGGATGAAATGTAGCGTCATCCTCATCCTAGAAGGCCTTCGAATACGTATATCCTGCGGTCCCTCCTAGTTGGAACTTTAAAAGCCCGGAGTAGGCCGCAGCTTTCACTCCTTGCTGAAGAGTCGGAGACTATCCAAAACCCCTTGGTCCAGAACGCATGAAGCTTAATATAATTAAGAACACGACTGCATTCATACTCACTGGAACTGGACCATTCATTGTATTCATTGTGAATGATCCGACCCACAAACTCAAACGAGGCCTCGAAACACACAGCCACCACGATACTCGAAGGGCCTACCACAATAATCAGCCAGAGAACAGCTAAATATCTAAAAAGACAAATAGCAGAACTCTGCGCGCTCACTGATTCCCGTAGAAATATAGTGGATTGTCCAAATGACTCCTACTAGTCTTGAAGGGGACTGGGCTCCCTTTTACCCCACAAGACACGAGTCTAGATGATTGTTGTAGGATCCATAAAGACTATCATGTGCCCGCGGGGGGAGGTCCGCCATCTAATGTTTTGTTTTTTTTTCAACTAGAGCTTATTTCGTGAATGGTAACATTTAGTTCATGTTTGATTTGACAGATAATTAGTTTTGTCCTTCCGCTGAACGAATATGGTTGTGTATACCTTTGAACAACGCTGGGGAATATTGCGACATTACTTTGAAAGTCATGGTAATGTTGCAGAATGTATGCGAAAATTGCAGCTCCATATGTTCGTTATCTTGTGAAAAAAGTGAAAGAAACTGGCATCCTCATCGATAAACCAAAACGTGAAAAGCTAAAAATAGTGCGTACACCCGAGAGTATTGCTGCTGTGGTAGAGAGTATGCGTGAAGCGCCATCAACATCAATTCACCGTCGTTCTCAGCAATTGAACATTTCAATGATATCATTGAGACGAATTTTGCATATGACGCCATACAAAGTCCAATTGGTTCAGGAGTTGAAGCCAAGTGACCATCCAATGCGTTTTCGTTTCGCTAAGTGGGCCTACGATCGACTTACAGAAGATGCCGATTTGGCAAAACAAAATCATCTTTTCAGATGAAGCTAATTTTGATCTTGGCGGGTATGGAAACAACCAAAATTGTCGCATTTGGGGCACAGAAAACCCGCACGCATACATTGAAAAGCCGATGCACCCAAAACGAGTCACTTTTTGGTGGGGATTTTGGTCCAGAGGCATACTTGGGCCATTTTTCTTCGAAAATGAGCAAGGAGTGGCAGTTACAGTCAATGGCGATATTTATCGGGCCATGTTGAACGAATTTTTGTTCACAAAAATTTAAGAGGAGGATGTTGGCAACATTTGGTTTCAACAAGACGGCGCTACGTGTCACACAGCCGAAGCTACACTCGATGTTTTGCGCCCTATTTTTGAAGATCGTATTATCAGGCGCAGAGCTGATGTTGTTTGGGCACCTCGAAGCTGCGATTTGACAACGTTGGACCGTTGTAGGGTGCCGTCAAAGATAAGTGTTACGCCGACAATCCAGAGACAATTGACGCTTTAAAGGACAATATTCGTGAGGCCATTGGTGAAATACAGCTGCTAACAATCGATAATGTGCTTACAAATTGGACCGATCATGTAGGCTACTGTATGGCCGGCCGAGGCAGCCATATGAATAAAATTATTTTCCATTATTAAGCGGAAGGATTGTACTTTCAAATAAAAAAAGAAATTTGAGAAAATATTCAGAAGTTTTGTTTATAGTATTTCAACAAAAAAAAAGTTATTTGGCTGACCCTTTACAATTGATCTGGCAAGAAATCATGTCGAAAGGGTTTATTGTTGTCGCTTTACATTTCCTCAATTTTATTCGAAAAAATATGGTAACTCAATACTGCAGGAAACAGCGCAAAATTTCGCCCGCATGTAAATATTTTGATTTAACCTCGTAAATAAAAATTATTTGAAAGCAAAAAAATATCTCAAGAGTTAGAAAAGGCAAACATGCAAAGTCTTAAAATAAAAACAACTTGAAAATTAAAATGATATAAAAACTAAATCTACATTTACGCTTCTTCATACGTATGTATACACTTCCATACATACATATACATTTCTATCTAAATATTTTTATTCAAAGAAAATTTAACAAAGCAAATTTAATGCTTAATAAGACAATTAAATACTTTTCTTAGGCAATAAGACTAAAAGTTTTTGTGTACCATTGAAATGATGAAATGAGAAGTATAATTTTAGGTTACTTTAGTTTCATAATTGTATTGCCTATATTTAGGCTTGTTTATATAATACTTAAGTTTGTGGTTATTATTTAAGCCACATTAAATTGTTTTCCATGATTTTTATTAATTATTTTCTATTTGTTCTCATTATCCTGTAGCCATATGTTTTATTCCCAAATTAATTTTGGTGTGCAGAATGATAATGATATGGGTTATAAACTTTTTTCCTTTTGTATACCTTAATTATGTTAAAAGATTAAAACATAATCGTATTTTGTTTTATTTGAGTTTCTTAAAGTTTGTATTATATTTTTTGTATTTTTGTTTAGAAACGTTGACCACCTTTACTTAGGTCTTTATCATCATTAGCATTCGTAACAATATTAAGTTATGACCAAAACCTGGGAATATACACAGGTGATTTTGTAAAGTAAAAAGTTTTATTTCCTTTTCGGTTCTTCTGCTTAACTTTGTTAGATATATTTAAAGCAAATTTATTTCACTAAGAGAAGTGTTTATAATATGAAAATAAGTTTTATCCTTTAAAGTGTGAAAGTTAAAAGTTTTCAGGTATTAAACTTTCATTTATTTTAAATTTAATTAAAAGTGACATTCAATTGTATGCAAATGTGCCATTGACCCTTAAGATACAATAGTCTAATAAGTAAGCAAATTCTCCTTTATGCAATATAAAAGCTGTTAAGATTGCAAACGTATTATATTATCGTATAACGCATGCAGGTATCATTCGTCGGAAACAAGTAAATTTGCAAGATGCCGACTCATTGTAGGTTTATTGGATACTTAAGTCGTTTGGTGAGAATTGTACTTTGTTAAATTTACAGAAGCATACGTTTAGGCTGGCTATTTAAAAAGTCTTTTTATGATTATTCGTTCATTTTACCATTTGGGTAGCATTTGTAGAGGCGGATTTTCGTGATTCTCAGCTATTGATAGGGGACACAGAATGTGAGTCTTGCAATGAAAATTTAAACTTTTTAATTTTCTGTTGTTTTAGATAATTTCTACTTTTTGGGTAGGCTTGTGACAGACTTATGAATTTCATTTATCACTTAATTAACTTGGTAGTCACTGATAGCGGTCTTTACAGGCCGCATAATCAATTGTTAAGGATTTTCCAATAAGAACTTTGATTTTAACAACAAAATAAAACAAAAAATTTAGCTTAAGATGATTTAAATTTTGTTTTTTTTATAGGACCAGCACTCAGGGGATGGCCCCTACCTATGCAATGCATTGTGCCAGAACTAGGAAATTAGGTTACGAGATCGCTGGCCAATCAACCACAAAAGGATGTGCTCTCATCGAAAATCGAGTTAAACGTGAAAATGTGCGAGTATCAGAAACAAGTTCCCTAATTTCATTAGAGCACTTACCATTGTGGTAACGATAGAACAGTGAAATGCACCCCACATTGCGTCGATGCTCTAGAGAATCAATAGAGTTGGATACCCTACTGTTAGCAATGAGCCTCTTGGCCCTCTACTGTACGCGGTCGAGTAACCCGAAAATAGACTTTGTATTCCATTTTCGGACGGATGTAAGTGGTATAGATAGTACTCAGATCGGTGAAGTATCTTCTACACCGCTTTAGAAAACCGAGGCACTTGAAAGCTTCTTTAGAAACCTGAAAAATGTGTTTAGTCCAACGAACATCACACTGAATTTTCATACTAAGAACATCAAGAGCTTCCGATTCCGTAATACCTATATCACCCATAGTAACAGATGCAGTACCACTACCAAACAAAGATCTATGCGTAAGCATGCAACATTGTACCTTACGAGCATTGAATTCTACTCTATTCATACGATCTCATTCCAAGATTGTCGCAAGATCGTGATTAAGCGTATCATTCATGTTTTGCCTTTTGGAAGTAACCCTCAAATGGCCTGGTCTATTACCAAATGAAATTGAGTGACAAATGGCGCTGTCATCTGGAAAAGAATATATAGGGTTGAAAGTCCGACAAAGAAGGTCAGAAAGATAAGGAATAGGGTTGGAGAAAGAACGGAGCCTTGCGGTACCCCTGAATTCATCATGAACTCGTCTGATGAAATCCCATCTATAACAACTCGTATAGTGCGATTTCTGAGAAAACTCGATATAAATCTGGAAAAATTATCACCGACACCAAAAGCAACAAGTTTTGACAGAAGTGCATCATGCCACACTCTATCAAATGCTTTGGAAATATCTAGAGCCACCAACTTGCTTTCTGCAAAATGATGTATGGAGTTACACCATTGTTCCGACAAGAATGCTAACAAGTCACCCGTAGAGCGCCCCCTACGAAAACCACATTGTCGGTCACTAAGCAAGCTGTTGGACTCCAGGTATCTCACTAGATGGAAATTAATCATACTTTCAAATACTTTAGAAAGTGCAAAACAAATTGCGATTGGGCGGTAGTTTTCAGGGTTGTTAGCCTCCCCCTTTTTGGGGATCGGCGTTACATTAGCAACTTCCCAGCACTTCGGAAATTCTCCGACATGGTACAATGTGCTGAAAAGGGCTGCTAATGGACGCGCCAGCGTCGACGAGCACTGCTTCAAGACCAGTGCTGGTATCCCATCAGGCCCATGAGACTTGTTTATGTTGAGATCTGTAAGACCCTTTTAACCGCTCGTGCTCGAAAAAATATCCTCGGCATAGTAACTGATACTCTGTGGAGTATCACTTAGGTTTTCATTCCAAACAAAATTATGTTTACAACCATTTCCGCCATGGCATTGACATTATTATCCAAGAAACATAGTTTCCAATTACATTGCCTAAAAAATTCGTTAAGCTCAGCCCAACGAGCCTTCTCATAAATATATTTTAGACGTTTGGTAGCTGATTTCGAAACATCGTGAAGCTTCGAATATGAAAAGGAGGCGGAGATGGTACAGTGATTGGAGTTGCCGAGAGGTGCACAAACATTAACTTCATACTTTTGGGGGTGTGAAGTTAGAAAAAGGTCGAGTGTATTGCTATGGTGCCCATCAACACAAGGAATGTGTGTTGGCTCATTCACTAATTGCGCAAGGTGATTGTGCGCGGCAAATAGCTCAGCATACTGACCTTCTGTAGTTGTATGGTCTGAATGGTGAAGCCAAGAACAGTTGTGAACATTAAAATCACCAGCAACAACAATTTCACTGTTCACTGCAACTGTCAAGAATCTTCGTTATGGAGTTAGAAAGAAAATCGAAGCCAGCTAGGGTTTTATCCTTTCCGGTATTTGGACTTCTATAAAGAAACCCGAAATGCAAGGGGTGTGACCTGATTCAGAGTTTAACCCAGAGACAGCTAAATTCAGGATCATTCATGCCCAATGATTGCTGGCACTGGTACATAACTTCATTGCGAATATAAATTGCAAGACCCCGGTGAAAATTAAATAGTGATAGTAGGTGATACCCAGGTAACTGAAAACTCTGTGGATCAGCGTCCTCAGACACCTGAGTCTCACAAAAGGCTAAAATATCCGGCCTATGGAGACAAATGTGAGCATATACAGAGAAAAATTTCGCTCTCAGCCCACGAATGTTGCAGAAGTCAATTCTGAATTTTCCCGATCAGTGCTAGGCCTTCATCACAAATAGTCCAGCAAAAGTAAATACAATGGCAACAGTAAAGCATTAGTAATCTAAGGTAAAAAGAGGGACGGAAAAAGGCACAAATTTCATCATAGGAGCCATAAAAGCCCTCATCTGGTTTACTTTGCCTTCAAAATGGCCCCTTGTGACATCACTGTTGTTTTAGTTTAAGTTGCTCTTTATTTTTTATAATATAATATAATATAAAATAATAAAATTTTTAATGCAATAATCAAAGGCAACTAAAAATATAAAAATTTATTGCCTACATTTAGGAGAAAATTTTATTATAAAAAAATTAAAAATTCGCTAAAATCAAAACTATGCGTAATTGAACTTAATTTGTTAACATAATAACAGAGTTTCTGTTAAAAAAAAAGGCCTTAACTTAACGCACATAGCCAAGCATGCTACCCGATATAAAATGTTACAGAACATATATTATGCTACTTAAAATAAAATTTTACTTTAACTTGAATTGTTATCCCAAGCTTCAAAAAAATTATAGGTTTGTTTCTGTTACAAAAGATGTTTCCTTAACTTAAATGATTAAAAATTAAAAGTTGACTTATTTTCTTCTAATTATCAGGCGAACTGTGAAGAAACTTTTTAATAGTTTTGTATGCTAAACACGTTGTAACTTGAAATTTTTATGGCCTTTAGTGTATGCTAAATTTAACATAAATTTAAAAGACTAAAGCATACTTCAAGGTTTGTAATTAATGCAGATTTTATATCGATTTTATTAGTCCTAAGAAACGAAATTGTGTATTGTAGTTTTTTTGCAAATCAAGCAAATAACCTTTGATTTCATTTGTAAGAGTTTTGTCTTTATAATTTCTTTAATATCAATTTGATCTCTTGTCTGCTCTGCCACCCTAAAAATTTAAATCAAAAAAAGTTAAGTGCTTTTATACTTAAATAAAATATTTTTGCTTGTGTGCTTGATGATTTTGTCATTGATGTCATTACTTACTTTGTCATAGCATTGTCATGTTTTGTTCCAAATTTCTTTTGGCTTCTCTCGCTGTTTCTATTATTTGATGTTTTCATTTTGCTTTAGAACAAAAAAAGCGGAACAATTGCCTAACGTGACAAGGTAAACTTTAATGAGGGAAACACTAAAACATCATATAAGTTAATGTGCTATGACATTTAATAGTCTTTTGGCTCCAGCAGCAAAACCATAAAAAATAAACGTGATTTGAAGAAAAAATGCAGAACAAGGAAATAATATTGAAACTTCCTAAAGTATGCTACGTTTTAGATAGTTATTATATATTGTTTTAAAGGCTGTAACAAAAGTATAAAAAGTAGGGAATTGTTTAAGAGGCTCTGAGCAATTTTTCAAAACTGTTTTAATTGCAGGTTAAATCATTAAATAAAATTGTTCTTGCTTTTAATTATAACTCAGATCACTGGCTCATGGGGACTTTTAGGCTTTTGCGTTCGATGAAAAATTAAAAATTTAATTGAAACATTGAGGAAATCGTCTTAATTAAACTTTATTGTTCAGTTTTTATAGTAAATTAATGGCTCTCGTAATATTTTTCTTATTTTTAGTCGATCTTTCAGAACACAAAATTTTTAAAGCAAAACAGTAATAATTCACAACTTTTTAGTCTTAAAGCTCTTCTGAAGAAATATGAACTACACAATTATTGATTTTTATTTTAAATCAAAATTGATATCATTCGCTCGAAAGCATTTAGGTAACAACTAAAGGCCCAATATTCTGCTATAGATTGAAATAAAACGTCACTATTTTAGACTTTTAACAATATATTTCACGTCAACCATTACTTTACTTTCGTCAAAACAATATATGAAATCATATTACACATTTTTGGAAAAGTGACTCAAAAAGAAGGCCTCCATCTGCAGTGTTGGCCTAAGTTTAGTTTGCCTTTTTTTGGACCAGCACTCAGGCAATAACCTCTACACATGCAATGCATTGTGCCAGAACTAGGATATTAGCTAAAGGGGAGGAGGAAAGAGGTAGTTGTGTTTGTGAACATTTGATTTAAACTTTCCTACATTGAAAATGACAGGAAAGACCTCTGGAGGAAATTTATTTCACATAAGAAAAGTTCTGCTAAAAAATAATTTTCCCTGTACTAAGTAGTGTGATTTACCGAAAAATCGACCACAAATAGACCCTCGAAAAAGGCGTGTTAAACGCAAAAAACGTGCGAGTAACGGGAACGAGTTCCCTAATTTCGTGGGAGCACTTCCTATTGTAGTAACAATAAAACATTGAAATATAGCCCACATTGCGTCGATACCCTAAAGAAACAATGGAGTTGGATACCTTACTGTCCCCAATAACCCTCTTGGCCCTCAGAGTTTTACGCCAGTTTTTTTTTTTGTAAAAGAGAGAAGTAGCGCTTCAGGCAACAATGCCTATTTAGTCAAGTACCGTGCTACATTCTGTAGGAAAGGGATAGAGAAGAGATGAAACAGGTGATGAAAGTAGAAGGATAGTCGGAAAATAACTGCCGTATAAATACAGCACAGCGACCAGTGGCTATGTCTTCATCGATTTTTTATTTTTGTAGTGCGAATCGAACCCACAACCCCTATACTGACAAGCTAGTAAACTACCTACTAGCCTATAGGGGCACCTAAATGTGGAGGTAGAGCCAAAAAATTCTATATTCCGAAAAATCAAAATCTAGACCACTTAATCGGAATTTTACTAAACAATCGAAATTTTTTTAAAGATTACATTTGTACCGAAATTAAATAAAAAAGAACGATTTTCCCAACCGATAGTCAATTTTAATTTTTGTAGTGAAACAAAACCAAGGTCATCGTTGGGAATCGAACCCACAACCCCCATACTTACAAGCTAGTACACTACCTACTAGCCTACAGGGACACCTATTTTTGAACGGATATAGGTAGTATAAATAGTACGAAGATTGGATGGAGTGAAGTAACTTTTACACCGTTTTAGAAAACCCAGGCACTTGAAAGCTTTTTCAAAAGCCTATAAAATGTGTTCGTCCATTAAACAACACATTGTATTTTCATGCCAAAAACATCAAGAGCTTCCGATTTCTTAATATTTATTATCGCCCATATTAACAGATGCAGCATCAATACCGAACACTCATCTATGATGCAACATTGAGTTTTACGGGCATTTAAATTGACTCTATTCACAAGACCCAATATGGAGATTGAGTGTATCATTCATATTTTGCTTTTTGGAACCCAACTTCAACAGGTTCGGTGTCTTACTGAAATGATGCTGTCATCTCTCTTGTAATGCCTTGAAACGAAAAATGTTAAACGGATATGTTAAATTTACACAATTACTAAGGAAGACGATGTTGGAAGGGGAAAAATTTAATCAGGATAATAATGGCTTCTACTGGAAATCCAAAACGAAGTTCATTACATTTAAATATTTTTTTTGTTTCAAAGAGAAGCAGCACTTCAGACAACAATGCCTATTTAGTTAAGTACCCTGCTACATTCTTTAGGAAAGGGATAGAGAAGAGATGAAACAGGTGGTGAAAGTAGGATAGTCGGAAATTAACTGCTATATAAGACAGCACAGCGACCAGTGACTATGCCTTCATCACTGAGCAGCTCACCGACAGTCAATTTTTATTTTTGTAGTGAAAAAAAAACCAAGGTCTTCATTGGGAATCGAACCTACAACCCCCATAGTGACAAGCTAGTACACTACCTACTAGCCTACAGGGGCATCATTTCTTATTGATATTGAGCTGTGATGCAAGCTTCTTGATCAAAGTACTAAAAGTTGGTATATAATTGTAGACATTTAATTATGTCACCAATTTTTGATTTTTTTTTTTGGTATTTGACTTCTCAGGAAAACGTTACAAATGTTGGTTTAATAACATTACCCTTAAACTAAAAAACCTTTTTTATTTAAATAATTATATTAAACAGGTGAATATTTATCCTGATACAATTTACTTTCTTCGATAGATTATTCTCGTCCGTTCAATTAATTTTGCATTATTTCGGCAAAATACGTTTTATGAAATTCCTCTTAAATGAGATTTAAAAATGTATTTTCCTAGAGCTAATAATTTTCAAAACCAAAATTTTTCTATTTAAAAACTAAAGTTACTGTTTTGCATTTTATTCGAATAACTGAGAAAATTTTACTTTAGGTTGCTAAAAACAAATTAGTCAAGACAACTTCGTTGTGTGGAAAATGTGAAATGTTGGCCAATATTTTTTGTTATTTTAATTTGTGTTACCAACACACTCCCCTGTAAAAGAATCAATATATTTTATCAATATAAATAACAAACACGTTAACTTCATCTTCATCTTACTTTCTAACAAACTTTGGTGCTTTAGTACTTTAGTACGTTAGTCCACCATACTAGCATACAACTTTCAGTGGGATGTTTATAGTTTTGGAACTTGGGTGGCATAAAGCATGAAGAACACGAAAGCTTATTCACTTATAACAAATAAATTCCTTTTGATAGATTTTTAATAAGTCTAAGCCATAGATCATGCGAAAGAAAACTTTATTTTTATAAAAAATAATAAAATATTATTATTTTTTTTTGTTAGTAATAAAATCTCTAGGCGTTATAATTTAGTTTTAGCTAACATATGCCCATTTGGAGTTTCCTTGAAAACTGTTATATATTTATATATTTGTTAAGCAAGAAAAGGAAAAGTTTGTTCTTTTAGTTAGCACAATATCAATATCTAAAATAGTAATATAAATACAAAAAAATTATTTTTTTGAAATAAAGGCTGTTTTTTACAGAGGTATAGAACATTGAAATGAAATACAATAAAATTAAATTTTTTAACACATACTTAATATTAAATATTACTTAAGACCAGAGTAGCGAAGTATTCACTCACTGTTCATACATGTATGAATATGTACATTTAATTTTTTAGCCGCTTCTTCTCATACATGTGTGAGAGACTACAAATTATTTTGTGTTTTCTCATTTGTGAATGCGACGATTTATTTTTTTTTTCTTTCTTTAAGTGAAAAAAATGAGAAACACACAAGTGTTCATTTTTGAATATTTACAATTTTGATAAGTTTTCATAAATGAAAAGGTCGTAAAAATATGTGCGTTAAGCATGCGCGTACATAAACGCACATATTTGATAATGCGCAATTGTCGGCGTATGCAGAAAAAAAATGTTTTTTTTATTTCTCTTAGAATATATTGCAATATTGTATTTTGAGTTAATATGTATCCATGTGTTTTTAGTACATTTTACGGTAAACTGCGATCGTAGGTAGTAAATTTTTCCACGTTCATTTATGAGAAATTTTATAAAATTTCAACGTTCATAAATGAACATTGAACATTTATGAAAAATAACATTAATGAGAAGTAGCTAATTTATCATTTATCACATATGAATAAGACTAATAATTCTTGTTGTTCGCATTCATGTATGAAAATAAGTAGAACATTTTTTGTTGTTCGTTTATGAGTGTGAAAAATAAATATAAAAATTTAGATTTCTCATTTATGAAAAATATCATGAATCTTGATTTTTGAATGTTCATAAATGAAAAATTCTGAACTCTGCTTAAGACATACACAACCGTCATGGCAGGCTCAGACGAAGTCTGAACTGGAGTTAACATTGTAATATTATTATTCTTAAATATTCCTGATTGTATTTTTTTCAATCCTTTAAATAATATTCTTTGTTTTTATAGTATTTTTATATTCTTTATTTATGTAATTGCTCAGCTTGGAGCAGTAGAATATTGTAAATGCTCAACTGGGAGCTTGGAGGAATTAATTATAATTGAATTAATGTTGAACATATCAGTCGGTTATATACCGACTATGAGAATTTTGTAACTAATCTAGAGTAAGTGAGAATGGAACTCACTCATACTTAAAAGCTTTTCTTACTATATCCACTATATAATCAGTATTGGTTTAACCAGGCAATCATAAATTTAGATAGTATCCCAAAATTAGTGATTGCTTAATTCTCCAATATATAAAATAATTATGTAAAAATACTATAAATGTTAATATCCTAAAGTAGTATTAGTATTATAATATTGACGAAAGGTGTAATGTGATCTTAATGTTACTGCATTTATTTTGGGATTATTTTCCCACAAAATAAATGTGTCACCTGAAACGCACCGATCAGTACAACAACACCACAAGCAAAGTCTTTATTAGTTGAAGGCCGTTTAATTGCCGTATACATAACAATAGTAAACATGTATGCACTGCTAGTGCATTGTACTTTGAGAAATTTGGGTCAGGTGTGAATATTTAGAATTTGTATTAGGGTGGTTCCACTACAACATTTTCGATGACTTTTTCCAGCTTTTTAAGTACACTAAATAGTCAGTTTTCTTTGATATAACGGTATCTCAACATACAATTGACGATTATCATCACTCAAACAAAATTGACCATCATCGCTAAACAAAAATCGCTTAAAAAATCGAAATCACCGGCAATCTCTCTTTTGGCCTATTTGTCATAATGTTGAATCGTTGTAGAAATGCCAAACTAAACGAAACATAAATCGCTTGACAGATGACAAAATGGACGCAAGTTAAAAAATGTTTGCTAAGGTATAGACTCTATAAAAACACCCAGTATATATATATATATATTTTTTTTCCCCTCGATGTAACGGTGTCTCAACATACAACTGAGGATTATCATTACACCCAATACGGCAGTTATGTTTATGGACGTATCCGTTGAAACAAAATTGAGCATCATCACTAATCAAAATTTGCTTATAAAATCGAAATCACCGGCCGTCTGTCTTTTGATCTATTTTTCATAATTGTGAATCGTTGCAGAAATGCCAAACTAAACTAAACACAAATCGCTTGACAGATGACAAAATGACCGCAAGTTAAAAAGTGTTAAGCTAAAAAATGTTTGCCATTTCTATACCTCTATAAAAATACCCTATATATATATGTATTTTTTATAAATGATGGCGTGTAAAAAAGTTTTTCTAAGGCCATTCATAATATTAATGCATGTTCATATAAATTCCAAATAACAAGCAGTAATATAAAACATGTGAACATTTTCACATAAACTACAAAAGTGATTACTTCCACCAGCCTAGAAGTATGCTTTACATAAAATAAAGTTTTTTTTTCATAAAAATTGTTAACAATATTTGTAGGCATTTTAAGGCATATAATTTCAATAATATTTGATTTATTCAATATTATTTGTTTAATAGAAACTATCATTCAATTGACCGGAAATGCAAGCTAATAAAACATGAAAGTAGTCCTTATTAATTGTCTTTTTCTTCTACATAACAAAGAAAAGGCATAAAAGTGAGAAAATACCTTTTGAATTTCTATGATATAGTTCATTTACATTAACTATTAAGCCATATAAAGGGATCTGGAATCTAAATTTTTTTTCAACTATGGAATAGACTATGACTAAACTATTAAAGCCTATGACTAGAGTATAACTAGACTATGGCTAGACTATCATTAGACTATAATTAGCCTAGTGCTCAATTACTAATACATTAGACTATTACTAAAATATGACTACACTATTAAAAGCCTATGACTAGGGTATAACTAGACAGTTTATGATTTGACTATGACTCTATGACTTGGCGATGAGTTGACTATGACTAGAGTGTGATAATATTTAACTATGAGTAGAATATGAGTAGAGTATGACTAGGCTAATAGTTAAATATGAGAAGATTATGAATAGATTATGCATTAACTATGAATAGACTATAACTAAAGTCTAATTAGACTATGACTAAACTATTAAAGCCTATGACTAGAGTATAACTAGACTATGGCTAGACTATCATTAGACTATAGTTAGCCTAGTGCTCAATTACTAATACATTAGACTATTACTAAAATATGACTACACTATTAAAAGCCTATTACTAGGGTATAACTAGACAGTTTATGATTTGACTATGACTCTATGACTTGGCGATGAGTTGACTATGACTAGAGTGTGATAATATTTAACTATGAGTAGAATATGAGTAGAGTATGACTAGGCTAATAGTTAAATATGAGAAGATTATGAATAGATTATGCATTAACTATGAATAGACTATAACTAAAGTCTAATTAGACTATGACTAAACTATTAAAGCCTATGACTAGAGTATAACTAGACTATGGCTAAACTATTTTTAGACTATAGCTAGCCTAGTGCTCCATTATTAATACATTAGACTATGACTAAAATATAACTACACTATTAAAAGCCTATGACTAGAGTATAGCTAGACCATGGCTAAGCTACCTCTAGACTATAACTAGCCTATTGCTTCATTACTAATATACTATTACGGATGTGTTTTGCTTAAGTTTTAAAAGAAAATAATTAGGTAATAAAGTAAACGAAATAACTGGGTATACTGTTTACTAACTGTAGTTTTCTAAGAAAACTTATACACACAAGACAACAACAACTATCTTAAAATAAATTCCCTGAAGAAACTTTAACAGCATTAAAATAAAAACAAAAATACACAAAGACCAACAGGCACCTATACATTGAATTAACAAAATAACAGCAACAAAATGTAATACAAAGGAAGTAGAAAATTCTTTATTTTTGTAGACCTCTAGCGGATGAATATAAAAGACAGTTTCTAGGTGCTTAGTTAATTAGTTAACACATAAACCTCGTGAGGTAAAGATTTGCATCTTTAGTAAATTGTTCTGTAGTGCCAACGTACAAATCTTACTTTGTGTAAATAAGCTTGTGATTAATTTGAAAATTATATTTTGGCAATAAAGAAGTCAGTACCAACAAAACGTTTATAAAAGGTATAAACGTAACAATACTAAGACTAGGCTAGCAATTAGATTAACTACAGACATTAACTAGAGTGTAATTAGGCTTTTCTTGACCTTGACTTAATAGTGTTCGTTAGAAACTACACTAAAAATCATTCTTATTTCAAATTTACTGAAAGTTTAAATGAACTATATGGAAAAAGGATTACCTTCAAACAATTGAATAACCATACTTTATATGCTATATATCTATTCATAACTACTTTCTTAAGATTTTAATGACACTAGCTTATTTTATCAAATAAAATGCCACAAAGAAATGAACAGAAAATTATTTGTAGCATAAACAAATAATAAAATTTGTTCAATTTCCTAAATGTTAATTGTCTTAAATAACAAAATTGAATAAAATTTAACACAAAATTTGCCTCTTAGTAACCAAAACAATTAATGTTTCAAGTCTTTATAAACTTTGAAATGAAAATTATTGCAATAGTTATAATTACATTTGTAGATATTTATTTGATAAAACAAAGATTTTCTGGCAAATTAAATCAAATATAAATATTTTATTTAAAATTGTTAAATGTGTATAATAAGATTTGATAAACTGATTTCTAATTCATTTATAATATAATTACCATAAATAAAATAATATATTTTCTTTAAAAGAAAAAGTACTTTTTATTATTATTTCTTTAATAAATATACAGTGCAAAAGACTGTTTTAAAATCAGTGTTATATAAGTTTTATGTTTAAGATGATAATACGCGAACACATATAAGGTGTGTATTCCTGTATTTCTATTTATCTTAAAGTCCAGAAGATGTGTTGTCATTTAAAAAGGAACCCCAATTATTTAAAATTAAATTTATTAATGCAAATTTGAATCAATTTAAAACTCTTTTATTTTTTTATATTTTATTTAGTTAACACACTCCTTCTGTTAAAAACTCACACATTATTTTCAATATTTAGACCATTTTGCTACTTCCTTCTGTTTGATTTATATGTAATATAAAAAAAATAACAATCTCATATAAAGGGTTTCTCAACAAGAAATTTGTCTCCTAAAATAAAATAAAACAGAAAATTTAGATTAAGATGATTCAAATTTTTATTGTATTACGAAGAGAAATGTTTGGTAATTATGAATGAAAATTGATATCTGGCAAATGTCGACCACGACCACGCTGACAGTTGTCGATTCTTTCATTAAAATTTTTAATCACTTTGTGGCAAAGTAATGGTACTATTATCGTTAATCACATCACAAATTTTGAGTTTTAAGGCTGGAGTCGTTTCGATTGGGTCCGTATAGATTCTTTCCTTAACATAGCCCCACAAAAAATTATCCAGTGGTGTTAAGTCGCACGATCTGGCTGGCAACTTGTGAATGAATGAAAAATTATATCTGGCAAATGCCCACCACGACCACCCTGACAGATGTCGATTCTTTCATTAAAGTTTGTATTCAGTTTTTTTCGTTAATCACATCACGAATTTTGAGTTTTAAGGCTAAAATCGTTTCGATTGGCTCCGTATAGAGTCTGTCTTTAACATAGCTCCACACAAAATAATTCGGTGGTGTTAAATCTTATGATCTAGCTGGCTACTTAGCTGCTGATTGTCGTAAAATTATGGGATCAGGAAATTTGCTTTGCAATAAAATGATTGTTTCATTAGCTGTGTGACATGCGGCACCATTCTGTTGAAACCACATGTCAGTGATATCTTCGTCCTCAAAAATAGGCCGAAATGAATTTGTTAGCATCTCACGATGGCATGAGGTATTGGCCGTTTATTGGCAATTCCAGCCTTATCTTCGAAAAAAACGGACTAATTCTGCCTCCAGTCCCTACAGCGCACTATCTAGTGGCACCGTGAGCATGCATAGGCTTCTCAATAATCGCTCTAATATTTTCAGAAGCTAAAATGTGGCAATTTTGCTTGTTGACATATTCTGACAAGTAAAAATGGGTTGTTCCTGAATGAATTGAGCGAATCTACGGCGATGTGAATGGTCGGTCGGCTTCAATTCCTGCGCCAGTTGAACTTTGTACTATTTTAAAGTTAAATCCTTGCGCAAAATTCGCCATGTACTAGTTTTGGATAATCCCCATTGTTGAGAACCTCGAGCAATTGTACTTCGAGGATCTGCTTTAACTCTGTGCGATGTTTTCAGTTGAACCACCCGGTCGAACATGCGCTGGTGTTCGCACATTTTGTATCGAGCCTGTCGACTTAAATTTACTAATCAAATTCTTAATAGAGGTCTCAGAAGCACGATTATATTGTCCAATTGCCAATGCATCTGCTACGAATACGTCAAAAGATTAAATGTCAAAGCTATTATGTTGTTGGTGTTGTCACAATTAAAAAATTAACTTTCTGTTGAAAAACCCAATATATATGTATATATAGATATAAAGAAAAATATATTAAATATAAAATATATTAAAAAAACTCACCTTCTTATACACATATATGTATATTATTTATGTAAGTAAATAAATATATGTATATTTATATACATATGTATATACATATATATATATGCGTATGTATTTATATGTATGTGCATATATTTTCCCTTATTTTATATGAAATGTAATGGAATAAGTTGTTCGAAATTGAAGTATAAATGAATGTCTTTGTATGTAATGCTATATGTATTTATTTGTTGTTGTTGCTGTTTTTGTTTTTCATTTCACATGGTTCATTTAATTTCAACCGGAAGTTATTTCATTTATAACAGAATCTACTAGATATTGACAACCGGAAAAATCACTTGAGGATGATGGTGTTGTGGCGGTTAACAATGATGATGATGATGATGAGAAATAAACAATAAAATTGTTATTATTGTTGTAGTTGTTGTTGCTGTTTTTTTGTTGGATATTGAGTGGAAATATATTTGTATAATTTTATTGTTACAATTTAACACTTGATTAAGTTGAGGTTAACAGACAGGGAATGGCTGTTTAAGTGTTAAAAAAGGGATTGTATGTTATGCTAGGAAGCTATAATAACAATAAAATATACATATAAATGCGATTGTAATTTATGCACTTTAAGATTGAAGTAATAATATAATGAGTTTAATAGCAAGTTATAAGTAAAATAACTGATTTAAGTTAAATATTTTATACTATAAAATTTAAGATGTATAACAAACCAAAAATTAACCCAATAGTACATAAGGTTTCTTCAAATGTTTGTTAATAAAGGGTGTTTTTATAGAGGTATATTATTTTAAAACAAAATAAACCAAGAAAATTTTTTTTTAATTTACTTAATTGGACGGCTGGTCTTGGACGTACATAGTCTAAAATGGAGGTTAAATTTTCGATGGCTTTTTCCATTATATTTGTAGCCGTTTAACAGAAACAATGCGGTGAATGTTATCCTCCAACTCGTCATTATCGTTCTCAGCAATTGAACATTTCAGAGACATCATAGAGACGAAATTTGCATAAAGACCTTCGTATGACGCCATACAAAGTGCAATTGGTTCAGGAGAAGAAGCCAAGTGACCATCCTATGCGTTTTCGCTTCGCTAAGTGGGCCTGCATTTGACTTATAGAAGATGCCGATTTTGTAAAAACAAATCATCTTTTCAGATGAAGCTTATTTTGGTCTTGGCGGGTTTGTAAACAAGCAAAATTGTCGCATTTGGGGCATAGAAAATCCGCACGCATACATTGTAAAGCCAACGCACCAAAACGAGTTACTGTTTGGTTTTACCCCCCGGGGGCACATATATATGGTCTTTATAGAACTTCCACTATCTAGACACAGTGCAACTGGGGGAAAAAGGGAGCCCAGTCCCCTGAAGTCAGCAGGGGTACAACTGGAAACTCCACTTTATTCTCACGGAAATCTGGCTGATTATTGAGGTTGGCCCCTATATGGGAGTATCGTGGTGGTTGTGGTTTCGCGGCCCCATAACAGTATAATGGTTATTATGGTGACCAGGATCATCTCACTGTTAATGACACGCTAACTCAATGATTCAGTCCAGTGAGCATGCTAGACATGTATTATGGATAGGAGTTGGAAAGTCTCCAACTCTTCAGCAAGGAGTGATGATTTGCAGCCCTGCTCTGGAATCATTAAAGTTGCAACTAGGAAAGCTGTTACTAGAATTAGTCTTCGGCTTCCTAGGACGAGCATGACGTTCCTATTTATGCAAAGTGGTTTGACCACCATCTGATTAAGGCTTCATGGCCAGGCGCGGATGTAAATCTAATCACACAGTTGTCCTTGTGAAGTTCCCCCCGGGGGTACATGATAGTCTTTTTGGAGCCTACTATTCCATCTATACTGGTGTCTTGCGGGGTAAAAGGGAGCCCAGGCCCCTTAAATGCTAGTAGGAGCCATCTGAACAATCCACATATTTCCACGGGAATCAGTAGCCCGCAGAGTTCCGCTAATTGTCTCTTTAGGCATTTAGCTGTTCTCCGGCTGATTATTGAGGTAGGCCCTTCGGCAGTATCGTGTTTGCTGTGTGTTTCGAGGCGCTCGTTTGAGTTTGTGGGTCGGATCATTCACAATGAACACCATAAATGGTTCAGGTCCAGTGAGTACGAATGCCGTCGTGTTCTTAATTATATTAAACTTCATGCGTTCTGGACCAGGAGTTGGATAGTCTCCAACTCTTTAGCAAGGAGTGAAGGCTGCAGCCAACTTCGGGCTTTCGAAATTGCTACTAGGAGTGACCGGAGGGTATACGTATCCGAAGGCCTTCTAGGGCGTGAATGGCATTGCTTTTCATTCACAGTGGTAATGGCCACCAACTGATTAGGGCCCACGGCTAGGTGCAGATTTTTTTTTTTTTATATAGGACCAGCAACTCAGGGGACGACCCCTACCTATGCAATGCATTGTGCCAAAGCTACGGTGCAGGTGCAGATGTAAACCTTGTCATGTCCTTGTGGAGTCATAGGCTAATCACACTTTTATCATAACCTTTTCCTGGTTTGGTTAAAGTATATTCAAAACAAAGTCATCATAATTATTGTCTCGCCACAGTATGCTTTGCATAACTTTATTATTATTGGGTCATAGTGTAGATAGAGTCTAGTCACAGTAAAATCATCGTCTCCTCATAATTTTGCGATAACCTTTAAATAATCTACTCATAGTCATAGACTTCAGTCATGTTCTAATTATAGTCTTAGGTATGGTCAGTTGAAATTGTGCCATCTTAATGAGTTTATGGTTTTTTAATATTCGAATCATATTTCATTCATAGCACATAAAATAGTCACAATATAACTTAATTTTGTAACGTTTGTTATACAACGTTAACTCTTACAACAATTCTCTTCTCAATTCTTAATTAATTTGCCAAACCTGTTATTAATCTTGATATTTGTATTTATACGAGTATACTAAATTAATCGAGTTAATATAATAAACAAATAAAACCGCAGCACAAATGTTTCACTTTTGTTTGGAATTATTTTTGTACTGCGTAAAGCGTTAATCACAATAGCTTTCTGACAATAAAATAATAAAATTTATCTGAAATAACCGCCAAACCTTGAATGTTATAGAAAAAATGATGTTTTCGTATTTTTCTTTTTTCGAAAGAAATTAAAACGAGTAACCAAAAATAAAACGAATTTTAATCCGTCCGGAAAAAAATATGGAAGAAAAAAATCCTTGTTTTTTTTTGTTTCTCTAGCCAAGCAGCTTAACTTACATAATCCTAATATCACTACGGTCACAGTGGTCAGTTTTACCAGACAGTTGACCTTTTTCTGTGGGTTAAAGAAAACAAAAAAACAAAAACAAGGAAGTATAAAAGGGATATGAAACAAATAAAAGCGTGTATTTTTTTAAAATAGATTTTTATGCTCAAAAATTTTATTGTAGCTCAGCACTAACACTTCTAAACAAATAGAAAAGAGTATTAATGCTGTTGTGGTTGTCATCATGAGAGGTTAACAATTATGTTTTTAGGACTTCAATAGTTTTTAGAAGGTTTGTTTTTTTCTATATGTGTTTTATTCAACAATAAACGAGGGTTGTTGGTTTTAAAGCTTAAAACAATCAACAGCAATATAAAATGCTAAAAGAAAATGTTAAGCACAAACAAAAGTTAACCCTCGTATATTATCAATTATTTGACTTTTTAATCTGCTTCATATTCTTTCATTTGGCATTTCCTTTTTAACTCTTTACTTATGTTTCAAAGATGTTTTGTTCAGATTATTGGAAATTGTCCTTTGCAGGCCAATTCCATTCACTGGAGCATATCTTTTGTTTGCTTAAATTTTTAACTCTTTTATTTACAAAATTTAAATTAAAATAAAGTTCTATAAATCTAGATATTTAGTCTCTAGCTATAAATCCTTATCTCTTCTTTTTCTTTTTCCTTTTTTGCGTTTTTCTTTCACCTGGTCGCCGGTTGAGGTTAGAGGGGAAGATAAAGTTTTGGGATTAGAACCTTGCCGCTGATGTGTTATTAAAGGTTTGCGTTGTTGCCAAAAACAAATAAAAAATATCAATTCGGATTTCAAGGCCAACATGGGTGGTACCTTAAAAAATAAATTTTAAAAATAATTTTTATACAATCTGCCAAAGTTCATTTCCTTATACCTTATCATTGACCGCTATTTTTTGCACGTTCCACAGAAACTCACAAATGCCTATGATTATAGCTACAATAATACCTCCAATTAAAACTACAAAGAGACCACCCACTGATTCCATATTAAATTGTGTATCAGCCTTTTCAAATGTCTCATCAGGATCACAATGGGTTTCATTGCTGTTAAACCACTTGTTCTTAAGGGCATATAAAATACCCTTTTCGCTTAATTTTAAAATTCCCACACTAAGATTAGATCTGAAGGGTGCATCTGTTGTATATGAAATATTGTTAAAAGAAAAATAATATAAAATTTAATAATTATTTTTACTTACTCAATGGTACAGCAATGCCATAATGCTTTTCTCCAAATGGCTGACCTATGTGCATTAATTCACAATTTCTTTGTTCATAATATTGTAGTATCGGTGTTTCGACTAAAAACGCATATCTTCCTTTACTTCTTTTAACTCTATCCAAGCCCTCTTTATTATTGGCGGTAAAGGCGTCCGGCTTAAAACCTATCATTTTATTCCAAGCTAAACGATACACAGTTTCATTCGATTCAGAAAATAATTGTGAAGTTGAGCCACCTTTAACAGTGCCAAATTGTATCTTATTTTGATCGACTAAATCTTGAAGATTTTGTATAGAACCCTCCAGTTTTGAGGCGGTGATGAATGAAGCCAACTTCGCAATATAAGTTTGTGAAATTAACAAGGCAAATATCCACCAAAATGCAGTAAAAATACGCATGGATGTCCCTCTGCAAAATAAATACAATAAATTATTTTAACACGGATTTAGTATTTATCAAACGCTTCAATCCTGTATCACAACTATATCTTAGTAAATTATGATAGATTGTCTTAAGTCTAGATATTAGTGGGCTGTAATTTATACTATCGCGCGCTGTAACTCAACCTTTACAAAGATATGATTTCTTATGTATAGATAGTGTGATTTGTTTTACATCCGCACCTGGCTATGTAGCCTTAATCAGATGGTGGACAAACCACAATTATATAATTTGGAACGTCATACATGCGTCCTAGGAAGCCGAAGACATAATTCTAAGCAACAGAACCACCTAGTTGCAACTTTAATGATTCTGGGGCAGGGCTGCAAACCATCACACCTTGCTAAAGAGTTGGAGACTTTCAACTCCTGTCCAGACAACATGTCTAGCATGCTTACTGGACTGGATCATTCACTTTGAGTGTCATTATCAGTGAGATGATCCTGGCCACCATAATAACCATTATACTGTTATGGGGCCGCGAAACTACAACCACCACGTTACTCCCATATAGGGGCCAACCTCAACGATCAGTCAGAGAACTATTAAATGTCTAAAGAGACAAATAATGAAATCTACGGGTCACTGATCCCCGTGGAAATAAGTGGAGCTTCCAGTTGACACCCTGCCTGTCTTTAGAGGACTGGGCTCCCTTTTCGCCCAGTTGCACAGCTCTAGAAAGCTATTACGTACTATAAAGACCATAAATGTGCCCCCGGGGGAAAATTTCTCATGCATATGAATAAAAAATAGATAATGATTAGACGCTGAGTATACTATGGCACATCAATGAATAAACCAGACTCAACAATATAAAGTGTCCGCCGGGAAGGTTTACTACTTTGTTTGTTTATAATTTTTGGAAGAGAATGTATGGAATACATAAATGTCCGCCTCTATTAGCCTCACAAATACGAGCCCTTTTGAGCACATTTTTCATTTTAACACATTTCACGCGTTATTTCATTAATTTCATCACGAATATTTGGTTTGAGTTGCTCAAGCGTTTCTGGTTTGATTGCATAAACCTTACCTTGCAGATATGCCCACAAAAAGAAGTCCGGAGCAATCAAATCAGTCGACCGTAGAGGCCAATCAACATCACCATTTCTTAAAATAACTTATTGTGGAAAGAGGTTTCGCAGTATTTCTATTATAGTCCTGGCTATATGCAATGTGGCACCGTCTTGTTGATACCACATGTTAATCAAGCCCAAAGCTTACAGTTATGGCGTTCAAAAGTTTTCAATTATTTCTCGATATCGCTCCCCATTTACAGCTACCATTACGCCGTGTTCATTTTCAGAGAAGTAAAGTCCAATGATTACTCCTGACCAAATTGCACACCATACTGTCACTTTTAATGAATGAAAAGGTGACTGTTGAATAATTTGAGGGTTTCCCATTCAAATGAAAATGTGCCTCGTCACTCATTATGATTTTTTCATGGAAATCGGGATTGTCATGGACAAACTGTAACATCCTATTGGCATTTTTTTTTTTCAAAAAGAGAAGTAGCACTTCAGACGAGAATGCCTATTTAGTCAAGTACCGTGCTACATTCTTTAGAAAAAGGATAGAGAGGAGATGAGACAGGTGGTGAAAGTGAAGGATAGTTACGGACAGCACAGTGTCCAGTGACCATGCCTTCATCACTGAGCAGCCCCACCGACAGCAAACTTTTATTTGTAGTGAAAAAAACCAAGGTTTTTGTTGGGAATCGAACCCACAACCCCCAGTCTTGTAATCTAGTACACTACCTACTAGCCTAAAGGGACACCTAAGGAGCAGTAATGTTTTCAGCCGTTGTTGTCCATGCTTGGGCCTATCATTCACTACACGATAAATAGTGCATTTTCTTGGAGCGCTGTTTCTCCCAAAAATTTCACGTAATTTCGATTTTTGATTTTGATGAAATGTTTTAAAGATTAAAACACGTTGGTTTATCGAATATTTTTCCATGATAAATCTGCCACGTCCCTGCTTCACAACTGCCACATTTAAACTTTCAACACTAATGTTTACCAAAATGGCGGCAAAACAAAGTAGTATAACTTCACGGCGAACACCCTGATTGATATCAGACTACAGCTAAGAAAATTTGGACTACATTGCTACATTGCATTAGAGTAGATTACTTTAGGCTACCTTTCTGTAGATCTTTTTCTAACCCCCCGGGGGCACATATATGGTCTTAATGGAGAGCTACTATGTAGACCTGTGCAACTGGGGGGAAAAGGGAGCCCAGTCAGCAGGGGTACAACTGGAAACCACTTTATTTCCACGGGAATCAGTGACCCACAGAGTTCCGTTATTTGTCTCTTTAGAGGTTGGCCCTTTATGGGAGTATCGTGGTGGTTGTGGTTTCGCGGCCCCATATCAGTCTATGGTTCTATGGTGGCCGGGTTCATTTCACTTTTAAGCAACTACCTGGTGAAATGTTCCCAGATCCAGTGAGCATGCTTGACATGTGTTCTGGACAGGAGTTGGAAAGTCTCCAACTCTTAAGCAAGGAGTGATGATTTGCAGCCCTACTCTGGAATCATTAAAGTTGCAACTAGGAAAGACCTGTTGCATAGAATTATAGCTTCGGCTTCCTAAGACGAGCATGAAGTCCCAAATTATGCAGTGGTTTGACCACCATCTGATTAAGACTACATAGTCAGGCGCAGATGTAAATCTAATCACACAGTTGTAAATCCCCCCCCCCCCCCGGGGGCACATTTAGAAGTCTTTCTGGATCACACAGGCTAGCAGGAGCCATTTGGACAATCCACTATATTTCCACGGAAATCAGTAAAGCTCCAGAATTCCGCTAATCGTCTTTTAAGCCTTTTAGCTGTTCTCTGACTAATTATTGAGGTTGGCCCTTCGGAAGTGTTGTGGTGGCTGTGGGTTTCGAGGCCCTCGTTTGAATTTGTGGGTCGGATCATTCACAATGAACACAATAAATTGTCCAGGTCCAGTGAGTATGAATGCCGTCGTGTTCTTAATTATATTAAACTTCATGCGTTCTGGACCAGGAGTTGGATAGTCTTTAACTCTTCAGCAAGGAGTGAAGGCTGCGGTCTGCTCCAGGCTTTTGAAGTTGTAACTAGGAGTGACCGGAGGATATACGTATCTGAACGCCTTCTAGGGCGAGGATGACTTTACATTTCAGCCGCAGTGGTAATGATCCACCATCTGATAATGGCCCACACGGCTAGGTGCAGATATAAATCCAATCACGTATATAGATCTTTTTATCTGTTTAATTTCTATAATTTCTTATAATGAAGTGAAAAAATTCACGAGTAGTCCTTATCGGATAGACAATCTCTAGTCGATGGTCTACCACGTATTAAAAATTTCTTACAGATGGTGGATGCTATTTGTACCGATCCGATCATCATAGATCACCTAGACATCTTCCGAAAGAGACTAAACTGCATACCTGCCTGAGATATATTGAATAACATAAGAGATACCGAACATACTTCGAGAAAAACTTGACCCCAGAGAACTTAGTTGTAGAAACACTGGGCCGCAGTGAATATCTTATAAACAAAGGACTCTAATAAGTTAATAATAATATAAGAAAAGGAAAATCGGCAAATAGTGGCTATTAGAAATCCAATGAAAATGACGAAATAATACTGTAATCCAGTTTCATGAAGGATGTAGAATAAGACAGATTGATTAAGTATGCGGGCTGAATACATCTACTAAGATTTTACAAAAAACTAAATTAGACCAGGTTAGACCCTGAATATAATAGGATAGGTTAGAATACACGGGGTTACGCTAGTCTAGGCTATACTACTCTGGACTACACTATAATACATTACGGCAGACTCCTTGGCTAAGGGAAGGTCTGTAAACTATATACTATATACCACACAAAATATGGATTAAACTACTAAATCTCTACTGCAGTAGACAAAACTGCATAAGAAAATTTCAGGTAAAGTGATGGTGTGGAATTAACTATTCACACAATTTCCATTCATTTACAGAATCAACATCACATTCAGTTTATAGTTAGATGCTAAGGTTACAGAAGCTAGGAATAGTGGACAAAATTAGGCTACACAAGACAAAAGTAAGTTAAACTGGGCACAAATAGTAGGTCAGACTAAACAAAACTAGGCCAGAGTAGACAAAGCTAGGCTGGGCTAGAAAAAATTAAGTCAAACTAAACAAAATTAGGCCAGACTAGATAAGCCTATGCTAGACTAGGCGGGACTATACCAGACTAGCTAAGCGTATGCTAGACTAGACAAGCCCCCACTAAACTAGGCAAAGCAATGCTAAATTAGGCCATACTAGACAAGCCCATGCTGAACTAGACAAGCCTTAGCTAGATAAGCTAGACTAAACAAGTCTATGCTTAACTAAACAAGTCTGCGCTAGAGTAGATAAGACTGCGCTAGATTAGACAAAGCTCTGCTAGACTAAAAAAGATTATTTTAGACTATAAAAGACTAAAGAGAATAGGCATCACTACAATTGATTATTTTAGACTATAAGAGACTGTATCAAACTAAAGACATCACTAGAATTGACCAGATGAAATTAGACTGCGAGTAGTGTTTTACCAAACTCTGTATGGACTACGTTTATCTTGTGGATGATAATAATAAGATTTTGTTTTCGCATTATGTATAACTACATTATAACTAAAATCTGGTGACTATGATAAGACTATAAAGTGACATTTACTTGTCTTAAACATAAGTTTTACTCGACTGTAACTTATCTATAACTAGTATACAACTAAACTACAGAAACTTAATCAGACTATGCCCCCAAATTTATGACCATACAAAACTATACAGCGAGCAGGCTTGTGCTACATAATCATTAAACAAGTTTTTAAGCAATAACTTAGCCCTGGCTAGTATAAGACTAGATGATGACTTGCCAACAGCATGATTTCACAACTGGTTGTTACAACCATAATTAGACCCGGCATTAATTGTGATAAGGGTGTGAGTAACAAATAAAATAAATAAAATCCTGAGACTTTTTTTTATTCTTCTTACTTGGGCAAAATATCGCATCCAAAACATAAAATAGAACCAATATGCAGCCATAAGCTGTTTCTTAAAAACCATTGTGTTTCCGCTACAGACATTTCTTTATTAATCACCTTCACCTCCCAATCATCCTGGGATAATCTGAATAAGAAGAAAATTTAAGATTTATCCATAATTAGTAAAATAACTATGTTAGACTCACCTGCCTAACATTTTAAAAACAAGCGACATTAGCAATAAAGCTACCAATAAATAAAACCAAACTTCCACTGAAAAAGGTTCCAAGAAAGCAAATAAACTTTTTTCAGGCGGTTTTTGTTTAAAATGTAATATACTAACACCCAATTGCATAAAGGGTACAGTAAAATCGACCACTGTGCGACGGGCTTGGGTAATAGTTAAATCACAAATGCCAAGTTGGGCGTTCTGAAATGAAACTGAAAGTAGTATTGCAAAAACATAAATTATTTTTTTTTATTCTTTATACATACATTATCTATCAGCTGTCTTATTATGCCATTCCATTCATCTGTTAGCGGATCTCTGGAACCATAGGCATTATCCGGTACTGGTTCTAAAACAAAATCAAATTTACATTCTTCGCCCAGTTTATAAATCAGGTCCACCGCAAATCCTTCAAATCTTTCATTGCCCTCGTAATGCACACCTTCCGGTTCAGGCCGCCACATAAAAAATGGTTCTCCAATACGTGTAGCTACAGTATATTTCACCCTCTTCTGTGAGAAATCTTCTTTCGCATCTAATTTTCGCCTTTTAATCTCTTTCGTAGAATTTTCACTTATTTTTTCAAATGATATCAAACCATGATGTTTATTCCAAATATGGCTCAGGCGTTCTAACAAAGGATTATATACCTCCAAATTAAAATCATTGCGTACTCCCAGATTATTCAAAATTAATCGTTGGGTTTTATATGGAGGTTTTATATGTTTAGAATTTAACTAAAATAAAACATAATTTAAATATAAATTAATTTTAATGTACATATACAAACCTGTTTCATTTGTTTTATGATATCTCTTCCCGGTCGCCAGAAACCTCTTCCACATCTCAAGCTGGGCTCTATATAATTTAGAGAATGAAACACTTGGATCATTGCATTGTAAAACAAAATGACTGCATCGTAAATGCATTGGGTGCGTATAGACACTATCTTCTCTTCTTCCTCATTTTCGAAAACGTCTACCTCTGCATGTATTTCAGCGGGTATAAAAGTTCTTAAACGTATAGCAGCTAAGCGAACAGAAAAATCCTTTGAATATAAAGATTCTATACCGCTCATATGAGTATCTAAATTGGAGATAAACAGGTGCTAAAAATAAATAAAATTAATGTAAATGAAACTAGAGTAAAGAGTGTTGTTTTATATCTCTTCTCTATTAAATTTACATTAAATGGTCCCGTCATATTATAAAATATTGATGCATTCACTACTTCTGTTATAATATCAGATGGACAATTGAGTAATACAAATTTTTCACGTGAATTACTGACTATCTTCCAAAGAACACGATAATCATCTCCACGTTTAAATTGTTGCATTCTAATGCCACTTTTATGAAATTGCTTCCACGCCAACAAATGTTGCATGTAGGCCAAATCTGTTCATATAAAAATTAACAAGAGAAAAAATTTATTTCAAAATTCTCTTTCTCCAAAATTTTGAATTTCTCACGAACTTGTTGAGCTCTCATAAACAATCGTAAATGATTTCCAATCAAAATCTTTACTCCTCAAAATATCCCACATGGCATTAGATAAAACATGCTGTGATGGCGCCACATTGACTGTATAGCGATATTTACGTAAAATGTTTTCAGTCTCGTCGCCACTCCAGTCGAACTGCAGATTGGGTATCCCCGTCATATTACACAATACGGCCACAATATCTAGAAAAATTTAAGAATTAAATAGATATAAATATTAAGAGCTAAATTACATCATGCTTATTTGTACAGACGTGTAGAGAGAAAGAGAGAGAGAGAGAGAGAGAGAAAACTAATAATCAGAGAGAAAATTTATAAAATTATTATTGTTTAAGATTATTAAAAAATTAAATAGATATAAATATAAGGAGCTAATATACACCACGCTTATTTATACCGACCTGTAGAGAGAGAAAAAGAGAGAGAGAGAGAGAGAAAACTAATAAACAGGGGAAGAAAATTATAAAAATATTATCTTTATAGTTTTTTTAAACGATTACTTTTTTGTTTTCAAAAATATAAAATTTTTTCCTGAAGAAGCTTTTTAAAGGAAAGCGAAATATCGAGAAGAAAAAATATATAAAAAAGATAGTTAAAAAGAAAAAAGATATTTATTAAAAATATTATCTCTATATATATATAAAAATAAGTCTGGTTTTCCTTTCTGACGCTATAACTCCAGAACACACAAACCGATTTTCACGGTCTTGCATTGGTTGGAAAGGTGTCGTGCTCCGTGAGGTTTATAATAAAGAAAATTCAGAAAAAAATTCAAGAGAAAAGCAAGAAAACAGGTAAAATCATTTTTCACATACAGCGCCATCTCTGATACATAGCATGTACTACAACGGCACCAGTACGTGGTGTGAAAATAAGTACGTTTCATTTTAAATTGACGGCGCCGTACGCTAGGTCGCATGTATAGTGTTCATCCTAGAAATGATGAATGTTTTTTATTTGCGACTGCTGTTGGTTGGTAAATGTACGTGGACCAAAATCATTTGTGCATTTGAAAACTTTGAATGGCTACCAATGCCAAACATATCGAGAAGCATGTCAACTATTAGGCTTGCTGGAGAACGATTCTTATTGGGATTTCACACTTGCGAATTCAATTGTTTCATCAAATGCGTGCCAAATACGAAAAATGAAGTATTGATTCTGATTGAGGATCAATGCTTGACTATTGCAAACCAGCTACTGATTGAAGTAGGAATGATTGCGCTTAATCGATCGATGCATTCAATCAAGAATTAAGTCGAGAGCTGCAATACAATGTTGATACATTGCAGGAATTCGTTCGTAATAATGTGCTGTTGCTGAATGAACAGAAAAAACAAGTATACGAAACATTTATGCAAGCGGTGGACAATAATACTGGTGGTCTATTCTTCCTGGACGCACCTGCAGAAACAGGGAAAACATTTATCAATTCATTGATTTTGACCACTATTCGTTCAAGATGTGACATAATTTTGGCGTTAGCATCATCTGGAATTGCGGCGACTCTTCTAGTTAGCGGTCGTACTGCACATTCTGCGCTTAAGTTGTCACTCAATTTAAACACAATAGATACTCCAACATGCAATATTTCCCGATCCAGTTACCCCCGGGGGTACGGATTAACGAGATTCGCTCTGTCCCTATCTACTTCCCCCCGGGGGCACATGATAGTCTTTTTGGAACCTACTATTCCATTTAGACTGGTGTCTTGCGGGGTAAAAGGGAGCCCAGGCCCCTCAAAGGCTAGTAGGAGTCACCTGGACAATCCACATATTTCCACGGGAATTAGTACGCCCCAGAGTACACTATTTGTTCTCCTTAGGCAATGATGTGCTCTGACTGGTTATTGAGGTTGGCCCCTATATGGGAGTATCGTGGTGGTTGTGGTTTCGGACCCTCGTGAGAGTTCGTGGGTCGGATCATTTAAATTAACACAATGAATGGTTCAGGTTCAGTGAGTATGAATGCTGTCGTGTTCTTGATAAAAATGAGCTTCATGCGTTCTGGACCAGGAGTTGGAAAGTCTCCAACTCTTTAGCAAGGAGTGAAGGCTGCGACCTACTTCGGGCTTTCGAAATTGCTACTAGAAGTGACCGGAGGATATACGTATTCGATGGCCTTCTAGGGCGTGGTTGATGTCCAATCAACCAAGTGGTTTGACCACCATCTGATTATGACTATATAGTCGGTGCAGATGTCAATCAAATCACACCCCTCGGGGGCACATTTATCGGTCTTTATAGAATACTTGACTAACTAGACCTGTGCTACTGGGGGAAAAAGGGAGTCCAGTCCCCTGAAGGCAGCAGCGGTCAACTGGGAACTCCACGTTATTTCCACGGGAATCAGTGAGCTCGCAGAGTTCCTCTATTTGTCTCTTTAGACATTTAGCTGTTCTCTGGCTGGTTATTGAGGTTGGCCCCTATATGGGAGTATCGTGGTGGTTGTGGTTTTGCGGCCCCATATCAGGTTTATTGTTTAATATGGTGGCCAGGATCATCTCGCCATTGATAACACCCTAGGTGAATGATCCAGTTTAGTGAGCATGCTAAACGTGTGTTCTGAACAGGAGTTGGAAAGTCTGCAGCTCTTCAGCAAGGAGTGATGGTTTGCAGCCCTGCTCTGGAATCATTGAAATTGCTACTAGTTTTATTTATGTAAAGTTTTATTTATGTAAAGTTTTTACTATTTTTGATAAAATAGTAAAAACTAACTAACGAAACTTTTTAATCTCAATAATTTCTGATGTAACAGTCATTCCCCTTTTTTCCAATTTAGAAGGAAAAATTCAACTCACCCAAAATATATGAATATTTCTGTTATAAAAACGGTATTTTCGAATTCATTAAAATTATCATTTAGTTGTTGGTGTTTTCATATATTGTGAACTCGAATAAAAGAGTTTTTATTTGAAATACAGAATAAAAAATTAGAGCGTTTTTTACAAAAGTTTTTACTATCACTAAAAATATGTTTGTCATTTGAGATTATTGAAATAAATATGGGAAATAAAATTAATATTTTGTTTTATGTGACTGAATTACCCGACTTCTATGTTTGATACTGGTGTAGAGTACATTGAAAGCAAACTCATGCAACATGTAAAGATTGTAGTTGTTTTATTATTTGTTATTATTAGGAAAGGTTTCGTTTAATTGGATATAATATTGTCGCTTAGATTTAATTTCAGGTTAGCAGACGTATAACAACATCTACAGAGAGTATGTTATAATCGTATTTTTGGTGTGGTTGTTCTAGTGAAATATTTCTTCTGCTATCAGCTTCTCCAAAAAAATATTTAAATTTTTAAAAACTATTAAATTTAATCTTTTTACTCGGTCCTTTAAATTATAACGATTTATTTTTCTTTTTTTCTCTCAATATTTCGCTTTCCTTTGGAAAGCTTCTTCAGGAAATTATTTTTTTATATTTTTAAAAACAAAAATTATAAACCGTTTTTTTTTCTAATGATGTGGCGAAATATCGAAAAAATAATGAAAAATAAAAGTTTTTAAAAATTTTTTATTAAATAGTGACCTAGTGCTTGATAATTAACTCCAAAAAAATATTAAAAAGGTCAAAAAACTATAACTATTATTTATAATATTTCTGTTTTAATAACAAATTTAAGTAAACAACGAAAGATATGCCCTTCCAAAATACAGAAAATACCATCCACATCTCTGAAAACACTGCTGTGTTTAAACAAAAAAAAAGTATCTCTCTTATTGCGTCTGGTGACGTCAGACATTTATGTATTTAAATTAGACAAAAATAAAAACATTAAAATGTTTGTTTGTTTGTTTGTTAAACACTTACCACTTGTAGTCTTTGAACTTGGGCCAAAAATGGCGGCAACACCTTTCTCCAATAAATCGCAGGCTAAATACAAATTAACAACAATATTTATGGATTTTTTTTTACAAAACTCTTTTAACGATTTACTTTATAGCATATCAAAAAAAAACAAAAACAAAACTCACTAAATTGTTGCAACACAATGCTGTCGTCTTCAACAAGCAGATGATAAACAGGCTCTAAATAAAATTTTGTATTTAAATCATTAATATCTTTAACGGCCGTATTAAAAGCATCCAAAATATCTAGTTCATTTTTAAAAAATATGGCACCTTTTTTTTAAAAATAATAAAAGTTAATTAGAATTAAAAAATGTTAATTAGAATTGCTGCTAAATTTACCAATTTTCACCACTTCAAGTTGCAAAGTCATTTTAAAAGTCATCAAATTGATTAATAAGCTCACAATGATTTTCATGGTTTTTGTTGTAGCAAAACTATTTATGCTTTTAAAATCAACATACACGTTTTTATTATAATTTAAATTATAATTACAAACATTTCTTTCATATTCATATATCGTTAACTTAGAATTTAATTTAATTTTTTTTTTAAATTTTATTTAAAGTTTATTTCTTTTGTTCTGAAATAAATTATATAAAATTAAAAACTATTAAATAATTCGGAGTGTTTTATTTTTCTTATCCGCTTTAATGATTTCCAATATATTTCGTTTCCATATGTTAACTGAGACTGCTATAGGAAAATGTGTACGCTCTACTTAAAGCATTATTTTTACTGTTGCTCTTCTTTGGCGCCCTCAGACTTAAAACAACAACACTTAAGTGGAAAAAATATTTTGGAAATTTATTTTTTAATAAATAAATAGCTCTTCTCAATATTCATATCAAAATTGAGTTCATAGATTTTGTTTGTGTAAATAAATAATTTGGAAGCTCTTTTGATGGCTCTGTCATGTTCACATCTTATTAAGTTTTCTCTACTCAACCGAATTTCCGCTCTTGCTATAATTTAATATATATAATGATTTTATTTTTAATCATTAATAATTATTTCTTAGGCTTCCCTAAATACAATAAAAATAACAATATTTTTCTATAGAAATAGTCAATGAAAATTAAAATAATTTTTTGCAAGAGATGCCAGATCTTGACTGGTATTTTCTTTCATAAAAAGAGAAAAAAGATTTATTTATTCTCTTTATAACTCATCGAACTCATCGGGATCTGTTATTGTAGAAACTCCAGCGCGGTAGGATAAAAATAAATAATTTAAGAAATGGTTTTTGGTGTCCATACAACGAACTGTTGTTTAAATAAAAATTATGTACATTAGGCATTATGCTTCTATTGACGTGCAGCAAAACAGGATGTCAACATTAACTACAAATAGAATAGCGGTTTAGTTCTCACAGAGAATTATTGTAATACGATGCAGTCAGTCAGCCATAGTTCGAAATGTTGAAAGGAAAATAATTCCTGTTTGTCCGTATGGCGAAGATATTCTTTCGAGCTCGAGCGGTTAAAAAGGTTCTAGTAGATGTCAACGTTAACAAGTCTGCTGGGCCGGATGACATACTACACTGCTATTCGATGCTAGCGCCTTTATTAGCAACCCTCTTCAACATGTTGTATCATGCCGGCGAATTTTCAAAATGTTGAAAGATTGCTAATGTAATGCCAATTCCCAAAAAGGGTGAGGCTAACAATCCTGAAAATTAGCGCCCAATTGCAATTTGTTCTTTTTAAGGTGATGGATAGAATGAATAATATTCATCATGAGGTACCTGGAGTCTAACAGCTTACTTAGCCACCGACAGTATGGTTTCCGTATGGGGCGCTCTACGGGCAACATAGTGGCTTTCCTATCGGAACAATGGTGCAACTCCATACATTATTTCGGAGAAAGTCCCCCTCCTCCCGTGGGTACATTGATATGTTTTGACGGAAATCCACAGACACATGTAATTTGTCCTTGGGGGTAAAAGGGAACCCAGTTCCCTTCAAGGCTAGCAGGGGCCAACTAAACAATCCACTATATTTCCACAGGAATCAGTACGCTCGCAGAGTTCACTATTTGTCTCTTTAGACAATTAGCTATTCTCTGACTGGTTATTGGGGTTGGCCCCTATATGGGAGTATCGTGGTGGTTGTGGTTTCGAGGCCCTCGTGATAGTTTGTGGGTCAGATCAATCACAATGAACACAACGAATGGTCCAGGTCCACAGAGCATGAATGTCGCCGTGTTTTTAAATTATATTAAGCTTCATGCGTTCTAGACCAGGTATTGGATAGTCTCCAACTCTTCAGCAAGGAGTGGGGGCGTTGGCCTACTCCGAGCTCTTGAAGTTGCAACTAGGAGTGACCGGAGGATATACGTATCTGAATACCTTCTAGGGCGAAGCTGACACCACATTTTATCCACAGTGGTAATTTATCGGTCTTTATTGAATACTTGACAATCCTGACCTGTGCTGCTGGGGGTATAAGGGATCCCAGTTCCCTGAGGGCAAGCAGAGAGTCAACTGGAAGCTCCACGTTATTTCCACGGGAATCAGTAAGCCCCAGAGTTTCGCTATTTGTCTCTTTAGGCATTTAGCTGTTCTTTGACTGATTATTGAGGTTGGCCCTTCGGGAGTATCGTGGTAGTTGTGGTTTTGCGGCCCCCAGCATGAATTAATTATGGTGGCCAGGATCATCTCGCCTTTAATCACACCAACGGGTGAATGATATAGATCCAGTAAGCATGCTTGTCATGTGTTCTTGACAGGAGTTGGATAGTCTCCAGCTCTTCAGCAAGGCGTAGTGGTCTGCAACCCTGCTTTGGAACCGCTGAAATTGCAACTACGAAAGACCTGTTGCTAGCCTCGGCTTCCTAGGGCGTGAATGACGTTACCTTTCATTCCCTGTGGTTTGACCACCATCTTAAATCTTATCGCGAAATTTCAACCACTGTGGTATGATCCACCATCTGATTATGGCTTTCACAGCTAGGTACAGATATAAATCACGCATTTCGGAGAGAGCTAGATGATGGCTCTAGACATTTCCAAGGCGTTTGATAGAGTGTGGCATGATGCACTTGTGGCAAAACTTGTTGCTTTTGGTGTCGGGTTTATATCGAGTTTTCTCAGGAATCGCACTATACGAGTTGTTATAAATGTGATTTCATTAGACGAGTTCAGGCTTAATTAAGGGGTATCGCAAGGCTTCGTTCTTTCTCCTACCCTATTTCTTATTTTTCTAAACGGCCTTCTTTGTCAAACTTTCAATCCTATATACTCTTTCGCAGATGACGGCACCATATGTCATTCATATTCATTTGTTAATAGACCGAACCAGTTGGGGGTGAGTTCCAAAAGATGAAACATGAATGATACGCTCAATTACGATCTCGCGGCGATTACCGGTCGTTCGTAGAGTTCTCGAAACTCGTACAATTTTGCGTTTGACATGAAATTCTTCGAGAGCGCATCCATTTGTAGTCAATTAGCCAGTGAATTGCACTACGCTTTACAGAAAAAATTCGCTTTTTAGCACAACAGTTCCGTATGTGGAGTAAACTTCCTCTAGAGGTGTCTCCTGTAAATTTCAATGTGGGAAAATTCAAATCGAATGTCCACAAACACTACTCCCTCTTGGAATTAACTTCCTCTAGAGGTGTCTCCTGTAACTTTCAATGTTGGAAAATTCAAATCGAATGTCCACAAACACTACTCCCTCTTTCTTCCTCCCCATTACCTATTTTCCTAGTTCCAGTACCGTGCATTACATAAGTAGGGGTCACATCCCCTAAGAACTGGTCTTAAAATTAGTTCAGATGTATATAAATATATAATTTATACACATCTAATTTTTCCCAAATTGAATATTGCACCTTATCAATATATGCAGATGACATATTAAGTTTTGATTCAATGAGAGTTTTTACTGAACCAACACAGCAAAAAAAAACAATTTTTATTTACAATTTTTCTACACAATGATTTCCTTTGAAAAGCAATATGCTTTCCCCCGCAGTAACTCATTTCATATATATTTTTTGAATAATAAATTTTTTATGAGAATATTATAAAATATTTATTTTTATTCTAGCACAAGTTAACGTAGATTAAAATAAAAATGTTTACGAATTTAAATATTTTATGATTTTTATTCATTAATGATTAAACTCAAAAACTAGTTTAATGTATTTTTAAATGTGCTTAAAGATTTCCTCATTTATATTTTCCTCAATTTCAAGAAATATAAATATTTTAGGTTATGTTCGAAAATTCGAAGTTAAGTTCGAAAGAATTGGTTCAACATTTTTGAATATTTAAAGTCTTATATACATACAAAACTCAACAAACATTGATTTTTATTTTATATATTGTAAATTTAATAGCTTAAATTATAAAGGTAAATAAATTTAAATATTTTTGTTACGGACTTATTAATCGTTTTTTGAAAAATGAGTAAATAATACATGCAAATTATAAAACAAAATTATTGTTGATTTATTTTTAAATATTTTGAAGTAGTCGATATAAAATATTTTTTTTAAAAAATTATAAAATTAATTCAAAAGCAATTTCAGGAAGAACTTGAACGAAGTTTACTTCTACTTTTGCTGCGTGAACGAGAGCGTTTCGAACGCTTTGAACGTCTTGATTTGCTTGAATGTTTCGAGTGGCAAGAACGATGCGAGCTTGAGTGCGAAGACTGGGAACTACTGCTTGAAGCGTTGTTGTTAGTTATGCTAGAAATACGATTAGGCTTTTTGGTAATCCAAAATTTTAAAACAAATATCAATTCAGCCTTAAAAGCTTCACCAGGGGTAACCTAAATAAAATATAAAACCTTTCAAGATTTGTTTATTAAAAACAGATAAAAATTTGTATACCATTTCCTCAACTGCTACTCTTTGCACGTTCCACAAGAACTCACAAATACCAATAATGATAGCCACCACTATACCACCAGCCAAAACTAGAAAAACACCACCCAATTCTATTAACGATAACTCATCGCCATCCAAAACAGAATCATCCATAGTATCACATGTTTTACTTGTATTTTTCCACCATTTATTTTTCAACTTGTAAAGTTCACCTTTTTCACTTAATTGCAGCAAAGAGACACTAAGGTTAGTACGATAATCTGCTCCCAAAGGTACCGCCAAGCCATAATGTTTTTCACCAATTTGGCTGCCGATTTGCTGCAGATGACAATCCCTTTCAGTATTATAAAGCAAGCCGGTAGTCTCCATTAGAAAAGCATAGTTGCCTTCTTCTTTGCGTACTCTTTCGACACCTTCCTTGTTGGAGGACGTAAAGGCTGAAGGTTCAAAACTTTTCATTTGATTCCAGGCTTTTTGATAATCGGTATTATTGGACTCGGAAAAGAATAGCGAGGTACTGCCACCTTTAACAGTGCCAAATTTAATTTTATCCTGATCTATAAGATCTTGTAAACTATTAATGGTGGGCTTTATTCTATTGCTAGTCAAAAAGGCAGCCAAATTAGCTGTATATGTACTCAACATCATGAGAGCAAAAAACCACCACATACCACACAAAATACGCATAGGAGCACCTCTAAAAAAATACAAAATAACAAACTTTAGCTTTTTTAGGCAGCCTTATAACTAACTTGGGCAATATATCGCATCCCTGTTGCATAATAGAGCCAATCATTAGCCAGGCCGTATTGCGAGTTCGCCAAATATTTTCCAATTCATCTGGATCTTTGTTAGACGGTTGAGGATTTTCCCATTCAGGACTAGAGATTCTATTGAAGAAAAATTCTATTTAAACTTTTAACAAATCAAAGATATTTAGCACATCCTACCTGGCCATAAAAACAAACAATAGGGTTATTACTAATTGGGTTAAGATCATAAAATACCACACTTCCTTAGCAAATGGCTGCAAAAATGCAAACATATCCTTGGGCTCGGGATCAGCTTTGTAAAATAAAATGCTTATACCCAATTGCATAAAGGGTACAGTAAAGTCCACATATTGTCTTCTTAGCTGAGTTATGGTCAAATCGCAAACACCAATTTGGGCATGCTGAAATAGAGCAGTATTGAAATCATCATAACACAAATAATTACTTTATTATCTTACATGATCGATAAGCTTTCTCATAATGCCATCCCATTGTTTGGTCCGGGGATTAAACTTTCCATTACTATTCACTAATATAAACTCATACTCAAATTCCATAATTTCCGACAATTTTCTTATCAAGTCCACGGCATAACCTTCATATCTTTCTGAACCTCTAAAATTTTCATAATCCTTTCTGCAAAACAAAAATATTTACATTTTTAAAATCATTTCGGGGTCTTCCATTTCTCACCCACTTCAGCATAAAATAAGGCTCTTCGAAATGTGACACCACGGTATAGGTTTTGCGTTCCTGTGAAAAATCTTGTGTTGTTAAAAGTGAAGAACTTTGGAATTCTTGTCGTGGTTTTATGGGTGTAATAGAACCATCCGATGATTTCCACAAAGCCAAGGGTTCACTAACTGTGGGTTTGTAGATTTCAAGATTAAATTCGGATCTCTGACCATACATATCAATTTTAAGGGCTTCAGTTTTAAAGGGTGGTTCAACATCATCTTCGGAAATCTGTAAGAGAGAAATTAAGAAATCAATGCCTCGTTTACAAAGTATTCCTTGACTCTTTAAAGGGGATATAAAACCATTATCATAATAGACCATAGCTAAAAGCATCGTTTGTTGTTATTCACATGATGGTAGCATTACGCTATTTTATTACCTCCATGGTACCTCATCTTATCATGTATGATGTAAGGCGAAAAGTTGGATTTTCAATGCAGGTACTAAAATTATCTGAATCAAATCGGTCTATTTTCGTGCATGCTCTTCTCTTAATATCGTACCAGACTTTTAATAAAAGTTTTAAGGATTTGTTACCTCAAATTGAGAGACAAGACAAGAGATCAGACTTATTTTAGTCAGTTTAAACTGGAAATTCAAGCTGTTCGGAAAGCAGCAAAACTAATATCTGATCCAGTGGCAAGAGCTAAAGATGTGACTGTCTATTTCAAAAGTCAGACAGGGTTAAAAGTTTTATAAATTTAAATTTGGAAAAAGGTACTTCATGCAATAAAAGGAAACTTAAAGTTGCGATGGATATCGGCTCATTTCAAAGCAGAGAAAAATGAAATCGCTAATGAATTTGCGAGATACGGTAATTGATAAATAAAATAGTGTCTCTATGTCGAATAGCTATTACAGAGCTCACTTTAATTAAAAGTGAGTTGTATTGATGTAGAACAGCGCCCCGCAAGGTTTTAACGGCCCTATGGATTAGGGCCCTTTCCTAAAGAAGGTAGCACGGTACTTGACTAAATAGGCATTGTTGCCTACTTCTCTTTTAAAAAAAAAAAAAAAAAAAAGGTACTAAATTATTGCGACGATTAAAAAGGTTTAAAAATTGTCATTATCATACATTTCAATCCCAAGAACTCCAATGGCTGCAAGAGCATTGTGTTATTCAATAGACTTGATGTGAGTGTCAGAAAAATCATGGGAATCGAGGAACTTAGTAAAAGATAATAATATCCAGTTATTGTGACTGAGGGGATCTTTCAGGATTGATCGAATTAAGAAATCACAATAAACCATCAGACATCTAAGTACTATAACGATATCGCTGAGAAACATTTTATTTTCTTCTAAAACACTCGAGTTTCTTAGTTAAAAAATTTGCTGACCTTGAGAATGATCTTCGTTTTTCTGCATCGCTATTGAAATATTAGATGTATCTTAAGTTTTACCAAACACGGTTTTGCGCTATGCTTTTCAAATTTTTACGTTTTGAAAAGACAACAACAATTACTCTCGTTAAAACAGCAATTTTAATTCCACATACCATTAAATTCGTCCACTCATTTTATAACATTATAAGCCCATGAGTTTTGGAATTGCCTGCCTCTGCTTGCAACTATCAATTCATCCCCCGGGTTCACATTTATCGGTCTTTATAGAACTTCGACTATCTAGACCTGCGCAACTGGGGGTATAAGGGAGCCCAGTCCCCTGAAGTCAGCAAGAGTACAACTGGAAGCTCCACGTTATTTCCACGGGAATCAGTGAGCTCGCAGAGTTCCGCTATTTGTCTTTTTAGGTATTTAGCTGTTCTCTGGCATATTATTGAGGTTGGCCCTTTTAGGAGTATTATGGTGGTTGTGGTTTCGCGGCCCCATAACAGGTCTGTTTAATATGGTGGCTAGGATCATTTTCACTTTTAATAACACCTACCTGGTTGAATGATCCTAAATCCAGTGAGCATGCTAATCATGTGTTCTGGACAGGAGTTGGATAGTCGCCAGCTCTTCAGCAAGGGGTGGTAGTTTGCAGCCCTGCTCTGGAATCATTGAAATTGCTACTAGGAAGGACCTGTTGCTAGAATTAGACTTCGGCCTCCTAGGGCGTGAGTGGCGCTGCTTTTCACTTATAGTGGTCTGACCACCATCTGATTAAGGCTCATTGCCAGGCACAGATGTAAATCATATCACGAAATGCAACTGTCAATATTAACTCCTGCCCGTATTTGAAAAGGTTGCGTCATTTAGTTTGCTGTTTATAACAGTCTACCGCTTTTTGATAAGAAAATAAAAAAAAGTGAATTTTGTGTGCTTAATTTTGCACACAAAATAACACACGTTACTCTGAACCATCCATTTTCATTGAAAAGAAGTGGCTTTCTGGATTTCGATGTGGCAATACAAGCACGAAGTAATTGAAAAATTGAAAAGTGAGGTAAATTGTGGAAGAAATAGGCAAATCGTGGTTTAAATTTTAAAGATCACTATGAGAAAGCTTTTCACAAGATGAGTATCGCATTTGCTCGCATTAAAGACAATGCAGTTTCCATGGCAAAAATTCATGAATTGAACTACGAATTGCTCCCTCATCTGCTCTATTTTCCAGCTTTCGTCTCTAGTGACTATTTCCTGTTCCCAAACTTGAAGAAATGGCTCGACAGTGAGAGATTTGACCACGACAATGAAACCATTTCATAAACAAATATCTATTTTAAAGACCTGGAGAAATATCATATTTTTCGAAAGGGATAAAAATATTAGATAAGTGTTGGACTAAGTATTTAGAACTCAACGGAAACTAAAAATAACTTTTTATATAACAGCCTGTCTAGAAATTCATGTAAAATAAGTTGAACCTACCACTTTCATTTCCTCCATTATTAGATGGCCAATATACCAGGGATCGATTCTGACAAAACCACAATACTTATGGGGTTCATGAAATTCTTTTAAATTCGCTATAATATTACGAGCAGCATTAGCAAATAAAATAACGGCATCGTACATTAATAGAGGCATCATAGTTTGATTGCCTAATATTTGCTAAAATATAAAATTCAAAAGAATACATTAATTTCATTTAAATATTATGAACAATTTCACTTACGTCCGCTAAAGTTAAACGAGTTTTGCGTCGCTCATAAGGATTAGGATCGACGGACTTTAATCTAACTGCAGTTATATTTGATTTAAAATCAACATTATACGCTTGTTGTAGACTAGAGCTATGAGAATCTAAATGGGCTAGGAACCAGTTCTGTAAAAATATAAAAAAATATAGTTAATGGCTTTTTATATATTTGTACAAAATCTAAATCTAACCTTAAAAGGTCCCAATAACTTAAAGTCTTTAGCTGCCTTCATTAGCCTGACTAAGGACTCAGGTTCACAGTCCAATATTAATCTTTGTTCATGCAACGTTTCTTCAGCCTCTTTCCACAGAACTCTTATATCATTTTCATAATCAACTATATTTCTTAGTTTTATTGTATCTTTATTAATAGACTGTATATCCATAAGATCTTGTAGACGGGCAAGACCTTTTAAAATAAAAAATATATAAATTTAAAATAACATTAACATTACGCTAACACAATTAATCATTAAATACCTTGTTTCGTATCATAAAATATAGTAAACTTTTTCCAGCCAAAACTTGTTTTAATTATATCCAAATAAGCTCGAGATAACATAGATATTGTAGGTGCTACATTGATTGTCATACGATGATTTAGTTTACGTTGTTCTATATCAACCTCTATATTCCAATCATACTCCATGTGTGGTATGCCCGTTGAGTTAGCTATTAAGCCTACAATATCTTAAAATTTGAAAAGTGATTAAAATATTATTACTAAATAAGTTAATATATTTCAAATATTTCCACACATACCAGTAGATGCTTTTGAACTTGGTCCAAATATGGCGGCAACGCCATTAGCAATTAATTCGCACGCTGTTATATATAAACAAAATTAATTAGGAAAAATTTTCAATTTAAAAACTATATAAATTAATTAGTAATATCAATTATATTAGTTTCGTTTTAGTCGAATAAAAATGTTTCGAAATGTTATTCGAACAATCAAATAAATCTAACATAATCTCTAGATGCGCAATGTTTAAGAAATATGCTAAAGTTATTGAGCGACCTTTTTAATTGGAGTGGAAAAGTTAGCAGAATTACAAAAAAAAAATTACCCGAGATGCGTTATTTTAGGAGCCCACTGTATCTTTTGAAAAATATCTGTAAAATTTAGGATCAAAGCAAAACCTGAATAAAAATTTAAGAAAGCTTCCTGTCTTCTTCGGATTTTTCAACAAAAAGTTTGTTTTTAAATTGTGGCAGCACCAACAATATGATAGTTTTGACATTCAGTTTTTTTCGTATGAAAATCGCATTAAAATAATTAAAATCCACTTTGAAAATAGTGGTTCTGTTAGAATTACATTTTGTGATATTTTCGGACACCATAATCGTCCTTTTTTGACCGCTATTAAGAACTTGGGCGTTAAATTTCAGTCATCAGGCTCGATACAAAATGTGCAAACACCAACGCGTTGTCGACCAAGTCGTGTAACTGAAAACATCGCAGCCGTGAGCCACAGTGTTGAAATAGATACAAATTTGTAAATTCCCTGACGTTCTTAACAATTGGGGTTATCCAAAACCACCACATGGCGAATTTTGCGTAAGGATTTGAGTTTGAAACCTTACAAGGTTTAACTGGTTCCTGCACCAATTAAAGCCGACCGACCATTCACATTACCGTAGATTCGCTCAGTTCATTCAGGAACAATCGGCTGGTTTTTATGAAAAAATAATTTTTGCAGAAGAAGTCGGTTTTCACTTGTCAGGGTATGTGAACAAGGTAAATTGCCGCATTTGGGTTTCTTAAAATCCTAGAGCGATTATTTTGAAGCCTTTGTATGCTCAACGTGTTGCTTTATGGTACGTTATGTGGTTTGGAGGCGTGATTGGGCCGTTTCCTTTTTCCAGATGAGGCTGGAATTGAGTAACGGTTTAAAAACTTTGATGAAAAAATTGACATCTGTCAGCGTGGTCGTGGTGGACCTTTGCCAGATATCATTTTTCATACATAATTACCGAATTTTTTTCTGTGTAATGCAATAAAAATTTTAATCTTCTTACTCTAAATTTTTTATTAGAAAAGAAACTTCTTGTTGAAAATCCGTGTATTTAATAGATACTATCCTGTTCGTCAATTCAGTCTTCTTGGATTTCCATTAGCATTCTTATGTGTTGATGTAACAAATGCTTAAGGCTTCACTTATGCAGTTGCTTAGTTACTTATATCATAGCGATTAAAACTAAAAGTTAATTGTTCTATCTATTTTAACCAAGCCTTAACTCTCAGCTGCACCCTTTTTTCCACTTTTTATTTGGCATTTTCCACGATTCGCCTTTTATTTGTTTTAAACTTCATTGCGTTCTTTGAAAGGATTCTTGCAGAAAACTTTTTTAGAAACTAGAGAAAAGCACAAATCAATTCGAGCTTTCGATTATGGCACAATAAATATAATTATCCACTTTTTGGATATAATATTTTTATGTTCTAAATAAATCAGAAGATCAGAAATATTCTATCAAAAATAAATTTTTCTTAAGTAGAAATTTTTCTATTTTAAATTCATTTCAATATTCGACACTATGCTGTACTTTAACCGAGCCTTAACCGTCAACTGACAGTTAAAAAAAATTTAGTTTTTTTATTTTTCGATTAATATTTTTAAAATGTTATTAACGCTTTTCATAACCCAACTCTGCTCCAGCTTTGCAAAAGTAAGTGTTTAAAAACAATACTCATACAGATTCATTCTGGTGGTGGAATATGACAGGTGGACAACTAAAGGGCGCGCCAAAATCCTTTTTTTTTTTGTTTTAAATGCTATAAACAAAACTACCGAATATTTTCTCAAATTTCTTTTTTTATTTGAAAGTACAATCCTTCCGATTAATAATGGAAAATAATTTCATTCAAATGGCTGCCTCGGCTGGCCATGCAGTAGCCTACACGATCGGTTCAATTTTTATGCACATTATCGATTGTGTGCAGCTGTATTTCACCAATGGCTTCACGAATATTGTCCTTAAAAGCGTCAATTGTCTCTGGCTTGTCAGCGTAACACTTATCTTTGACGGCACCCTGCAAATAATAGTCCAACGGTGTTAAATCGCAGCTCCGAGTTGGCCAAACGACATCAGCTCTGCGGCTGATAATGCGATCTTCAAAAATAGGGCGCAAAACATTGAGTGTAGCTTCGGCTGTATGGCATGTAGCGCCATCCTGTTGAAACCAAATGTTGCCACTATCCTCCTCTTCAATTTCTGTGAACAACAATTCGTTCAACATGGCCCGATAACGATCGCCAATGACTGTAATAGCCACTCTTTGCTCATTTTCGAAGAAAAATGGCCCAATTATGCCTCTAGACCAAAATCAGCACCAAATAGTAACTCGTTTGGGTGCGTTGGCTTTTCAATGTATGCGTGCGGGTTTTCTATGCCCCAAATGCACCAATTTTGCTTGTTTACATACCCGCTAAGATCAAAAATACGCTTAATCTGAAAAGATGATTTTTTTTTGCAAAATCGGCATCTTCTGTAAAACGAAAACGCATTGGATGGTCACTTGGCTTCAACTCCTAAATCAATTGGACTTTGTATGGCGTCATACCAAGGTCTTTATGCAAAATTCGTTTCCATGATGTCTTTGAAATGCTCAATCGTTGAGAACGAAGGGAATTGATGTTGATGGCACTTCACGCGCACTTTCTGCCACAGCAGCAATATTCTCGGGTGTACTCACTGTTTTTGGCTTTTCACGCTTTGCTTTATCGATGAGAATGCCAGTTTCGTTCACTTTTTTCACAAGATAACGAACATACGGAGCTGTCGGTGCTTCTCTTCTTCTAAGATCCGTACGCAAAGACAAATAGTGAAATTTAACCTAATTGGGCGTCCAGGTTGATAAATGGATATACGACCTTATTGGGTGGCAAGGTTGGTGAATAGGTTGGTGAATATACGACATATATAAGACAACCACTTCCCAAACAGACCTGGGGACTAAGAGTTTGTGTCTAATTGAACTTAAAGTTTAAAATAAAGTCATTCTACTAAAATTTTATTATCTGAACTTGTATACAAAGAAGAAAGCATAGTTTTCAATCATAACTTTCTTATTTCACTCTTTTTGTTAATTTAACTTAATTTTTTTAATTTCATTACTTACTCAGCTGTTGTAATACAAAACTATCATCTTGTGGTACATAACGTTTAAATGTTATAAATTTTAGTTCAAATAATTTCATGCTGTTTAATTCTCGGAAAGCTTCATCAAAACTTAATTCAATGGCATCCTCATCTTTAAAAAACAAAGCACCTGCAATAGAAGAGAAATGTTTACAAACTCATGGGCAAACTTGTGAAAGAAACAAAAATATTTTGTTTATAAAAAATTTATTAGTTTTTAATTTTAAGGTCAATTTAGTATTCTTGAACCTGAATATACTCATTCTCTGCAATCTACATAATTCTCTTTGCCATCAAAAGAAAACTACTATACACCCATGCTCATTTGAATAAGATAAGAAATATTTTATTTAAATTTGTCTTTGAAAAACCTGCCACGAATTGGGCAACCGATTAAAATAATTACCTAAAGGGCTGGGTCCGGATTTACAGTTAACTTTCTTTTTATTTTGAGTTTATTCTTGACATTGCTATTCTGTACAGCGATGACATGATGCAAACACAACATGTTTTCCTTTAATGAATTCCGTTATGACTTTATCAATTGATTGTTGTCATCTGCGGAAAATGTTAACAATATACATATTTCAAATTTTACCAAGAGCAGTGTCTTAAGCAGTTCTTAATTTCTTGTTATAGCATTAATTGCAGCGTTGCCACCCTTACCATAATATTGTTCGAACGTTCTTATCGTAAGCAAAATTTATCTCGCCACCATATCGCCATTCGTTTGCCAATGGAAATTCTGTTCATTGACTCTAATATTTAAATGGAATAAGGCTTACCCAAGCTTTGAATTAACAGTTAAGGCAGTTAAGGTTAAGGAAACACATTTTTGTTATTCGAAAATATTTCGAAAATTACAAAATTTCGTAGGCAATTTTTCGCAAAAAAAATATTTAAGGCAATGAACCGTTAATGGTGTTATCAATCATCAAATTGCTGTTACTAGATTTCGGAAAAAAGTCGCTGTACTACATGTCAGTGTTAAGTGCCGATCCTGAACATTTTCGGAAAGTAGGCTGCGCAATCACAAACGTTTTTGTGTGCTTGATAAGGCTGAATTAAAAAATTTCTTTCACATGTATTCTCTAGTTTCAGTTAATCTTTTAAGGATTTCTTTTAAGGATTAATATGAAGTCAACTTACGGAAGCAACAACCACTATATATTTATATAGGGTTTTTCAAAAAGATGTTTGTTCTCTCAAATAAAACAAAAAATAAACAAATTTTTATTGTATTACGAAAAGCAAAGTTCGACAAATATGAATTAAAAATGATATCTGGCAAATGTCCACCACGACCACGTTGACAGATGTCGATCTTTTCATCAATGTTTTCAATCACTTTTTGGCAAAATGTCAGTCCCATTTCGTTAATCACATCATGGATTTTGAATTTTAAGGCTGAAATCGCTTCGGTTAGCTCCGTATAGAATCTATCCTTAAAATAACCCTACACAAAATAATCCAGTGACAAATGTCTACCACGACCACGCTGACAAATGTCGATTCAAAGTTTTTAATGACATTTTTCAAAACGCCTGTCTTATTTCGATAATCACATCACGGATTTTGAGTTTTAAGACTGAATCGATTTCATTCGATTGGCCACGTATAGACTCTGTCCTTAACATAGCCCCACAAAAAATAATCCAGTAATGTTAAATCACACAATCTGGCTGGCCACTTAACTGCTGATGGTGGTGAAATTATGCGATCGGGAAGTTTGGTTTGCAATAAATTGATCGCATCATTGGCTATATCACATGTGCACCGTCCTGTTAAAACTACATGTCACTGATAACCATGTCGTCCATAATAAGCCAAAATGGAGTTGTTAGCATCTCGCGATATTTATATGTCTTAATGAAATCTCACCATTAAAACATGTGGCACCGGGGGTAAAAGTCAATCCAGTCCCGTAAAGGCTAGCAGAAGCCAACTGAACCACTTTTACTTTATTTCCACGGGAATCAGTACTCTCCAAAGTTCAGCTTTTGCTGTTCTCTGTCTGATTATTGAGGTTAGCGCCTTGGGGAGTATAGTAGTGGTTGTGGTTTCACAGACCCTCATGAAATGGCCACGTGGCTAGGTAACGATGTAAATCTTATCACGTAATCTCGCGATAGTGTGATCCATTGACCGTTACCGCATTTCCACACTCCTGTTCGAAAAAAAACAGCCCAATCATACCTGCAGACCGCATACCACACCATAGAGTGACACGTTGAGCCTGCAAAGGCTTCTCAGAAATCGCTTTAGAATTTTCAGAAACACAAATGGGGCAATTTTGTTTGTTGATTTGCCTGACAAGTGAAAATGTGTTTTGTCTGAAAAAATTATTTTTTCAGAAAAACTAGCCAGTTGTTCCTGAATGAATTGGGCGAATCTACGGTGATGTAAATGGTCAGTTAACTTAAATTCCTGCACTGGTTGTGCAGGAAATGGCTTTAAAGTCAAATCCTTACGCAAAATTCGTTTTGCAGGTTTTGAATAACCCGCAATTGTTGAGAGGAATTAACAACTGCATCTGCTTCAATACTGTGGCTTACGGCTGCAATATTTTCAGTTGAACGACCCGGTCAAACACACAATGTTGTTCACACATTTTGTATCGAATCTGTCGATTTAACGACTAAATTCCTTAAAGAGGTCTCAAAAGGACGATTATGTTGTCCAAAAATATCACGAATTTAACAAAATCGAACATTAACAGAACCACCATTCTGATAGTGGATTTTAATTATTTTAATGCGTTTTTCTTGCAAAAATCTAGATGTGAAAACATCATCAGACTTTCAAATGGAAAAGGAAATGATTAGCTGCGATGAATTAGTAGCTATAGGTGTTGGTATATTTTAATGACAAATGAAATTGTTAACAGGCCTGTTAAGGAAATCGTAATCCTAACCTCGTTAAGAACAGCATTTGAAAGTTCTAGTTAAATTGGATAAAGGGGCCTGGTTGGAAAAATAGTTGACACTGCGTATAAGTCTTGCCACAACCCGAGGTTGTGGTCTGGATGGTTGTGCCCATATTTGTTAAACAGAACTTTGGGTTCTTGAGTATTATTTGAATCTCTAGTAAATTTATTGAAGCGCTTGATTAGTAAGAAAGACATCGTGTAAGTTCAAGCATGGCTAGAGCCACAGAGCAAGAAGTGTAAGAAAAAAAATAGGAGGGAAAAGAATAAAAAGAAATATAAAATTTTTTTACTAGTTTATTATTAATAATAATCACTAGGTCATTATTTAATAAAAAATTTTAAAAAACTTAATTATTTATTATTATTCAATATTTCGCCAAAGCATTGGTTGGCATCTTCAGGATAAACAAAAAAATTTATAAATAATTAATCTTTATAGTTTTTTAAACGATCTTTTTTATCTTTAGTAAATATCTTTTTTCTTTTTTTTAGATCTTTTTTATATATTTTTTCTTTTCAATATTTCGCTTTCCTTTGGAAAGCTTCTTTAGGAAAAAAATTTTTTTTTTTACCTGAAGAACTAGTAAAAAAATTTTTTTTTTCCTGAAGAAGCTTTCCAAAGGAAAGCGAAATATTGAAAAGAAAAAATATATAAAAAAGATCTAAAAAAAAAGAAAAAAGATATTTACTATAAATAATTAATCAAAATGGAAAAAATTTTTTGATTAACAAATTTAAAATATTCAAAAAAAAAACAAAAAAAATTCACAAGTCAAATTTAGAACTGAAATATAAAATTAATAACAAAATAGCTTTTTACTGTCGCAATATCGAGCTCCAGTTGTTTTCAAAAAAAAAAATAGTTCCAAAATTCAAGTCAAAAGTTTGCATCACTGCAATGAAACGTTTTAGAAGTAATTAACCTTACTCGCTTAGTATTATTTTTCTCCAAATCTGTTATTATTTAAATAAAATGCAACAGCAGAAAAAAACTATTCTTCCGCATAATGTGCGATTTTTCATAAGTTTGAAGTTTTAGAATTTTCTGCCGCAAATGACAGAGAAATTCAATCTAAAATAAATTTTGTAATATCTTTTATAATATTTTCTAATTTTAGTAATTATTTAGTTATTTTCTAATTAGTTTTAATATACGTAAGTTATAAAAACAGACAGATGTGTAATAGGAAAAAGAGCTTTATTCATGTGAATGTCAGTGTATACTGTATACTTTCCTTAGAAATTTTATTATTTTATTTTGAAATAAGTTTAATTTAGTTGGAATATTACATTATTGTTTTTTTTTTGTTAATTTCTTTCCTTTGCTTACCCACTTTTACTTCCGTTTTTGCTTCATCAATAAACGCCGTCGATAATTTTGTTTCAATCAATAAAAACAGCCAATAAATTTCAAATATTTTCTTGTACATTTTTGTTTATTTCAAAGGTTTACATCATTTTTTTCAATAATTTTTTCGATTTTTACATTTTTTAAATATTATATTACGTAAATCTTAATTTTTATTTTTATATATCCCTGTTTATTTTCACTGTTTTCTAAATTTTTCCAAAGAAATTATATTTTTCATTTACTCTCTCTCTCTTTCTCTCTCGTTTGATTATGTTTCCTGCGTTTTAAGATTTTGATAATAAGAAATAAACCGTCCAGTTTTGTCGCGTTTGTATGACCAACTGATTTGAAAAGAAAAATTATTTTCCGCATTTTTTCCATAGTGTTTCTTGTTATTTTTTTAAATCTCTAATATTTACAATTTTAAGTGTTTTGGGGGGCGGTGACGACGAGGGAGAATTTTTGTTCAAGAGTCAAAAAATATTTGCTTTAATAGTCTATAGGAAATGAATTAAATTTTAATATTTGAATTATATTGTTAGAAAAATGGCCAAATAGCAGAGCTGTAAATGAATCACTAATTTTTTTATTAATTTGTAAATCATTCATGCGCTAAATTAGCAAATTTTGAATTAATTCTTTTTACACAAGAAAATGATTTGAATGAAATTTGAATCAATTCAAATGAATTTGGTAAAAATGAATGAATTGCAATTCATTTTGAATGTCAACTGAATTGTAGTTCGTTTACAATTCAGTTAAATTTGTAGAATGAATTGCAATTCGTCTCCAATTCCAATGAATTTGTTAAAGATGATTGCAATTCATTTATAAAATAAAATAAATATCAAATGTAAAATAAAATAAAAATTAGAAAATATCGGGTAATTCAACAAGACGTTTGTTTTTCAATTGTGGCAACACAAACAACATGATAGTTTTGACATTTAGTTTTTTGACGTACTCATAGTAGATGCCATTGGCAATTGTTATAAAGCATTCAATTTCGAACGAAAATAGCATTAAATAATTTAAAATCCACTATGAAAATGGCGGTTCTGTTAAAGCAGTAATGGACGAACTTTTTGGGTGGCGGGTCAATAAATTAAAAAAAATCTTGCGGCGGGCCATTAAATTAAAAAAAAAACATAGAAGTACATTCATTAAAAAATTATGAAGTTGCTGTTCAATTAATAGTTCGGTTTAAGCTGTATATTTATTAGTTATATTACGCAATATTTTAAAACAACATAAAAATTTTATAAGATACGGTTTATTATGATTTTAAGATTTTCCAGATGTATGGGAAGCATGGATCTGTTTCTGACTTGACATAATTTCCTCAAAATCTGGTTGCAGATGGGAGGATGGGACTTTTAGTAAATTAAATAGACTCTCGTCTGACAATCGGTTTCTTATTGAATTTTTTCTGCATTTCATTACTGAAAAGGCCTGTTCACATAAATATGAGGAAGCAAACATTGCCATAATTTTCTGCACATGATTAATTAGCTTTGGAAATTCATCTTTTGGTAAGGATTTATAGAAATTAAGCTTATCTGTATTTAAAAATAGCTGTTTTAAATTATTATTATATTGCTATTCTATAATTTCCAATTGTAGATCAGATGGAACATTCTCAGGATTAACATTAAAAGGCATTGAAAAAATATCTAAACATGGTTGGATTTTTTTAAAGTCAGCAAATCTGGCCTCAAATTCTGAATACAGTTTTAATAAAGATTGTGAAAAGACTTTTAACTTCTCTTCACTCACAGGCCTCAAAGAATTAAGTCTTGGAAAGTGAGTCAAATCATTTTTCCCAAACATTTAGAAAATATAAACAATTGAGTTTTAAAAGACCTTAAACTGCCCCAAGTTTCATCTATAAATTGATTTCTTCCCTGTAACTTCTTGTTCAGTTTATTATAGTGCTCGAGTAAATCCGTGAACAAAGCCAACTTGATGCACCAATTGGAGGATAACTCCAATATTTCTCACTCATCACAAATTTCAGTTTTGGTTTTTAAAAAAACTTTAATTTCTTCGAGAAGACTCAAAACTCTCCAGAAGGCATGCCCACAACTCAACCACCTGATCTTTGTGTAATAAAGTTTATCTGAAAATTCTGCATCAATTTCCGATAAGAACTTTTGAAATTGTCGATGTAACAAACCACGGGCTCGAATGGTATTCATTAACTTTAAAATAATATTAAGTACGTGGTTAATATCCAAGGCAGCCTTGCAAAGAACATCTTGGTGGATTATATAATGTAAAAAAATTGATTCGCTTTCAGGATTTTGACTTTTATAAACTCCTGCAAACCCCGTATTTTTTCCCATCATGTTAGCTGCTCCATCAGTTGTTAAATTAATTAATTTGGAAATTGGGGCATTAAAAGATTCCATCCCCTCTCGAAATTCATCATTAGTTACTTTTCTTGTCGTCTTTCCTTTCAAAGATCTCAAACAAGCAAGTTCTTCGGTTATTACAAAGTTTTCATCGACTCTTCTGATAAAAATTAGAAGTTGGGCTGTATCACTCCTGTCAACACTCTCGTCCATAGTGACTAAAAAATATTTAAGACGTCCATCGAGTTGATTGGTTAAATTAGAAGAAATCGCTTTAATTCTTTGACCGTGGCCATTTTACGTGACAGCCCTATAGATTCGAAATCTTTTACCTTTTCTGGGCAAAATACTTTTCCAATACCAATTAACACATCCTTAATAAATTCTCCTTCAGAAAACGGTTTGTTACTTTTTGCTATTTTATAGGCAACAATGTGACCAGCTAACGTGGAGGATCGCTGGACACTTCTTTGATTTTTAAAAAACATTTGCTGACTAGATATTTTTCTTTTTAATTCCTCTGAATGAAGTTTCTTGTCTTCATCTGTCATTTTATAGCACTTCGACCCAAGATGTTTTGAATTAAAGTGCCTAGCGAGATTATAATATTTTAGTACAGCTACCGATTCTTGGCAGATCAGACAAATAGATTTTTGGTTATATTCCATAAAGAAGTACTTCCATATCCACTCTTCTTAAAATACTCGACATTCCGAATCAATTTTTCTCTTTCTATTTCCGATTGACATTTATGGGGATATTTACAATACACTTTATTATTTTAATAACACAAAAAAAACTGTACGTTGGCAACTTTATAATTTTACTTCACAATTTATTCTTTATGTCACGAGATTTACACTTTTACTGATTGCTGATTAATCCATCGCTGGCCCTTTTATATTGGTTGCGCATGTTGTCTCGAATATTCAAGAATCTTCTAGATCTCACATATAATAGTTGTTGTTATGTTATATGCTCAGTTTTCTATATTAGTTGTTAGTGTTTTATGATGTTTATGTTTCTTCTTGGAATATTGTATAAGAAAGTTGTTGTTCTCTTGTGTGTACAATATTTCCTAGAAAACTACGCAGTTTGTACACAATATAATATGAAAAAATCGCATTTTTTGCTAAAATTGTCTATTTATATCTTTTTTAAAACATAATGTAAATTTTTTTTTTAGCATAATTTTTTAATAGGTGATTAATTTTTTTTTGAAAAACACTCGCCGGGCCGGATTTAAACCACTTGCAGGCCGGATGTGGCTCGCAGGCCGTAGTTCGCCCATCACTGTGTTAAAGTCACATTTCATAAAATTCGTGATATTTTCGGACAATATAATCTTCCTTCTGAGACCACTATTAAGAGTTTGGCAACCTGACACAAATTATGTTAAAAAAAAACGTAACGTACTTTTCTTTAAAGGTTGGAGGGTCTATTTAATCGCTTTATTTTTCCATCTCTATTTTAATTTTTATCATCACTAACTTCACATATTTAAAACATATTTTTTGAATCTTCTGTACACACAGCTTTTAACAATTTGCTTGTTGCATATATTTGCTAATATTAATATTTTGTATATTTTTCAAAGAAAATAATTAACGTTTAAACATGGGCAGCATTGCCCAAGATATGTTTCTTTTGAATTGTCCAACCTACGAAGATTATTTGGATACATTTGTTTCCCATAGTGATGTACGTTTTATTCGTAAAGTAAACTATTGCCGCATGCTCGTTGAGCTGGGCTATAGATCCTCGACTGAAATCTATACGCCTGCCCAATTTGAACAACGAAAAACTTTGGTCCAAGAATCCTTATGGCCTACTAAGAAATCGACTCTTTATTGTAGTGATAAAGCTGATTTAACTGATCCTGTACTTCAAGAATTGGCATTGAGAGAAAAACCCAATGTTCAAAAGAATATATCGGTAAGAAAATGTTATTGTTATAAAGCACATTAACGATAGCAGAATAAATCTCGTTAAATAAAATAAACATCAAAAATATTATTTCAAAGTAAAAATTATTAAGATTTTAACGCTTAAATTAAAATTTAATAGCAGGATTGTGTGTACTTTATTAAGAGAATTATTCCGGTAACTGAAATACTTTCAATAATAATAGTGCAAATGTGATGCTCCAAATATCTTTGAAGGAGATAAAATGCATTGACGCATTTACAAAAGATCGCCACCAACTATGATATGTCGAGTTCTTTCAGTTGGCATACCGAATAAAAAACTCATTCGGAATATGTTTCCACCTCGACGCCGCCTTCGAGGTCCATGGCATTCTTAGTGCCTAAGCACTGAAACATACATATGCCTGCGTTTAGGCCCCCTTTTCCTGCTGCCTCTTGCAGCTTTCAATCCTCTCCCTGCTCGGAAAACCTGCCCGTAGCCTATCCTGGCCCGCTTCAAGTTGGGTCTCTCTCTTCACCTCCGCCCAGGTCTTGGCTGTTGGTCACTTGTTACGGGCGATTTCCGCTTCCTCATCGCGTAGTTGTAAGCCTCAACAAAGTGCAAACGATGCACTCACAAAATCGTGCCACTGCATCCCAGGTTTCCGCGTTACTTGTCATCTTGCCCACTATCTTCTCGGCCGTTATTATACCTTTTTACAATTCCAGCTGCCTACGACAGGCGCACCAACATTGGCAAGCTAAAAACATATGGTCCACTTTATCTATGGTTTCTGCCTCTTTGTACAAGCAATATGGCATTGTACATTTGTAAATTCTGTAGAGATAGCCCCATGTCCAGAGAGCATCTGTGTTGGATAGTAATTAACATCTCCGTGTTTCCTCTATACCCACTTTCGTACGCTTGGAATGAATTTGGCCCATCTGCCACGGCCATTCTATCTCTCTTTAAAACGGACCTGAGTTCCTGGAGAATTTGCAGATCAAATTCTCTCTCATGTCTGATAACGAAGGCTCTTGCGTGTCTTACACTTGTAAATTCATCCCAGCAATCACATAGACAGCTGAACCTGATACTGTCCGGTATACGGATATCACCCGTAACACCCCCCCCCCCAGGGGCATATAGAATATTCCACTATCTAGACACAGTGCAAAAGGGAGCCCAGTCCCCTAAAGTCAGACAGGGAGACAACTGGAAGCTCCACTTTATTTCCACGGGGATCAGTCAACCCGCAGAGTTCATTATTTGTCTCTTTAGACATTTAATAGTTCTCTGACTGACCATTGAGGTTGGCTCCTATATGGGAGTATCGTGGTGGTTGTGGTTTTGCGGACCCATAAGGGATTTATGAAAATTACGGAGGCCAGGATCATTTCACTGATAATGACATGCAAAGTGAATGATCCAGTCCAGTGAGCATGCTTGACATGTGTTCTGGAGTCTCCAACTCTTTAGCAAGGTGTGATGGTTTGCAGCCCTGTCCTGAAATCATTAAAGTTGCAACTAGGTGGTTCTGTTGCTTAGAATTATGCCTTCGGCTATCTAGGACGCATGTATGACGTTCCAAATTATACAATAGTGGTTTGTCCACCATCTGATAAAGGCTACATAGCCAGGTGCGGATGTAAAACGAATCACACTCTCACCCGTAACGCACCCCCCCTCCCCCTCGGGGGCACATTTATGGTCTTTAAAGAACGCTCGACTGTGCAACTGGGGTATAAAGGAGCCCAGTCCCATGAAGTCAGCAGGGGTACAACTGGAAACTCCAAGTTATTTCCACGGAAATCAATGAGCGCGCAGAGTTCCGCTATTTATCTCTTTAGACATTTAACTGTTCTCTGGCTGATATTAAGGTTGGCCCCAATATGGGAGTATCGTGATGATTGTGGTTTCGCGGCCCCATAACAGGTCTGTTTTTAATGGGTGGCAGGATCATCTCGCCAATAATAACATCCACAGGTGAATGATCCAGATCCAGTGAGCATGCTAGACATGTGTTCTGGACAGGAGTTGGATGGTCTCCAATTCTGCAGCAAGGAGTGGTGGTTTGCAGCCCTGCTCTGGAATCAATGAAATTGCTACTAGGAAACACCTGTTGCTAGAATTAGACTTCGGCCTCCTAAGGCGTGAGTGGCGCTGCTTTTCACTCACAGTGGTTTGACCACCATCTGGTTAGGGCTAACTGCCAGGTACAGATGTAAATCAAAATCACGAAATCATCCGTAACGCTGCAGACCTTTGGCCTCTTGACCTTAAGGGTGTTTGCCCATATTTCGTATAGAATGATGCTGCTGCAAGCCTCAATCTGCAGTTTCCGTCTACAAGCCAGGGGTCCCCCAATTATTCTGCCTAACTACAGGGTTATCCTCGTTGATTTCTTGTACTTTATTTTTTTGTAATGAATCATTTGTGAGAATATCTGTAAAATATTTATTCAAAAATATATTTGAAAATTTTAAATTTGTTTAAAATTTAATTCGCGAAAAGGACGAAATGTAAAACCGAATAAAAACCTTAGTATACCTCTCTGATAACAAAATTATTACAGAGTAATTAACATAAAAATATTCTAAAATTAAAATATCTTGAGCTAAATAATTTGTTGCTATTTTAATAAAAAAAAATCTTATCGTAATTTATTTCAGACCATTATCTTTATAAAATATCGCCTTAAATCTGGTTTTGAAGTTTCCTCTTATATGGACTATGAACAAAGTTTACGCCGAGAAAGTGCCAGTTGGGCTGAAATTTTTACAGAAAAGAAACCAATATTACCAAAACCTCATCACTTGAGCTTCTTCGACTGGCACAAAGGAGTCGTCACTTATAATAATTCGGAAAATTATGCTGTCGTACATGATGTTGAATTTGGTCTAATGTTTATGCACAAAGGTGACCATAAAAAAGTTTGTGTCGATGTTTCACGAGAATTGTACAACAAAAACTTTAAACGTCTAATGGTATTCTCTGAGAATTATGGTCATGTTATATTTTATGATCATGTTATCAGAAAGAAAATCTAAAACAAACATTGTTAATTTTAATAGAAGAATGTATTATCGGAAATATACATAAGCGTGTGAGATTTTTAATACAATCTATTCCTAATGGTGTACATTGCTGAGCATGTTGAGATTTTAATAGTTTTTATCTATTATGCGTGTATACTTTATTTTTGAAAAATAAACGAATATTTGGCTTAGTTCCAAAATTACTTGAATTTTACTTGTTTAGAATATGATGATCAAAACAAAAGAGTATGAAAAACATGTAGTGTTTTATGAGCGCGCAGCAGTATCGAAAAATGGAGATCAACATATGTATTTTATTATTTTTCTTTTGCTTCATCTTTCATTTATTTAACATTAAAGTGCATCGTATATTTTGATTTTAGTAAAAGTAGAATAATAATAAAACCCCTTGTTGTCAGCGTTGCCGTTGCCGTTTTAGAAACAAGTCAAGTTTTTTTATAATAAACCGAACGCCACTTAATCGTTTATTCAAAGTGCGGTATTTAAAATAGCCACTCTGCTGTTCGCTGAAGTTCTCCTATTTAATTTGCAAACTACTCAACAACAATCGCTGCATTTATAGTTTTGTGGATGTGTAGCCACAGTTCTTCATGTGTCTAATCACAATTGCGCATCGACAAAATATTAAACGTTCTGATAAGTCAGCGCATAAATAAATTAAAGCGATTTTGTTTATCGAGCAAAAATTAAAAAACAATTGTTGGATTTGTTCCGCCAGTAAATGAAATACTGTTGCCATTTCCTTCCATATTTGCTGGCTATTTGTTCGGTATGAACGGCAACCGCTTTCGATGTAATGACATCATTCTCAAGCCTTGTTCTGTACTGGTGAGTCAGTGTTCGTGTTTAGGATGCTCTTTCATTAAGATCATATCTACTCATGTAGGAAGAACGTCCGCCACCTGATATTTTATGCGAGGCTAATTTTTTAATATTTCCATCTCATTATTATTCCGGTACGTGTGCCCGTCTGAGGGTGTTTTTCGTTCCTTCGAGTGTATGAATAGTTTTGTGGTGTGAAAATTGTGTCTGAGATCGTGTTTAGCTGTTCGTTTATAATGTCACTCTTAAAAGTTTTTGTTTTGTAGATTTCCATGGTTTCTACAATGCCTAGTCTTCGTCCTTTTTTGCTAGGATAGTAATGTCCGACATGCATCTATTTCCCCCAATGTTTTTTACGCAAGTGTCAAGGTGTAATGCAAATTTAGAGTTTTCTCTTTTTCGTTTGTATGAACATATGTGTTCTATAAATCTCGTTTTTAGTGTTCGTCCAGTTTGTCCCATATAAATATGTGGAACTAAATTTTTCAGTTGTTCTCAGATCAAAATTGTTAATGTTGTCAGTAAGCCTTGCTTGTGAAAAAAGTTAATTATTCTTTCTATATATCATATGTCTAAATGCTGCTGATTTATGTTGGGTGGATTAAGGTGATATCGTTGATAGTGTCTGTCATAGTTGGTTTTCTATAGATGGCAAATGGTAAACAGTCAGTTCCTTGTGTTAATGTAATGTCAAGATAATGCAAATTTCTGTCTTATTCTTTTTCCATTGTTACCGAGGATTGTGTTTAAGTCTATTAGAATTTGTTTGACGTTGTTCGAAGATGCATATGAAGTCATCTACTTGTCTACAACAATGAGTTATGTGTAGTAATGCGTGATAAGATTTACGTAGATGCCTAGCTATGTAAGCCATAACACGACGATGGATCAAACCACTTGGGTGATATGTAGCGTGCACCCACGCCCTAGGAAGCCGAAGACATTTCACAGTTCATTCCCACTCCTTGCTGGAGAGTTGAAGAACACATGACAAACATGCTTACATCCGGATCATTTACCCTTTGTTCTCAGTAGAGATAAGATGATCCTGGCCTCTTACTTAAAATTCATGAGGGCCCGCGAAACCACAACCATACGATGCTCCCAAAGGGCCAACCTCAATAATCAGCCAGAAAACAGCTAAAAGGCAAAAAAGCCAAAATGCTTAACTCTAGGAACTCACTGATTCCCGTGGAAATAATGTGGAGTTGTCCAGTTGGCTTCCTGCTAGCCTACAGGGGACTGGGCTCTCTTTAACCCCCGGTGACACATGTAAAGACGATGAAATTCCGTCATATCCCCCGGGGAGATGCGTAATTTGATTTACATCCGCACCGACTAGGTAGTCATAATCAGATGGTGGTCAAACCACTTTGAATGATTTGCAAACATCATTCACGCCCTAAGAGGCCATCGAATACGTATATCCTCCGGTCACTCCTAGTAGCAATTTCGAAAGCCCGAAGTAGGCCGCAGCCTTCACTCCTTGCTAAAGAGTTGGAGACTTTCCAACTCCTGGTCCAGAACGCATGAAGCTTAATATAATTAAGAACACGACGGCATTCATACTCACTGGACCTGAACCATTCATTGTGTTTATTGTGAATGATCCGACCCACAAACTCAAACGAGGTCCTCGTAACACACAGTCACCACGATACTCCCGAAGAGGGCCTACCTCAATAATCAGTCAGAAAATAGCTAAATGCCTAAAGAGACAAATAGCGGAACTCTAAGGCTTTACTGATTCTCGTGGAAATATAGTGGATTGTCCAATTGACTCCTACTAGCCTTGAAGGGAACTGGGCTCCCTTTTACCCCCCAAGACACAAGTCTAGATGGTTGTGTGATCCATAAAGACTTATAATATGCCTCCGAGGGGATATGTGTAGTAATTACGTGATGAGATTTATATCTGCACCTGGCAGTGAGCCTTAATCAGATGGTGGTCATACCACTGGGAATGAAAAGCAACGTTATTCACGCCCTAGGAAGCCGAAGACTAATTCTGGGAACAGGTATTTCCTAGTTGCAATTTTGATGATTCCAGAGCAGGGCTGCAAACCACCACTCCTTGCTGAAGAGCTGGAGACTATCCAACTCCTGTCCAGAACACATGTCTAGCATGCTCCCTGGATCTAGGATCATTCCACCAGGTAGGTGTTATTAAAAGTGAAATGATCCTGGCCACCATATAAAACTGACCTGTCTGTTATGGGGCAGCGAAACCACAACCATCACGATACTCCCGAAGGGCCAACCTCAATAATCAGTCAGAGAAATAGCTAAATGTCTAAAGAGACAAATTGCGGAAACTCTGCGGGCTACTGATTCCCGTGGAAATAACGTGGAGTTTCCAGTTGACCCCTGCTGCCTTCAGGGGACTGGGCTCCCTTATACCCCCAGTTGCACATGTCTAGATAGTCGAGCGTTCTATAAAGACCATAAATGTGCCCCCGATGGTGGGGGGGGGGGGGGGGTATGTGTAGTAATTCGAGATGTTGCATGAAAAACACAGACTCACCAGTACGGTTTAGAACACGGCTGGAGAATTATGTCGTCACATTAAAAGCGCTCGCCATTCATGTCTTTACTTATTAATAACTCAACTTGAATTAATTCAAGCGATGCTTGAAGAATATAAGAATGTTCTACTTTAATATCACCCCATATTGTTGTTTTAATTATCATTCAGCTTAGGTGCCTGCTTGGATGTGTGTTTTCTTTTCTTATTTTTTTTATTGTTGTTTATCTTATTTGGTAGAATTTCTTTTAAGCACGTTGTTATTGTCTGGTGTGTATAAGATTTCTTAGAGAACTATGCATTTTGTAAAATACACAGCGGGTCGTTTCTTTTACTTTTTTCACTGATAGTTATTTTCTTTTAAAACTTAATAAATCATCTTCGTAACAATAGATATTTATATAACTTTTATTGGAGGAGAAAATTTAACAAAAAACCTATTTAACTTTTATTTAAAACTAATTCAGTATTGACTAGATGAATTCGCAGGTGGTATTAGTTCAATTATATGACCATATAAAATCTTACGTAACTCTATTTATCCTCTCTATGTAAAATTCCAAACCCGCAATATATTGAAGACGCGTGTTCAAAAAGTACCAAGGCAGGCTAAATATTAGTTTTAAAAACTTTTTTGTGCTTTTTGCTATTTTTTAATAATGCAAAAAGGGCTGATACGCCAAACGATGACTGCAAAAAATATAACAGCATGAATAATGAACTTTACAATGAGTTTCTTATTAGCAATTTTGAGACGAGATATGCGAATTATAAGGGGATATAAGATACCGTATCTTAATATATTAACTTTATTTACCACATATGATTGTTGTTTATAGTACTATTTGTCTCTGTGGTGTATAACACTCCTTTCATTTCCTAGTGAAGTTTAAGGTGTTGAACTTTCGAAACGTTTATTATTTATTAATAATATTTTTTGTAAATCCCTTATTTACAATCATACGAGGATAATAGTGCAAATTTGATACAATAAAAAATATATAAAATGTAAAAATGTTAAACTCCACTAAGAACAGCATTGTATTGATAACAAAATTATTAATAATATTAATTATCGAATACTATCACCTCTAATTGCAAATATTGACATCCCTAAATAAAATAATTTATAGTTTTGTTAACAATTTTATATTGTTTGCTTAATTTTATAATTTTGTTCCTTTTTATTTGAAAACATTTTATATATTTTCTTCCTGAAAAAAAGGAAAAAACGCGAAAAATCACGCATTCATGGCAAATGATTTATTTCTTTTGAACTGTCCCACCTATGCAGACTATTTAGATACGTTTGTAACGCTCCGTGATATACGTTATGTTGGTAAAATTTATTATTGTCATATGCTCATCAAATTGGGATATAAAAGTTCTTCTGAACTTTATACACCTAGCGAGTTTGAGCGTCGCAAATTTCTGATACATGAATCGCTGTGGCCTTCCAAAAAATCAACTATTTGTTTTAGCGATAATTTAGAATTAACTGATCCAGTACTTAAGGAATTGGCATTGAGAGAGAAAGCTAATATACAAAAGAATATATCGGTAAGAAAAACAAAAATAAAAATCTACTTATGATATATATTATGGAGGCAGAAAATATTATTGAAAAAAATCAAGGATTAAGAAATCTTTACAATCTCTTATAAGAATCGATGCATTTATAAAAAACACAATATTGTATGTGACCGAATTAATTAAAAATTTTAAATTGCGACACGAATATTGCATATACATTGAAACCTGTTTGAAAGCCTCCAAAGCTCGGTTTTCTAAAAAAAGAATAAAATACTTTAGGAACCAAGTCCATATTGAAATACTACAGCAAAGCTCATACTAATAATAGAAACCGGTGACTGAATCACTAATGATATTCATGCTAGCAGTAGTAACATGCATATTTTCACATCTTATAGCTTACAGTATTCTTCTTCACGCACTACCATGAAACATTCCATGTCCAACAGCTTCAATTAAGTCTTCCTAATTAAGTGCCAATGGCGGCCAATTGTTATTAAATAGTCATCACTATCAAGCTTTTAATTTGTAAGCACTTAGTTAAATAGGACTTACTTAACAGGACTTGGCATAATTGAGCGTATTGCAGCATTGGCAAAATTGAATTGGCTAGTAATGATTTCTCATTTTTCCAGCAATTAATAAAAATTTACTTGCAGTGTGGCCATGTAAAGGGTTTTACAACGAGTAGTTTTTTTCCTAAAAGAAAATAAAACAATAACTTTTGATTAAGATGATTCAAATTAATTGGGTGTGATTTTTCGTCGTCCCGCATGAAATTTGGTTTGTAAACACACCGATTTCGGTTATGTGTCATCTTCAGTGTTCTTTTTTTCTCTTACTCAAGTTATTATTGTATTACGAAGAGAAAACTTCGGCAATTATGAATGAAAAATGATATCTGCCAAATGTCCACCACGACCATGGTGACAGATTTCGATTACATCAAAGTTTTTAATCACTCTTTGACAAAACGCCTGTCCCATTTCGTTAATCACATCACGAATTTTGAGTTTTAAGACTGAAATCGATTCGATTGGATTCGTATAGATTCTGTCCTTAGCCCCTCAAAAAATAATCCAGTGATGTTAAATCACACGATCTGGCTGGCCACTTAACTGCTGATTGTCGTGAAATTATGCGATCGGCAAATTTGATTTGCAATAAGTTGATCGTTTCATTGGCTATGTGACATGTGTCGCCATCCTGTTAAAGCCACATGTCAATGATATTCATGTCATCAATAATATGCCAAAATTAAGTTGATAACATCTCGCGTGATCCTCCACCCCCCGGGGGCATATTTATCGGTCTTTATAAAATACTTGACTATCTAGACCTATGCTGCTGGGGGTATAAGGGAGTCCAGTCCCCTGAAGGCAGCAGAGGTCAACTGGAAGCTCCACGTTGTTTCCAGGGGAATCAGTAGCCCGCAGAGTTTCCGCTATTTGTCTCTTTAGGCATTTAGCTGTTTCTCTGACTGATTATTGGGGTTGGCCCTACGGGGGTATCGTGGTTGCTGTGGTTTTACGGCCCCATACAGGTCTGTTTTTATGGTGGCCAGGATCATCTCACCTTTAATAACACCTACCTGGTGAATGATCCTAGATCCAGTGAGCATGCTATTCATGTGTTCTAGAGAGGAGTTGGATAGTCTCCAGCTCTTCAGCAAGGAGTAGTGGTTTGCAGCCCTGCTCTGGAACCGCTGAAATTACAACTAGGGAATACCTGTTGCTAGAAATAGTCTTCGGGTTTTTAGGACCTATGTGACGTTGCTTTTCATTCGCAGTGGTTTGACCACCATCTGATTAAGGCCCACAGCCTGGTGCAGATGTAAATCTTATCATTAAATCTCGCGTGATCCATTGACTGCTACCGCATTTCCAACCTCATCTCGAAAATAAACGGCCCAATCACGACTCCAGATAACATAGTGCACAATACAGTAAGCATGTGAAGGTATCTCAACAATCGTTCTAGGATATTAAGAAACCCAAATGGGGCATTTTTGTTTGTTGTCAACAACTGACAACTGTTGTCAACAACTGACAACTGTTGTCAACAACTGACTGCTGAAAATGGGCTACGTCTGAAAAAGTGATTATTTCAGAAAAACCAGCCCGTTGTTCCTGAATAAATTGAGCGAATCTACCGCGATGCGAATGATCGGTCGGCTTCAATTTCTGCACCAGTTAAACCTTGTCAGGCTTCAAAGTGAAATCCTTACGCCAAATTCGCCATGTGGTGGCTTTGGACGTTGAGAACGTCAAAAAATTGGCAAATTTGAATCTGCTTCACACTGTGGCCCACAGCTGTGAAGTTTTCAAATAAAAGACCCACTCGAACAAGCATTGGTGTTTGCATATTTTGTATGGAGCCAGTCTGACTGAAATCTAATGACCAAATTCTTAATAGCGATTTCAGAAGGACGATTATGTTGTCCGAAAATATCACGAATTTTACCATTCCACCTCTTTAATAGTGGATTTTAATTATTTTAATGCGATTGTCGTGCGAAATTGAGTTTATTGTATCAATTCCTAAAACATCTACTTGATAACGATAATGATCCCATCGCATCGAAAGCGCTCCGCAATTGCACCAAAAGAACAGCCAGTAATGACCGTTTTCCCCGAAAAGAATGACAACAGTATTCTCAAAATGATTTGAGATGTTGCCAAGTGTGCACTTTGTAAGCGGGCTACCAGATCACAGTATTTTCTACGTCATTATCCTTCCCTCTCTTTCGCTCGGCTAACATATTAAATACTTTATCAGGGTAAAACGCAAATGCAGCTTATTGCAGTGCTAAAAGTATTCGAATTTTAATTATAATTGTGAAAAGTCTACCCTTTTTGAAAGCCAAAATTATGCTCTGGGCGAAAAGCTACAACCACTTCTCATCTGCGTTAGTAGTATACAACAAGAAAATATTCTTAAATTAAATTTTTTCAATTAAAGAGTTACAAAAAACATGTTTAAGATACTGGATATTTTTACTTCATATTGATTAATTTATTTATAAAATATTCTTCCAATTCTTATAAACAATACAACAAAGATTGTAATTTCTTTTTTTATCTTAATGTTAAAGTTAATTAAAATTTCAATTTTTATCTTAATATTTTTCAGACAATTATTTTTGTAAAAAGTCGTCTTAAGTCCGGTTTTGAAGTTTCTTCATACATTGACTATGAACAAAGTTTACGCAGAGCCAATATGCAACTAGAAGGTCATACAGATTGGGAGGGCATTTTTAAGGAGGGTAAAGAAATAAAGCCAAAACCTAATCACTTGAGTTACTTTGATTGGCACTCAAGCACTATATTACATAATGATTCAGATAATTTTACCGTGGAGCATGGTATTGAGTGTGGCCTAACATTTATACACAGAGGTGATCTTAGAAAAGTTTATGTGGATATCACACGTGAAATGTATCATAAAAATTGTAAACGCTTAATGATATTCTCCGAGATTTACGGCCATGTTGTATTTTATGATCATGTTATAAAAAGGAAATTATAAAATTTGTATTATAATATAAAAATTGTATTATTATAATAGGAGAATTAATAAACATAAATAAATATGTGTATGTGGTGTTTTAATATTAATTTCTATGTGGTTAAAGCAATCTTTAATTTTCATTTAAAGACAATAATGCCTTAGCTAATTGTCTAATATCAATGCAACTCTGAAAATAGTATAACATTTACATAACATTATTCGTGTCAAAAAAGCAACTGACTACAATCTGGGGTTGGCACCGTGTTTGTATTTGTAATTTTTGTGCTAAAATAAATTTTTAATTAAATTCTGAGATATAATAATGTGTTTCTATTAAAATGATTAAAATATATTATCGATATGTTTCTATGAAAATCATTTACGTTGATTTTAATAGAAAAGAGACTGTACATTTGCATGTACTTGGTAAAGATTATTTCAATTGCAGCTGTTATCAATTCGCCTTAAAATAATTGAATGAGAGTTATAACTGAAGAGAGAGCAAATAATAATAATACTCTTTAGCATACAACTCTGATTTTCGCTGTTATCCGCGACATATCAAATTCCTTATGGAAAAAATACTAAACCAAATTGATACCAGGTAAACTCAAAATCGATTTCACAACAGCTGGTGATATAAAGGGTTTTTCAACGAGAAGTTTATTTTCTAAAACAATATGAAATAAAAAATTTCGATTAAGATGGTTCCAATTTTTATTGTATAACGACGAGAAAAGCTTAGCATGAGCTGAATGAAAAATAATATCTGGCAAGTGTCCACCACGATCACGCTGACCGATGTCGATTCTTTCATTAAAGTTTTGAATCACTTTTTAACAAAACGCCTGTCCTATTTCGTTAATCACATCACGAATTTTAAGTTTTAAGGCTGAATCGATTTCATTCGATTGGCTCCGTATATGCTCTTTACTTAACATTACCCCCCAAAAAATAATCCAGTCATGTTAAATCACACGATCTGGCTGGCCACTTATCTACTGATTGTTGTGAAATTATGCGATCGGGAAATTTGGTTTGCAATAATTTGATCGTTTGATTGGCTATATGATATGAAGCACCATCCTGTTAAAACCGTATGTCATTGATATCCACGTCCTTAATAATAGGCCAAATTTGAGTTATTAGCATCTCGCGATAGCTCTCTCCGGATGCACATAATAGTCCTTATGGATCCTACAACTGCCATCTAGACTTGTGTCTTGCAGGGTAAAAGGAAACCCAGTCCCCTTCAAGGCTAGTAGGAGTCAACTGGACAATCCACTATATCCATGGGAATTAGTAGCCCGCAGAGTTTCGCTATTTGTCTCTTTAGGCATTTAGCTGTTCTCCGGATGATTATTGAGGCAGGCCCTTGGGGAGTATCGTGGTGGCTGTGTGTTTCGAGGCCCTCGTTTGAGTTTGTGGGTCGGATCATTTACAATGAACACAATGAATGGTCCAGGTCCAGTGAGTATAAATGCCGTCGTGTTCTTAATTATATTAAGCTTCATGCGTTCTGGACCAGGAGTTGGATAGTCTCCAACTCTTCAGCAAGGAGTGAAGGCTGCGGTCAGGTGCAGATGTAAACCTTATCACGTCATCTTGCGATAGCTTCTCCTCCGGGGGCACATTTTAAAAGAAAATTATTATTATTAAAAAAAGTAAAAGAAATGACCCACTGCGTAGTTTTTAAAGATATTTTATACACACAAGACAAGCAATATTGGAAATTCTAACACGATAAACAACAGAAAACAAAAACAACTAACAGCCAAGCAAGCGCCTAAACTGAATGATAACAACAACAATATGGGTTGATGTTAAAGTATAATATTCTTCTATATGCGATAAACGCTTAAAACAACTATATAAGCACCACTTGCGGGGCAAATAAACTCAATTCAAGGTGAGTTCTCGTTAAGTAAAGACAACAAAGTTACCATCGTGTTTATTATGTGTGTATTGAAAGTATATAAATCGTTTAATTTGATGTAAAACTCTAAAGTATTTTGTTAATATTTTGCAATAAAAGAACTGAAAATAAAACATTTACAAACAATAGTTATGAATGATATGGATGAACACTTGAAAATGAATGAGGGAAATAGGATTCTTTACATTTTTTTTTAAATAAAATATAAATTTATTATTAAAATTCAAGCAAGAAATAGGAAAATAAATAGCATTTACATCTATATAAAACTATATCATGTTCTCTTCAAGTGCAAACATTCTAAAACAAAAACAATCGATAAAACATTTATGTTTCCAATATCTATGTTATCAGTTCACCATCCTTAATTTGAAATATTCACATCACTAAATAACATGTTTGACAGTTTGCTATACAATTTTGTATTAGTTGCTAAATTTTCCAATTTATTTTTTTATTTTTAATTTTTTTTATATTTTTAACGATTTTTTTTTCTTTTGTATAAAAAAAAGAAAAAAGAAGGAAATAAGGATGGCGCACGATATGTTTCTTTTGGAATGTCCGAACTATGAAGACTATTTGGATACTTTTGTAACGCTCAATGATAAACGTTTTATACGCAAAAACCGTTATTGTCATATGCTGGTCCAATTGGGCTACAGATCAGCCACCGAAATCTATTCACCAAGCGAATTTCAGAGACGCAAAAAGGCGGTAAAAGAATCTTTATGGCCTTCCAAGAAAACTACTGTTTGTTTTAGCGATAATATAGATTTAACTGATCCGGCACTTAAAGAATTGGCAGTGAGAGAGAAGCCTAATCTTCAAAAGAATATATCGGTAAGAAGAAGATAATGGTGTTGCTTGCGGTAAAAGAAGATTTCTGACAAAAATATTGCATAGAAAATTATAATTTATATTTTATGGTTGCATAATTCAATGCAATCGTATATTCAAGCAAAATCCTTATACAGTTTCATCAGATTATTATGAGACTGTGTTCGCATTCTTTAGAATTGGTATTGGTTTCACCAAATCGGTTTCGTTATTCTTTTGGCGTTCTTTTATAAGCTCAATATGCCACAGTTCTGTATGGAATGATTTTCCCTGTTTCAAAAATAATAAAACATTAATTTGTACTTGTACGAGGAGCACACAGAAAATTAGAGCAAATAGCATTTAAAAAAATGTAGACCAAATTTTAACATTTTTATTTCTCTAGAAATCTTTATTAAACTCAAAAAATAACACGTTTCCCTTATTTCATTCTTTCCTTGTGGACACCCTGTATATACACCCTGTTGTCAGTAAAATTATAGTCTCTGCGGATGCCAATGTTGTGGAAAGTAATCTGTTAATTGACCTTAAATCAATAAAATTTCGTGTGAAAGCAGCTTAAGCTGCATTTTTAAGAGTTGTCAACACTTAAAATGCCATCAGACTTAGTTTCGTATAATAATAGTTTATAGTTAAGATAATTACTGCTTACGCAAATCTAGGTAAAATAAACAAATGATATATTTCAGGGACGATACGATAAGGATTATAAATTGAGCATTTATCTGTTACAAAAATTCGGAAAAACTTGCATTTATATCGGGTTTTTCAATTGTGGCAACACCAACAACATGTTAGTTTTCATTTGGCAATTGTTACAATGAATTCAATTTTGCACGAAAATCGCATTAAAATAATTAAAATCCGCTATGAAAATGGTGGTTCTGTTGAAGTTACATTTCGTAAAATTCGTGATACATATTTTCGGAAAACATAATCGTCCTTCTGAAACCGCTATTAAGAATTTGGTCGTTAAATTTGAGTCGACAGGTTGGATACAAAATATGCAAACACCAATGCGTGTTGGAATGGGTCTTTCATCTGAAAACTGTGGGCCACAGTACTGAAGCAGATCGAAATTTGTCAATTCCTTGAAGTTCTCAACAATTGGGTTATCCAATACACCTACATGGCGAATTTTGCATAAGGATTCAAGTTTGAAGCCGTAAGAGGTTGAACTGATAGCCGCAGATTCGCTCTATTCATTAAGGACAACCGGCTGATTTTTCTGAAAAAATCATTTTCTCAGCCGAAGCCCGTTTTCACTTGTGAGGTTATGTTAACAAGCGAAATTGCCGCATTTGGGCTTCTAAAAATCCCAGAGCAGTTATTGAGAAGCCTTTGCACGCTCAACGTGTCACGTGTATGGTGCGCTATAAGGTCTGTAGGCGTGATTGGGCCATTTATTATCGAATATGAGGCTGGAAATGAGGTAACGGTCAATGGATTACGCTATCGTGAGATGCTAACAACTCAATTTAGATCTATTATTGACGCCATGGATATCACTGACATTTGGTTTCCACAGAACGGTGCCATATGTGACACAGCCACTGAAACGATTAATTTATTACAAACCAAATTTCCTCATCGCATAATTTCACGACAAGCGGTAGTTAAGTGGCCAAAGAGATCTTGTGATTTAACACCACTAGATTCGTTTTGTGGGGCTATGTTAAGGACAGAGCCTATATGGAACCAAGCGAATCGATTTCAGCCTTAAAACTCAAAATCCGTATTGTGATTAACGAAATAGGACCGCCATTTTGCCAAAAAAAAAAAAGTGATCAAACACATTAATGAAATAATCAACATGTATAAGCGTGGTCCGATATCAATTTTCATTCACAATTGCCGAACTTTTCTCTACGTCATGCAATAAAAATTTGAATCATTTTAAGTCAAATTTTTTGTTTTATTTTTTTTTTTCGAAAAAAAAACTTTTTGTTGAAAACTCCTTTATTAAATTGTATTGGTATTAAAATTGTTGTTTTTTATGTTATAACTTTGCAGACAATTTTCTTTTTAAAAAGTCGTCTTCAGACCGGTTTTGAAGTTTCCGGATACGTTGACTATGAATATAGTTTACGCAGAGCCAATCTACAGCTAGAAGGTCATACAGATTGGGCTAGAATTTTTCGAGGTGAAAAATTACTCAGACCCAAACCCAATCATTTGAGTTATTATGATTGGCACACAGGCGTTGTATACCAGAATAATTCGGATAACTTTATGGTGCTAAATGATATGGAGAATGGCCTAACGTTTATGCATCGAGGTGATCTTAAGAAAGTTTGTGTAGATGTCTCCCGAGAGATGTATACGAAAAATTGTGCACGTTCAATGGTATTCTCTGAAATTTATGGTCACGTTATATTTTATGATCATGTTATAAAAAGGAAATTATAAAATTAGTGCATATAAGAAGAATAAATAAACAAAGAAAGCATACACACGTGGACTATTTATGTTTTTTTTTCATTATTTCGTTGTGTTAAAGAATAAGGCGATCACAACAAAAGGGTTTAAACATTTTACATGCATTACGGGCGGCATTAATTTTTAATATTCGAGATCAACGAGGTTGTTGATGGTGAGATTTGATTTTTGTATGTTTTTATTTTTATACTTAGTTTTCGTCTGCCTTTTCTTTTCTTTTGTTTTTTTTTTTGTTTTTGTTTTTGTAATGCATAAGTGCTTTTTGTCAATTAATTTTAATCAAAACCAAATGAAATGCATAAAATAAAAGCACAATCACTTGCAGCAAAATTTAAGAACATCATTTAAATTTAGGCCTTAGCTGCAAACGGACGAACGAAATAATTTTGGGGTTCTTATTAAGGTTTTTTTATTGATAGAATAAAACAAACTGTTACATCATCAGAAATTGTTTTTGAAAAATTTGAAAATTTAATTAAAAAGCAGCTCCTAAAGGATAAGAGATAAGATGTTGTTGTTAAAATTTATTTTAATTTCTATAACTTTTGTGGGTATCAAGTGTGTTCCTGAATTCAAAATTGGTAAGTCTACAAATTTTTATTTAAAAAGATTAAAAATCAATAATTCTAAATTCAATCAATTCCAATCGAAAATGGTTTCAGGCCACAATATTAATAGTGTATTATTAATAGTCACAGAAGAACTTATCCGCATTAATGCTTAAATATTTTGAAACATTAGCTTTGATCAATTTATGTGTGTAAAGTTCGTTGTGCTATAAGATTTTCCTCATCCGGTAGATTTTTGATTTCGTTTATTTTCTTTTATTATGCTTATAATACGTCTTATTTGGTGAACTGCGCTGTGCTGTTTTTTTTTTTTGTAACCATTACAAATTCTAACGGGTATCTTTTTTGATTAAATAGAAGAGAATGTCGGCAATTATGCATGAAATACAATATCAGATAAATGACCGCCTCTGTTAGGCTCACAAATCCAAGCCCTTTTAAGAACATCTTTCATTACATTCTTACACATTTCACGCGTTATTTCATTAACTTCACCACGACTATTTTGTTTGAGTTGCTCAAGCGTTTCTGGTTTGTTTGCATAAACCTTGCTTTTCACATATCCCCGCAAAAAGGAAGTCCGCAGCAGTCAAATCAGCCAACCGTGGAGGCCAATCAACATTACCATTTGTTGAAATAACTTGTTGTGGAAAGAGGTCTCGCAGCAATTCCATTGTAATCCTGGCTGTATAGAATGTGTCAACGTCTTGTTGACACTACATGTTAATTAAGCCCAAAGCATGCTGTTGTGGCGTTAAAAAGTTTTCAATTATTTGACGATATCGCTCCCTACTCACTGTTCATTTTCAGAAAAGTAAGGTCCAATGATTCCCCTTGATGAAATTTCACACCAGACTGACACTTTTAATGGATGCAAAGGTGACTGTTGAACAATTTGAGGGTTTCCCTTTCCCCAGAATAGACTATTCTATTTATTCAAATACCCATTCAAATAAAAATGTACCTTGTCGCTCCTTGTGATATTTTCATTAGATCGGGGTTGTCATGGGCGAACTGTAACACTCTATTGGCATATGTACGACGGCATTAATAGTTTTGTGAAAAAAGCTCTGGTGTCAACTGAATCTTATATGGAAACAAATGCAAATTCTTGTGCAAAATTGTAGCCAAAGTTCTTCTTTGAAAACCAAGCTTCTGGAGCATGGTGGCGAATCGAGGTCGATACATTGTTGTGAACACTTTCTTGAGCGGCAGTAATGTTTTCAGGCGATCTTGCAGTACATTGTAGTCCATGCTTGAGCCTATTTCTTCGAAATCATTCACTATATAATAAATAGTCAGTATGGGGGTTGTGTGTTCGATTCCCAACGAAGGCCTTGGTTTTTTTCCACTACAAAAACAAAAATTGACTGTCGTTGGGGCTGCTCAGCGATTAAGGCATAGTCACTGGCCGCTGCGCTGTCTTATACGGCAGTTAATTTCCGACTATCCTTCTACTTTCACCACCTGTTTCATCTCCTCTCTATTCCTTTCCTAAAGAACGTAGCACGGTACTTGACTAAATAGGCATTCTTGCCTGAGGTGCTACTTCTCTTTAACCAAAAATTTCACGTAACTTTCTCATTGTCACAGTAATCGATGATTGATTTTGATAAAATGTTTTACCATTTAAAACACGTTGGTTTATCGCAAATTTTTTTGAGAAGTAATTAATTTTTAAACAACTATTGAAAATAATAACTAATAATTGTATTCCATTAATAAGTTGGGGTTATCATCCAACCCGGATGATATAGAAGCTTTAAGCGTTGCAATTAATGTGTTAATTTCATGCACAGACACTATAAGCGTTGGTGGACTTAAGTGTTTTCACTTTAGAATTCATAGTTGTATCTATGAAGTGTTTGTAGTCCACTGTCAGACTGTTGGCAGCTGAAAAAGCATCTGATAGCAATTGAATATTTTCCTTGTCAGTTGCAATTTTTGAACCATCTTGATTTAAATATGGAATCTTTCTATTTTGTTTATCTTTTAAATATGGGCTGATTATCACCTGACCTTAATTTTGATAGCATTGGTTTTCCTTTTTTCTAGCCAACTATATGTTGGCCTGCCTTTTATAAGTTGTAAGTTATTAATTTACAAACAGATGATTGCAGCTTAAGCAAACGAAAATCGTTGACGCCATGTCTGTATTATAGAACCAGTATTGCGATTAATTATATCTAATTTTATTAACTCCTAATCATTCATAAAAAAATGCAGCAATATATTTTATATTCATAAAGGGGCAATAATTTTTAGGTGCAAATTGTTCCATTCGGGGTTGAAAGAAAAATATTGTGATACGCATTTCGACAACACTTGTTAAGACGTAGGTATATGCCACTATGCCACGTCATTTAATCTTTAGCACATTCTTCGGGTTTAAGCACTAATCTAATCTATATTTTCCCCGAAATACAAGCCCCGAGTAGAGAGTTAGAATCAAAATGATTTCAAAGCTCTTGACCTAACTGATTAAAATATTTGTTAATATAAATAGCAAAGAAATAATTTGCTGCTACGAGTATTAAAAAAAATTTATTTTATTAAGTAATTTATTCATCGGAATCATTTTCAATCTAAGTAATTTTTTATTTTCTGAATTTTCAAATTACATATGAATGGTTTCCAATGGCAACCCTTATGTAGAAATGATTGAAAATAAACAATGTTTTTTATTGTTTTGAAATGTTTTGCTGTGTTTGTATAGAAGAGTTTTTGAGTCTTGCTGTCTATGCTATGTTGATTTTATGGAAAAATTCTCATGGAATCAGTTTGGCTTTAGATATAAGACTTTTAGGTTTTTCTATACAATATTGGGGTATAATTCACTGATGAGCTTTGTGAGCGAAAGTGAAATTGCAATATGGATATGCTTTTCCCCGCAGTAATACATTTCAAATATTTTTTATTTTTATTGAAATAAATGTTTATTTTTTAATAAAAATTTTTGTAATAAATATTTCGTGAGAATATCATGAAATATTTATTTAAAGGAATCAAGCACGAATAATAAAATTACTTAGATTTATTTTATTATTTATTATTTTAAAATATTTATTTTCAGGTGCCATATTTGAAAATGAGAATACCGAATTAGAAATGGCATTTCGTTCTGCTGTCGATAGGGGAAATATTCAAGAGCGGAGTTTTGAATTAGAGCCAATTATATTGTATGCCAGTAGTGACGATAGTTTTCTTATGGAAAAGACAGGTGCGTTCTGCAAAATTTGATTTCATTAAATGCTCCTTATTGTATTCAAAAACTATTGTTTTTCAGTATGTAGTTTGATATCGCAAAAGGTTATTGCCATATTTGGTCCGATTCAAGGTGAAGCTTCCGGTAAGTAAAACTTTATCTATAGAGATATTTTTGATTTGTGTGATTTTTGTTCACAGATATTGTAGCATCGATTTGCAACACTCTCGAAATACCTCACTTCACATACGATTGGTCACCCAGCGAAGATTTAACCGAAAAACCATTCAGAAGTATGACTTTAAATTTTCATCCCGACAATCTAATATTTGCTGAAGGTATTGCAGAAATAGTACGAAGCTTTGGTTGGCGCTCCTATACTTTAGTTTATGAAACGGAAAAGGGTAAAACAAAACTAAAGAATAATTAATATTTAATATATTTTTGTATATTTTATAATATTTGAATATATCTTGGTATATTTTAGTAAATTTTAGTATATTCTAATATATTTCTTTATATTTTAGTATATTTTAATGTAGTATAATTTATTATATATGAGTATATTTTAATATATTTTAGTATACTTTAATATATTTTAGTATACTTTAATATATTTTAGTATACTTTAATATATTTTGGAATATATTAATATATTTCGGTATAAATTAATTTATATTTAAGTATATTTTCATATATTTTAGTATATTTTAATGTAGTATAATTTATTATATATGAGTATATTTTAATATATTTTAGTATACTTTAATATATTTTAGTATACTTTAATATATTTTAGTATACTTTAATATATTCTGGAATATATTAATATATTTTGGTATAAATTAATTTATATTTAAGTATGTTTTCATATATTTTAGTATATTTTAGTATACGTTAATATATTTTAGTATATTTTGGAATATTTTAATATATTTTAGTATAATTTATTATATATTTTTGAGTATATTGTAATATATATTTTAGTATATTTTAGTATACATTAATATTATTTAGTATAATTTGAAATATTTTAATATATTTTAGTATACTTAAATATATTTTGGAATATATTAATATATTTTGGTATAAATTAATTTATATTTAAGTATATTTTCCTTTATTTTAGTATATATTAGTATACATCGATATATTTTAGTATATTTTGGAGTATTTTAATATATTTTAGTATAATTTAATACATATTTGAGTATACTTGAATATATATTTTAGTAGATTTTCATATATTTTAGTACATTTTAGTATACTATAATATATTAGTATATTTTAACATACTTTAAAATATTTTAGTATATTTTCTTTTTGCTCGAACCAGCACTCACGGGGTGACCCCTACTCAAACAATGCATTGTATCAGAACTAGGAAATTAGGTTATGTGGAGGAGGAAAGAGGGAGCAACGTTTGTGGACATTCGATTTAAATTTTTCTATATTGAAAGACAGGAAAGACCTTTGGAGGAAGATTATTCCACATACGAACTGTTCTGCAAAAAACGAATTCTTCCTCTATTGCATAGTGCGATTCACTGGCCAATCAACCACAAATGGATGTGTTCTTAACGAAAATCAAGTCAAACGCAAAAAAGTGGGAGTTTCGGGAACAATTTCGCTAATGTCGTTAGAGCACTTACCATTGTAGTCTCAATAAAGCAGTAAAATACAACCTACATTGCGTCGATTCTCTAGAGAATCAATAGAGTTTGATACCCTACCATCTCAAATGAGCTTCTTGGTCCTCTGTAGTACGCGATCGAGCAACTCCAAAATAGACTATGGGGCGCCGGCACATGCATGAGAGTTATATTCCATCTTTGGACGTATATAGGTGGTATAAATAGTAGGAAAATCGGATGCAGTGAAGTATCTCAGTTTAAGAAAACCGAGGCACTTGAAAGCTTCTTTAGAAACCTGAAAATTGTGTTTAGTCCATCAAAGATCATACTGAATTTTTATGCCAAGAACATCAAGAGCTTCCGATTAAGCTTTCACCAATAGTAATAGCCGCACCTCTATTTTCGAACACAGATCTATGCGTAAGCATGCAACATTGCGTCTTACGGGCATAAAAATCGGCTCTATTCGTACGACCTCATTCGGAGATTGTGGCGAGATCGTGATTGAGCGTATCATAAATGTTCCCCCTTTTGGAACTCACCTCCAACTGGCTCGATCTATTACTAAATAAATACAAATGACAGCACTAATCTGCGAAAAAGTATATAGCGTTGAAAGATGGACAAAGGAGGTCATTTAGAAAATTAAGAAATAGATTAGAAGAAACAACGGAGCCTTACGGTACCCCTCAATTAATCTTGAATTCGTCAGATGAAATCTCATCTATAACAATTCGTATACAACGTGTGATCAGATTTACATCCGCGCCTGGCCATGAAGCCTTAATCAGATGGTGGATCTAACCACTGCATAATTTGGAACGTCATGCTCGTCCTAGGAAGCCGAAGCTATAATTCTATGCAACAGAACTTTCTAGTTGCAACTTCGATGATTCCAGAGCAGGGCTGCAAATCATCACTCCTTGCTTAAGAGTTGGAGACTTTCCAACTCCTGTCCATAACACATGTCTGGCATGCTCACTGGACTGGATCATTCACCTAGCGACAAATAACGAACTCTGCGGCTTACTGACTCCAGTGGAAATAAAGTGGAGTTTTCAGTTGTACCTCTGCTGACTTCAGAAGACTGGGCTCCCTTTTTCCCCAGTTGCACTGCGTCTAGATAGTCGAAGTTCTATAAAGACCATATTTATGTGCTCCCGAGGGGAACAATTCGTATAGTGCGATTCCTGAGAAAACTCGATATGTATCTGTAGAAATTATTACCGACACCAAAATCAACTACTTTTGACAAAAGTGCACCATGCCACAATTTATCAAACGGCTTGAAAATATGTAGGAGCCACCACCTTATTTTCTCCGAAATGACGTGATAAGATTTACATCTACACTTGGCCGTGGGCCTTAATCAGATGGTGGATTATTACCACTGTGGATGAAATGTAGCGTCATCCTTGCCCTAGAAGGCCTTCGGATACGTATATCCTCCGGTCACTCTTAGTTGCAAGTTCAAAAGCCCGGAATAGGCCGCAGCCTTCACTTCTTGCTGAAGAGTTGGAGACTATCCTACTCCTGGTTCAGAACGCATAAAGCTTAATATAATTAAGAACACGACGGCATTCATACTCACTGGACCTGGACCATTCATTGTGTTCATTGTGAATGATCTGACCCACAAACGCAAACTAGGGCCTCGAAACACACAGCCACCACGTAACTCCCAAAGGGCCTACCTCAGTGTGATCTATTGACCGTTACTGAATTTCCAGCCTCAGGGTCAGCCGAAGGGCCTACCTCAATAATCAGTCAGAGAACAGCTAAGTGCCTAAAGAGACAAATAGCGGAACTCTGGGGCTTTACTGATTCACGTGGAAATATAGTGGATTTTCCAGTTGACTCCTTCTAGCCTTGAAGGGGACTGGGCTCCCTTTTACCCCCGCAAGACACAAGTCTAGATGGTTGTGTGATCCATAAAGGCTTATAATGTGCCCCCGCGGGGACTTTCTCCGAAATGATGTATGGAATTGCATCAATTTTCCGACAGTAAAGCGATCAAGTCGCCCATAGCGTGCCCCCTACGGAAACCATACTGTCTATCGCAAAGTAAGCCGTTGAACCCCAGGTACCTCACAAGATGAAAATAAATCATACTTTCCATCACTTTAGAAAGTGAAGAACAAATTGCAATAATTTTCATGGTTGTTAGCCTCACCCTTTTTGGGTATTGGCGTTATATAAGAAACCTTTGGAAATTTACAGGCATGATATAACTTACTGAAAAGGGTTGCTAACGGACAGACTAGCTTCAAGACCAGTGCTGGTATCCCATGGGGCCCAGGAGACTTGTTGACGTTGAGATCTGCTATCTTCGGCATACTAACGGGTATCGAACTGGGGCGGTGGTTGACTACTTTCCGGTCAAATAAAAATTATTTGTAAATATATCAATCGGGTTAGTGATTATTTGATCATTTTTTAAAAGAGTCGAAATAGAAGAACTAGAATTATCCTTTACTCTTTTAACAAGTAACCAAAAGTTCTTGCTACCCCTTGGAATAGCAAGAACCTTAGCACGTAGGCGCTCCTCGCATAGATCTTTCTCGCGCCGTAGTACATTGGCACACGAACATCTCGCCTTTTTTGAGTGGAATAAAAGTTTTCATTCCAAATAAAATGATGTTTACAACTATTTCCGCCATGGCATCGACATTATTGTCGACATTATACATTAGTATATTTTAGAATATTTTAATATATTTAATTATAATTTAATATATATTTGTGTATATTTTAACATAGGTTTTAGTATATTTTAACATATGTTAGTATATTATTTTACTATATCTTAAGTAAGTTATGATATTCTCATTAGAGTTGCTACAACTTCAAGATGTTTTACAAATTGGTGAACCAACAAGTAATCCTACTACAGTGATGCAACTGCCCAGCGATACGGATGATTATAGACCATTTTTAAAAGGCATTAAAACTTCTACCGATAACTGTGTTATTCTTCATTGTTCATTAGACAAAGTAATTTCTATACTTGAACAAGCAGACAATCTTAAAATGTTGGGAGAATATCAGGTGAAATTAATTTTAACTAAAAAATTTTAAATAATTCGATAAATAGATTAAAATGAATTTTAGAGTATATTTTTGCCAATGTTGGATACTCATACATTGAATATGAAACAATTCTATAATGTAAGTGGAAATATAACTACTATACGAATGATGGATCCTACGGATTATCAAATTAAAAATTTGGTTAGAGACTGGGAAGATCATAAGAGAAAAGAGAAAAAAGATGATGATGATTATAGTAGAATAGATCCCAATTTAATACGGGTAAGTTAAGATTTAATAATGTGAAATTCAAAAAAGAAAATTTACAGTTTCATTCTTAATAGACCGATATGTTATTGATCAGCGATGCAGTTGCAAGATTCGTAACAGACTTAGCTGATTTAAATATTGTTGAAGAACTTGAATCGCCACAACTGCAGTGTCGTAGAAATAGAGCCTGGAATCAGGGAAGAAAAATTGTAGAATTTATAAAAGCCGTAGGTTTTATTCTAAGCTAAATAATCATAATAAGTAACACATAAGAAATTATTTTATCTTAATTTTCTAGCGTAGCACAGAAGTAATATCGGGTCGTGTAGATTTCAATAACTACGGCCAGAGAAACTTTTTTAAACTACGTTGTATGGAAATAACTGAAAATGGCTTTTTAGATTTAGCTACTTGGGATCCTGTAAATGGCTATGATCTTTTGGGAGATGATGATGCCACGGATAAACGTGTTGGGATTAAATTGCAGAATAAAGTTTTTATTATAACCTCACGTTTGGGTGCACCTTTTTTAATGAACAGGTTTTTACTTTCTTTCTCACTTAACTTATTAAATTTCCCGAAGTTCTATTTTTTTTAACATAAAGAGAAGCTAAAGATGGTGAAATATTAGATGGCAATGCACGTTATGAAGGCTATAGCATGGATCTTATCGATCATATAGCTAAAATGTTAAATTTTAAATATGAATTTCAATTGGCTCCGGATGGTAAATATGGTGGTTACAATAAAGTCACCAAGCAATGGGATGGATTAGTTAAACAGCTATTGGATGGTGTAAGTTATTGTGTTGCTAACGATAAAAAATATATGATCTTTTAAATAATCAATTTTAGAATGCTGATTTGGGTATTTGTGACTTAACCATGACATCAGCTAGACGCAAGGCTGTAGATTTTACTCCACCCTTTATGACCTTAGGCATTAGTATACTCTATGTGAAACCGGAAGTTACACCACCAAATTTGTTTTCCTTTCTTTTGCCTTTCTCCAAAGACGTTTGGATATATATGGCAACTGGCTATATGGGTGTCTCATTATTGCTTTTTGTATTATCACGCATGGCACCAGAAGATTGGGAAAATCCTCACCCGTGCAAGGAACCCGAAGAATATGAAAATATTTGGACAATTGGAAATGCAACATGGTTAACAATGGGCTCTATTATGGGTCAAGGGTGTGATATATTGCCTAAGTAAGCGAACCTTTTCTAATTATATCACACAAAGATTCATAACAAATTCCAATCATATGTATAATAAGATAATATATAAAAAATTTTACAGCTTAACAGCTTAAGTTAATTACCATATTAACAGGGTATTATACGCAAAATCATTTTTTCAATGTTTTATAATCATCACAAAATTTACATACTATATAACGCATTATAACTAATATATTCGAATACATTATAATTAATGCATTATTATCATATTGTAAGTTATTGTCATAATATATTATAACGCAATATAAAAACATAATATTGAAATGGTTTGTATAACGATGTATTGTTGTACTTTATTCCTAAATAATGGATTATAACAGATTATAAGTATTTGATAGTGCATTTTATAAATTTTTCGAAAATCACTGTAATAACATTTTACAGTAAATTGATTGCCATGGTAATTAATATAGTTTAAACAAATTTATATTGAAATGTACTGTAACACAAGGAAATATTATTTGAATGCTATGTAATGCATTATAATAAAGCTATCAAGCTTTATAATGCATTAAAATAATACAATAATACTTTATAATGCATTATAATAAAATATTTATGCATTATAACCCATTATAATAATATTGTACTTTTATTTATTGTCATTTAATATAATAACAATATAATTATTATAACTTAATACTAATTTTTGCATAATAATATTTGTTTAATTCGTTATAAAGAATAATAATTATAGAATACATTATAAAACATTATAATATAATGGTCATATAAAATTATAATATTAATAATACATTTCAATAATATAATAATGCTTTATAATACATTGTAATAAAATATTAACGCATTATAAGCCATTATTATAATATAATTTTATTAATTTATTTTATTTTTATTATTATTTTATTTATTGTCATATAATTTTTTGTAATATAATATTAATTTTTCCATACTTATATTATTGTAATGCGTTATAAATAATTATAATTTTAGAATGCATTATAAAAAATTATAATGTTATTGTCGTATAAAACTATAATATTATTATAAAGCTTTAATGAATTTAACTAATATAATAATTCTTTATAATACATTATAATAAATTACTAACGCATTATAACCCATTATAATAATATTATAATTTTATTTATTATCATATTACACAATAACAATATAATTTTTTGTAACATAATATTAATTTTTCCATACTAATATTTTTGTAATGCGTAATAAATAATTATAATTTTAGAATGCATTATAAAAAAATATAATGTTATTGTGGTATAAAATTATAATATTATTATAAAGCTTTATAATGCATTAAAATAATAAATAATGCTTTATAGTGGATTATAATAAAATATTAACGCATTATAACCCATTATAATAATAATATACTTTTATTTATTATCATATAATAGAATAACAATATAATTTTTATAATATAATAATAATTTTTGCATAATAATATATGTTTAATTCGTTATAAAGAATTATAATTATAGAATACATTATAAAACATTATATTATTATGGTCATATAAAATTATAATATTAAAAATACATTTCAATAATAATATTATAATTTATAATATAATATTTTAATTTTATTTATTATCATATAATATAATAACAATATAATTTTTTGTAATATAATATTAAAATTTCCATACTAATATTTTTGTAATGTGTTATAAATAATTATAATTTTAGAATACATTATAAAACATTATATTATTGTTATATAAAATTATAATATTAGTATAAAGCTTTATAATGCATTAAACTAATATAATAATGCTTTAGAATACATTATAATAAATTACTAACGCATTATAACCCATTATAATAATATTATAATTTTATTTATTATAATATAATATAATAACAATATAAGTTTTTGTAATATAATATTAATTTTTGCATAATACCATTTTTGTAATGCGTTATAAAGAATTATAATTATAGATTACAGTATAAAACATTATAATATTAGTGTCATATAAAATTATAATATTATTATAAAGCTTTATAATGCATTAAAATAATATAATAACGCTTTTTAATGGATTATAAGAAAATATTAACGCATTATAATCCATTATAATAATATAATTTTATTTATTATCATATAATATAATAACAATAAAATTTTGGTAATGTTATACTAGTTTTTGCATAATAATATTTTTGTAATGCATTATAAAGAATTATAATTTAAGAATGCTTTATAAAACATTATAACATTATTGTCGTATAAAATTATATTATTATTATAATAATTTATTAATTTAATTAATTTAATTTAATTTTATATGACAATAATATTGTTACGTTAATACCTTTTATAAACGTTTTGTTGTGAGTTCTTTATTACAAAAAAATGACACCAGCTTTTAGAGTTTTTAAATTAATAACAATTTCATTTACTTTAACTACACAAAATTGACACTACAGAACAATTTACTTAAGATGCACGTCTTTGCCTTACGTTGTTTAATTTTATACTGACTGACTATCCACTTAGACGCTGCCCTATTTATATTTGTCCATTAAAAGTCTAGAAAATTTAACAAACTTCTACTCCCTTTGTATCATATTTTGTTGTTGTATGTTGTTTATTCAATGTATAGGCGCCTGTATTTATGTGTGTATTTTTGTTTTTGTTTTTATACTGATAAAATTTCTTCTTGGAATTTATTTTAAGATATTTGTTCTTGTTTCGTGTGGAAAAAGTTTCTTAGAAGACTACGCAGATGGTAAACAGCATACATGTTTGTTGTTGTCTTGCGCAAAAAAAATTTCTACGCAGTTAGTAAACAGAAATTTGTTTTTGTATTGCATGCCACGCAGTTAGTAAACAGCATATCAAATTGTTGTTGTTTGTGTGTATTAAAGTTCTATGCAGTTGGTAACTAGAAATTTTGTTGTTGTACCATAAGCTTTCTTAGCAAGCCACGCAGTTCGTAAACAACATACCCAGTAGTTTACTTTATTGCTTAATTATTTTATTTTAAAGCTTAAGCAAGACACATCCGTAACAATATTATAATGTTTTACAATGCATTCTCAATTTATAATTCTTTATAACGCATTATAAAAATATTAAAACGTAATAGTAATTATATTTTAATGCATTATAATTATCTAAAAATTAATAAGAATACGTTATGGTGGACATTGCTTTAAATAATTCAATAATCTGGCTATTTTGCGTTTCGATGCGAATCGAAATTTTCTCCGCCTGGCAGCTTTGGTATTCTGCGTTTCGATTCCGCTCAGTTTCTTTCGATTGTATTTAGTTTGAAATTGAAAAAAATGTAAGTAGAAAATGAGATAAAGTTTTCAGAAACGATAAAAAAAACACTTAAAATTATTTTTAATTAATTCATTTAATTAAAATAATTTTTTTTTTTTTTGTTTTAAATTGTTAATTTTTGTATCCGAATATGATATATTTTTTATGTGTTACAGGTCAAAAACAGTAACACCGCAGCAGTATAAAAAATTGGCAAATTTAATGGCATCTAAATGTCTGCACATTGCATGTGGATACCACCAGAGATCAAAGGAAGAAGTGGCAGTATTCTAGGAGGAAGTTGCAGGAGTCCTCCAACAAAAAATGCTTATTTTTAATTATGTTTACATACAACTTTTTGTATTAAATTTTACATTTGTTTATGAAAATGATAAACTTGCTTATTTTGCTATTTCATTTCCACATTCCACAGTGGTGCTATTAATTTTTTAAACATTGTTGTCTTCTTATTTTTCTTTCGATTCCGTTTTTCTTCAGAATACCAATTTTCGATCGCAACGGAACTGAAAGCGGAGACTTAATCGAAACGCAGAATAGGGGTGAATAATAAAATACATTAAATATCCCAAATTAATTTATTATTTGGTTACCAAATATACCATGGTACTCAATAGATTTCAATGATCATTTTAAAAGTTTGTGATGAATTTTAATCGATTTCACACAAACACAAAAAAGCAACACAAACTTAAAAACTTAACTGGTTTAATATCACATAACTGTATATTAAACCAGTTCAATTTTGCCACCTATATTTTAATTTTAATCTTTAATAGAGCCTCATCGACACGTTTAGTCACTGGCATCTGGTGGTTCTTTGCCTTGATGATGTTAAATTCCTATACAGCCAATTTAGCCGCATTTCTCACCATGTCACGCATGGGTTCATCAATTAGTAGCGCTGAAGATTTAGCTGCACAAAATAAAATTAAATATGGATCTGTTCTGGGTGGCAGTACTATGTCGTTTTTTAAAGTAAGTAGAACTATAAAGAGAACACAAATGTCCAATTTAAAAAATATTTTATATTGTTAGGAATCAAATTTCACCACATATCAGCGTATGTGGGCTGCCATGGAATCAGACGTATCAGTATTTACTAAAAGTAATGCTGAGGGTGTGGAACGTGTGCAAAGAGGTAAACGTTTGTATGCCTATCTTATGGAATCAACTACCCTAGAATATGAAATCGAAAGAAAATGTGATTTAATGCAGATAGGAGGATGGTTGGATTATAAAACTTATGGAATAGCGATGCCATTTAGTAGGTTATTTGAAATTGTCTTCATTATTTTTTTAGCAAATTTTGTTTTTCTAATAGATTCTCCTTATCGCAAGCAAATAAGTGGAGCCGTTTTAAAGTTGGGTGAGAGTGGCACTTTGGCCGAGTTAAAAAGAAAATGGTGGAAAGAAATGCATGGTGGTGGTAAATGTGAAAGTACTGAGGAAGATTCTAGTGATACGCCCGAATTAGATTTAGAAAGTGTGGGAGGTGTATTTTTGGTTTTAGGTTTGGGTCTGTTATGTGCCATGGTAATTGGTTTGATTGAATTTTTGTGGAATGTTAAAACAGTAGCTGTAGATGAAAAGGTATTTTTTAGAACGCAAACAATATTTTTATTGTATTTTTCCCATTAAAAAGAAATTATTTTTGTTGAATTTTTTTTTTAGTTGACCCTTACGGAGGCTCTTAAAGTAGAAACTTTATTTGCTTTGAAATTCTGGATAGCAACTAAACCTGTTCATGCTAGTTCGACAAATTCTAGCTCTGGTTCTAGCTCTTCATCGTCATCGTCATCTTCTTCCTCCTCGTCAAGTTCGAAAACATCCAAATCTGGTGGCCTTTCACTCTCTCAAAGTATGAAATCTATTAAAAGTTCTATACCCGAAACCGTACGATCTTCCGTTCATGAGAAATTAAAAAAAATTGGTTCAGTGTTTTCATTGAAATCGTTGAAATTGGATAAATCAGAAAATGAAGTGGAAGCGCCGCCGGTATTAGCTATTAAACCAATACCCTTCATTAGTAAAGAGGATAAGGCCATACAAATTGAAATGAAAAACGAACCAGGTGAAGAAAGCGTTACAGCACACCGCCATCGTCACCATCATCATCAGCGCCATCAAGAAGACACAAAAGAAAAGGATCTTACACCAGAACCAGAGCAAGAGGAAGACAATCCACATCATCATCATCACCATCACGAACGTAAAAATCGTAAGCGTGATAGTAAATTAAGCTCGAAAAGTAATATGAATGTATAATATACATACATACACATTTGATAAAATTAAATTGAAATTACAAAAATAAGAACAACAACAACTTTCTTGTTAGGAGTTACGACATGTTTTAAGATTTAAATAAACAACAGTTTGGTTTTAAATATAATAAAATGTTTCTTTCATCAATGATTAAAATTCACAAAGCGATTAGGGCTCAAAAACATAACAGCATTTTCATATTTCGTTAATAGTAATTAAATATTATTACGTATATAGTATCTCTATTGTGCTGTTACAGTAAATGGAATTTTTTCAAAATAGCTGTAGACCCGACTTCGCTCGGAAACTATTTGCTAATGATTAATATTTAATATGGAGTTAGAAAAAAATTTTCAGTACAAAGAAGAAGCAACACAGATTTTTCTTAATTTATCGTTTAAATCGTTCTTAAGGTAATTCGTTAAAAAATAAGCAAACAAAAAAGGTAAGCATATAGTACATTTTAAAGCTTGATAGTAAGCAATATTTTTTTGTTTTTATGTTGGGAGAGAAAATAAACAGTGCTGATGGTGTACCAACTCTCGAGTATGTAACATACAATTGTCCGTGGGAGAAACATTGAGATTCTAGATATAACCCACACACTTTTAGCGATTGTCCTTAAGATTTATTAATCGTAATTGTGAATGCAAGGCGTACGGGAAATATAGACATGTTTAAACTTAAATGGTAAATCACTTGGCATGATAGGTAACCTTGAAATAAGCAGCTCTTCAGCTACAAACTTTTCTATAATTATTATTGCTTTAATCGCGTTTGGCATCAGCGTTTTAATAACCAATCTAGTACCATTGCATAGTGTTAGCTGATACAGGTTACATAACATGACTATCACCGCTCCAACCTTATGCTCCAAGTTATGTGGTGCGTTTCCCGGTAAGTCCTGAATTTGGAAACTCTACGGGGTAGTTAACAATATTATCAGAATCGGTAATGGAACCAATCGATTTATACGAATACAATTCGCCATTTCTTAAGATTTGGATTTTTAAATTTTGTTCATCAACGTATTTGTTTTTTGAAGCTAAAATGGTAATCGCTCTAATTTTGAGCAATTTGTGGGAATACTTTTGCAATTAGTTCGTGTTTAGACGTTGTGAATTGGCAAAAGCCCATTGGTAAGGAAATCTGGAGTCTGTGGACCATTTCATTTATATATATATATGAGAATAGATAGATATACCTAGATGTATATAATCATTCAAATTTTAAGAAATGTTGACTGCCAACAAAATCGTTCGAAGTTGAGCTTTAATTTTTTAGCAATAAAATTTTACAACAAAATAATTTTGATATTGGATCTTTCAGCATATAAGCGATATGCATATGTATGTATCGTTAAAATTGCATCGAATAGAAAATTATTTTTTAACTTCAAAGTGAAGTGTAATTGTCAGTGACTTAATATTTTTAAGCCCTCACTATCCGATACATCAAGGTTTTTCTTCTTTCATAAAAACTATTAAGTTTGAAATTATGTGAATCAAATCGCACGAAAAATTTTAGAGCACGGATAATGTGCATACATGAGTATGTCCATATGCATGTAGAATATATATTTAAATTTTCACTTTTAGTATTATCCAACACATCTAAATTAAATCACTGAGCACTGTTTAGGAATTTTATAAAGTTTAAACGTAGGCTAAGTAAAAAATTGAGAACGGAAAACGATTTATTTATGTTTTCACTAATATGGTTTAGTACATAGAATATTGAAAAGTGTAAAGGAAAACATGCATAAAAAAATTAATACTTTTTCTTAAAAGCTCATGTACCTAGAGTGTGTTAAAAACTTTAGTTCTTCAAATTGCTCTTTAAATTTTCTTATGCGAAGAAAAATTACTTCAAAATAAAGTCTAGTTTTTGAAAACGTATCATTTACATATGTAAGTTAATTTTATATATGTGTAATTATATTTTTATGGTATAAATTTATACACTTTTAGGACAAAAATTTTAAAAACGTAAAATGCATATTTTACTAAATTGAAAAGAAATTCACCAAAGGATTTGAACTTTTTATATTTTCCATACAATATACATATTTCAAAGTATTAAAAAACATGCAATCTATTTACATACATATATACATGTGATTTTATAATGAATATTAATTGAGTTAAGATTTCTTCCCCAAAATTGTGACGGTATTATCTCTAAAAGATCTGGCAGCTATGTATAGTACTGAATTCAAAAAAAAATCTTCAAACATAAAAATACATTTTTGACTGTTGACATGTTAGAACAATGTTTGCGTTCGCCGAAGTTGAAGATGTTGCCTCTCTTTATTTTGTTTTCTCTTTGTTTTGTGTTTTTTCCAGGGTTCAGAATTTTTCATTTATGAACATTCAAAAATCAACATTCATGATATTTTTCATAAATGAGAAATCTAAAATTTTATATTTATTTTTCACACTCATAAACGAACAACAAAAAATGTTCTGGCTATTTTCATACAAGAATGCGAACAACAAGAATTATTAGTCTTATTCATATGTGATAAATGATAAATTAGCTACTTCTCATTAATGTTATTTTTCATAATTGTACATGTTCATTTATGAACGTTGAAATTTTATAAAATTTCTCATAAATGAACGTGAAAAAATTTTCTACCTACGATCGCAGTTTACCGTAAAATGTAGTAAAAACACATGGGTACATATTAACTCAAAATACAATATTGCAATATATTCTAAAAGAAATAAAAGAAAAAACATTTGTTTTTCTGCATACGCCGACAATTGCGCATTATCAAATATGTGCGTTTATGTACGCGAATGCTTAACCCACATATTTTTACGACCTTTTCATTTATGAAAAATTTTCAAAATTGTAAATATTCAAAAATAAACACTTGTGTGTTTCTCATTTTTTCACTTATGGATAGAAAGAAAAAAATAAATCGTCGCATTCACAAATGAGAAAACACAAAATAATTTGTAGTCTCTCACACATGTATGAGAAGAATCGGCTAAAAAATGAAATGTACATATTCATACATGTATGAACAGTGAGTAGATACTTTGCTACTCTGGTTTTTTCTTTTAATTTGATCTACGGGTTTTTTTAGCGTATGCGTGTGTTTGCACGTATACAAACTCATTAGCATACAAACAACCATAAGCTTCATCAAACCATTTCGAACGAACATGTCGAGGCGTGAATAACTTATTTGTGTTTACAACAACAACAGAAGAAAATTAATAAATGAATATTCTTAGTTTTCCGGAAAATTTTATAATTTTTTTCCATACAAACCATTTCCTAAAAATTTCGAATCGAATAAAAGGATAATCAGTCAAATCGCTCCAGCCGTTCTCACGCCAACTCATTACATACGTGGACCATTTCATTTTTATATATATAGACATTTACCTTCTGAACTTATTTATGATGTAGCCTCATGTATCCTGTAACTTAAAATTTACAAATTTTAAAAATATTTCTATTGTCTCCCTGTGGTTACGAAATCACAAATAGTATAAATCAATGGCCACATGCACTACGAAGTGTGTTCAGAATATCAGGTTTTAACTGGTCTCCCCAGTTAAAGAGTAGCCTACAAAAATGCACAAGTCGACTTAGAAATCTACTTGAAATTCAACGAACCGTTTCCCTTAAAACCTATTTGGAAAGTCTGGATGGTACTCTTCAGTCAGATTACTCTTTATGGCGCGCGACAAGAGGTTTAAAACGACCAGTTAGGGCAAAGCTGCCTTTGCGGGATTCAACTGGTAATTGGGCTAGAAGCGATTCCAAAAAGGTGAACTTATTTGTTACTCATTTAAGAAATGTTTTTGCTTTAAGCACTTCTGATGAGGCACCTGAATTGCCGCGATTTGTCAGTAGATCCCCTGTGCATCTAAATTTTACCTTTCGAAAGCTCCGGGTATTGATAAAATTAGTAACAGAATGCTTGTACAGTTACCTAGAGCAGCTAGAAAAATTATGCTTTTTATTTTCAACGCTATTTTACGCCTGGAGTATTTTCCTGCAGAATGGAAGTTGTCTATGATTACAATGATACCTAAACCCGGGAAGGATCCCACTTAAGTAGAATCCTATAGGCCAATAAGTTTACTGCCGACGATTTCCAAATTCTTCGAAAAATTACTCATGATAAAGTTGACTCCCGTACTAAATTCTATAGGATGTATCCCCCACCATCAATTCGGTTTTAGGGCTAAACACAGCACCATTGAACGAACACACAGATTAGTGAATGTCATAAGAAGGTCTTTTGAAGAGAAAACATATTGCTCAGCTCTTTTCATTGACGTTTCTCTAGCTTTTGACAAAGTGTGGAACGACGGCTTACTTTACAAAATAAAGCTAAATTTGCCTACTAACACCCACAAACTTTTCGAAAGTTACTTACGTGGTCGCCAATTCATCATTAGAGAAGGAGTCTTCAAAAGCCTGCCTCAGCCTATTAAAGCAGTATACTGGGTGCTACCTTGTATTTAATTTATGCGTCCCAAATCCGCACATTATCTTTTGCAGATGATACTGCATTTCTTAGTGTCCATGAGGACCACCGATTAGCCTCGCGAAATTTGCAGAAACATATTATAAATTTAGAGAAATTGCTAAAACTCTGGAAAATCAACGTAAATGAACAGAAATGTGTTCATGTGACATTTACATTGCGCAGGGAAACATGCTTGCCGGTCAAGATCAACAATCAAGTAATCCCGCAGCACAATGAAGTCAAGTACCTTTGCATTTACCTCGATCGCCGGCTTATGTGGAAGTTTCATATTGATTCAAAACTGACTCAGATGAAACTAAAAGCAGTGCAACTGAATTGCCTTATCGGTAGAAACTCTGCCCTGAAAGTAAATTGCAAATTATGGAATTCAATTATGGGGTACAAATATTTTAAATGTTCAAAAGCAACAGAACAAAATTCTCTGTATGATTATAGCAGCTCCATGGTATATTGAAAACTCTCGTATGCACGAAGACCTAGGGGTTCCCTTGGTAAGAGCAGAATTCGCTAGGTTCGCGATTAAGTATATCGAAAAACTAGAAACACACCCTAACCCACTCGCACGCAACATCCTTAATTTTGGCGGCCATGCTCCTATCATCCGAGCATATGACAGATAACCCTGCAGCTTTAGCACCCTTTGCAACTTTACTTTGTTGTCTAGCATTGGCTAGCTTTAAATAAATTTTTAGTATTAAGATTTGTACACTTATTGTTAGTTCATATAAATGAAGATTCAATAAATAAATAATTGTATATAAAAAAAAAGGTTTTGAATTTAACAAGATGTTTGTTTTTCAATTGTGGCAACACCAACAACATGATAGTTTGGACATTTAGCGTTGGCAATTGTTACAATAAATTTAATTTCGTATGAAAATAGTTAAAATCCACTATGAAAATGAAGGTTTTGTTAAAGTTACATTTAGCAAAATTCGTAATATTTTCGAACAACATAATCGTCCTTCGGAGACCGCTATTAAGAATTTAATGGTTAAATTTGAGTCGGCAGGCTTGATACAAAATGTGCGAACACTAACGCGTTGTCGACCAATTCGTTCAACTGAAAACATCGCAGCCGTAAACCACAGTGTTGATAAAAATTTGTCAACTACTCGACGTTCTCAACAATTGGGGTTATTCAAAACCACAACATGCCGAATTTTGCATAAGGATTTGATTTTGAAGCCTTACAAGATTCGACTGGTGGAGGAATTGTGGCCCACCGACCATTCACATCGCCGTAGATTTGCACAATTCATTCAGGAACAACCGGCTGGTTTTGCTAAAAAAATTAAGCCCATTTTTACTTGTCAGGGTGCGTCAACAAGCAAAATTGCCGTATTTGGGCTTCTGAAAATCCTGGAGTCGTTATTGAGAAGCCTTTGCATGCACAGTGTGTCGCTGTATGGTGCGTTATGTTGTCTGGAGGTTTGATTGGAACGTTTTTTTTTCGATGAGGCTGGTAATGCGGTAACAGTCAATAGATCACACTGAGGAATCAGTAAGCCCCCAGAGTTCCGTTATTTGTCTCTTTAGACATTTAACTGTTCTCTGGCCCACCCCCCGAGGGCACATTTATGGTCTTTACGGTACGTAACAGCTGTCTAGATCTGTGCAACTGGGGGAAAAAGGGAGCCCAGTCCCCTGAAGGCAGACAGGGAGTCAACTGGAAACTCCACTTTATTTCCACGGGGATCAGTGGCCTGCAGAGTTCATTATTTGTCTCTTTAGACATTTAATAGTTCTCTGGCTGATCATTGAGGTTGGCCCCTATATGGGAGCATCGTGGTGGTTGTGGTTTCGGGCCCCATATCCAATGGTTTTCTATGGTGGCCAGGATCATTTCACTGATAATGACACGCGTGGTGAATGATCCAGTCCAGTGAGCATGCTTGACATGTGTTCTGGACAGGAGTTGGAAAGTCTCCAACTCTTTAGCAAGGTGTGATGATTTGCAGACCTGTCCTGAAATCATTGAAGTTGCAACTAGGTGGTTCTGTTGCATAGAATTATGGCTTCGGCTATCTAGGACGCATGTATGACGTTCCAAATTATACAAAGTGGTTTGTCCACCATCTGATTAAGACTATATAGTCAGGCGCGGATGTAAAACGAATCACACTCTGTTCTCTGGCCCCTCCCCCAAGGGGCATATAAATATGGTCTTTATAGATTATTCCACTATCTAGACACAGTGCAACTGGGGTATAAAGGGAGCCCAGTCCCCTGAAGATTGGCAGGTGGTCAACTGGAAACTCCACTTTATTTCCACGGGGATCAGTGAGCTCGCAGAGTTCATTATTTGTCTCTTTAGACTTATAATAGTTCTCTGGCTGATCATTGGTGTTGGCCCCTATATGGGAGCATCGTGGTGGTTGTGGTTTCGTGGCCCCATATCAGGTTTGTTTTTTATGGTGGCCAGGATCATTTCGCTGATAATGACACGCATGGTGAATGATCCAGTCCAGTGAGCATGCTTGACATGTGTTCTGGACAGGAGTTGGAAAGTCTCCAACTCTTTAGCAAGGTGTGATGATTTGCAGACCTGTCCTGAAATCATTGAAGTTGCAACTAGGTGGTTCTGTTGCATAGAATTATGGCTTCGGCTATCTAGGACGCATGTATGACGTTCCAAATTATACAAAGTGGTTTGTCCACCATCTGATTAAGACTATATAGTCAGGCGCGGATGTAAAACGAATCACACTCTGTTCTCTGGCCCCCCAGGGGCATATAAATATGGTCTTTATAGAATAATCCACTATCTAGACCTGTGCAACTGGGGGAAAAAGGGAGCCCAGTCCCCTGAAGTCAGACAGGGAGACAACTGGAAGCTCCACTTTATTTCCACGGCGATCAGTGAACCCGCAGAGTTCATTATTTGTCTCTTTAGACATTAAATAGTTCTCTGACTGATCATTGAGGTTGGCCCCTATATGGGAGTATCGTGGTGGTTGTGGTTTCGAGGCACCACAACAGGTTTGTTTAATATGGTGGCCAGGATCATTTCACTGATAATGACAGGCAAAGTGAATGATCCAGTCCAGTGAGCATGCTTGTCTCCAACTCTTTAGCAAGGTGTAATGGTTTGCAGCCCTGTCCTGGAATCATTAAAGTTGCAACTAGGTGGTTCTGTTGCTTAGAATTATGCCTTCGGCTATCTAGGACGCATGTATGACGTTCCAAATTATACAATAGTAGTTTGTCCACCATCTGATTAAGGCTACATAGCCAGGTGCGGATGTAAAACAAATCACACTCTGTTCTCTGGCTGATTATTGGTTGGCCGCTATAAGGGAGTATCGTGGTGGTTGTGGTTTCGCGGCCCCATATCAGGTTTGTTGTTTAATATGGTGGCCAGAATCATTTCGCCGTTAATGACACCCTAAGTGAATGAACCAGTCCAGTGAGCATGCTAGACATGTGTTCTGGACAGGAGTTGGATAGTCTCCAACTCTTCAGCAAGGAGTGATGATTTGCAGCCCTGCTCTGGAATCATTAAAGTTGCAACTAGGAGAAACCTGTTGCTAGAATTAGTCTTCGGCTTCCTAGGACGAGCATGACGTTCTTATTTATGCATAGTGGTTTGACCACCATCTGATTAAGGCTCCATATCCAGGCGCAGATGTAAATCTTATTACGTAGATCACACTGAGGTAGGCCCTTCGGGAGTATCGTGGTGGCTGTGTGTTTCGAGGCTCTCGTTTAAGTTTGTGGGTCGGATCATTCACAATGAACACAATGAATGGTCTACGTCCAGTGAGTATGAATGCCGTCGTGTTTTTAATTGTATTAAGCTTCATGCGTTCTGGACCTGGAGTTGGATAGTCTCCAACTCTTCAGCAAGGAGTGAAGACTGCGGCCTGCTTCGGGATTTTGAAGTTGCAACTAGGAGTTTCCGGAGGATATACGTATCCGAAGGCCTTCTAGGGCGAGGATGACGCTACGTTTCATCCACAGTAGTAATGATCCTCAATCTGATTAAGGCCCACGGCCAGGTGCAGATGTTAATCTTATCACGTCATAGATCGCGAGATGCTTTCAACTTAATTATGACCTATAATTGACGACGTGGATATTACTGATATGTGGTTTTAACACACATGTCTGACAGCCAATGAAACGATTAATTTATTGCGAACCAAATTTTCCGATCGCATAATTTCCCAACATTCAGCAGTTGAGTGGCTAGCGAGCGTGATTTAACACAACTGGATTATTTTTTTTGTAGGGCTATGTTAAGGACGGAGTCTATATGGAACCAAGCGAATCGATTTTAGCCTTAAAACTCAAAATCCCTGATGTGATTAACGAAATTGGACCGCTGTTTTACCAAAAAGTGATTAAAAGCTTTGATGAAAGAATCGACATCTCTCAGCGTGGTCGTAGTGGACATTTGCCAGATATCATTTTTCATTCATAATTGCCGAACTTTTCTCTTCGTAATACAATAAAAATTTCAATCATCTTAATCTAAATTTTGTGTTTTATTTTGTTTTACAAAACAAACTTCTTGTGGGAAAACCCTTTTTATAGTTTTCAAGTAAAAGTCATTTTCATACCATTTTCAACGTAATCAATTCCATGGTAATCTTGCAACACCAATATTCTTCTCGTTTAAACATAAGCGCTCGCCATTAACACAAAGAGAACAACGGCCGGATAAGACGGGAAATAACAGTATAATTTTACAACTTTCAAGTAAAAGTCACTTTCATGTCATTTTAGACCATTTTTAACGAAATCAATTTCATTTTAATTTTTCAACGCATCCCCATTTATCTCTGGAACAACTGCATGGATTTGTTTCGAATTGAATGTATCTCGTGCGTATAATGTTCTTCTTTCAGGTTATGTAAGCATCTTTTAAACAACTGCTGTTTTAAGGAAATCAGTTTCATGGTGACTCTTCAATACAATCCCAGTTATCTCTTGGGTCCATTCTGGATTTTGTGAGAAAAATCTAAGAATTTTATTTTTCTGATTCTTTGATGTAAGATTTCAGAATTTCGATTGCGCTTTATCTGAAGCTACATTTTTCCTACTTGTTTACTTTAATCGATAAACAGGCATAAAAATTTAATTAGGGATGCAAAAAAATATTGCTTTACGACAGGTCGGCCTTCTAGCAGTAGTGAAAAGTAATTGCTAAAATTAGTTTTAACAGGTTAAACTTTAATCAATAGCACTTATTAAGAAATAGTTACTTAAGCTGGGATATCAGGCGAAGACCATGGCATTGAAGTTTAGATCGTTAATGATTGCCGTGAGACCATAATCTTCTCCCAGGAATAAAAACTTGTTGTTTCCAAATGTTTCTGTAAATTAATTTGAATAATAAAGAAAATTCATCATTTGTTTTTGTTTCCTTCCATTTTCTCCTTTAAATTTTTTTTTTATTGAAATATTTCCCAGATTTGATTTTTAATTTGACATTATTTTTTTTAATAATATAATATAAACATTTACTAGTTAATTATACATTTTACATTTATAAGGTACATTTGAAGATTTTTTGTATTTAATTTTATTTTATTTTAAATTTATTCAGTTTTCTTTTTATAGATTGAGGCAAAATTAATTAATTGAAAAACTAGTAAGCAAAATGGGAATTTAGATTGTCTTGATTAATTGTAATCTGGTATTTGTTGGAATATTAAGAAGGACTTTAAGCTAAAAATTATAAGGACTAAGTCCATTGCAATCTTTATAAAAATGGTTACAAATACTCACTTCTACGTTAGATTTAGAAGTATTATTATTTTTTTTTTGTTTTTGTTATTTTTTCGTTAACACTTGATATACAAATTTTATTTTAAGTGTTATTTATGTAATTAAACTAATTTGGTGTGTTTTAATACAAATTGTAAACTTAAAGAAATAATGAAGTTCTTTATACTAAATGCTACTTGTTTAATTTATAAATAAAATTGAACTAATTTTTTTTTTAATTTATTTTATAAATAAATAATCGAATAATTAATTTGAAAATGAAATATAAAAGAAATTATTTTTTTTTTTAATACTAAAATTTATTTAATTTTAAATTTTTATGAACTAACATATAATTCCAAAAAAGCTTTCCAATAAGTTCGAAAAATTCTAGTTCTAGTTCTAAAATAAAATAGTTGAGAAGAGCAAACGTTATGTGCGAGATTTTCTGTCTCATGCGCTTTAGCCGGTGTAATTGTCAAATGTTTATAACAAAGAATAAATAACGCAATTTATGAAATTTTTAATTAATTAAAACCATTTGTTTGATTTTAAGTTTAATAATTGTTTTACTTGATTTTATAAACATTTTTGTTTGATTTTATATTGCTTTTATTTTCTTATAAATTTTGATTTTTTATGAAATTTTGCTTCAAGTTTTACTTGTTCCGTGATAGGTGCTAATTCAACAAAATATAAAAAGATATATTTTTAAGCTTAAAGATTTAGTAATCGTTTGTTTGTGAATATTGACTTAAAAGTTTTGACTAAATCAGATGTAAACTTTAAATTCGTATAAAAGAAGAAAAAAACAAAATTGACTTCAATTCTTGGTTTCAATACTCAATAATTGTTTAAAAGTCAAAGAAATTGTTTACATTTTTAAATAAAATTCATTTTAAAATACAAACTGTTTCAATTTAAATCAACGATAGCCTAGGCTTATACTCTGTATTTTATTAAATCAGTTAGTTTGAAATATAAGCTGTGAAAACTAGAGTGCAAAGTCGCAATAGAATGTTTCCAAATTTTTGTAGACATATGGCACACGGTCTATACAGAAGCTCCAGAACAAAAAATTATAGCTGATTTCTTTATCAACAGAAAATCAGTTTTTTTAATGTGAGCAAGATATGAATTGCGAGAAAAAGAACTGCCCAGAATATAATATTTTGACTATTAAGTTTTATTGTTTAACAACTACTGAGAGTACTTTAATAGCTATCGTGACATAAAATCTAAGACTTATGACATATTCAGACAACAACAATATTTCAGATAGATGCTACATACTAATTTTTTGTCAATTATTTTTATTCTAAGTTATATAAACACATTTTTATTGCAGAAATAAAATAAAAATAAAACAGAATAGACAAAATAAATGAGAACACCTCTGCACATTGTTTGCAAATAACCTTAGAACTAAAACTTAAATTTTATATCGCTAAATACACGCCTTTTAGAAATATTTGTGTGGTGCTAATAAATTTATCCCTGTTAAGCTTTTTTAAGGTTTTAGATTTTTTAAATTTTTTGTCGGCTAAAATATATTTAATTTTTTTGTTTTCTTATGCTACAAACGCCTTTGGGAGGAATAACGAAATTATAGTTATGAATGTTATTCGTTAGAAACAAAACATAATTGTGTATGTGAAAGCACACATAATTAGTGTATCAAACGAAATTCGTGGTGCGTGGAAACGAACTCAGCGATAAGGTTATTTGTATTTTTTTTTTAAAGAATATTTTAGTGTGGGGTGACAATTTTTCCATTTGTTTTGATTTTAGATTGTTTTTATAACTTTTTTACTTTAAGATTGATTTTCTTTTTATTTTAAGCACACATATAAAAAAATAGTTTATTTTTTATAAAATATTTCATTTTAAAACACTTTTACTTTTTTTATATTCAATTATTGCTTTTTCTTTTTTCAATAAAAATTATGCTTTCATTCGTTCGTCGTTCGTCCCAATTGTGTTTATACCATTAATTATATTTTCTACTTTTTTTTCTACATTTTTATTTACATAAAATACTTTTAGTTCAGTATATGATTTTTAAATCCTTGAAACCGCGAGCCTTGCTACTGATTTTCTGTCATTCTCTAGCTGTTATAGCTACAGGAGGAAATTGTCGTTCATCGTACAGCTTAGTAGGCGTGTCAATAGCATCACATAGTTTTCGAAATTTGACAGAATCTACTGAAAATAAAATGTAAACAAATGTGATACAATAGTGATTTAGTAAAATTTATAAATTTATACAATTTTTAATTAATTTTAATAAAAAAAAATCTTTTAATTTGTTTCCAAATAGTTAATTATCTAATTTTACAAAAAGTAATTAAATTTTCAATATAAAAAATGCAATTAATATTACTTAAGTATTTAAAAAAATGAATGAAATGTTTTTTAAATAATTATTAATAATTATCTTTCATATAACATAAAAAAACAACGAACTAAATGGAGTTAATTTTCTTAATTCTATGGGCCGTTTCGTAACAAACCAACAAACACACAATACGCTTGGCATTCTGTTTAAGCTTAATTTTAGTTTGAGTTTTTTTAACAAGGGTTATTTTCGGCTCTTATGAATTTACAGAACATTACTGTAATTAAGCAGTGGATAACATTCGTTAAAAATAATAATAATAATACTTTAAATGGCCGCTGTGCATAATGAACGTGAAATTTATTTTAACTTAATTTTTGTGCAAACAAGCAATTAATAGCTTGTCCAGATGGCTTGTGAATACTTGAACTATATAAGAAAAAGAAACGTTAGCTACCTAAAATTATGTAGCCAAGATTTTGCCTTATTATTTTTATTAAATATTGTTCTTACACAAGAAGTTACAAAGTATAAAAAGTAAGATTTCGGTTGATTTTGCTAAAAACGCTAAATGGCCTTAAAATTTCTTTTAGGTTAAAAAAGGCTAAATTTAAAATTTAGAATTTAATACTTTTCTCACCTCATACAGTTTAACGCTACTTAAGATAAGATGAATGATAAAATAAGATAGCGAATATGATATGTTATTGTTAAAGAACTATTTTATAAACAGAAAGCAGCGGGTTCAGATTGGACAGTGTAAAAGTTTTATTTGCACTGTTGAATATGGTGTACCACAAGAAAGTGGACTTGGTCCCTTATTGTTTTCAATTTATATTAATGATATAAAAAATTAGGGTCTTGATGGCCAGCTATACATGTTTGCTGATGACATATGTTTGTTTTACCCCTATAAATTTGATTTAGTCCTAAAAATACATATTGAAAGAGATGCAGCATTAATTGTAGAGTATTCTCGCTTAAATCGCTTATTAATAAATTCTAATAAAACCAAATTGGTTCGTTTCAGACCTCATTCGGCGAGTATGAACCAAAATTTTTCTGTATATGTTGATGGTACATCTATATGTGAGACTAATTCTATAAAGTATCTAGGGGTTACACTACAAAGCAATCTTAGTTGGGATCTGCATATTAATGATATCAAGAGTAAAATATCTCCAGCTATTGGGATTTTATATAAGTTTAGAAATAAATTAAATGAGAAGGCAAAGTTAATGATATATAATGGGTTAATACAACCACATTTAAATTACATGGCATGTGTAAATGCATTCAAAAAGAATAATACGTGTCAAAGATCTCTATAACGTTTGCAGAATAAAGCACTAAAAATAATATATTATTTACCAAGAACTTATCCTACAGTATTGCTATATAAAAAAAATAGTAGATCGGTACTACCATTATATGGGTTACATATGTATCAAGTTTTAATGTATGTTTTTAAAAGCATACATAACGTAACAGAACCCACAATTTCATTTTTAGAAAACCAATCAAATTTTAATACTCGCAACGTATCTAAACTTAGAATTCCAAGGTGTAGATTGGAAAGAACTAAACAACGTATTGACGTTACGGGCGGTACTATGTATAATAATTTACCATCAAGCTTAAGATTGATACAACAATTATCAATGTTTAAACTATTGTGTAAGAATTATTTACATAATATAGTTGAAACGCATCTTCTGTAATTAATTTTTTCTTTTATTTTATTATTTTATTTTTTATGCAATTATAAAATGATTTAAGTACATACTATACATTTAGTTGCCAAGTTGCCTCAAAAATGCCTTTATGGCGCTGAGGCCATAATGTAATTGATTTAATATTGTATGCAAATTGTTTTTTAAAATAAAATAAAAAAAAAACTACAAATTTCCGTATGTATGTATGTTAGATTTTACATTTTTCAATTTATAAAATAAGCTGGAATAACTTCAAAACATTTTAAAATAACAAAAACACTGCGAATAAAGAGAACCAGTAAAAAAACTTTTTGAGACAAAACAGGATCCAAATAATTCCGTGATAAATGCGTATGTTATTTCTACTCTTCATAACTTATTTTTCTGCCAGTTATTCGATATTTACGTTAAATGTACGTCAGCAGAGTAACGCGTTTTTCGTTTCGTTTTGAAAAAAATGGGGAATGGTTTTAAATCATTTTAAAAACTTGCTAAACTAGACGAGATGGTAGAACTCAGTACTAGTAGAGTTTAGCAAATTATAAGCCGAAAATAGGTGAAAGCAGGCCGGCGGATAAGAAAAAAAAATTAGCAAAAGGCTTCCACAAATGTATGGCAAAATTCCGGCGAGTTGAGGTAGAGATTAAAAATATTTTGCTTAAAGTGTAATGTGCCAAAGCACTTTATCATGTTGCTCGTAAAAAGACGTTAGTGGAAAGTGTAAACAAAATACAAAGTTGGCATAACTAACTACATTTTGGGAAGACGTCATTACGTATGCTTAGGGACAATATAAAACTTTAAAATAAAACACTTGCAGCCAGCTGTAAAGCACAGTGATGGAAATCTAATGGTGTGGGTTTATTTGGCTACCCCTAGCAACCTAATTTATGTTGATGCCACAAGGTGTCAGATATGGTGATTAAACCAAATGAAAAACAGAATGCAATGGCTTGGTTGTTAGCGATCGTTTTCTCAACAGCAAATGTATTTAAGCAAAAAGGTGTAGCATATACTAAAGAAATTCCCAAAAGATTTTATACATTTATTTACTGAGGGCAGCGTAGGTAAGAAGCTGTGTCTATCAAAAATACTTTTATTAAAAATTTATTTACATCAAAGAATTTTTTCGAACAAAACTAATTTTGAAAAATTGTAAATGTCTTAACAACTATAAACCAATTATAATACTAACACTAAAAATCTTTAATTTACCTACCATTTGACTGAAATTTATACATGATTGTAATTCCTTCCATAAGTGAAAAAATATTTGAAAAAATTAGGTCTTAATACCTGTCAAAGTAGCATTCACCATTTGTTCAGAGCCCTTTACAATACCAGCATAAGAATTGTCCGATGTGGGTTCTGGATTTTCAATTATGACGCTAACACTGCTTAAAGAACTTGATTTGCTATGTGGAGAGGGCGATGACGAAGATGAATCAGCTGAAATGATTGAACTTTTATCGACTGAAAAACCGGAAGAGGGGTTTGTAGTGGGTGTTGAGGGCAATAGACCGGAAAGTGATATTTTGTACATGCTATCAGAAAGATTTAGTTCTACAAAGACAAATATATTTTATTGAGTTTAAAATCTGTATATTTAAACATAACTTACCCACAACACCCTCTAAAGTACAGCGCAAGTCATGTACATGCAGGAGTTTACAAGGTCCCCCTTTTTCACAATTAAAATCGTAGACATAAAGAAAGCCATCTTCACAGGCCATGAGTAGACACAGTTCCTTTTGTATGCGTGCCAAACCACAGACATGTTTAAGTCCCGGCTGGCCTAATACAGCTATAGCAAAGGCTCTGTCTTGCGACAATACCTCACCTATTTGCGACGGTATCAGGTAGGAGGAGACAGCCTTTGATAGGTAACCACTCATAGACCAGGAATTATTAGAGGATGCACAGGCAGGTTGTTGATTATTGGTGGGAGTGAGAGTTTCAGTTGTTTTTGTAGCCGCAGAAGAACCTTTTATTACTGCTTTATTGCAGGACCCATCTTCTTTCGTCCCAGATGTTGAAGAAGTTGTAGTGGTTTTAGATTTTTTGGAATCTTCAGAAACTAAGAGAAAAAAAATGTTTTTAAAGAAATCAAAATTATAATTTTATTTCCAATAATTACCTGTTGTATTAGACTTCTTTTCTGTTGTTGTTTCTGCAGCTTTTGTATCAATCTTAAATATATGCACCGTCTCCGTATTCGAAGAGGCACATAGAAAATCTCCTGTGGTCGAAAACACCAATGAGGCTATTCTAACGCATCTTTTAACGCCGCGACGAAATTCTTGTACTCTTTGGCCAGTCTTAACACAAAATACTCTTATCACAGTACCACGCTCTGAGGCTGTAGCCAACATAGAGCCATTAGGAGAGAAACTTAAGGCTGACAAAGCCGTGTCATGGGCTTGTATTGTCAGTCCCGTCTTCAGTTTATTGGCATTGAAAATCCTTAACGTACCGCTGGTCGTGCAAATTGGAAATGCTAAATGTGAATTCAGAGACAATGAACATAAACCATATTCATTCGGTGCTATATTTTCAATGGAATGTAAGATTTTCATATCGCGTATATCATGAATGTGAATACTTTCCGCTAAACATACAACCAAACGGTAACGATTCATGCGTACACACAAAATATCCGAGGGATAGACACAATTGCAAATGTCTTGTTTCTTTTTAAAATGCAGCATCTTCAAGCAGTTGGGCTTTTCCTGAGTGACCAGCACTACTAGGGAACTGTTGAATAGTCTTTCGACGATGCGAATTTTTTCTGTATTCTCCTTGGCAAAAATTTCATCAATCTTATCGCTTGCAGTGATGGTAAACAAGCGAAAACCGTCTGTACTCAGTACCGATATAGAACTAAAATGGCGAAAAACAGAAAAATTAATAAAAATAAAATATTTTCATTTTCAGGAATTAACTTATTCCGTAAAGAAATAACAAATGTGTATGTAAGTATGTATACATATATGTACGTATATATGTACATATTTCGCCAAAAGAGATCGCGTTCTTTTTTGGGGAATTTTAACAATTTCTTTTATTTAGTATTTTGTCTTATAAAAATGATTTATAACTCATTTTGGCGATTTTTATAAATCGCCAAAAATAATGTGATAACTCTGCTGGAAAACATTTGTCCAAACATTTAAAAAGTATTATAAGCCCTTAAATTTTTTTATAAATTTTGTGCTTCAAAAAATACCGTTAGTTGTACGAAGAGACCGAAAAGCACTGTAACAAAAATATATTTTTTAAACTGCGTTTAACGAAGCAAAATCAGTAATGCCAACTTAGTTCTTTCGTGCTATTTTTAGCTCTTTTTGATTAGCACGAACTTTTTTTTAGTTTAGTTTGTTTTCAAAAAAACAGATTTAACACTTTTTGCATTCTTCAACAAGGACGCGTTTTAACTTTGATTTCTTCGCTTTTGATAAGAAAAGTTCTTATAACCAACAGTACTAAGTTTTAGTTTTTCATATTTTTAAAATATTTTCAAATTTTTTTATTAATATTTCAATTTAATAAATTATTGTTATTTTTTTGTGTATAATAATTATTTTTAAATTTACTTGTGTTGCATCAAAGATGATAAACGAAGTTTTTTAAACGAATCCTTCAGTCTCGAACTGACCTTAACAGAATATTTAAGAATTATTCCACAATTTTCATAATTTTCGTTAATTTAATTAAAAATACAGTGGCTCACAGCTTATTTCAACCAGCCTCTTTTAAAAAAATATAACCCATATAATTTCGAAACGAAGCAAGATATTGAAAAAAAATTAATTGGGGCTTATAGATTAATTTCTAAATTTAAGGAAAAAAGTTTTATTTAGTCTTTCAGTTCATTTTTTTAAAACTTACAAAATAAAAACTATAAATAAAGGTACATAAGTAGTCACAGCTTATTTCAACCAGCCACTTCTATTATCTGTTAAATAGACATCACTTGGCGAGTAACGGTAAATTTCCAAGCATTTTTTTATAGTTATGTTTTTAATTATTTAAATAAGGTTTTAGAGTGATTTTGGTAGTTAAGTGAACCAGGGGCGCATTTTTTTTATAATGGGACGTCGCACTACTGTAGGACAAAGGGAATTGGTTATAAGCCATTTTAAAAACGGCTATTCCCGCCGAAAAATTGCTGAAATGGTTTGCCTTAGTGATTCTACAGTACAAAGCATAATATCTCGGTTCGTTAAAGAAAATCGGATACATGATAAGGGTAGAAAAGCTCCCAACAAAATTTTTAATGAAACTGATGAGCGCTATATTGTCAGAAAAATAAGAGAAAACCCAAAGCTATCCGCTCCAAAACTGGCTATAGAAGTTAAAAATGAGCTTAAAAAAACATGTTGCGCAGAAACCATTCGCCGTGTTCTTCGAAATAATGATTTTAATGGTAGAGTAGCGAGGAAAAAACCCTTTATTAATAAGAAAAATCAAGCAGCGCGTCTAAAATTCGCTAAGGGGCACATTACGAAAGACTTGAACTTTTGGGAGCAGGTTATTTTTGCGGATGAATCCAAATTTAATATCTTCGGTTCCGATGGTCAGTCTTACGTGTGGAGAAAAGCAAATACAGAGCTTCAAAATAAAAACTTAAAACCAACTGTCAAAGATGGTGGTGGAAGTGTTATGGTGTGGGCGTGTATGTCATCATCTGGGGTAGGAAACTTGCAGTTTATTGAGAATATAATGGACAAAAATATATATCTTGATATCCTAAAACCCAATTTATTGCAAAGTGCCGAAAAATTGGGTATAAGGAACGAGTTTCGGTTCTATCAAGACAACGACCCGAAACATAAATCAAGTATTGTGCAGTCATGGCTTATTTGGAACTGTCCCCACTTGATGCAACCGCCGGCACAATCACCTGATCTAAATGTAATTGAAAATCTATGGCCAATTTTAGATCAAAACGTCCGCCAACACCAGATATCGAATAGGAATGATCTGAAAGCAGCCCTTAAGGAGGAATGGGCAAAAATAACTCCCCAAATAACAAAAAAATTAGTGGAATCCATCCCGAAAAGGCTAAAAGCGGTAATTGACCAAAAAGGAGGTCATACTAAATTTTGAAATTAAAAAAATCGTTAATTAATAGTTTTAATATGTTTTTTTAATAACTGGTTGAAATAAGCTGTGACTACTTATGTACCTTTATTTATAGTTTTTATTTTGTAAGTTTAAAAAAAAGGAACTTAAAGACTAAATAAAACTTTTTTCCTTAAATTTAGAAATTAATCTATAAGCCCCAATTAATTTTTTTTATAATTTCGTTTCGAAATTATATGGGTTATATTTTTTTAAAAGAGGCTGGTTGAAATAAGCTGTGAGCCACTGTAGATCAGCTTGTTAAATGTCTTATGTTACTATTTGACAAAATTTCCTTCGAAATTTATTTGAACAATAAAGTAAGTAAGTAGCCTAGCCTACCATAAAATATAGTGTCTGTCGTAAGCATTTTCTGACAAAATTAATTTTAACAAAAAATGGCCGTATTTTTTAAGTTACAGACTGCGGCGAACGTAGCGGTATTTGATAAAAAATTCGAAACTCTTCCTTCAGGTTTCCCAACAAAAGATGATGTGTGTTGTGGCGCGCCCACACAAAAATAAATTAAACCGCATTTCAAAATTAAACTGAAGCCGTTGCCACAAAAACAAACAATAGCACACTGAAAACATAGTACACAATGAGAGAGAACAAGATACAAAAAACCAAGAATGATAAATATAAAGCACAAGAGCAAACAGAATAAAATTTTTCCCTGCCACAACAACGAGAGAATCTGTTAAGTACACAACTAAATTCAATCGACCCTTCTACATAAATATAACTGAAATTTATTTAAACACAAGCCCTCTCGGGCTTACAAAAATTGCCGTAGTGGACGGTATTTCACGTCCCCATGGCGGGGTATTGGTTAAAGTTTTCAACTAGCAATAATCGCACCTCGGTAGGACCTCATTGGTTACGATATCGCCTCTGCGCAAAGCTGATTATACCATGCACAACTTAAGTATCATATACATTTTAAAATATCAACAAAATGAGAATTTTAATGAAAAAAATCTATATAAAACTTCAAATTTCATAATATTACATATTTTAGGGATGAAACCAAAAACAAATATAATACACAAGCACACGCACACACAATGAATGTCTAAACAGCTTTATGAAAAAAGTAACAACAACACAAAAGCAGAGTTAAATAAAATTAAGAAAACACTAGCAATAAGTGCTGCCACATTTTTTTAGCGTTCTTGCTCGTGGAATATCGCCAAGTTTAACAATATATAAAAAGAATTAAAAAATACATTTTAGTTTAGGGAAAAATATAATATCTCTTATTTCCTAAAACATAAAAATTGCATTGACAATAAATTTGAAAAATAGATATTTTACCGACAATTCTCTTTTTACTTTTTCAATATAAAAAACAATTTTCTTTTCTTTTCAGACATTAAACACAGACGAATACAAATGCCGCTGGCTACCAATATTGCCATGTAGTCAGCAACTTAATTATTTTTAAAGCGGGAGCTACATTACAAGCAGCTGTGCTCTAATTTTGACGTTTGGGCTAATAATAAAATTGTTTTTCGTTCGTATTTGTATTAGAAAAATGTATAAAGAAAATTTTATAAATTTTGTGGAAACCATTGCTAAAATAGTGCAAACAACAGCCTCAGTCTATGAATTGACAAATAATTTGCATCCAATAAACAACCGAAGATGGTGGGTCCGACCAGTGAATATAAAACGAACCGAAGAAGGTTTTTATCAAACATGTGTACGGCAGATAAAAGAAAAAGATGTGGAACATTTGTTTAAAGCGACTCGAATGTCTGTACCCAACTAACTTTAATTTATTGGTCAGTCTTTTATTAAAACAGAAAATGGAACGATTTTCCAACAGAAGACCAATAGATGTCGAAACGCGTTTGGCGGTAACAATAATGTAAGAATGCATTCGAGTCGTGAGTATTATTAAGTAAAATACTTGCGCTTTCAGTTACTTGGCGCAAGTATGCAATATTCAAGTTCTTGCTTGAGCGTTCAAGTTGGAAATATTCACAGTTCGTAAAATTATTTACGATACATGCGAAGCAATTTGGAATGAACTACATGGCGATTATTTGTCACTTCCGAACATAAATGAGTTTGTGGTCATATCTGACAAGTTCTATGCGAAGACAGGACTGCCAAATTGTTTAGGAGCCATTAATGTCCAGCATATTCATATAGTTTGCCCAAGAAAAAGCGGTTCTTTGTATTCTAATTATAAAAAGGGGAACAGAATATTTCTATTTTCAAAAGAAATAGAAATTAGTTTAATTTGACTACAACGACAAAATCAGCCCAGCAACATCCTGCCGTGCTGTCGTCAAAATAATCATTCTCATATACAAGTGTGTAGTCCGTAGCTTGCTAGCGTCTATTTGTTTATAGCGTCAGTTGTAGAAAACTGAATTTTTTAATGATGTTTCGCTATGTTTTGCATTGACTAAAACTGATTTTTCAAACGTGAGAACTGTTGTGCAAAGTTTTGATTGCATACTTTCCATACAGATATAATCAGACTGCAATCTTTACTTCAACTATTCTTTTAATGTATATTTGAATGTATGAAAATTTTTTATCACAATACGGTTTTTCTTTTAGCGCCTTTACTATGTGACATTTATTTTAAAAATTAACATTTGTCAAAGCTTCCGGTGAAAACCGTCGATATTGGTTGTTTGTGTGGTACGATTGTATAGTGCTTTCGATGCGATTACATCATTATCAAGTCGAATTCTAGATTGTACCAAATAAACAGCCAGTAACGACGGTTTCACCGGAAGCTATGAAAACAGTATTTCATTTAGGGCCCCTTTTAGATTAAGCATCTTTACTTGCGCAAGTCTTGTATTTGTAGGTGTGACAGGAAAGGTTGGTGTGAAGGGGAAAGACCGACCTTTCCTCTCACACCCACAAACACAAGACTTGCGCAATTAAAGGGGCCTTACTGGCGCAACTAATGTAAACAACATTATATCATGCTAGCTTCTTTAAATCGTCAACATTAAGATAAATCGATAAATCTGGCAGCCTTGATTATATGAGAAAACTTGTTTTCTTTTCAATTCTTTACTTTTATGTTTTGTTTTCAGTCATTTGTAAATTTTTGCATTTTGATTTAATGTTTGTTTTTATTAGTTTATTTATTTAAGGCATGATATGTTTTATTATTATATTTTTATGTTCCAGAAAAAGGAGGTCGAGGTAACAGCGCACAGTTATCAGTGTGGGCTGTGTTTTTATGGGTAAAGAGGCCAATGCACACCAGTTAAAATACTTATTTTTATTTAACTAATTTTTATTTCATTTCTATTAAATTTTTTTTAAAATGTAACCTGATTCGTTCACAAATTATTTAGTTTTTTATTTTAAAGGCAGAAAATTGTGCTCGATTCTAAATGGCGTTGACATACACACACACATACATAAGCTACCAAGTTGTGTTTAATTTTATGATACTTAACATGTTAAGGCACCCAGTAGTCTGTTGTTATTATTTAATGTTTTATATATTGCTTATGGACTCAAAAATAGGAACAAGAGAACAAAACGTATTTCATATTCAAGTTCCCTCACAGATACAGTGTCATATGATCACTTGAATGTAATTAGTTTATCCCCGAATAAATGAAATTCGTTCGACTGTTTATTTAATTTATAAATTTATAAAGAACGAAAAAATATTTGCAAATTTTTATAATTAATTTTTAAGTACCCAACGGTGTAATGAAATACTTTTTGTTAATTCTTTAATTTGCAATCTATTTTACAACAAAAACAAACATTTAGCAAAATTTATAAACAATTAAAAAGCACCTTAGTCTCCTAAGTTTCAGTAAACTCAATAAATTATAAAAGAAATTGCAATGAATATTATTACTAAAACTTGATAGCTATTATGACTAAGTATGTAAAAGTGTTAGTCGTCCCGCGTCTAATTTGGTTTGTGAACGTAGAGAGAAGAGAATACTAAAGATGGCTCATAGGTGAAATCAGTCTGTTTACAAACCAAATTTGACGCGGGATGACATAAAATCATACCCAATTAAATCAAACCCAGTCGGAAGACAACGCACGTATCTTAACAGTGTTAGCCTATCTTCTAAAGGGTAGATCAAGAATATGAAATCTCTTAAGTCTTTGAATCTCCTCACTATCATCTAGAGGTGAAATGGCCAACAAAATGGAGTGATTGCTTATTTTGCTTAAATATCTTTCGCTGAAGTTATTAATCTCCTCTTTTACTGCGGATATTTCTAGGTCACCGCGTAGCCAGTTGTTACTTATGAACCAAGGAGCATTTGCTAACAACCTTAAAGTTTTTGATTTTTTTTTTTATAAAAAGAGAAGTAGCACTTCAGGCAACAGTGCCTATTTAGTCAAGTAGCGTGCTACCTTCTTTAGGAAAGGGATAGAAAAGATACACAGGTGGTGAAAGTAGAAGGATAGTCGGAAATTAACTGCCGTATAAAGACATCACAGCGACCAGTGACTATGCCTTCATCGCTGAGCAGTCCCACCGACAGCCAATTTTTAATTTTGTAGTGAAAAAAACCAAGGTCTTCGTTGGGAATCGAACCCACAACCCCCATACTGACAAGCTAGTACACTACCTACAGGGGCACATAAACCCTGATTAGTTTTTTTTGAGTATTTCAACATTAGAATTGCTTGTTGCCACCCAGAGTTGAATACCGTAAGTCTAAGCTGGCTTTAAAATTTTCTTGTATAGAGAGTGATTTTGTTTTCTAAGCTTAATTCTGGCGTAAGTTCGAGAAGCCAATAATTTTTTTTTTGTTTTAATTAAATTAAAATTTTTTAATTTAATTAAAATTTTCTAATGTGCGTATATTATCCGACGGTGTTTGATTTATATGGGTATGATTTTACTTCAACCCGCGTCAAATTTGGTTTGTTAACATACCGGTTTCGGCTTCAGTGTTCTTGTTTCTCTCTACTCGAGAGTTCACAAACCAAATTTGACCCGGGTTGACGTAAAATCATAACCATTTATATGTTCTCGCTTAGATTTGGTGTGATCCTTCCAAATGGGACCTAAATATTTTACTTTATTGGATTTTGGGATGTTATTTCCATTTAAGGTAAGTAAGTGTTGGGCAATCGCCTTTTTTTAATGTAAATGTGATGATGATTTCTGAGTATTAATTTTAAGGTTCGATTTTTGTAATCACTTGTCAGTGAGGGTTAACTGCCTTTGCAACACTGCAGAAGCTTCGTGCGGGGATTCATTCGCATACAAAATAACAGTATCATCAACCTATGTGGCAGTTGTTAAATTATTAATTGTAGGCATATCTGAGGTGTAAATCGTATATAAGACAGGACTCAAAACACTTCCTTGTGGGACTCCAGAACTTATACTTCCAAATGTAGAGTTATCTCAATTAACATGGATTTGTAAATATGATTAAAATAATAAATACTATGGAGCGGGTAGCAGATGTTTCAATTTATACAAGAGACTACAGTGCTATACTCTATCAAATGCTTGACTGACATCTAGAAACACAGCTGAACAATATTCTTTTCTTTTTGCACTAGGCATGGGAAATTCTATGCACAATGTGATAACGCTGTTCAGGGGTGCCATGTTTATGTCTAAAGCTAAATTGGTGGTGATCGTTGAAATATTGAAAATAAAATTTCTATATAAAGACCTTATGCTTAAAAATAATTTCGAAACTAAAAATTTATATGTTAATTTTAAAGAAAAATAGTCACATTAACCACTAGCTTAATGTGATACAGCATTTTTGCAGCACCAAATCCGTCATCACCATTCTTCGCATCCTTATAGGTTTTTTGTGATTGCTATAAACATTATCACAAGTTATTATCAATAAAAATTTTGTCCAAAAGAAGCTTTGAGTGTTGGAAGGGTAATTCCAACAACAAAGTGTGAGTAGCACACAGGTTTAAGCCTAACTAACGATCGAAAACAAAATCGTTTTTTTTATCATTTCGTAAACAAAATTCATTTCACTTCAAATGCTACATAAGACAGTGTAAGAATTCGCATATTTCGCTTGACTTGTTAAAATTTCAAATAAATAATTTCTTTTTTTTTAACTTGTGAAAAGAAAGTGAACGGAGATATTTAACGAATACTTTAAGATCGCAATCTGACTATATGACATCGCTTATGTTTAACTTATGCCTTATACTGGAGTCTTATCTCTTGGATATACGTTAAGTCTTTATTCTTTTAACCTATTTGTGTTGCATAAATCATATACCAACAGAACACTCTCAGGCATACTCTCAGGAATACATTCTGCGTCACTATTAGGGTTTACAGTTTCTTTCGAATCCTAAAAAATCACTAAAAACAGATTATTATAATTAATTAAAAATATCGTATTTTAAATGTATATTTTGATTTGTTAATCAAAAAAAAGTTTTTTTATTAAATCTTCCTCCTCCTAATTCTAATTTTGCTCCTTACTTCAGAGTAAATTGAATTTATTGCCTAAAAAGGTTTTCCTTTTACAATAATCGCTCGTTGATACCCAGTAGAGTAGAGTCAACAACAATGCAGTCAGATCTTACAAAGTAATGTGTTTTTGAATCGATTACACGTTTCAAAATGAAACATTGAATCTAAAGACAAGTATGGTGAATCAAATTTTATTGCGAAACTTGTTATTTATAGATTTTTTATATTAACAAATATTGTCGTACTGAAAATCGTTAAGACAAAAGCTTTAATAAATTAAAAAATTATAAAAAATGTCCAATAACAATAAACTAATGTAAAATTCCTAAAATATTTAAAATATCCCAAATAACCGCCAAGCCTAAACGAAAATCTACATTTTGTGGAAAAATCATCTTATCTGGCCGTTAGTTATAATTACGTTATTTAATAACCCATTTAAAACAAATTTTAAATAATCTTTTCACAAGTAAAATATTTTTTTACATTCTTTAATATGGCAACATCCAAAATATTTTGACAATCAAGGCCATTCAAGGCCGCATAACAGCTGTAGCTAACAAGGTGTATACGTATATAGTTATGTATATATATTTATAGGATATAAGCTTAAGAATTTTATTTATAGATGAGTAGAAATAGAGATAAAAAGATTTAATATTAAAACGAAACCTATTAGAAAGCTTTCAATTCCTCAAAGGCTTAGCAGATTTCTTATAACAAAAAATCAATATTGTGCATTCAGCTAATAATTAGGGTGATTATTTAAGTGTCTGCTTTTAATAGCAAAAAAATAATAATAAGAATTAAAACATGTACAATATAAAAATTAGTTCTCTCTCTATTTATTTTTTCTAGTTGCAAAAACTCTCCAATCGTTTCCAAAAAGGAAAACGATATTTTTAAATATTTTTTCGATTCGGCCAAGTCTTTATCTATTGTATAAATCAATTTTTAACTGCATCCTTTAGAACTTTATAGAAAAAAAAAATAGCGCAAGTTATTACCTAAGCGCCTTAAGAGCATGATAACATGACATATCGCGGGTTCATTCGAAAGCGTAAATTATTTTTTCATTTAAGCGATTAATAAGGTTTATTTAGTTATATAAGTGACAAAAGAATTCATTTATTTAATTACGCTAAAGTGGGCATTTTCAGTTTCTTTTTAATAAAGAATAATTAAATATGTCTTAATCTTTTAATCGGTCTTGTTAAGTAAATTTTAACGATAAATTTTTTCGATATATTTTAATTAAAAAGACCGATTAAAACATATTTAATTAAAATAAAAAGGGTCGAATAAAAATAATAACAAAGAATAAAATTTATTGCTACCTTTATTTCTTTTAATTAACGTTTTGTTATGTTCTTTTACTGCAAAATAACAACACAGCAGTTTAAGGCCGTGTCAGATAAAACTTTTGCTTTGCGTCAGAGTTTCGCTTTGACATTTGAGTTAAAATGTACGTAAATGTATGAAAGTTGCCACGTAAAGCATTTTTGACGCAGCGCAAAGCGAAAAGTTAACCAACATTCAACTTTTTGCGCGCTTTGACAAACACCTGGCTTTTATTATTTGTGTGTGGGCGTAAACAAAAAATTCATGAGTGTTTTCAAAGTTTATTGTGACACACACACAAATGTCACGCAAAGCAACAAAGTTTTATCTGACATCGCCTTTAGAGTTTTAAATTAAAAGAATATTGCCATTTTCCGTCCTAACTGGCTGGTTTATATTCGATGGCGAGCGCTTTCGATGCGAATGCATCATTCTCAAGCCGCGGTTTAGTTTGTACTGGTGAGTCAGTGTTTGGCGTTCAGGCAGTTCAGCTATTAGGTTCGTATATATTCAGGTAAGCAAAATACCAGCCACCTGGCATTTGTATGCAAATTTATTATTTATCGATACCTCCGTCTTTTACTATTATTTAGGTACGTGTGCCCGTTTGCATGAGTAGTTTCAATGGTGTGAAAATTGTGTCTGAGGTCGTGTTTACCTGTTCGTTTATAATGTCGTTGTTGAATGTTTTTGTTTTGTAGATTTAAAAGATTAAAAGATTTATTTTCTTTCAATACACACAAAATAAACACGACTGTGACTTTGTTGTCTTTACTCACAACTTACAACTTGAATTCATTCATTTACCGAGCTAGTGGTACTTATGTATATAGCTGTTTTAAGGGGTTCTCGCATATACAAGAATATTCTACTTTAACATCGTCCCATATTGTTGTTGTTAATATCATTCAGTGTAGGCGCCAGCTTGGCTGTGTGTTTTGTTTTTGTTCTGTGTTAGTTGGTTTTGTTTTCTGTTATTTATCTTATTTCGTAGAATTTCTTATAGGTCTGCTGTTGTTGTCTTGTGTGTATAAAATTTCTTAGAAAACTACGCAACTGTAAAATGCTTTTAAAACTTAAGATATCATCATCTTCGTAACGATATGCACGTGATTCTATTAAAAGCATTTTTTGTATATAAGAACAAGTACTAACGGTTTCACTTTCTGCCAGCTGACAGACATATTTTAGGTGATAATTGATGCTAAACTATTTAAAATTTATTTAGAAAAGAGATTCTGACATTCTTTTCACCTAAATTAGTTCGTTATGGGCCTGAGATTTACAACTAAATTCTAAACTGTAGATAGATCAGTGAATGCCGAAGTAGGAAGCAACGTTTTTGAAAATTCGCTACATTCTGCTAGTAACAAAATTACACCGAAAATCAATTTAAAAAACTTTAAAAATATTTATTTAACAATGATTTTTATTTAATTATTATTAAAAAAGAAAAGGCATAACAAACGAAGTGAATAATAATGGCTGATTTGAAGTTCGAACTTAAAACTAAGTGCTGAAGAGCTAAATCAAACAACAAAAAAAATCACTCTTTAAAATTTTTCACATGGACCAACATTATTTGAGAGCTAATTTAATTTTCTATCAGCATATACACACACACACAAACTTACATAAAACAATATTTTTATTTTTTTAACTTATTTTGGTATTGACACGTCTGTGCTATTGAAAACATGGGCAATTAAATTAAAACGTGCTTTGCAAAAACAAAACAAATAATTTCACAACTCTTTGAAAGCAACAAATAAGCGCATCAGAAATATTTAAAAAAAATTCCGTTTGACAATGACAATGAAACGGTCAACAGTTAAGGTTATTTATTCCAGTGAAATAAGGCGTCAAATAGTCTGAGTTTTTCTTTCAATAGTATACAAAATAGTTTAATAAAAAGGTTTGAAAAGAGTTGAGGAAAATTAAAATGTTAGGTTAGGTTTTTATACACATAAATTCAAGTTATGCAGATGACTGTTAAGGGTTGCTAAATATATGTGCAGCAGTAAAGGCCCAACTATATTATGCATATGCTAGCTTAATCCAATTTAAGCAACTGTGCAAATACCTAATAATCGTATGTGGTAAACTATAATGTACTTAACAAAACTTTTCGTCAAATTTCATTTGCTTAAGCAAAGTACGAAACTGATCGCACATTCCATACGGCAACAGCTGATTTTGGATTGTGTTATAGATTCATTAGTAAACAAATTCCAATGGAGGATGAAAGCGAAAAAAATGTTTTATCTGAATTTAATAGAAAACGTACGAAGAAAAAATTTGTCATATAAGCATATGACAAAAGAGACGCGTTTTCTTATAACGGCAATTCAAAGAAACGAGCATGGAAAGAAGTAGCAGAAAAATTAAGTAAAAATGGTAATACCTTGAATAACTCTGTTTGCGTTTTTCATTTTCATACTGGTATGAATTATTTAAAGTCGCGGAGTGCAAACACAGATGGAGGTTACTACGGGAGCGTTTGTGTAAGGAAATTAAGAGGATGGAAGCTCTATCAAGCAGTGGAATATGGACTATATTGAGTAATGGGCACTACTGCAGCTCTCTCGCGCACCGCCAGTATTTTTTACTTTTTTACAATCTGAATCTTTATTTTGTAGTACTCGTGGATAACATTAAAGAAATAGACTCAAACGTGGAGTTTAATAACTTAAGAGACTTTAAACATTTTAATGTCTTTTTCATTTATTTAACCCACAATTTGCAACAAAATTTAATTTTTTATTGTTTATAAATTCAATGATGCGCACATTAACATTTTTTAGTACTTTCGGCCCAAATAATACAAACAGCGAGACATGTGTAATTTTTCTTTTGTAATTTTCTTAAAACTATTAGAAAAAAAATATAATTTTGCGTAAGGATAGTATTAAGTACACAAAATATGATTATTAAACACTTTTTTTGTTAATAAATTTCTTTTATTTAGAAAGAAATTATTTTTTGGCAAAATTACGAATAAAACAAATGTGCAACTTTGCATAATAATTTCTATATTCACGTAAGTACATTATAGCCACCTAAAAGTCTTCAATGATTTTCTTAAGCATTTGTCAGACTTTTGGTTTAATTTTTGACGTTAGCTTAAGCCAGCTTATGCATATTATTTTTTTTGAAGAACATCAAGTTATGGAATTATTTTTTGTGACATAACGAAGACACATTTCTTAAGCAAAAGAGAAAATCATAATGTAAGATTTATATTTTTTTATACTGTGTACAATAAACTATTTCCAATTAGATCGGCGTGAAGGAAAGTATGGCATGCATCCACTATGCGACTTTAGAAGCAATAGCTTAAAAAAAAGTTGTGCATTAAAATTGCATTTTTCAATGAGGTAGCGATTTTTAAGCTATTTAGTATTTTTTACGATTTTTTATACATTTAATAGAAAGTCTACGTACAAACAAATCTTTCTAAGATTACGCATAAAAACAATGCCACAAAAACTCGCGTACTAACAAACTTAGTTAAGATAAGGTATAAGAAGAACATAACAAAACCTAAAAAAATTTCAAGTTTAATTTTTATTAAAAAAATATCTTTACATCTTTAAAAATGTTTAAAAATGTCTTTATTAAAAGCAAATTTAAATTATATACTAATAGAAAATATTATATACTATAGAAAATACAATTATCTTTAAAAAATTGAAAGAAGATCCTGCGTACAAAAATGAATCCACGATTTAAAGAGATTTATTTTAAGATATACGTAGCAATATTGTTACTAAATTAAAAGCTGGCTGGATAGCCGTTTGAAAACTTTAGCCAATCTCTTTTGCATGAAATGAACGAGTTTTATGGTTTTATCATGTGATGATTTTTCTCATTCAGTTTGCAAAATTTCTTTAAGCATAGTTTTTCAAGTAGTAGCGTGTTGGCGAATTTTTGGTTCCAGCAAATCCTATAAATTCTCAATGGAATTAAAATCCGTACGCAACAATTTTTTTAAATTATAAAGCAGCCAAAGCTTTACAATATCCGCTGTATCATTACCTTGTTGGAATAAATAACTGTTCCCAGAACCAAGTGTTGCTACGCTTTGCTTTAAGTTTGCCTTTAAAATGTACAGGAATGCTCTCTTGTCCATTGTGGTTTGATAAACTGTATTTTTTTATTTATTTATTTACTTAGTCTATAGATTTAATATCCTTATAGACTATAACAATATATAATACATTTTTACAAGATTAATTATTCAAAAAGACAACAATATTTTTCTTAATAGTATGTATGTTCTCACAATAATATTTATTAAATTCAGAAAAAATCCTTAATAACGGATCCCAGTTAGCATAGTTCACTCTGTACTTTTGTACGGATAGCGGGATAAAATTACGTGTAGGACGTGATGGGATATTAAAACATATATTACTTATTAAAAATTGACAGGACACATTTCCCTTAATAAGATTAGGGACGAAACAAACATTCAACATTGTTGTACGACCTTTAAACGTCGGAAGTTTAATTAAAGCAAGTCTATTGTTATAAGACGGTAAATTTCGCATATTCCAGTTCAGACTACGAAGGCAAAAGAGTAAAATTTGTCTCTGAACAGATTCAACAGTATTAATATGAAGATTGTATGCTGGGTCCCAAATTATAGAGCCATATTCCATAATAGGTCTAACTAAAGATGTGTACAATTGCTTCGTTATATAAGGGTCAGTAAATTCCTTAATCCAGCGTTTTATAAATCCCAAGACAGATCGGGCTTTATTCACCGTAAATAATAAATGACGTATAAAATTCAGTTTAGGATCAAATAAGACACCCAGATCAGAAATTGCTTCAGCTTTGTTTAATATACCATCGTTCAACATATATTCACCATTAAAATGTGTTCTACGAAAGAAACACATACTGCTGGCTGCACTATTTATAATTGAGCTGCATAAGATTAATTTTGCACCAGGAACTAATCGCATCCAAATCTTGTTGCAAGAAGATATGAGTCGGATAATAATTATAAGTTAAAAAAAAATTTACGTCATCAGCATACATGAGAATATTTGAAAACTTTATTACCGTTGGTAAATAATTGACAAACAAAGAAAACAACAACGGTCCAAGATGACACCAGATTTAACATGAATCGGTTTAGATGTCAGATTCCTGAAGGAAACTTTCTGTATTCTGTTCAACAAATAAGAGGAAATCCATCTTAAAGAGTCAAGTGTGAATCGCATGCAATTAAGCTTGTGTAAAAAAAGCTTATGATTGACCTTGTCAAAGGCTTTAGTAAAGTCGGTGTATATAACATCTGTCTGCTTTCTTTGAACAAATACGCGATTAATAACAGTTGTAAAATGTAAGAGATTTGTAATTGTTGAGCAATCTTTTCGAAAAGCATGTTGAGCAGGCGAGACAATTGATTAGACTTGATGACAAATTTAATCCGTAATAATTTTTCCAAAAAGTTTTGACAGAGTACTGAGCTTTGTAAGATAATTCAACATAATTTTTTATTTTCGCCACTATTCTGGCTGTAAAACTTTATTCCTTAGCGAGCAGCAGTCCAGTTCGCTTCTTTGTATAATTATGATAATGATTATTGCTGAGGATAATATTCCTCCTTATATACTAATTCTTACTGCTAGTTTGTTTACAAAAAATGCTTAGATATTCATTCTTATGCTAAAATGTGGGAAAATAATTTGATAATATTTTGGTAAATTTGAATTTGAAACGTAGCAAATACAGCGAGTATTAAGGCGGTTGTGTATAAACACATTTACAATGTAATACATTTGTAAACTTACTCGTAGTCACAACGAAATCGTTTTGTGCATTAGCTACATAAGTATGTTTGCCTGTGCACATACACACTTGAAATATAACACCCTGTATGTTCGGTTGATTTGCAGCAAATACATTGTTAGTGATAGCTGCTAGTGTTAATTATTTAGAGCGACATATGATACTTCATAAACAATTTAATTAATGATTGCATAGACAATCATAATAATCAACTCACACTACACTGTACCGGTACAAGTGACTATATATGCACACTACAACATAACGCGTTAGCCGCCATATACCTCCAAGCCATAACGCCTCGTCAACCATGTTTTACAGTACCACACAAATTTGCTTTATTAAGTGCTGTACCAGATTTCCTCCACACGAATTGACAAGCCTTTAAATACAAAAATGCAATATTTCCTTTTATCCGAAAAGATAACCTTTTCCCAGCATTCTAAAGGGTTTTTTCATGTGGTTTTAAGTAAATAAAAATTCTTTTTTGCCTGTTTATTGAAGATATTTAAAAATTTTTACGTGCTTTAAGAGCATTAAATCTGTTTCGCCTCGAAATTTTTCTTACAGTATCATTACATATCGTTTTTAAAAAATTTAAAGCGAATATTTTCCGCCGCTTTAGATGCTGTCACTTTTGAATCTTGCTGCTAATAAGATATCTCGTTTCTTTTACAATTAATTTTGCAGGCCATCTAGCACGTGATTTAAACACAAAATCTCCAATTTCTTTAAAAGTATAATTGACCTTCTAGAATTATTAACAACAAAAAAAATTGGGGTTTCACAAATTCAAATAAATGTTATAATAACGTCAACATATGACAAGAATTGAGAGCTGTAAACCGATTGCTACATTAATATTTCTTTTTCTTGGGCGCAGAGTTTTTTTCGCCTAAATAAATGCACTTTTTTGTAATTATAACACCGATGTTTCTCAAATTAAAAAATTGGTTTTTGGCAATTATAATGATTAGGGGCACAGGATAAGACTAAAATATTTAGATTTTCTTGCCAATTTTTGGATATATAAAGTAATGAGCATAATGGATGCTTTTGTACGCAGACTTTTTCGGGCAAGTGTATATATTTATTTTTTGTTTTGGGTTTCTTTTAATTCAAATAATTAAAAATTCCTCGATTTTTTTGTATTTTAAAGTTTTAGCTATTTTGTAAAATTTTTTTTATTTTTAAGTTAAATAATAATTTTTTTATTTCTTGGTTTTTTTCTATCATTTTTTGATTTTTCTGTTTTGTGTTGATTATTATTAGTAGATATTTATTTTTTGTAATTTTTAATATTTTTGTTATTTGTGTTAATCTTTATTTTGTAACTTTTTTAATATTTAATTTACTATTTTTTCTTTTATAATATTAATTTTCAATATCGAATTTAAAGTGTTTTTTGTTAAATTTTAATTTTTTTTATTTAAAAATAATTTTTTAATAATCAAAATTTGTGAAAAACTTTTTAATTACGGTTATAGTTTTATGTGATTTTTCACGTTTTTGACGATGATTTTGTTTTACTATTGTGATTTTTGATATTTTCCTTTAATTATCGTTTTAATATCGTTAATTTTCAATACCGAATTTTAAGTAATTTTTTTTAATATTAATGCTTTTCTTAATTACTTAAAAATAGTTTTTTTAATTAGCAAAATATGTGAGAAATTAATTAATTGCTATCTTAGTTTTATATGATTTTAATTTTTTGCGTTGACTTTGTTTTAATTGTGGAGGAATGACACGCCTAATTATGCGTTTAAAAATTTTAAGTTATTAAATAATACAAAAAATTCAAATAATTTGAATATCATTTAAATAAGCTTGCGCTTAAATTTAAAATTGTTAAGGTTTTATGTTCATTATATCGCTAATAAATATTAACATATTTTTGTAGTTTTTTTAATCGACCTTTTTTTATCTTTAATAAAATCTCTTATTCTTTTTTGTGGTATTTTTAAATTAAATTAACAATTTATATTTTTTCTTTTCGATATTTCGCTTTCCTATGGAAAGCTTCTTCTTAATTTTAATTTAATTTTTGTTTTCAAAAATAAAAAAATTTTTTCCTGAAGAAGCTTTCCATAGAAAAGCGAAATATTGAAAAGAAAAAAATATAAATTGTTAATTTAATTTAAAAAGACCATAAAAAAGAATAAGAGATATTTATTAAATATTAACATATTTATATTTAATAAAAAAATAACTGCAAAAAAGAACTTCCAAATTTCGAATTGTTTTTAGAAATATTTTGTTTTTAATATATAAAATTCGAAATGTTATGCGTTTTGAATTTTACTTGATTTTTAAATTTAAAAAAAATTAACATATTTTCGAAGTTTTGTGTTTTAAAACTTTGAGTAATTAATAAATATAAATATATCACAAAATTAAAAGAAAATAAAATACCAATTATGATTGAGGTTAAACTTTCTTTACGAAGTTTTATTTTTAATATTTTGCTAATAAATATTTGTCCCTAATAAAAAAATATTAGAAGAAAAATTTTGCATATATGCAAAAGTAAGTATTCTTCATATAAACTACACGTAAAGATAGCTTCATTCTTTGTTAACAGGCGGTAATTATTTACTAATTTAAATCATTACAAAAACAAACAATAAAATAATATTATAAACCAATTTAAAATTATAATTTGCAATTAAAATATATATTTTTTTAAATACTTTGTTTTATTCATTAGCTCAGCTGGGATTTGAACCGTGGGTTATCTCTACCTTATAATAATATAATAAATTTTTGAACACTCACTTACATGCTAGAAATAAATATTCTTGTCTTCTCTTGTTCGCACGAAATTTTCTATCAATTGAAACTTTTACGATAAGACGCGTTGTTTCACTAAAACTTTTATTCCAACTTTAAATTAAAATAACTATTTGACATTGATTAATATTCGTAAATATTATGTACAATATAAACAATATAAACGAGGCATAGGAAATTAAAAATAAAGTGATCCAAGGTGACTTTGTTTCTATGCCTTAATAAGACTTAAGTGAAACGAATGATTGAATCTGTTGCTCATCACCATGCACAACTCGCATATAACAATAATCAGTTGATTTTTTTTGTGATTAAATAATCGTATATTAAAGAATATACGAAAAAAACAGAAGAAACAAATTTTATTAAAAGAAAAGGTTGTTTAAATTTGAGATGTCTGTAATAAATGGAACATGAACAAGTTAATCTTTTTATTAATTTTTTTTTAATTAATTGTTGATAACAGCTTAATTAAAAAACAAATAACAATAACGATGAATCTTGTATGTATAATCCTTTTTTAATATAAAACCTTAAAATCTATTGGTTTCCAGTTTTAGTTAAACATTCATAATAAAAAAATAGTCGGCTGGAGCATATGACTTTCACAAAATTTTACAAGTAAGCTTCACAGAAGTCTCAAATTAACATATTTGATGCTTTTACATAAGTAAACTCTGTTGACACTGTTTTAAAATCCGTTTTTTTATCACGAAGAAAACAATAACTGTCAAAAATAAACATCATATTAATTGCGAGACCTTGTATTTTTGTTCTATTTATATATTATTTTTAAATTATATTGAGTAGGGTTCGTTGTACTTATCCTAAGTATACAAACACCAAAAATTATGAACTCCTTTGCTATTACACGTTTGGCTAAAACTGGAAAGCCAGAACACATTTGAATATCAAGACTTGTTAGTTAATATATAGGGTTTTTCAGCAACAAATTTGTTTTTCAATTGTGGCAACGCCAACAACATAGTAGTTTCGACATTTAGTTTTTTGACATATCCGTAGTAGATCCATTGGCAATTGTTACAATCAATTCAATTTCGCTCAAAAATCGCATTAAGAAAATTTAAATCCACTATGAAAATGGTGGTTCTGTTAAAGTTACATTTCGTAAAGTTCGTTATATTTCCGGACAACATAATCGTCCTTCTGAAACCGCTATTAAGAATTTGGTTGTTAAATTTGAGTCGACAGGCTCCATAAAAAATATGCGAACACCAACGCGTCTTCGACTGGGTTGATCAACTGAAAATATCACAGCCGTGAGCCACAAAGTAGATTCAAATTTGTGAATTCCTCGAAGTTCTCAACAATTGGGGTTATCCAAAACCATCACATGGCGAATTTGCGTAAGGATTTGACTTAGAAGCCTTACAATGTTCAACTGGTGCACGAATTGAAGCCGATCGACCATTCACAACGCCGTAGATTCGCTCAATTCATTCAGGAATAAGCGGCTGGTTTTTCTGAAAAATAATTTCTTCAGACGAAGCCCATTTTCATTTGTCAGGGTATGTCAAAAAGCAAAATTGTCCTTGCATGCTCTACGTTTCGCTCCCCCCGGGGGCACATTATAGTCTTTTTGGAACCTACTATTCCATTTAGACTGGTGTCTTGCGGGGTAAAAGGGAGCCCAGGCCCCTCAAAGGCTGGTTCAGGTCCAGTGAGTATGAATGCTGTCGTGTTCTTGATAAATAAGAGCTTCATGCGTTCTGGATCAGGAGTTGGAAAGTCTCCAACTCTTTAGCAAGGAGTGAAGGCTGCGGCCTACTTCGGGCTTTCGAAATTGCTACTAGAAGTGGCCTTCTAGGGCGTGATTGGTGTCCAATCAACCAAGTGGTTTGACCACCATCTGATTATGACTATATAGTCGGTGCAGATGTAAATCAAATCACGCTTTGTCTACGTTTCGCTGTATGGTGTGCGATGTGGTCTGGGTCGTTTTTTACTAAGATGAGGCTGGAAATGCGGTAACGGCCAATGGATCACGATATTTTTGGACTATTCAATTTTGGACTATTATTGATGAAGTGGATATCACAGACATGTGGTTTCAACAGGACGGTGCCACATGTCACACAGCCAATGAAAAGATCAATTTATTGAAAACCAAATTACACGACAATCAGCAGTTAAGTGACCAGATCGTGTGATTTAACACTACTGGATTTGCTTTTCTGGGGTTATGTTGAGGACAAAGTCTATACGAAGCCAATCGAACTCAAAATCCGTAATGTGATTAACGAAATAGGACAGACATTTTGTCAAAAAGTGATTAAAAACTTTGATAAAAGAATGAGCATTTGCCGGATATCATTTTTCTTTCATTCATAATTACCGAACTTTTCTCTTCGTAATACAATAAAAATTTGCACATTTTATTCCAAATTTTTTTTTATTTTGTTTTAGAAAACAAACTTCTTGTTGAAAATCCCATTATAATTAAAATTTTTTCGGTATCTAGATATTTTGATAAAATTAAAATTTTTTGCTAAATTTTGGAAATTTTGAAATGATGTTATTTTTATACCTGTGGTGAAATTGCGGTTTTTAGACAGTTATAAATTTTAGTGAAAGTTTTCGATGAATCCTTGATATATTTTTTAATTTCCTAATTTTTTGACTTCTTTGTGAAATTTAATTCATTTTGGTTTCAATTTTCAACTGGGCCAAAATTTGGTGTAAAATTTTGGATTACTTTTGATTTCTCCTTCTAATTTTTAATTGTAATTTAAAATATAATTATAAAAACTTATACTAATTTTAAGATAGGGGATGGGTTTAACAATATTTTGGTTGCTTTGTTTTATTTTTTTTTTGTTCTGTGGTGAAGATGAAATTTTTGGGTAAAACTTTGGTTTTTGTTTTATTAAATTTCAGCTACGTGTCCTTAACTTCTTTTAAAGAGAAGTAGCATTTCAGGCAACAATGCCTATTTAGTCAAGTACCGTGCTACATTCTTTAGATAAGGGATAGAGAAGAGATGAGACAGATTGTGAAAGTAGAAAAAATATAAATTCTTTAATTATATTTTTTTGAAATATAAATTTTTCAAATGTTGTCGTTTCCAGCATTATTCTTTCAGAAGAAATGTTATAGAAATATAACATAATAATTAATAATTAAATACTTGTAACTTGTTGCTAGCGAAAAAATTTTAATAACGTTAATTGTAATTTGTTCAAATAACTTTACTAAATGATTCGAAACATGTGAATAACGTGATTTTGTGTTTTTTTTTTCTATACACCTTTTTATACTAGAATTTCCAGTTATTGAGTTATATTAAACCTTTTCTTGTCATGAAAAATTTTTTATTTTTATAAAACGAATAATTTACTATCTGACCTTGATTTAAAAATGTGCATTAACCTGCTTCTTAATTTTTCTTTTTAAGCTTTAAACAAATTTGATAGACTGGCAGAAATGATCTGATTAGAAAGTCGTCTTTGCTTTAATTGCTTTCTTTGTTTGAAGAAATTTTTGGAATAAAATGATAACGTCTATTTCTGTCATTTCAGGTGTTATATATGTTTTAAAATTTTTCTATGTTTAATATTTTATATATAACTCAAGCGACAATTCTAATGATCCAAAAAGCAAATAAGCCAGAGAACCAGATTTTATTCCACAGACCGATAAGTCTACTAACAAGATTTTCGTAGATTTTCAAGAAGCTCTTCGCATCAAGACTATTGCCGATTTTAGCATTACACCCAATCCTTAATTTCGTCAACATCATGCAACACCAGAAAAGTTCACAGAATAGTAAGACTAATATAGGGGACGATAGAGACAAAATTGTACTGCTGTGTATTTCTGCAGTATTTCTTAATATAAACCAGGCATTTGATAAGAGTGGCACGAAGAACTGCTTTTTAAACTTAAAAAAATTATACCTGCTCCATATTTTGCATTAATAAATTCTAATATACGTAATCGATCTTTTTATGTGAAAGTTGATGACGAAATTTTAGGTACATGTGTACATAAAATTTTTAGTGGGCTCCCACAAAGCCCAATACTATACACTATATATACTTATGACATATCTGCGTTTGCGACTTATGCAGAGACGACACCGTCATAACCTCTGCCAATAAATGCCACATTGCAGCTTCATCTGTAATGCAAATAGAATTAAACACGCTGCAGGAATGGCTAAGTAAATGAAAACATTACTGTGAATGTAGAGAAATGCAATCATGTATTATGTTGTTTGGTTGTCCTCCGCCAGTAAATGAAATAATATTGTCATTTCCCGTCGTAACTGGCTGGTTTGTATTCGATGGCGAGCGCTTTCGACGCGAATGCATCATTTTCAAGCCACGGTTTAGTTTGTACAAACTTTGTACAAACGGGAAATGGCAATATTAAATGCAATCATGTTACATTTTCCTTGAAAAAGGAAGAGTTTCGACCAGTATATTTGAATGGTTTGCAATTACCAAAGACTAACTATGCGAAATGTTTAGGCATGTTTATGGAGAAACGTCTTACATGGAAAGACCTCAGAAGAATAAAAAAAGTATTCCAATATGAAAACCAAAAAAATAAACTGATTACTTGGATCCAAGTCCCAGCTTAAAAAATAAAATTATGTAAAGTTATTTTAAAACTCATTTGGACATATGTCATTGAGCTGTGGGTTCCCCACCAGTAAATCAACTATTGAGATATTACAATGTTATCAGTCCAAAACTCTAAGAAACTTTTCTGGCGCTCCATGAATAAAACCAACATTTAGATACATAGGGACCTAGCAGTGCCCTCTATACTAAGTGAGATAAAAAGATTTAGTTCTAGATGGATAAATAGGCTAAGCAAGCATTAAAATCCATTGGCGATTTCCTTGTAGATGAAACAAGTGAAATTAGAAGACTTAATAGGTTTCGTGTATTAGATCTTCCATATAGAAAATGAAGCTTTTAATTAACTTATGTACACTTCTCATTTATGTACATATGCACATGATTGTAGTTTATTGAAATGATTAAATTTGCTAAATATTGTTAAATAAATTGTAAAAAAAAGTTTAAAACAAATATGTAAGAACACTTCTCATTAAGGAGGTTCAAAGTTTTTGCAAATTTAAAACTAACAAATCAAGCTCATTTTCATATCAAATTAATTTTCAGTTCAAAACCGTAGAAGTCTAAGTCCCTTTCAAAATAGGAAGTTTGGAAACACTATAAAGTTACAATTTAATTCTGCTAGTCAAGGGTATTCAAGAACACGAAGAGGTGAAAGAACTGTTCTTTTAATTAATCTATTGAGCTGTTTAACTGAAAGAAAAGCATTAAGGAAATTATGCTTTTTTACTTTACCTCGATCATTATTAATAGTTATATCAAAGTTTAGAAATTAAACTACTAACTCGCCTACATACTTCGTACCTATTAATCAAGTTACACGTTTCGGATTTAAAATAAGATAGAAAAAGATTATTTTTAATTATAATACCTCCTCACTTTTACTGCCACCTACAACCCCCCTACTTAGGTCTTATCTATATTAGGAAACACTAAATTAAGTTGAAATATTCTAGATATATGTATACCTATCGACTTTTAACTTTAATGAAGATCTACCTACGCAAATGGAACTTTGTGTGTTAGGAGGAAATCTTTTCTTCATGACTAGATTTGAATGAATGCTGATCTTGATGTAGAGGAGATAATCTCGATAAAAAATCTTATTTTTTTACCCAATAGAGCAACTAGAGATAGATAGAAAATTGCCTTATTTGGCTGCACAGAAAATTCGTAGGCAATACTCCCTCGGCATGATTTCCAGTAAAATCATTCAACTATCATCTGATAAATATAAAAATCGAATAAGTCAAGGCCTTTAAACTATAACTATGATAGGCTAAGATAGCGCTAGAAATGATAATCATTTAATCGGTGAGCGCATATACATATCTGAGGGATATTAGCCTTAGATAAATTTTTATAATTGCGAGAGACTCTGTGATTAGAAGGTCGTCAGTTGAAAATCGAGAGACAAAAATCATATTAGTTCAGAGTTAAGTCTCACGTCAACACAAAATTCATTAAATGTAGAGTAATTCTGAATTACCAATCGTATACCAGTAATCATGGAAAAGCGAAAGAGGTTGAAAATGATACAAAAAACATGGGACCACCCCGCCAAAATCATACTCATCTATCAGTGTTTCTTCAGCACACTGGCAACTTTCTATTAAGTCTGCTTGATTTTATTGGATTTAGCCACTTTTTGATCAGTCTAATGAATCTTGAGACCTTAATTATAAACTAACGTACCCGAACGTTTAATTACTTTACTATTTACAGGAACCTGTTCCTACATTTAGAATAATTTACAATAATGTTGACGCAACATCTTAGAGAAGCATAATGATCATATTTCAATAAGAATTTCACTCTTTGAGAGAAATCCGTCGTAAGTGATTATGAAATCACCAAAACAAAATCTTATAAATTTAATCATTTTCACAATTAATTTGTTTATTTATTTATAACGCATTTAATGGTGTGTCTATTTGCCATAAAAAACCTTTTCTAGGTATTAATCATTTAATTTACACATAATTTATATTCGGAGTTTATATACAGTGATGGGCACATATTTAGTATAAAAAGAAAAATGTAAAAGATTAAAATTAAATAAATGAAATTAAATAAATAAAATAAATAAATGAAATTTTTATGCTATAGTAAAAAATAAATAAATAACATCAATTAATTTTCGAAAAACAGGCAGAATGCAATAATAAAATCTAAAGTTTATTTTTTGTAACTATTTTTTCCACTATGGGAGTTTAAAATTGTTCAGATTTGATAATCTTACAAATCAAACTCATTGTAATATCAAGTTAATATTCAGTTTTTTTTTAATTTAAATCATTTCTTTATTTAATTGTATCTATTGAAATGTACTATAAATAAAAATATCACAAAATCCCTTAAAAAATTAAATAATTTCATTGTTATTATTCCGGCCAAACTAGTTTCCTTAAATTATTTCTACTTAAGCCGAAAAAATAACGAAACCACTTTTTGGGCAATAAATATGGCAGCATAACTATGAAGGTAGCAAAATAAAATACAGGTAAATTCCAAGAAGTATATATTTGTCCAAAGCAGAAATAATATAATAAAAATGCCTGCAATATATTTGTTTGCAACAGCACAAAAAAAATAAAGAAAACATTTTGCAAAGTTGTTTCCCAGACATGCTTCAGATCCATTGTCGTGCCGAGTTACAGTCTGGATATTTACAAATATCTCTAAATAATAATAAAGTTTTAAAAGCTATAACTGCTTGTTTTCAAGGCGTTGTATACAGGGTCCGCCAAATAACTTTTTTTTTTGTTTTAAATGTTATAAACAAAACTACACAGTTTCGGCTGTGTGGCACGTAGCGCCGTCCTGTTGAAACCAAATGTTGGCAATATCCTCCTCTTCAATTTTTGTGAACAAAAATTCGTTCAACATGGCCCGATAACGATCGCCATTGAATGTTACGGCCACTCCTGAAAAATGGCCCAATTATGCCTCTGGACCAAAATCCGCACTAAATAGTGACTCGTTTTGGGTGCGTCGGCTTTTCAATGTATGTGTGCGGGTTTTATGTGCCCCAAATGCGACAATTTTGCTTGTTTACATACCCGCCAAGATCAATGAGCTTCATCTGAAAAGTTGATTTTTTTTGCAAAATCAGCATCTTCTGTAAGTCGATCGCAGGCCCACTTAGCGAAGCGTTCGTTCAGCGGAAGAATAAAACTAATTATCTGTCAAATCAAATATGAGCTAAGTGTTACCATTCACGAAATAAGCACTAGTTGCAAAAAAACGTTTGATTGCGGACCCGTTATAATAAAAGGTTATTGCCACAATTTAATGTATTATCACAATTTAAATTTAAAATTTTAAGGTTATCAAATTTTTTTTCGGACCAGCACTTAAGAAATGACCCCACACATGCAACGCATTGTGCCAGAACTAGGAAATCAGGTTATGAGGAGGAGGAAAGAGGGAGTAGTGTTTATAGACATTCAATTTGAACTTTCCTACATTTAAAGTGACAGGAAAGGCATCTGGAGGGAGTTTATTTCACATACGGACTGTTCCGCTAAAAAAACGAATTGTGCCTTTAATGCGTGGTGCAATTCACTGGCGAATCAAGCACACCGAAGATCCAGTTAAACACAAAAACGTGCGAGTTTCGGGAGCAAGTTTCCTAATTTCGTCAGAGCACTTACCATTGTAATAACAGTAAAATACAACAACCCACCCTACTATCGCCATTGAGCCCCTTAGCCCTCTCCTGAACGCGGTAGAGCAACTCCAAAATAGACTTTGGAGCGCCGGCCCATACATGAGAGTTGTATTCCATCTTTGGACGGATACAGGTGGTATAAATAGTACGAAGATCGATGGAGTGGAGTAACTCTTACACCGTTTTAGAAATCCAAGGAACTTGAAAGCGTCATTAGAAACCTGAAAAATGTATTTACTCCATCGAACATCACACTAAATTTTCATGCCAAGAACATCAAGAGCTTCCGATTCCGTAATACTTATATCACCCATAGCAACGGATACAGCGCCATTACTGAACACATATCTATGCGTAAGCATGCAACATTGCGTCTTACGGGCATTAAAATCCACCCTATTCGCACGACCGCATTTCGAGATCGTTGCGAGATCGTGATTGAGCGTATCATACATGTTCCGCCGTTTGAAACCCACCTCCAACCGGCCCGGTCTGTTATCAAATGAATACGAATGACAAATAGTGTTGTCATCTGCGAATGAACTATGGACAAAGAAGGTCATTTAGAAAAATAAGAAATAGGTTAGCAGAAATAACTCTACTGCAAAAGACGTTGATGTTAGTCTTAAAAGAAACTCAGTTTCGTGTATAATAAATACAATTGAAAACCTTATATACTCGTAATGAATAACACTGTCCCACCTTAAAACACTTAATCGTATGTCCAGAACAAAATTTGTTATTTATTTTAATTTTTTGTATGCCCTTTCATTCGTTTTGCGTGCTGCTACTGAGAATTATATCATAGTTTAGGCGATTAGAAAGTGTTTAAAACACTAATTCCAAATAACAAATTTAAAGTGGTTTTATGAGGAAAAATTTTTTTGTTTTACGTTTTCTATAGAAGCAAAATACGATATTAATTCCACTTTCGTATAGAATGTGGTTTTGTGACAGCGCTGACAAATTTTATTACTTGTTAGCAATTATTTTTATAATTTAATTGATCATTTTATAGTGTTTTAAGACACTTAAAAAATTAATTAAATAACTCTTCTTCATTACAACACTGGGTCCCTATAAATCTAAACATTGCTGTATTTATAAAACAAAATTACGCTTAATTTTGTTTTTTGTTATTATGTGACGTCACGAATAAAAAAAATAAACAAAAAAACAAGTTATAAAAAACAAAAACTATCGCAAAAATATTAATGAGCTTGTTTCATCAATACTACAAAAAAACGTGAATATATAAGTATGTATGTATACATTTATATAATATTTAATTATACACTGAAAGAACAGAAATTATTTTCGAGCCCAAATTTGTGTTTTTAAATGTTTTCTTTATAAAATTTCAAAAATAGTGAACCTAGGTTTTATGCGTAAAATAAAAGTACTCGTAGCTTTTTATAAAAAAACAAAAATGGTTTTTGAATTTTTTTAAATTATTTTATCAATTATAAAATTGTTTTAACAACAATAAAGATGGGAAAAAAGCAACTTATCGAAATTGTAGAATACATTTTCTGTGGAAAGAATTTTTGAAACATTTGGTGGCATCCAGTATAGGTAATAACGGAGACTTTGCGGTATATTTATTTCTGACAGCAGTATCCAACGGGGTAGAGAAATAATTGATGTAGTCTTTAATAACTTATATACATATAAATAAAATTTTAAGAATAAGAATTTTACATCTTTTTATTTTATAAATACGAACTTTTGTTTGTTTCAATGGTTGTTGTTTGTTTTACACCTAAGCGTTTAAGGCAATTCTGATGAACCTTGGCCCACGAATAGATCTCTATACGTATAGAAATATGTTCTCTAGACACCATTGGATGGCATCTTCAGGAATGGCATATGAGTATATATTAAATTTTTTAAGCATTTTTAGACATAAGAAGATTATAATGAATTATAACCAAACCCATGCATACTTTCAGGCGTTAAAAGCAAGGCAACTAACTTCAGATGTCACTATAATCTACAATTTTCAACTTTTTGCAAATTTTAAATTATGAGATTTTGTACTTTTTACAATATAATAACCAGCTCAAACGAAGTTGCTGAATAGAAAGCAATAATTTTATATTCTAAATTTGCAATCCAGAAAATAAATTTTAATACTGATTATACAGACTTATAGCTAGACGTCTAACCTTTTTAAATATAAATAGTTGTTAAAATATAGTTTTTAAATATATTGAAGTTTAATCATGGCATTAAATTTAAATTATTTAATTATTAAAAATAAAATTTAATTATTCATATTGAAAATACATTTAAGGACTGCCTTATGGAATATCGAAATATTTGTTTATTTTCAAATGATGCCCATGCTAGTTTGCTGTAGCAAATAAAGCGTATAATACGAGATAACAGCTGCCATCATTGCCTTGCCTAAAATTGTTGCAATAACAATACAGATTGGAAAAAAGCATTAAAATGTACAATTTTGTGGAAAGAATTTTCGAAAATATTTGAAAAAAAAAATGCCGACAGCATTTGCATGTGTTCTTAAAGTAATACAACATTGGTGTATAAATCCCTAAATGTGGCTGTCGATTAACAAATGCACCTACTCACCACATTGTTTAGTGGTGATTCTTAACTAGAAGAATCATTTCATGATATTTCTCTGCATAAGAAGCTAATCAAGCACTGTGTATTAATGATGCTCTATATTGAGATATAAAAATAGACTTCATTTTCGAAATTGGATCATACTAATGTTTTTAATGTTGCCAGAGCAACAAAGTTAGAAATAAATATAGCATCTCACCTCACTTCCCCACCCCCTCCCTCACCCGGGTCTTTATAGAACTTCGACTATCTAGACCTGTGCAACTGGGGGTATAAGGCAGCCCAGTCCCCTGAAGTCAGCAGAGGTACAACTGAAAGCTTCACGTTATTTCCACGGGAATCAGTGAGCTCACAGAGTTCCGCTATTTGTATCTTTAGACATTTAGCTGTTCTCTGACTGATTATTGAGGTTGGCCCTTGTGACCGAATATGGACTAAAGATCATTTGAAGTCATTGTATTTCCTTTTATTTGATTATTTGAATCCATAAATCAATGTTAATAAGTCTATAACGATTCTTGTATTAAAATAGGAAGTCCAAACAAATGATCGAAGAAAAGCATTTTATCTAACGGAGTAAACCAGTAAAGAAAATTATCCGAAACTCCCAAATAAGGCATCAAAAATCCCAAAATGGGAATATTTTGTTACCTTTGCCCTTAAAATCTACAGTTCGATAAAGGGTCATAAACTATATACTAGTAAAAATAACTAAAGACTATTAGCTAATTTCAACTGCAATTAAAACCGGGTTTCGAAAAATTAGCTCGATGTAAGATTAACGCTGATAGGATAACACAATTTTTTAACCCATCAATTATCTCCATGAAATACTTTTAAGGTATAGAAGAGAAGGTTACGGATTTTTTTAAGGCCGGTATGCTGATTTTAGGCTATAAATACCAAATTTCCTAAAACAAAAATTAATAAAATTTTCTTGAGGTTCAAGGGTAACTTATCAAGGATATTATTATCTTACGAAAAGTTCAGCTCCAGAGTGCTTTTTGTTTACTTTGGAAATTTTGTGTCCAAAAATATGTTTCATTTTTCACAAACTTCAACTTAAAAATATTACACTGTATATTTTTGTTATTTGAAATGTTTGCTGGAAAATTAGTGAATATTCGCTTTAAAAAAAGGAAAACCTGGATCAAGATCTTAACAAATTAAGAATTAAATTTAAATTTTCAAATGCATTTTTCTTTTGTTTGTACATTGATATGGAAAATGTAAAGGGTTTTTCAACAAGTAGTTTGTTTCCTAAAACAAAATAAAATAAAAAATATTTGATTAAGATGATTCAAATTTTTATTGTATTGCGAAGAGAAAAAAGTTCGGCAATTATGAATGAAAAATGAATGATCACGCTGCCAGATGTCGATTCTTTCATCAAAGTTATAAATCACTTTTGGCAAAATGGCGCCCCTATTTTTTTTAATCACATCACGGATTTTGAGTTTTAAGTTTGAAATTGACTCTGTCCTTAACATAGCCCCACAAAAAATAGTCCTCTAAGAAGAGAATTTGTGCCAGCAAATGTCGCCTATACTTTATCATTCGTGTTTTCCGAACATAAATATAACCCTTGTGTGAAGATAATCTAAAGAAAAGTATTTTGCTAAACGCTTTAAAATTAGTTTTTTTATCACTTATGATCTGTTAGAATTTAATTTTAGTAATTTTTTTCTGTGTATGATTTGTTTAAAGAAGTTAATAAACATTTTATATATAAAAATGTTTGAAAAATAAAGTCAAATAACCAAACCCTTTGATAAAAAATATAAGTGACTTAAACAAAGGCAAACATTGTCTGTGTGCATAATAGAATAAAAATTGCTAAAAAAAAAAGCTGTTTATATTTAAACCGTCAGAATAGATGAGAGTTAATAAGTTATCCAATCAACTAGAGCAGGGTTATATAATTAAATCATTCATTTTATAAACAAACGCGCAGCTTCCTAAAAGCGAAAAAAACTATTAATTAAATTCTTTAAGAAAATGAAATGTATATACGTATATATGTTGTCACCCTAAGAGTGACTGTTTCAAAAGTAGAAAAGAAAGGGAAATTAGCAACTTATAGAACAACAGCTGTATTAACTGTACAAGCTATTATAATTTTCCCAGCAATACTTCATATAAATATGTTCTCTACAAATAATCTGAATTTTGTTCAACTTACCAAAAATCAATAAAAGTTCATATGAGGAGGGGTAAACCATTAAATAATTAACTTATTGTTGCTTTGACAACTAATCATTAGCATAAATAATTGTAATAAAGAAACCTACAATGGCAGACAAAATTGTTTATGAGACAGCTATTTTCGAAACCTGATGCATTTTAAATCATTTTTTTACCTTTCTTTGTCTTCAAATGATTTGATATTGTATTATATAATTTGAGACCTTTATAGAATAATTGCATCTATGCATCGATGTTATTGTAGTTTTCTAAAGTCTATTTTTATTTAATAATTATAGTTATTTGACCTTTTAATATTTTTTAATAGTTAATTATTAAGCACTAGGTCATTATTTAATAAAAGATTTTTAAAAAACTTTATTTTTTATTATTTTTTCAATATTTCGCCAAACCATTGGTTGGCATCATCAGGATAAACAAAAAAGAAGAAGAATTTATAAATAATTAATCAAAATTGAAAAATTTTTTTTTATTACTTATAAATTCTTTTCCGTTTTTTTTTTTCCTGATGATGCCAACCAATGGTTTGGCGAAATATTGAAAAAATAATAAAAAATAAAGTTTTTTAAAAACCTTTTAATAAATAATGACCTAGTGCTTAATAATTGTCTATTTTTATTATAAGAGTTTCTAAGATCGTAAAGCTTTAAGGTTTATCAGATGGGAATTCTAATGCATTTCCTTTTTATTTCTACTTTTGCTAGAAGTATACTTTCTTCTACTTTTTCAAAGCAATTTTCTTGTTGTTTAATTGCATAATACAATCTCCTACGTAAAAGTTATTTATTTTAATAATATATATTTTGTAATGTCATTTAAAATTAATAAATTGACACAAATCTCGCTGAGGCAACTTTTTCCTCTTTGTTTTGCGATGCGATTGCCCCCCACGTATGCTTTTTAACTCAGCCCGCATTTTTTCATTTATAGATCATCAATTAAAAAGGAACTTGCAAATTTTTAAGTATTTAATCATTTTTGCAAAGTAAATAATTTTGTTACTATGAAGGAATTGTCTTAAATATTTATCTTAGGTTGGCAATTTTCGAAAAAAAAATTAAGAGTAAAAAACTTTCAAATAATAATTATAGTTAATTGATAATTTTAATCTTCTATATATATAAATGGTGTAAAAATTGTATAGTAATTCATAAAATGAGAACGGCTGAACGGCCGATTTCTGTAAAATTTTTTGTCAGAAGGTCTTTATATTTTGCAAAATCCCTCCGGAAAAGTCGGTAAATTCGAAAATCGAGTTTCTGTATGAAATTTTGTGTGAAATTATTCCTTAATGGCTTTCCAATTAAAAAAATAGAAAGTTCTTAGTGTAAATCATGAAAAAAGGCGGAAAATACGAACTGCGAAAAATTCGAAAATCTCTCCGCAAAAGTTGGAAAATTGGAAAAAATCGAAAATTGATTTTTTGTATGAAATTTTATATGCAATTAATCCTAATCAACGTATAATGTTGATTAAACTTTGCGCAATCTGACAGGTGTTATTTTGGCATTGTAATTTGCTACAGTAAATGTGCTTTTTTTCTTGCTGCAATTTATATGAGTTTTATGTATTTTAAAACTGATTCCGGATAGTCGTACATCACGCATTTATATAAAAGCATTACAATCAATTCAAATTCAGTGCAATATTTATCAAAAAATCGAAAATAGATTTTTTGTATTAAATTTTGTGTGGATTTATTCCTTAATGGCTTTTCAAATGAAAATTTCGGAAAAATGTGAAAAAAACTTAATTTTTTATTTCCCTAAGTTTTTTATTTATCGGACCTCCTTTTTTATCACACGTTTTGAGCTCGATTATACGGATTTTTTCGGTTCCTTTCGTTATTCGTACCGTAGTGACAACATGATTAATTATTTACGTACGTTTCTTCATTCTTCGTCAGTATTTTTTGTTTGTCTTCATTATTTGAATTTAAAAACAAAACTGATAATTGAAGTCGGACTTTGCTTCATTGAAATGTCTTATGTACGTTGCATATTCGCGTGTTGGGAAACCGTCTTCATTATTTGTTTTTGCGCCGGAAAACAAATCGAAAAACATTGTTCATCAAATCTTTTTCTACTGATTTCATTCAAATAAATCACATTGAAAATTTAAATATTTGTGTTGTATTACTACTCTAAAGTATGTCTGAAGGCTAAAAGTGAGGCGAGGCGAAGTTCAGCGGGTCCGCTAGTATTTTATAAATAATTTTTGTAAGTTTTATTTTTATTATTTCACCACACCATTGGGTGGAATCTGCAGGAAAAGAAAAATCAATAAACAAATTTTTTTAATAAATATTGTGAATAAAAGCAATTTTATTCTTCGTGCTTGATTCCTTTAAATAAATATTTTATGATATTCTCATAAAACATTTATTCCAATAAAAATAAATAAATAAATAAATAAATGTTTTATGAGAATATCATAAAATGTTTATTTTTTAATACAAATTTTTGTAATAAATATTTCGTGAGAATATCATGAAATATTAATTTAAAGGAATCAAGCGCGAAGAATAAAATTGCTTATATTGAAAATGATTCCGAATAATTATAAATTACTTATATTGATTGACATAAAAATTTTTAATTATAAATTTTTTGTTTTTGCCAAATATGCCATCTAATTGTGTGGGGAAATATTGAAAAAAATCTAATTCAACTTTATTTTAATAAATCAATAGGTATATTGATTAATTAAAAAAAATTTTTTATATATTTTTCCCTGGCGAAATATTTAAAATAATATTGATTTAAAAAATTATTTACATTTTTTTCCTAACGATGCTACCCGAAATTTCGAAAATTATCTAATTTAATGTTTTTTTAATAAATCAATAGGTACCTATATTGATTGATTTAAAAAATTGTTTATTTATTTTTTATTAAGAATGCAACCCAATGGTATGGCGAAATATTGAAAATAAAAATAAGTTAAGCTTTTTAATAAATCAAAGTACCTATTGATTGTTCTAAATAATTGTTTATGCGTTTTTTTCTTCTAAAGATGCCACCCAATGGTGTGGCGAAATATTGAATCACATCGCGGCTTGAAAATGATGTTTTCACATCAAAAGAGCTCGTCATTAACTTCAAGAGAACAACAGCCAGATAAGACGGGAAATAACAATAGTATGAAAATAAAATTTGTTTAATTTTTATATAAAAACCGTGTGCTTAAAAATTATTTTATAAAACAGTGTACAATCTTTAGTGAAGGGTGTGCAAAATTCGGCACAGTAACCAAACACAGTGTCAATGGAATGTCAACTTTTTTCTGTAAACAGACTTTTCCATTTACATATTTTTAGATTAGCTTCGATTAGTCAAGGTTGAATAAGCAATAATTAATTATTAATGGATAACACCATTTCTAATATTTATATTCTTTCTTTATATCTATATGCATGTGTAGGTATTATGTATTATTATTAATACAACCTTTTTTTGCTTTAAGAAAATCTTCACAATTTTTGCCTTCGTGCCCACATATGACTTGTTCTTCAATGTAATTCCAAGGTCTGTTTATAAAACTTTCATACATTAGAAAAAATAAAATCGCAAAAAGATAAGCAAAGCAAAAGCTAATTAAGAAAATTTTAAGTTTAATTTATAACTTACGTAAAATCTTGATTAAAATTCATTATATATCCTTCAGCCATGACGGATGACATCCTAGAATATGTTTTTGTTATATTTAAAAAGAAATCACTAAATTTTGAATGTCTTATTGGAGGAATTTTATAAACTGTTTATGTTGCTGTTTTTGCTATTTGTGTGTTTCTGACAAATAATCGCTGTCGTTTTCTCTGCAAAAATGTTGGTGCTTTATTTAATTTGTATAATTTTTTTTTTGATATTATTGAATTTTTCCATAAAAAATATTCAATAAATCTAATACTTATTACACTTTTTTGCTTTTGTAACTATAGATACAATTTTTTCTTCTTCTTTCAAGTTCCAACTTCTGTATAATAACAATTAACTTCGCTTTTCTGCAACACTTTTGTTACTAAATAATATACAACAAATTTGTTTGCATTTCATTTTGTTGTAGATAACTAGTAATTTTGTTTTGGTCTTATTTTCAGCATATTTCTTCTATACAATATTCACCTTTGTTTCTTATTATTTGCTCGTTACTCATTCGTCACATATTTTCTATTACGTATTGCCTTTATCTATATTTTATTATGTCTTATTTGTCTTATTATTGTTTTTGCTTTGGTATTTCTTTGCACATCTCAGTGTTGGTTTACATTAGTACATTAGATTGTTCTCTAGGAAAATTGTACCAAAGCGGCCTGTATACAAAACTGCAATATGTACGTAACTTATATATTACTCTCTATTATGATTTTTTAAACAAATAGTTCTGTCTCTTAATAATAAAATATTTTGTTAGAAATATTTAAGGAAAAATTTTACTAACTCAATTTTTGAAATAAATGTATAATAGGGTCTTCACTATGGGCAATGCAAACTTTGCAGGCAAACATTATTGTAAGTACATGTTTTTATCAATGTAAATAAAGCAAGAAAATATTATTAAAAACTATCAATTAAATAAATGTATTATTGTAAATTAAATTTTTTGGAATAAATTAAATGCTTTTCTCAAAACTTGTATATAGTTCAAAGGCAAGCAGTTAAACTATTCTGGTGTCCACGGCAAATTTAAAGTATGCAAATTTGCAATACAAACGCCATAGAAGCTTGTAACGCATTTTTACTCAATTTTTATGCAATTGAAAAACAAGTCATTAACAAACAACAAAAAATATTGCTAAATTATCCAAAAAAAATATATTTTGTCCAAAATTGTAATAAAATAAACTGTAAATATTAACTATCAAATTTTTGTGTAATTATGGGGATAAAATTTCTTTTTGCTAAAATCAATTCAAAAACTAGCAACTCTTGCTTGCATCTACACATGAAAGTAAATTTAGAATAGTTTATGTACGTATTAGCAACATAATTGATAACATTCTTGACTGTTTTGAGAGGAAAATAGATGTTTGTTATAATTAACATAGTTAATGTTAGCATTTCTGTTGATTATGTGAGTCATATTTAACAATTTGCACCTTCGACTTTTTATTTTTATTACTTTTTTAAAAAAAATTATTTAAAAATTAACAAATTCTGATTAAACTTTAGTTTTGTGATTCCTACTTTTTTGTAAAATAAAAAAAGCTGCTACCAAAAAAAAAAAAAATTAAACGTAATAACGTATTTTCTGTGTAACCAACCTGTTCCATTTGTATTTTATAGATTGATCTTTAAATTTTACTAAAATGGAGAATTGAGACAATTAAACATGAATTTGGATAGTGCAACGCTTTTATGCTTTAGAATCCGTAGTTTCCGTCCAAAGAGAATATAGGCGCATGTTTGGTAACACTTCTTCTAGCAGATGAACTATAATAAGGCTCGTGATGAATTTTACCGAGCGGGGAACAATCACAAGAAGGCCTTATCATCGAGATCCCTCAGTTAATTTTGATTAAAACGACATTGTTTACGAACAAAATTGTCGAATATGGAGTAATTCTAATCCACAAAGTTGAATTTTACAAAAGAAACCCAACTAATTTGAATGATTTAAAGCAATCCATTCGAACGTTAATAGAGGCATTTCCCGGCTTTCAAAACTTCATAAATTACTTTCATAAAAACGTATTATTTTTTAAATGAGAGGAAAGGTCGGTCATTTCTCTTTACACCGACCTTTCCTCTCACATCCACAAACACAAGACTTGCGCAATTAAAATTGTTTAATCTGAAAGGGGCCTAATTATCAGTAAGAAATGTAAACGAAATGACCTGTTGTGCCTTTTTACAAATTACGTGGTTTCTAAGAAATACACACAATGCAACAACAATATACTTATTAAAAGTTCCAGGAAAAAATTAACCTACAGAAAACAAAAATCGCTAACACAGAACATATGCACCATTTGCTGAGTAATAGAGTTAGTTCAAGTACTAACAAATGGAGCATCTTTTAGGCGTTAAGGTGGTAAAATTACGGTATTGTATTTTTGTGTGTATTTAAACTCTAAGGTGCTGTATTATTTTTTTTGCAATAAATAAACCTAAAACAAGAAAACGTTTATTTAAGGAATAAACGTAATAATATTAATTACATAACCTTATGAAGTATGTTTTAATACGGACAAGCATGTTTCTACGACAAGGCCCAGGAAATAGTTAATTATTATCTGCCTTTAATTCCAAAAATAAAGCCTCATTTATTTATTAATTGCTTTTAAAATTTGTTTGGGAAAATTCAGCATCTAAATCAGTTTAAATTTTGTTAAACATTGATTCGTTCTTTTGATTGATACTAGTTAAATAACAAAGCTTGGACTATTTTTAAATAAATTTAAATTTAAATTAAAGGAAAAGAATTTTGATGAATTAAATTGAATAAAACAATATTTCAACTCTTATTTAGCTTTCTCCAAACTTGAATTAAGCTGACGTTTTTTCTGTGCACAGTATTCAGATATTCTGCTAAATGCTACCCTGCATTATCAACGTAAGAGCCAGTAGAATTTTTATCTACCTGTGCACTGCATTGTCATTTAAATAATACAACGCTACCTATATTGATTTAATAGTATCTGGTCACTCTAGCTACAATAAATACAACACTGTCAATGTTGGTAAAAAACTGTCATTTTTTCATTCCTAAACGTCGTCGCCGACGCAACGAAATTATTTTTTTAACAAACGCAGCAAAACTTTATTTTTTGACTTAAGTTTTCTTTTTTTTTAATATTTTTACAGTTTAATTATACAAGAAATTGTTTACGAAATAAATAAAAGTGCCTTGTTTACGAAATAAGATAAAAAAGTTCAACAATTTAATATAAAGCAAAGAAAAAAGTTGCTTAGAAAAACGTACGTTAATACTGCCTTGATTAGTAAAAATAAGTTGGGGAAAAGGAAAATGGAATTCTACTAAATTTAAGAATACTAGTTAGGCATTAACACACGGCACCTTATCTAATAAAGCCAGAAAACGGTTAAGAAAGCAGTTTGTTTTATGTGTACATGTGTGTATTAATAAAGTGTTTTCGTGATCAAATTAGAAGTGTAATAAAAAAAGGCAACAAAAAAGGGAAAACTGGAAGAAAATAATATTACATAAAATGCCATTAAAATTTCTAAAGAAATGTCGACAATATAATGTGACATCCAAAAGTCTGTTCGTGATATCAGTGCATCATCTATTGGGTAAGTTTTGTCTTTCTACATTTGATTGTAATAGATAGCAAGCCCCATATTGTTGTTACAACTGCAGATATGCTTTGTATTTACTTTTCTCTGCTGCTGATTGTTGTTGTTTTTGTTCTGCTCAAGTGCGGGTGAGTGTTTATGGGGCAAGTTTATTAAGAAGCATGGTTGTTTTTATATATGGAGGGCTTCTGTTTTCCTGGAATTAAGTTTTTTTATGTGTGAACAAAAACAAATTTAAAGAAAACCAAAACGTTAAGGAATGTTGTGTTGCTTTCCTTTCTTTTTTGCTTATTTTCTTTCCACTTCATTTACTTTTTGCCAGTGAGTGACAATGTCTTTTGTGAAAATGTGTGTTTCTGTTTTTTGGTGTATGAAAAAGTGCAAGTGCGTTGACGTTTTTCTCACATTGCTATAGATATGTGTGCACGTACGTATGTATGAAGTTTTCGTTGTTTTGCTCTATTCCCATTAAATTACTGTTGTTTATTTTTCTTTGATTCAGTTTGTATCACACAAACTATATGTTTGTATAAGTCGGGTTTAAGTATGAAGGTTTGCAAAACAGCATTCCTATAAATTGAATGCGCAAACGCCCCTTCATGGCAATTCGATTAGCGTTTTTTCGTTGTAATTAAATGTTTTTACAATTTTAGTTTTATTGCTTTTATGCAGTTTACTGCGTTATTTATATTACTTGTGAAAAGTTTTTGTGTTATGCACCAATTGATCGAACACTAAATAGTAAGTGCATCATAAAAATTGGACGAAGTGCACTCTGTATTAATTCGAACATTTCCCTCGCTTTGTAATTTGAAGCGGAAAGAAAAATGTGTGTGTAGATCTTGATTTCTGGAAATTGATTTTCTATAAATACATACATATGTATGTATGTATCGATTTTTGTAACATATTACATTCCACAAGATAATCATTAGTCTTAAAATTTCTTTAATAAGAGTATGTTTTATTTCAGAATGGTGACAATATTATCTTTGCCCACGGTTTTCCAATCCTTATGAACACTTGTTTGCTTAATGAATTTATTGTAGAAATACAAAAGGGTTTTAGTTCACCCTCACTTACGTCCAAGGTAAAAATCCGTACTTGATTTAAAAATTAACGTGCTATCTATAAAAGTACTTTCTCCTATTTAAAAAGAACTGGGTAAACAATTTTATAGGTTCACCCTCCAGTCCTATCTAAATATAGCCAATTTGAAATTTTATGATTTACATAAAAATTCCTCGGCTTAAAATAAAGTAAACAAATTATTAAAGCTTCATCCCTTGGCGGCATATTCCAAAAAGAATTTGACAGCCCCGTAGTTATACAAAGGCAGTAAGGAGGCCCAGTTTATTTTTTTTTAATATTTTCTCCCCGTTTTAGGAATTTATTTATTTTATCAGTTAATTAAAGAATCTTTCATATATGTAAATATATTACTTCAAAATTTTTTAAAAATATCGTAATTAGTTTAGATTTTGTCGTAATTCAAATTTTATATTATATTTCTCAAACAACCAATTTAATGTGAAATTTCCACTCTTAAAGGTAAACGGTATCTAAAAAAATGCGACGCCAAAATTGTTAATCTAGAAGACATAAGCTTACCTCTGATACATCTACTTTTATTAAGAGCATACATGTAAGTAGTATGTGCTTCACGACAGCACCTTACCGTTTGCCCCTTACCTGATGGTGGTCTTATCACTGGGTGTAGGAAGAACTCCAACCGGCGTTCTAAGATGCATACACGTTTTAGTCGCAAATTTCGAGTGCACAGTAGTAAGATGGTACCCTGCTCTTGCCGAAGAGTTTGAGACTATCCAGATGTTTGATAGCCCTTGTCCTGTTGCATGCGCCAGCTAGGACATTGAGTGTTAAGCCTGTGTTACCATCTTTTCGAAAGCTTTTTTCAAAGTAACTGATTTAATCAACAGCCACCACGTAACTCCCAGAGGGATCTCACCAATAATGAGAACAGGGCTGTAGTCCTGCATGCGACTGGTCACGTGGTATCAGTGTGGGTGCACAAAGTCACTAATCGGACTTCCAGGGTCCTAAGTCTCTTCCAGTTTGGCACTTCTGCTAGTCCAGGCGACTGGTACCGTCTTTTAACCTCTAAAACACATGTCAAGATGGCGAAGAGATCCATCTAGACTCTATGTCCTCGGGGTGATATTTAAATTGTAGGAGCTTTACAAACCTGGTCTTCTAATGAAGTTGTTCTCATTTTATATGTAAAAATGGCCTCAAATAGTTCGATTAATGCAGGAGCCACAGAATATTTTGGTGTGGAAAGCGAGTTTGGTGTGAATTTTTTAAAGACACAACTTTAAGAAATAAAGTAACACTAAGAATAACAAATAAAACTAAAACTGATATTCTAAAAAGAAATCTACACGTTTGTAAAGTGAACAAAACTACACGATATCTGGATTCGAACAGATAATTTTTATTTAGTGCGATCAGTGATGAGAAAAAATTTATATTTTATAGATGCTAGCGGTATTTCGTTGTAATTAAATGTTTTAACAATTTTATTTTTATTGTTTTTATGGAGTTTACTGCGCTACCGAAGCAAATTACAAATCAGTTAGAAACATTTATAAGACAAAAATCGACAATGAGAAATGTAAATACATTAATAATCAAATAAAAAATTCAAAAGACCGAAAACAAATGTGGAGAGAAATGAAGGACTTGGTGATGAAGAAAAACCAACCTCAGATAAAAACTGTGATATTTAACCACGTAGAATTTAAGGAGAATATTGCAATAGCTAATATGCACAATGAATATTTTGTGGGTATTATTAGGATGATAACAGACTCAATTGAAGATGTGCAATATACCAATCAAATACTTATGGCCAAGCAAAGATACAAATTTAACACAATTACGATGTCAGATCTTAAAAATATAGTTAAGAAATTAAAACACATACTGTAAAGTATCAACAAAAAATATCATTGATAACTGGCATATAATGGGAAAATGTTTACTAGAAGTTATAAATAAATCATTGGAAATAGGACAGTTCCCAGAAAACTGGAAGGAATCTATGGTTACCCCAGTTGAAAAAGTGGCAAAGACAACAAAATGTGTAGATTATCGTCCTATAAATACGCCAAAAACATGCGAAAAGGTATTAGAAAAAATCATAAAAGATCAACTGGAGAAATATATGGAAGACAACAATTTATTTTTAAAAATATCAAACTGGTTTTAGGAAAACCTTTTCGTGTGAAACGGCTATAAATTTTGTTATTAATCTGTGGAAAAACATTAAGAAGAATGAAAATATTATGGCTATTTTTTTAGACTTCGAAAGAGCGTTTGAAACTATCGACAGAGAAATATTAATTCGGAAATTACATATGTATGGCATCCAGGACAAAGAACTCAAATGGTTTGAATCATACCTAAAGGATAGACAACAAATAATCAACTTCGGTGTCACACAAGGCTCAGTATTAGGTGCTTTACTATTGTGATATGCCAAATAAACTCGGTTTTATATGCGGACGATACACTGATATATACGGAAGGGTCAAGGTACGAAGAGTATCGAGACAAGATGATGAAGTATCTTGGATTCATAATAGACCAAGAAATGAAATTTAAGGATCATATAGAGAACATATGCAAGAAAGTTGGTAAAAAGATTGTTTTTTTTTTCAGTAGAATTAGAAATAAAGTGTATATAATAACGGCGATAAATATTTACATTAGGATAATAAAACCGCACTTTGAATACGGATCAACAGTATTTTATATACATGAAACACAGTTGGAAAGACTATAAAAGTTACAAAATAAAGCAATGCGAATTATTCTAAAGTGCAATAGATATACATCAATAAGAGCTACGATCGATACACTTAAATGGCTAAATATTCAGCAGCGACCTGAATTCAATACTCTGAGTATTATACATAAAGCTTGATTGATTGATTTATGTAGCATTTCGTTTTGCTATTATACATGTACATTTTTTTTCAAAAATTAAAATAAAATAATTTTACATAAGAATCGTGTTTTAAATTTCAAAATTTGATTTAATATAGTAAGCAATTTAACGCCTAAACAAATAAAAATTATTTTATTTTTTTATTTCCATAGACAAATTTTTAGACCCTTATAAAATAATACATTTTGGCTAAAACTTGTTGTCGCATAAGACAGTCTGTAGTCATTGGTATTTCTTAAGTTGTATGGTTGGATTTCAGCTACATTGACCAAGTATCGATTCATGTAGGATGGCAAGATTCCTGCTTTTACTTTAAATATAAATAATAGGGCATTCATCACCAGGCGTTGCTTTACTGAAAGCCACTGCAGTTTATATAGCATATCCCTGATGCTTGTCAGCCTGTTGCATCTGAGAATACACCTCATGCCTTTATTTTGCATTTCTTGTAATCTATCCTTCATTTGTTGATTACCCAGGAACAGTACAGTAGAACAGTATTCAAAGTGAGGCTTTATGATTGTGTTATATATGTTAATGGCGCTGATTGTTGAAATTTTACATCTGATTCTTCTCAAAAAAGAAATTTTCTTTGACAAATTTTTTACACGTGTATTCAACACCCAAATACTTTATTTCTTTAATCTTCTCAATGGCTTCATTTTCTATGCAAATATTATGGTTGGATATACCATTTATTAACATTGCCTTTGTTTTATTAACATTTCGCCTAAATCTTCATTTAATTTTCGTACACATTCATTTGCATTTTGACCACATGTATATACCAGCGTGTCATCAGCAAACATGCAAACTTTACATTGTTTTACTATTCTCTCCATATCATTTATGTAAATTAAGAATAGCAACGTTCCCAGCACTGAACCTTGGGGTACTCCAGTATCTACAATTTTTGATGATGAAACATATTTTCCGCATTTTGTTTTTTGTGTTCGGTTATTCAAGTAACTTCTAAACCAGGCTAGTTCTAAACCTTTGACCCTATATTCCCCCAATTTTTGTATTAAAATTTCTCTGTTAACTATTTCAAAGGCTTTTCTTAAATCGAGTAAAGCTGCTGCCACGTATCTTTTCTTGCCCACATCAATTTTCCATTCTGACGCTACCAGATTCAGTAGCGATTCACAATTATGATTTTTTCTAAATCCAGATTGAACTTCGTAAAGTAAATTGTTTTCCTCAAGATATTTACTTAACTGATTATAAACTATTTTTTCTATAATCTTGCTTAATGTTGGCAACATGTTAACAGGACATATTTCGGGGTAGGATTTTTTGTATTTGTAACTTTTTTTATTGGTAACACACCATCCAGAAGAGATTCATTCACTAAGTGTAGCAAATATGGTCCAGCAATATCGAAATTTTCCATGCTAAACATGATAATGCTCCAGAATGAATATCTATGCGAGCAAATCGATTATGTCGATGATGTACAACCATATCAACTACGAAATGCGGATAATTTTAGGGTAAGGAAAGCAACATTATTCTATAATGGACTTCAATTATTTAATACGCTTACAAATGATATTAGAACGGAACGAAATCATATAGTATTTAAAAGAAAATGTGTAAATTTTGTAAGACATAATAATCAAAATGTTTTTAATAATTAGTTGTGAATATTAATGTAAATGAGAATTTTAAAGTATTATAAATACTAATAAATACCAAATAAAAAAAATTTTAGCAATAAATAAAATGATACTTTATAAGCTTAATAACATTATTACAAAGCATTAGTTTGCAGTCGTTTCACAGATTAGAGTTTCTGAAGAGCAAGTTTTTTTGTACTGCTTTCAATTTCATTTCTGGCAACTTAGATTTTATAGTATTTTTATATGCTAGAAGGGTGTTATAATATATTACAATTGTATTCGTATTTTTAAGATTTATGATATTACTTAATTATTTTTTTTTTTGCTGTTTCTACAAGCGCTTTTTCAAATTACATACATATGTATGTATATAGTCCTGCCTTAAGTTTCAAAACTTACAAAAGTGAAATTATTCAGCTTCCTTTTGCATTTTTTAATATTATTATTTCCTTCTTAATAATACCTTAATATAATAAAAGTACAAAAAGAAATATTTTTTTTAGTTTGCATTCATACTTAAATGAATTTAAAGTATTTATTTTATATTGTCTATAATCTTTTAGTCGTATGCAATACTAATATTAATTCAGTCGTGAATACAATAACCTAAAAGTGTTTTTGATACTTTTATTTGGGTACGGTTTTCCGTCGGTAGTATTAAATAATTCGACACTACATTACTATTTTAATATTAATTGATTTCTTAGAACTTTTTTTTTCATATAAACAATTTTATAAACTCAACTTTGTGTTTTGATGAACGTCATCATTAAAATATTATGTACATCATTAATAGGGAATTCAAACGGTACAGTTTCCCTTTTCAGGGAATTGCTCTTCGCAATAAATAAACCATTGTTTAGGACAGTCAGTTTAAAATTATATTCAAAATCAGTGCAGAACATTTGCCAATAAAAAATTTTTCTTTTGGCCTCAAATATATCATTTTAATGTCGCTATTTTGTTTATTTGAATAGTTTAATAATTAAAATATTAAGGGGTTTTCAAAGGGCAAATAGAAAACTATGTTTTTATTTCAATATAAATAAACCAAAATCATTTAGACCCTTTCCATTTAAAATGAATTTATGTGTTAGATTTTTTAACGTTGCAGGGGAAATATATCGTTGTTTTGGAAACATTCTCTGGTGTTGAAAAGGTCCTACTGACTTTTTTATTCTAATTAGTTCTGTAAATTTAATGTTTGCTACTAGGCACTTGACTAGTAGATCCAGTTCTCGTGTGTCGTAGGCTTTTCGAACTTTGAAATAAACATAATTTTTTTGAATCTGTTTAAACTATTTGGAGAAATTGCATACTAATCCTTTGTTGCAAGAGGGTCATAACTCAAATGTTTCTAAATAAATTTTTTATTTCCGAGTTTTCTGTCTCAGCAAAAAATCTTGAATTTATGTACAAGCGCATGAATGAATCTCTAATGAATTAAATTTGACACATTCTAGCGTATTTATCTCAGTTATTTTTAAGTTGTGTCTTTCTCACAGCTCGATATATTAAAATATATAATATATATAAATATATAAGCGCAATTTTATTTCGTGATTGATTCCTTTAAATAAATATTTCATGATATTCTCATAAAATATTTATTACAAACATTTTTATTAAAAATAAACATTTTATGATATTCTCATAAAACATTTATCCAAATAAAAATAAAAAATAAATTTGAAATGTATTGTAATGGGGGAGAGCATATCCATATTGCAATTTCACTATTGCTCACATAGCTCATCAGTGAATTTTACCTCAATATTGTATTGAAAAAACCTAAGAGTCTTATATCCAAAGCCAAACTGATTTTATATAAATATATGTAAAACAAAATAACAATTTGTCATTTTTAATAGCAGAGAACCAGCACTGTGAAGTTGTTCTGTAATAGATTTCTAATTTTCTGCCAACATGCTTTTACATCTTGTTTAACATAATGTCACTCTGCCCCTGGGCATAAAATAATTTATTTTAAACTTTTACACCATAAAAAATGTTATAAAAAAATAAATGCATGATCTGTCTATCGCTATATGGTAAAAGGGAATAAGTTGCAGCTGTTTAAAAGTTATTTTTCAAATAGGAAACAATATGTTAAAATAATTGAATATAGTATTTTTATTGCTGTTGTAAAACTTAGGGTGCCTGAAGTAAATACACTAGTTTCACTTTTATTTTTTATATACATAAATGATATAAAAGGACTTAATCTAATAAGCAGGATTTTATTTTACGAACGTATATTGAACGAAATATATATAGCTCGTTCGTGAATACGCTCGCATAAAACTTATACGTTTTAGACCGAACTTATTGCGTTTCAATATTTTTGCGGTACAAATTGATGGCACACCCTCTGAGGAAATTTATTCAGCCAGGTATCTTAAAATTACTCTGCAAATTAAGCTTTCGTGGGATTTGAACAATACAGATGTTAAAAACAAAATTGCTCCAGTGATTGATGTTTTATATAAGTTTAAAAATAAATTCAGCATAAAAACTAAACGAAATCAGTTTCTAATACAATCTTATATGAGTTACATGATAGCCCTTATATGCGTATAATAAGAACAATGTTATGTTTTTATTATACGCCAACGTTGTTTGTTTCTATATAGAAAATAAATTGATCAAATCTAAGGAAAAAAATAAAATAAATTCAAACACATATCCGAAAATGTGTTCACATTTATAACTTAAGGGAAACGAAAATTTTTAGAGCGTGCCCCTGTAGGCTAGTAGGTGCCTCTGTAGGCTAGTAGGTGCCTCTGTAGGCTAGTTGGTAGTGTACTAGCTTATCAGTCTGGGGGTTGTGGGTTCAATTTCCAACAAAGACCTTGGTTATTTTAACTACAAAAATTAAAATTGACTGTCGGTAGGGCTGCTGCTTAGTGATGAAGGCATGGTCACTGTTCGCTATGCTGTCTTATACGACAGTTAATTTCCGACTATACTTCTACTTTTACCACCTGTTTCGTCTCTTCTCTATTCCTTTCCTAAAGAATGTAGCACGGTACTTGACTTAATAGACATTGTTGCCTGAAGTGCTACTTCTCTTTATAAAAAACAAAAATTTTTTTAGAGGTTAAAAATATACACGATAGTGTTGTTTGAATATAAAACTATAACTACTGTTATTTTTATTTAAATCTAAACACATATAATGTAGTTCAAATGAAAGTCGGTGTCAACGTATTGCTAAATTGTCTGCTTGTCCCTATCGCAAAGATAGATTTTTTTTATTTTGGTTACTCATTTGTAGATATGTGCTTGGTTTCCAATTGCTGCTTAATAGTTTTAAAGAATTTATAATTAAGTAAAAACAAACAAATTTATATAAACTGGAACTGAAAATGCCAACACTTAAAGGCATAAAAGACAATATTTTTTTACGAAAGCATTTCATTACTAAGAAAATTAACAAAAATACCATAATAGAACAAAAGAAAAAAGAAACACAGCTAGCAATTGAAAAACAACAACAACAACAAACACTCACGACAAAAACACGTCAATAGTACAAAAAAAGATATACAACAATAAAAACAATAAAAACGCCAGCTGTTGCCACCCATTTAGCATACAAATTAGTTGAATATGGAGAATTCTAAAAGTTTTTAACATATTCATAAAAATATAATTGTGGATAAGCTTATCTATTATACGAGAGTTGGGCGAGAACTACTCGGTGTGATAGAGCTATTGAAATAAAAACTGCAGTTGAAAATTTTAGCTTTAGTTTTTAAAAATAAAATTATCATGACGATGTAAAGAATCTGTTGAGGATGTTAATCGACCCATTGAAAAATTTCACCAAAATTTAGTGAAATTAAAGTGTTACACAAAATGTAGTCGTGTTGGTTTTACATAAATAATAATTGTTTGAGAAAAATCATGAACCACGCCAGTATTGTTTTCGGCCTCTTTATAACATCCTCCTTGGTTCTCATTAATTTATGCGATTCGCTTTTGTAACCCGGTGAAATCAGTTCAGCGATCAGCATACTGGGAATCCACTATCTTACTCCTTTCTAAACAGCTAAAGACTTCTGAAGATCTGATGGCATCTGTTGCAATGTAACCGCACAGGGTCTAAGCGTCTTCCATTCGCTTTGGGTAAAAACTGCAGCCACCACTTTAGTCTCCGGAGGGCCTAGGATCCTGTAAATATTAAGCCGTCGGTTAGACTTAAAATTTCCTTACCTTCCAGATTCAAGTGCCTTTATGTCCAGACGACACAAAAGCGTCGAAAATTTTTGACAAAATACGGTTGCCAGAATGTAGGAAAGCTATTTATCACTGAACAGTTTTATAATAAAATGTAAACAAAATTGGAAAATGGTTATTCCCCAAGCAATTTTATCACCAGATTAACGCAACGGAGAAAATTGTCACCTTAATAAAAGATCGGAAATAGTTGTAATCTTTAGTTAGTGTTTTAAGTGTTAAGTTGTTTTACATGGTTGAGAAATATTAGTATATTAGTATTTTTTGCTAGGAAAACTAATTCTGGTGCTGCCCTAATAATTAATAGAAAATTACAAATAATTTGGCTTTTTTTTTCTTTCTGCAAAATCACATTTTTCTTTTACCATACGATTGCATGAATTTTAAGACATTTTTTTCTGCATTGAAACTTACTGCTTAACAAAAGATTGCCAGATTTTTTCAAGTGTAGTCGCCAAATTAAAGGTTTTAAGCCTAAAACTCCATAGAAGCAAGCTAAAATGTGATTAAAAATAATACTAAAAGTAAGTTAATTTAAATCCATTTAATTATTAAAACAGATATACTTTATATGTATTAGAATTAATGTCATTTGTAACAGCAAACCATATTTATATTTATTTTTAACGACTTTATAACCAAAATCAAGATCTAAATTTGTCTGCTCTAAAAATGAACTTAATCCAGCGGCATTGTAATAAGTACAAATAGTTATTTCAAATTTTGCTCAAAATGTTTGTTGCTTTTAATTGTTTGTTTATATGCTTTGAAGCCTAAAATTTATGTTTACTTCAGTCTTAATGGCAAATACGAATTACAGATTAATTGCATCCTCACAATAATAACCCAAACCAATTTAATCTAAGTAATATTTAATAAGAAGGAATATGATCGAACCTTTTTTATTTTTAACAATATTTTCGTTGCTTTATTGAAACACTTCTTGATCAAAAAAATTAACATATTTGAATTAAAAGCAAGTAAAAATATTTCAAATTACAAATCCCTGAAAAATCCCCAAAAATAAATACTAATTTTGGTGCTAAATACCCTTATCTGGCAGCACTGATTAAAGATAAAAATTCCTCGAGTTTTAGCTGAGGGTTTTGTTTGTTTAAACCAATAAATAAATGATTAGATTTGTATAAAAACAAAAGTACTAAGCGGTAAGTAATGCTCTTTAAGGCCTAACATTATTTAAAATAAAATCAAATCTAGAAAACGAAAATATTCTGATTGCAATGATAAAGTTGTTTTTTTATAACAGTAATGAAATATTTAATATTTTCCACTGAAATGTGAACTAAAATATAAATTTGTAAACTTTTAAATAAGATTTCGAATATAAAATTAAGATAGGAAATTCCAATTTTCTATGGGAACACCCTTGAATTTTATTGTTATTTAGCTTTAATAAATATCTTTTTTCTTTTTAACGATCCTTTTTATATATTTTTTCTTCTCGATATTTCGCTTTCCTTTGGAAAGCTTCTTCAGGAAAAAATTTTATATTTTTGAAAACAAAAAAACAAAAAATATAAAAAAAATATAAAAAAAATTTTTATATTTTTTATTTTTTGTTTTCAAAAATGAAAAAATTTTTTCCTGAAGAAGCTTTCCAAAGGAAAGCGAAATATCGAGAAGAAAAAATATATAAAAAAGATCGTTAAAAAGAAAAAAAGATATTTATTATAGATATTTATATTTTTGTAAAATATAAAATAAAGATGTTAAGATGTTTTATATTGAATGGCATGTTATATTTTAGTTTTTATTATTATTTGTATATTACAATTTGTTTTAATAAACATTTTTAAAAAATTTTTGGAATAACAAAGTATAATTCTCAATTCAGCCGTTTACATTGAAAGTGGCATAAATCACAACTGAACAGTTTTTTTTTTCATTGTTAATAAATTTAAAATTAATAAGTTAAGAAGTATTGAGATTTGTTTGAGAGTAGTGTTGATAATTAACGGTGTAACAAAAATGCTTATTTTGAAAGTGGCGTTAGTCGCTGTACTTAGGAAATTAATTATGGAGCTTAGTGTGAAAGAAATGGAAACATGTAATAAGTGTGTGTGAAGTATTGTTGTGATTATTGAACTTATTTTTATTATTTCAAAAGAATAGTGCAGTTTACTGAACTATATTATAGTGATATCTAATATACTACACATAATTAGCATTATTTTGTTATTCTCAGGCGGTTGCTTCGTGTTGTATAAAATATCTAAGAATGTCACAACTCAAAAGCATATTATTGCACATAGTGACTTATGTAAAGGACAAAATAGTAATAGTAGTAATAGCCCCCTGTCGAAAAAATCCTTCACAGTACACAACATGGAGAAAAAAGGTTTTATTTCAACACAATCATTAGAAAAATCCGTTTCAGAAAGAAAACTAAATACAGACTAGCTGAAATGGCTAAAAATTAAAATGTTTTATAAACTAATTTAAAATAAAAAGGTGACAATAACAAAGTAACTTATGTTACTTTAAAAAAAAACGGCTAGGTTTATTGTAAACACAATCTGTTCTGTTTTTGAACTTTCAATAATAAAATTGAACTGCCAATTTATTGTAGGTTTAATGTAGGCTTTTCCTACTTTAAAGTTAACAAAGGTATTTTAAGGTAAAAGCGTTTTTTGAATACAACTTTAGGAAATTGTGCTTAACAACGGCAGTTAAACCTGCTTAAAGTTTTTATGCATACCATAAAAACTATCTTCTTATGATGTTAGAAGGAAAATGTTAGGCTTACAGTCCTTAGAGGCTCTTAGATCTTGGAAGTTCTTTGTTATTTGTCTATAATATACTATCTGACAATATTGATAGTCCGGAAATTAAAAATTATTTTACGTTGTATAGTCCATCTAGAAGGTATAGTCCTTGAGAAACAGTCGCATGTTTGAAGAATGTCTTTTCAGAACGAATTATGTAAATAATGAGCCGATTGCAAGATGCTTACATTTATGTAATAGTTTTAATCCACACTTAAATTTTAATGTTAGTTATAATATGTTAAAGCTTATTTTATTCAAACATTATAATTAAAATTGTAAAGTAATCTATAAGAATTTAATTCTGTAGATGAAATAAATAAATAAGACAGTAAAGCTTCTGATATTGTTACGTTTATTCCTTTTAATAAACGTTTTTTTTTGTGGAAAATAATGGCACAGCACTTTAGAGTTTTTAAATTTAACGATTTATTTACTTTCAATACCACACAAAATCAACACGATGGTAACTTTGTTGTTTCAACTTGAATTCATTTATTTGACCAGCAAGACAAGAATATTCTACTTTAATATTACCCCTTATTATTGTTGTTGTTATCATCATTCATGACACAGTGCCTGCTGTGTGGGTTTTTTTGGTCTGTGTTAGCTGTTTTTGTTTTCTGTTGTTTGGCTTATTTCGTGGAATTTCTTATAAGCATGTTATTGCTATCTTGTGTGTATAAGATTTCTTAGAAAACTATGCAGTTTGCAAAACATACAATAGGTCATTCGTTTACTTTTTTACTAATAATTATTTGCTTTGAAAACTTAAACAAATCAACTTCGTAACAATATTTTGAAAGAAATATTAAATGTTTAATATTTGTTTATTATTAAAATCTGTTAGTATTAATTTAACAAAAAAAAAGTACACAGTTCTACTTCAAACAGCTCAAAATAAAAGTCCATTGATACGAAAAGGACATGCCCTAAATTTCAATTTACTTTTTACCTGTGCTGCGAATAGTCAAAATTACAATATGACCACATACTATAATTTCTAATTTTATACCTATGCCTGATGCTATAGAAAATATAGTAGCCTACACTCTGTAAAATTTCCAATTTCTTGGTGTTTAGGTAGGCCTGTGCGGGACTACCCTTTAAATTTTAATTTCGTTTTCGTTAATACTCGCTGTAATAGTGTACTCTGTGTACATTAAAATTTTTCTGGTCTATTGAGGTTTAGGAAATAAAGTCATATTAGATACATTCGGTGGTCTGTGGGCACAACTTCTATTTTTTTCGTAAAAAGCTTATTTTTATTGCCCTTTTGTCATGGGTCCACTCTTAATGAAATTTTGAACTGTTTGTCACTTAGGCTTCAAAAGATACGTATAAATTAAGTGTGTTGTATGGCAACAATCCTTTACTTTTTGATAATGGTCCGAAAATGGCGAAGTTCTGAAATAATGAACATTAAAGCAACAAACAGAAATAGTGAACTTTTCTAATGTGTTTTCAAAAGTAATTGCACAGTAAAAACCCTGGTTTACCTTATCATATGAGTTTCTCTAAAACGCCACGTTTAATTCACCCAATGTTCCTTAAAATAGTACAACATATTTTGGAATTGCAATTTTCAGAAAAGGCATAATAGATTTGTATACTTTGCTTTTTGTAATAACACTGAAGGATTTCTCGTTAATCCCCGATCATCGAAAATAAAAAGAACTCAAAGGCACAGTAAATCCATAAACTCAACAAATTTTGTAAATTTTTATTTTTAGACACTACCACCACTGTCGATTGTACCATTAGTTCGGAAAGCAAAGGCCAGGAATGTCTAGATAATGTTTGCCAGCGTTTACTCATACAACAGCCTGAATTCTTTGGCCTGCGCTATATGGTTAAGGGAAAAGAAGATGAAATGAAATGGGTAGACTTGGAACGTTCGTTAAGTCGTCAGTTGGAAAAGTATGCAGCCGGTACGAAAATTTTTTTACGTGTACGCCATTATGTAACGACTGGTGTGCGACACCTAAGCGATGAAGTTTCACGTTATTACTATTTTCTACAATTAAAAAGTGATATTAATGAGGGTAAGATAGCATGCGATATAAGAACCGCCATACTTTTGGCATTGTACTGTCGTCAAGCAGAGTATGATAGCTATCAAAGTGATAAACAAACAAAAGATTATTTAAAGAAATCTTTGGTATTACCCAAAAATTTACAAGGTAAGAAAGAATTTTAAATTTTCTAGATTTAGTTTATTTTCTATAATTTGTCTTCCAAACCAAAGTGACCTAAAGTGCTTATTTTTTATCCTATAATTCTTTATGATGTAGTGCCTAAAATTATCCTTTTTGTATAAGAAAATAATTTTTATTGCCAAATTTCATCCAAGAATGTATTATTAGCCAATAAAAGATAAGTTCGAAAAATTCGAAATTAAGTTTCGAAATTTTCGAAAATCTAAAAAAAAATAATTATCATTAAATATTCTGACACTGAAACTCTTGATTTTTTTTTATAAGGTTTGGTTAACGATGATAATCTTTTGGACAGCTTAATATTGGAAGTATTACAACAACATTCGGGCATACAGCATTTGACGACCTCACAGGCTGAGGAAATGTACATACAATGTTGTCAACAACTTGAAGGTTATGGTGAGGAAAGATTTCAAGCAAAAGATAATTTAGGCAATGATATTAACTTGGGTTTGGCTATAAATGGCATGGTAGTGACGGCAGAAAATGGTAGACAGTATTTTCCCTGGAAAGATTTTCATACTGTTACAATAGAGAAACGGGCCATACGCATTGTACAAAATAAAGCGGATGGCTCACAGTTTTTGGGCTCCTTTATATTTTCTGACACTGATACTGCTAGATATTTTTGGAAATTATGCATAACACAACATAAATTCTTTAAACGTTACATTGATGAAGATTCCGCTTCCAGTATGGGGGACGTAGAGAGTGCTAATGGTATTTCCATAGGTGGGGCAGAGGCAATTAATGCTTCAGCTTTTAGTGGTTACGATCTCAGTGATTCACGTGAGGATTTACTTTTGGAACAGCATGCCACGTATGTGCCAGGTGCTGGTACTTATGTACCCAGTCAACAAGCTACGCAACAAGAATATTTATCATCGGCTCAATCATTACATCATCAGTCCTCCTCGCAGTTGCCACCTCATGGTCTCATATCAACCGCCAATTCGTCATCTGTCTTAATGTCTTCCAATATATCTTTGGCAGCTAGTCATCAATCGGGTAGTGGTCGAGCTGATGGTAATGGAATGAATGGCAATGCTCTTCATATGACTCATCACAGTGGGGGAGGACAAATGGGTCAGGGTTGGCTAACTAAGGTGAGTTTAAGACCACAAATTCTGTACTATATGTAATTCATCTATCTATTTTTTTAAATCTATTTTTAGGAGTACTCCCATGATTATGTGTCCTCTTCGCAACATCTATCTAACAGTATGTTAGACACACGCCTACAAAGCAGCTCCTGCCAGGATTTAAGCAATAACAATTTACATAGTAGTTCTAGTTTTTTGGGTCACAACAACATTAATAACAACGACAGTCATGTTTTGACAGCTGATGCTCATGAAAGAGAACGTTTAAAGGCGATGCTTCCTACCTACAGGCCAGCACCTGACTATGAAACAGCTGTGCAGCTAAAATATAGAAACCCCTCAAATGAGCTATATAATTTAAATCAATTACAATATCAAGCGGCTGCCTTAACAGCACATAATCCGGCAGCTGTTTACTATGCTGGGTCTCAACCTGATGTACATCAAGCGGGGGATGGTTTATTAATGGGACATATGGCAACACATCGCTATCCCGATGTAGCACAACCAGCACAAGCAATGCACGCGCAATACAATCTAACAGCGTCTGCAGCTGCAGCCTCAGGATTGGGATCTACACCTCAAAATAATATTTACGTAGATTTACCGCAACGTATACAAATGATTAGAACTAAACCACCTCCTCCCTATCCTGTCAACAGATTGAGTTCTTCTTCTACTCCCGATTTAGCGGTTGCCTCTCATCGCCCATTGTTGGGCTATAGAGCCTATGTTTCCGGCTCCTCACCCGACTTGGTTTCAAATAGAAATCTTTTCAACTCGCAATATCCGTATAATGGACGAACAGGGGGAGGTTTAGCAAATCAGGGACAAATTACTACCTCTTCGGGAGCTACTATGTTACATCAGTATCCATACATGGCTCATATGGGACATTCGCAAACATATCTTCCACCTCATGGTACTTTTGAAAATCTCAATATGATTGAAGAACAGCCCTCCATTATGTCGCAATTAAGACAATCCGCTTTAAGTCAAGCAGCAGCAAATCATGCTCCAAATAAAACACAAAATTATGATCAAAATTCTCCCACACTACCGCCTTCAGGCTATCGCACGTCAGCAAATCTGCAGATAGCACAACCAGCAGCTCTGCAACGTAATGCTATGAATGGCTCAATAGAGCCAATTTATGAAAATGTGCCACTGCCTCACTATACTTCTTCATCATCTGTTACTCCACAACGTAGTGCAGAGCAACGTTCTTCGGGATCATCCACTCATAATACCGAAATTAGAAACCGAACATCTTCTATACAGTCTGCGCCTGGTGGTATGCATAACCAACCGCCAGTGCCAGCGGCTCGACATCATCATCTACAACATAGGGAACAAACTACGCTGCCAACACAACAATTAGCACAACAACAAATACATCAATATTTACAGGCACAAGATGAGCCTGATGAAATTTCCATGAACATTAAAAAATTCAATCATCAAACACAACCAGATAGAGCAGCTAGTACTGATGTACAGTTAATGGAACCCAAACCTCCACAAAGAGCGGTAAGAGCACTGTCAGCAGCTCCCGCCATCGGTCAAACTTCCACAAACCTAGAAAAAATACCCACGAAGATGACTCCACCCCCTAGACAACATAAAAACGTAAAAAATGCATCATCTTCGTCAGCAGATGATGTCGTACAAGCCTCCTCGTCTATGTCACCCTCAGCGTCTTCATCTAAAACAGCTATTAATTCTACGCGAATGACATCTTCCGCATCTCATGATGATTCGTTAAGCCATCATTTTTCAGCCATGAATTTGTCTTCCACATCATCCTCAATGTATAATACGACATTGGATACCACAACACAAAGTTCAAGCACAGCGGGCAATACATCTTCAAAAGAAAAACGCAAGAAACGTTGGCATTTCTTGGGAAGAAGTAAAACCCCGGACAAACAAAAATCAGCAACCTTAGGTAGAGAAAAAGCAGCAAATACAACAAAAATGCAGAAAATAAAATTAGCTCAAGATGATCTTAATTTGCATCATAGATGGTCAACAGGCGTTCCGAAATTACAACCAATATCGGGGCAATTTTCAAAAGATAAATTGGTAATTCATTTATAAAGAAACAAAACGAATTCAAATAATATTTTCTTTCATTTAGTGTCAAATACTCACTGATAAGTTAACGGATTCTCATCTATTTATGGAGTTCGAGGCCATACCTAAACGTCGAGAAATGGCACGTTATGATTGTGCCTTAAGAGAAGAAAATACCATGAAAAATTCTGATCCTAATTTTCTTCCTTACGATGATAATCGTGTACGCCTGACACCTACCATGGAAAATCGTCACGGCTATGTAAATGCTTCTCATATATCGGTTAGTTAAATGTTACATTAAATTTTTATATTATATTTTATATTTTTATTCATGAAATCTTCTCCTTAGGCTACTGTGGGTAACAAGCAACGTTTCTATATAGTTGCTCAGTCGCCACATGAAGAATTGACCACACGCATCTTTTGGCAATGTGTTTGGGAGGCTGATGTTTATTTAATAGTTCAACTATCAGAAGATTTAAATTATATACCGCCCAATACAAATCAACGTATGGAGTTTGGTCAGGTGACTTTTAGATAGAAAATATTCCAAGTTTTTTACTTAAAAAAAAACTTTCGATAATTTTAATTTTATTAATTATTTTTTATAGACATTTCATATATATCTTTGATATCCTAAGGAAATTTATGTTTCAATGATTTTACAGTTTAAATTTTCGAGTAAATAGCCTATTGGAAAATTTGTCGGTAACTCAAAAGATCTATCGATAATTTTTCGATAACACAAATTACTTTCGAACAAATTTCGATTATATAAAATTCTTACTTCAAAATTTTCAATAACACTTAAATTTTCTCTAGAAAATTTTCGATTACTTTTAATTACATAAAATTTATCGACGATTATACGAGTATATGATTATCATAAACTATTTTTTTCATTCATTCATTTTTGAGTATTTCGATCTTGTAGTCGAAACTATTAATATGTAAAACTGCGTTATTTTTTATTACTTTCAGTTCCAAGTTTATCAGGAATTCTCACAAACTACCGACCGTTGTATTACCAGCAAACTGCGTCTTTATCACATACAATCAAGACGATATCGTTCTGTTTGGCATCTTAACTACACCGATTGGGCTGAACAAAATTGTCCGCGTGATGTCAATCACTTTTTAGACTTTTTGGAAGAGCTCAATTCAGTGCGTATGGCGTCAATAAATGAAGTGCCACCTGGACATAATACAAATCCTCCAGTACTGTTGCATTGTTTAGAAGGAGGAGGAAGATCTGGAGTAACCCTAACAGCTGATTTACTTCTATATACATTAGATCATAATGAGGTTAGATTTGATCATATTAATTTACTCTGTATAAATAAGTGAATTATTTGTTATTTTTCCCAAATTTAGGATTTGGATATACCTAGAGTGATTGGCAATTTACGTCATCAAAGAGACAGCATTATACCATCCTTGGCTCAATATAAATTTATTTATAGTCTTTTAATAACATACTTAAAAAGAACGAGATTAATTTAAATTTTAACCAACACTTTATCGTTCCATTTATTTTCCTTTTATTTTTCTAACACTAATTACATAACCCTTAGCGCGTTTTTGACTTTTATGCACGTATTTTTCACTTAACAAACCTCATTTCATTTTCATAAGTATTCTTTTTTATCCTTATTGCTTATAGCTGGCAATTAAATTGCTGTAATTTAGTTTAATTTGTTCTTTAGAGAATTAACGAACAAACAATTCTATTTTTTCTACATATTTTTATATACAGGGTGCTTTATATTTCTTGTTTTTTACAATTAAATTTACTTTGTTGTTTAGATTGTTTAATTTTCGATTTATTTTATCTATATTTTTATATGTTCTAATATGATTCTAATATTTACATTCATGCATAACTTTTCTTGTATATATAAATCATTATGCGAAAAACAAACGATACAATTTTTTTACAATAATATTTATTCTTTTTTTTACAAAGTAAAATTATATTGTTTGCAGATTTGAACTGCAACACTTCCATATCATTAATTGTTGAAAATGTATTTCATTCATCAAGTTTTCTTGTTGTTAGTATTGTAAGACAAAAGTTTCAATTGTGCCTTGTATTAAAGCAAAAAAGGAGAAAACAAAACTTAGTTTAGACGAAAAAAGAAATTATAATATAATAAAAATATATTAATAAAGAAAAGAATCACTGTTTTAAGAGAACTCGTTGCATATTACTGGTGACAATAATTAGACGTTGCAATTTTTAGTGACTGTTTGAAATTAAAAAATTTCAGTTTTTGATGAAAAAATTTATTTTATCATATTTATTTTCTCAACTAATGGAGAAACACAAAATGACTCATTACTTTAGATACGTGGATGGCATTATATGCATCCTCAAAAAAGACAACGCCGAACAAATTCTAACACAATAAACAATAACATTACATACACAATGGAAAAAAGAGAGAAAGTTACATTATTTTGGCATCATAATAATACGAGGAACTACCTGTTTAACTTTTGAAATTTATAAAAACCAACTACAAAGGATACTGCGATCAACATTACCTCAAAGCACCCTACCCAACATAAACTAGTAGCATTCAGATATATGATACACAGAATTAAAATAAGTACAACAAAGAGCTCGACGCAATTTAAACCATAGCTAAAAACAACGGCTACAAGCTCAATAGACAATACAACACTAAAAGCAAGAATAAAGAAGATAAAGAGACAATTGATACAATACGACGACACACGTTTACTTACACAGGAGGAGAAATATATTAATAAACCAACCTTTTTCACAGAAGGCTTACTCACAGCATTAAAAAGCAGTAACACTCTGAGATATACAGCCCAATCATGAATAAAAATTCCGCGTGAGTTCTCTCCCTTTTCCCTTTTCTTCTATTATAAATAAATATTTTCCCTTTTTTTCAACTGTGGGAAGAGAAAAAATTCGGCGGGAAAAAAAATTGGGTATCATAAATGAAAAAATAGGGAGAAAACATTGCTATTTCTCAAGTTTTTTTTTTTCACCTGCTATATAAATAGAAGGGAGTTTGCACAAAAATGTAGGTAATGTTTGGTTTTCAAATTTTTTTTTAGTTTTATGATTTTTGTTTTAGGTCAAAAAACAAAAATAAACAGCAAATGCAGCCTACCATAATGGAAGCCAACGCAGATATAGCGTGTGGGTTTTTTAAAGGCAACAAAGAGGCACTCCAAAAATTTTTGGAAAAAAAAGCATTTTTTATATTTTTTTATAGTTTAATTTGTTTAATTAAATTAAAAACAAAATTTTCCGATGTCCGTTTGTAAATAAATAAAAAATCTTAAGTTACAAACAAAAAACGGAAAAATAAATGCAAATAAACAAAGCAGTTGGTTATAAAACTGAATGATGCCACTTTTTAATGTTGTTTGTTCCCGCGGAATTTGTGATTGGAGGAATCTTTTCTCGAGAAAATTATTTTCCGTGAGAAAGAAATTCCTAGGCAATATTCGTGATTGGGCTGAATATGTATGTAACCAATAACGGCCTACGGTTGTCAAATATGGTCAACAAAACAAGCAGCTAAAAGCTACAAGTTGTTCAAAATAAAACCCTAAAACTTATTTATAATTTACGAATTCATTACTCGTAGAAACTTTAACATAGAAATGTTAAACGAGATATGTACTCAACGGTAATGAGTAAAATAAGTTAAGGATTCAAACTTCGGAATAGATTTTAAAACCATATTATATTAAAAAGTTTGTAATCCTACTGTCTTTATCAGCTTTAGAAATGCAGTCGATTGAAGAGTGAGAATTGGAAAACAGGTTTTATTCCTATCTTCTCCTATCAATGTCTATATTTTTGTAAGCTATTTATTATTAACTAAAAAATATTGGTTGCAATACTTTTTATAAGTAAAGAATGTAAATACAAAAAAATTTATTATTTCGGGGTGTCCAACAAGAAATTTATTTTCAATTGTGGCGACACCAATTTCATGATAGTTTTGACATTCAATTTTTTTCAAGGTATTCGTAGTAGATGCACTGGCAATTGTTCCAATGAATTCAATTTTGCACGAAAGTCGCATTCAAATAATTAAAATTCACTATGAAAATGGTGGTTCTATTTAAATTACATTTCGTAACTTCTGAGACGACGACAGGCTCGATACAAAATTTGCGAACACCAACGCATGTTCGACCGGCTCGTTCAACTGAAAACATTGCAGCCGTAAGCCACAACGTTGAAGCACATTCAAATATGTTAATTCCTCGACGTTCTCAACGATTGGGGTTATCCAAAACGACCACATGGCGAATTTTGCATAAGGATTTGACCTTGCAGCCTTACAGGCAGAAATTGAAGTTGACTGACCATTTACAATGCCGTCGACTCGCTTAATTCATTCAGGACTAACCAGCTGGTTTTTCTGAAAACAAAAAATCATTTTTTCAAACGAAGCCCATTTTGACTTGTCAGGGTATGTCAGTAAGCAAAATTACCGCATTTAGGCCTCTGAAAATCCTAGAGTGATTATTGAGAAGCTTTAACGTATCACTGTATTGTGCGCTATGTAGGCTGGAGGCGTTCCTGGACCGTTTTTTTTTTTTTTCGAAGATGAGGATGGAAATGCAATAACGGTCAATGGATCTTGCTATCGCGAGATGCTAACAACCACCACCCTCATTAGGGACTACTGGAACAAGGTTAGCACTATAAATTTACGCTAGAAAACTCTTTTACTATAAAAGTAAGTATAGGGTTTTCCAACAAGAAGCTTGTTTTTCAATTGTGACAACACCAACAACATGATAGTTTTGACATTTAGTTTTTCTGACGTATTCTTAGCAGATGCATTGCCAGTTGTTACAATGAATTCAATTTCGCACGAAAATTGCATAAAAATCCAGACGAAGTCCATTTTCACTTGTCAGGGTATGTTAACAAGCAAGATTGCCGCATGTGGGCTTCTAAAAATCTTAGAGCGATTATTGAGAAGCGTATGCGTACTCAACGTGTCACTGTATAGTGCGCTATGCGGTCTGATGGCGTGATTGGGCCGTTTTTTTTTTAAGATGAGGCTGAAAATGCGATAACGGTCAATGGATCACGCTATCGCGAGATGCTGACAACTCCATTTTGGGATATTATTGACAACGTGAATGTCACACACATGTGTTTTCAACAGGACGATGTAACATGTCACACAGCCAATGAACGTATAATTTCATGACTATCAACAGTTAAGTGGTCAGCCAAATCGTGTGATTTAACACCACTCGATAATTTTTTGTGGGACTATGTAAAGGACAGAATCTATAAGGAGCCAATCGAATCGATTTCAGCCTTAAAACTCAAAATCCGTGATGTGATTAACGAAATAGGACCGCCATTTTGCCAAAAAGTGATTAAAAACTTTGATGAAAGAATCGACATCTGTCAGCGTGGTCGTGGTGGAATTTTGCCAGATATCATTTTTCATTCATAATGGCCGAACTTTTCTCTTCGTAATACAACAAAAATTTTAATCGTCTTAACACGTTGACTGCCAACTACGAGATAACTCGCAGATTGTTTCCCCTTCCAGGAAGCAAGATTTTTTATTTTATGAAACAAACTTGAAAAACCCTTTATGAAAAAATAAAGGGTGTGCTTATGTGACTTTCCCAAGATCTTATTTAATATTTAGTCGAGCCGCAACAGCTGCTCGAAGTTTGGCATAGTTTTTATATGGATTTTTTTATATTTTCTTTATTGGCTGTGTGACGGCTAAAGTCGCCGGCTCGTTTTGAGCCCACATACCCATTAATATTAATTTTGAATTATTATTGGTTGGTTGATATGACCGCCACTGGAGTTAAATACATCTCCAATGGTAGATTCCTAGGCGATTTGTTGTGGAAAAGAATAGAAACAACTCTTGTCGTTGGACACATCAGCAAGAGAAGATCTTGCTTTCCGACTCTCAGGGGAAACCGACCGTATAGTAACTCGGGCCAACTCGTCAGTGAAGAGTGGTAGTAGCCACCCGTGTTGCTGGACTCATCCACGGGCCAAGATCCTGCTCAACGGGTCACCGTATATTAACTCGGGTCAACTAGTCATTGAACAATGGCAGCAACCGCTCGTGTCGCTGGACACTTTGACTTTGACATATTGACATATTCCGCCACTCCCATGAGAAACCGTCACCCAGGTAATAGTCATCGTAAATCTCTAATGGAGAATTCGGTGACAGCTCTCACACGAGGTTATCATCCGAACTAGCAGAGACTATTGTGGGCAGTATTCAAACTAAATAGAAAATAAAGGAGATTTAAACGGTTAATTGTGTAGCTTATTAGTTTTTGAACGACTCTGGACTCCGCTAAACCTATCCGAGCAACCAGCGGAAATGTGTGGTTACAGCAATATGTTTTACTATATTTACAGTAATTTTATATTTTTTATAGAAATTGGTAACTAGGAAATTAGTGAATGATTAGATTCACTTCAGCTGTGTTTCTAGATGTCAGTCAAGCATTTGATAGAGCATGGCACTGTGGTCTCTTGTAAGTATATGCTTCCCGCTTTATATTATTTATTATTACATATTTACAAATCAATGTTAATGGAGATAACTCTACATTTGGAAGTATAAGTTCTGGAGTCCCACAAGGAAATGTTTTGGATCCTGTCTTATATGCGATTTACACCTCAGATGTGCCTACAATTAATAATTTAACAACTGTCACATAGGTTGAAGATACTGCTGTTTTGTAAGCGAATGAATCCCCGCACGAAGCTTCTGCAGTGTTGCAAAGGCAGTTAACCCTCACTGAAAAGTGGTTACAAAAATGCAACATTAAAATTAATACTCAGAAATCATCCCATGTGACACATTCACATTAAAGAAAGGCGATTGCCCAACACTTACCTTAAATGGAAATAACATCCCAAAATCAAATAAAGTTAAATATTTAGGCCTCCACTTGGAAGGATCACACCAAATCTAAGCGAGAACATTTAAATGGCTATGATTTTACGTCAACCCGCGTCAAATTCGGTTTGTGAACTCTCGAGTAGAGAGAAACAAGAACACTGAAGATGGCATATAGCCGAAACCGGTGTGTTCACAAACCAAATATGACGCGGGTTGACGTAAAGTCATACCCAAATAAATCAAACACCGTCGGACAATATACGCACATAAGAACATATAAATATTAAAACAAAAAAAATTATTGGCTTCTCGGACCTAGGCCAGAATTTAGCTTAGAAAACAAAATCTATATAAGCCAGTTTGGACTTGAGGTATTCAATTCTGGGGGACAACAAGCAATTCTAACGTTGAAATACTCCAAGGAAACCAATCAAAAATTCGAAGGTTGTTAGCAAACGTTCCTTGGTTCATAAGTAACAACTGGCTACATCGTGATCTAGAAATATCCACAGTAAAAAAGGAGATTATTAACTTCAGCGAAAGATATTTAAACAGACTAAGCAACCACTCCAATTTGTTCGCCATTTCGCTTCTAGATGATAGTGAGGAGATTCGAAGACCTAAAGCTGAAAGTCCATACCACGCGTTCTACGCGTACACGCTTTATACGCGTCTGTCAAAAAAGTATTGTAGAATCAGTGTAATTGTATGTGACAAGTTACACAGCACATCGCATAGAATGCTTATGACGCATAGAACGCATGAAGTAGGTTTACTTTCTACTTTTCTACGCGTCGCAAGCGCCATGAAAAAATTTCAGCTGTGTTTGACGTCGTATTATTTCTGTTATTTTGATTTTTTAAACGTTGGTGCAAAAAAACCACTCACTTCCCTTTCCAAAAACAAGGGACGCACCCAAAAGCGTCTTCTTTCTCTTGAAATTTTCCATAGGTCCTCGTTACACAAAATATCATATGCACAAATTTAATAAATTCTGTAAATTCTTGAAAAATTTCAATTTCAGTTTTTATTTTTGCAAAAATTTTTTTTATTAGATAAAATTATTTACACCACAGCTGATCATAACAAAAAACTTGGCGCATAAAAAGCGTTGCATGTAACTTGAAGTTTGAAAAGCGTAGAACGCGTACAAAGCATCAAACGCATACAAAGCGTGTGCGCATAGAACGCGTGGTATGGACTTTCAGCTTAAGAGATTTCATATTCTTGATCTACCCTTTGGCGTATATCTTCCGACGAGGTTTGATTTAATGGGGTATAATTTTGCATCATCACGCGTCATATTTGGTTTGTAAACATACCCGTTTCGGCTATGTGCCATCTTCAGTGTTCTTTTTTCTCTATATATACTCATAATTATATCAAACCCCGTCGGACAATATACGCACATATCTTTTTTGGGAGTCTTAATTAACAAATAACCGCCAATCTTTTTTTGGCGTTTGAAAGTGCAAAAAAATTTGTGTGCTACAGATCCTTTTTTTAATAAAACATATCTTTAATTTTTTATAAATATTTTTAAATTTTTACTACAACTCGATTTTTTAAATATTTATTTGACCATCAATTTGTTTGTTGTTTTAATTTTTTCAATACATTTTTATTAAAAATATAAGATTATTTCTAAAATAGTAAATACAATTATTATTTTTAAATCGTTATATTTAAACAGGGATTAATAAACCTTTTAGTGTAATGGATTTTAAATATCATTTTCATTTTACCATTAACATATAGCATGCATATAAATAACATTTACATATATGTATATCTATTTATATATATATTTTGTATTTCAATTATGATTTTTTGAACGTGACGTTTTTGGCAGCTTTTTATAATCTAGTGGGGAGAGAAAAGAATTATAAATATTTGTTACATAACTTTGCCTTCGGCTCATAGGATAAATAGATAAATTCAATGTTACGATAAATGTGACCATGTCGCTAGCTTGAATGCAAAACCCAATAGTAACAAAAAGTTCAATTATTTGAACGACTGTTTGGTACAGCTGATGTTGAGTTGATAAATTTGAGGGAGAATGACTGGGTTGCTTTTGGACCAAATGATCAGCTCGGCTAGTAAATACTTATTATACGACTGGAAGCAGTAAAAGCGTTACAAAAAGCATTTGTTAATATTAATAATATTTGATAAAGTTATTGCAAAAAACGAAGGAAGCAAAATTGCTATCTACTATGCAATTTTATAAATGTTTATAGATTTTTAAAGCTGTTTAATGCAAAGAAGCAAATTAAACTTAATTATAATTAAGTGAATATATTTTTTACAATTATACAAAAATTAAAATTAAAAAAGCATTATACGAAATATGCCTAATGTTTAAAATTTATTCTTATTTCTTTTACAGTTTCATTAGTTTCCTTTTTCCGTTGGGACCAGTACTCAGGGGCTGACCCCTACTCATGCAAGTCATTGCACAAGAACTAGGAAATTATGTTATGGGAAGAAGGAAAGAGGAAGTAGTGTTTGTGCACATTCGATTTGCATTTTCCTACATTGAAAGTGACAGGCAAGACCTCTGAAGGGTGTTTATTCCACATACGAGCTGTTCTGTTAAAAAACGAATTTCCTCTATAATGCGTAGAGCGACTACTGGCCAATCTACCACAAATGGATGCGCTCTCAACGAAAGTCAAGTCAAATGCAAAAATGTACGAGTTTCAGGAAAAAGTTCCCTAATTTCGTTAGAGCACTTACCATTGTAGTAACGATAAAACAGTGATATACAACCTACATTGCGTCGATGCTGTCGGGAATTAATAGAGTTGGATACCCCACCGTCTCCAATGAGCCTCTTGGCCCTCTCCTGTACACGGTCCAGCAACTCCAAATAGGCATGAGAGTTTTATTTCATTTTTGGACGGATATAGGTGGTATAAAAAGTAGGAAGATCGGATGGAGTAAAGTATCGAAGAGTGACACTAATTTGTCAACTTTTTGAAAACTTAAACAATTTTTGAAACAATCTTATTTCGAAAATTGTACTTATTCATAAAGCAAAGTACTTTTTTATTCTTACTTGTTTGCTACACAGCAAGGAAAAACATATTTGGCACTTATGAATAATCCTGCACAAACTTGTTCACTTGTTCGACGACAGAATACAAATTCAATTGTGCTCACAAATACTGCTGCTGCTTTTATAACAGTTTAAAGGCCCAATTTTATTACGCATATACTGGCTTAAGGCAACTTAAGCAACAGTGCAAATACCTAATAATCATATGTGGCAAACTATAATGTACTTAACGAAACTTTTCGTCAAGTTTCGTCAAATGTCATTTGCTTAAGTAGAGTACGAAATTGATCGCACATTCTGTATGGAAACAGCTGATTTTGCATTGTGCATTGTATTATAGATACATTAGTAAACAAATTCCAATGAAGGGCAAAAAATATTTTATCTGAATTTAATAGAAAATGTACACAGAAAAAATAGGCGCGTTTTATTATAACAATTCAAAGGAACGAGGGTCTTTAAACGCTTAATTTTCTTTTCCATTTCTTATCACACAATTTGCAATAATATTTAATTTTTATTGTTTATAAATTCAATGATGCACACAGTTGCATTTTTCATTACTTTTAGCCCAAATAATAAATACAGCGATATATGTATGTGTGTAATTTTTCTATCGTAATTTTCTAAAAACTGTTAAAAAATTGTAAATTTGCACAAGGATAGTATTAAGTGTACAAAATAAGATTATTAAACGCTTTTTTGCTAATAAATTTCGAAATTATTTTTTTTAAGTACGAATAAAATAAATGTGCAACTGTGCATAATAATTTCTATATTCATGTAAGTACAATATAGCCACCTAAAAGTCTTCAATGATTCGCTTAAGCATTTGACAGACTTTTCGTTCAATTTTTGACATTAGCTTAAGCCAGCTTATGCATATTATAATTGGGCCTTAAAACGTTTGTATCTACACAGTTGTAAAATATTAGTTCTAAAACACGAGTTAACAAAAGAGACAGTTTAATTAAACAACTGTACACTATTGTAAAATATTTAGGTAAAACAATTAATTTTATAAAAAGAACGTTAAAGTAAAGATATGTTACATCTTCAATTAGACTTAGATTTATAACTCAAAAAAAAAATATTTAATTTTTTTAACTCAAAAAACTATAAAAATTATGTGCTTTCGGTGTTTTGAAGATCTTTGAACTCTTACAAAAATTACTTAATTATGGTTAAAAAGACTAAAGTACAAAATTTTCAATTGAATTTATTTTGAATGCTTTCTTATTTAAATTAATGATATTTTTCTTATTATATATGTATATATATATATATATATTATAAATATTTCAATTCCTTTATATATGTAATAAGTGTGTTAATTAAAATAAATCGTTATTGAAAACCTTATTTTGTTAATGTTTTTAGTTTTACATTAAATTAAGAAATTCGAATACTCTTTTTTTGTTCTTTTGCTTTGTTTTTCGTAAATACATATTTATATAAAAAAATTAATATTTAATTTTTTTAATTAATTTATTTATTACTTCATTTTTATATTATCTTTAGAAACTGTTTAACAAATAATTTATAATATAATTTTATTTTGTGATTAAACTTCAACTCATATTAAATTTATATATGTATTTTTTGTCATATGCAGCTCTCTTGTACTTATTTTAGGTTACATCAAAGGAAATTTAAAATGAAGATAAAAAATAATTGTTAATTGAATTGAAAGTTATTTTTTTATATAAAAACGGATTTTGAATTGTACTTAGGTTTTTTTTAATATTCATAAAACTCAAAAAACAGGATTTTCTTGCAAGAACATATTTTTTATGAGGAATATATACACTAAGTCCATTAGTATAGTATTTTTCTAGGATACTTTACTGCCATACAGTTAATACGTTTTCCATATACTATTAATAAAAAAAAAACATATTGAATTGTAAGTATAAAATTTGACTTAACGGTTATAACTTTAAACATACTAAGAACTTGTGACCATGAGTTAATAACTTATATAAAACAATGCATATATTAAGTTATATAATGTACTCATCAGCCGAGTACCTTACATGGATGCGATAAGTCAATGCCTATAAGGCGGTTATTATTGTTATAAAGAAATTACAATATGTTATAACACATTGTAAGAAAATAATCAGGGTTCAGAATTTTTCATTTATGAACATTCAAAAATCAACATTCATGATATTTTTCATAAATGAGAAATCTAAAATTTTATATTTATTTTTCACACTCATAAACGAACAACAAAAAGTGTTCTGGTTATTTTCATACATGAATGCGAACAACAAGAATTATTAGTCTTATTCATATGTGATAAATGATAAATTAGCTACTTCTCATTAATGTTATTTTTCATAATTGTACATGTTCATTTATGAACGTTGAAATTTTATACAATTTCTCATAAATGAACGTGAACAAATTTTCTACCTACGATCGCAGTTTACCGTAAAATGTAGTAAAAACACATGGGTACATATTAACTCAAAATACAATATTGCAATATATTCTAAAAGAAATAAAAAAAAAACATACGCCGACAATTGCGCATTATTGCGCACATATTTGACGTTTATGTACGCGAATGCTTAACGCACATATTTTTACGACCTTTTCATTTATGAAAAATTATCAAAATTGTAAATATTCAAAAATCAACACTTGTGTGTTTGTCATTTTTTCACTTATGGATAGAAAGAACAAAAATAAATCGTCGCATTCACAAATGAGAAAACACAAAATAATTTGTAGTCTCTCACACATGTATGAGAAGAAGCGGCTAAAAAATGAAATGTACATATTCATACATGTATGAACAGTGAGTGAATACTTCAATACTTCGCTACTCTGAAAATAATAATGCATTATAATATATTATAAAATATTTAAATGGAATAAAATATTAAAATGCATTATATAATAATTCTAAAATATTATAAAGTGCGTTATAAAGCATAATAATATAATCATAATGTGTTAAAACATCTTATAATATATGATGAGTTATCACCCCATATAATATGCAACTAAAAACGCATTATTATAATACGCTGAAGAGCATTAAAAGGATTTTTTATATTTCAGAGAACTTCAGTTAAATTAAAAAGCGTTATACAAAATGAGTGTTTAAACTCTTTACATATAAAGTATACAGGGTCATAAAACAAAATGCATTATGCATCACTACAACAGAGTTAAACTGCATTATAAATGGTTTATAAAACATTGCAGCAAAACTGAAATGCTTTAAAAAGCATTATATTGCATATTTCCAGATTATTTAATATAAAAACTTTGCTGATAGCGATAAAGTGTTATAGATTGCAGTAAAGTATTAACATAGTAATAAAGTACTGGATAAGGTGGGATAATATTATGATTTCTAAAGCATTATTTTGTTGTTACATTATCTTCTAGAGCATTATAATATATATTTAATTACTTAAAAAGCATTATCACATTTTTATACTTTTTTTTAATGCATTATAAATTGTCATAATGTTTTCCTTATATATTGCAAAACACTTAAATTACTTAAAAACGAGAAGTTTTTTTATAATTAATATTAATATTATAATGCTGTATAATGATATTCTATAAACCTGCATTACACAAATCTCTTTCGAATTTTAATGTAATGAAACATTATTATGATTGTCTTATTGTCTCATTTAAAAATAAAAATGAAAAAATGCCGTAATTAATATAATTCTTTATTAATTAAAATTTCGAATAGTGTTTTAAATATAAGATTTTTAAAAAAATATTTGAAACAGCCAAAACGAAATATTGTTTCTTTGCGAAAATTTTAAATAAAAATAATTTCTGTAAGCACAAGTTCGCTATATAAAAAATTAAATGAATTTTATTTTTATTTTCAATGTTTCGCCACACTCTTGGGTGGAATCTTTAGGAAAAGTAAAAAAAAATGTATAAAAAATTTTTTCAAAGATGCCACATAAAGGTGTAACGAAATATTGAAAATAAAATTCATTTCATTTTTATATAAAGACCTTGAGCTTAAATGAATTATTTATAAAATATTAAAAAGGACAACAAATCATAATTTTTTACTTAATTGTAAAGATGGGTTTGTGTTCAAATTATAAACTATTAAATAAAAAAAATAATAAAAATAATTTGTCACTTTGTGAAAGTAAGGATTTTTTAAATTTTATTCATTAGTTTGAAATTTTGAAAATATTTCAACATTTTTATATTTGTAAAAATCAATTTGCTTTTTAAATAAATTAATTTTTGAGGTAAAAAAAATGAGATTTTCTTTTTATTCAAACATACTATTTAAGAAAATTTTTTTAAAATTTCATATTTGTTTATTTTCATATGACTGAAGTAAAGTTTAAGATGACTAAAAATTTATAAAATAGATTTCGCATGATAAAAAACAATTGTATGGGCGGGCCCTTTAGAAAAAATAAAAGATTTTAATTATTACTTTTATTTTTATTCGACCTTTTTTAATTTAATTAAATATGAACTAATCTTTTAACGGTCTTTTAAATAATTTAACGATTTTATTTTTTCGATATTTCGCTTTCCTGTGGAAAGCTTCTTTAGGAAATTATTTTTTATATTTTACAAAAACAAAAAATTATAACAATTTGAAAAGAATATTGACTATAAGTGATAGAAAATTTCATTTGAAGAATACGGATACAATAAAAGATATACTTAATGACAATGATTTTCTAGTAGAAATAACTAACAGATTAATTAGACAATATGGTAGTTATATGCAATTTAGGAAATACTACGGCAGAACCAAGAAATTATAAATCACTAACTTATGTTCCTGGAATATCAGAAAGATTAAGAAAGTCTAAAATATATCACACAGATAGATATAAAATTGCACACAAAACATGTAACACATTAAATAAATTATTTAGCAGTATGAAGGATAAAATAGGGAAAATGGAAATATCTGATGTAGTATACAGGATACTATGTGGAGGAAATAACCAGGTGAACTGTGACAAAGTTTATATTGGGACAACAAAATACAAACTTAAAACAAGATTAGCTGGTCATAGATGTGACCAAAAATATAGGAATATTTCAACACAGAAGGCATCCTTATCTTCACATTGATGAAACATCAGTATTAGATATAGAAAAAAACTACAAGAGACGTTATATATTAGAAATGTTAGAAATTGTTAATGTACCAAATGTAAGGAGAATAAATTTCAAAACAGACACAGACAATTTAGCGCAGAATTATAGGTACATAATACAAAAGACACATAATTTGTTATAATTATTTCATAAGAAAAAATTTGTTATTTAATTTCCGTTTCCTTGTTTTTGTATGTTTAAATGTTTGAAATTTTAATTTTTGTATGTTTGTATGTATGAAGAAAATTATTTTATATGTTTTGTCAAATGTTTTCAAAAAAAAATTCTTTTTCTTTTCAAAATGGTATAATTTTTTGTTTTTGTAAAATATAAAAAATAATTTCCTGAAGAAGCTTTCCACAGGAAAGCAAAATATCGAAAAAATAAAATCGTTAAATTATTTAAAAGACCATTGAAAGATAAGTTCATATTTAAAAGATTTTAATAAAAATTCTACCTGATTATTGTTATTATTCGACCTTTTTTCAATATAAAAGTATTAATCTTAATAATTATTAATTAAGATTAATACCTATTTAAAAAAAATAACATATTTAGTCTTTTAAAGTCAGATTTTGAAAAACTACAAATATGCTGCAGAATTCGATATCAATTTAAATCTTGCTAAAAATTCTATGGAAACTTCAATTTATTTCGAAGAGCGCGAAGCTTAAAAATGGTTTAAAATTATTGCCTAATAATTATCAATTATTTTTTGTTTAAAAATATACATTAAAAATTATTATTATTATTTTTTTTTGTCTTTCTAAGAACAGCCAATTATAAGTTTTCCAATTTTAAAATTTCAAGTTATTTTATTTATTTTAAGAGTTTATAGCCTTAAATAAATAAATAAATAACGATTTTTAAGGCTTATTTCGTTATCAAACATCTTTTCTTTTAAAGTACAAAAAAAATAATTATTTTTTTTTATAAAAATTTTAAGTAATCAACACAAAGAATAAAAAATACAAGAGAGCATTTGCACAATAAACAAGCAACATGCTGTTGTGGTAAGTATGTGATATCAAATAGCTATACATAGTTTCAAATTGTGTATCAAATAAAAATAAATAAGTGCTCTTTTCATTACTTCATTATTTATTGTTTAAATATTTAAATTATTTATGAATATTTAATTTTTTTTCTATACAGTTCCAAAATTAAAAGTATTTTTAGTTGAAAAAAAGGCCATAGAAATGAAAAACCACTTAATAAAATATTTTTGCTAATAGCAGAAAAATTTGAGAGCTTTAAAAAGTGCTAAACAACGTTTTAAAATTAAAAGAACAATTTTCGAATTAAAAAATTTTAAATCAAGCACTTTGATATTTTATTTAAATAAACGTAAATATATATGTATTTATATGATGATAACACTTGCTTCTATTTTTATTAAGGGAAACTTAATACTTGTCCTTATTTTATATTTAAAAAATAATAGATGTAAATATATATATTTATATAGCCTGATTCAATTTCTTTTTTTTTTAATTTTTTTTAAGCCTAAAATTTTTTTTTTGTAAAATTATATTTCTTAAACAAATTTATGTTCATATTGTTATTTTGTTTATGTTTTCAAAAATAGTAAGAAATAATATTGAATTCAATATTTGAATTAAAAATTGTACATTTTGTAAGTCTTTTTAAAGTTTTCTGGGTTTATTTTATTTAAAATGACGGACAATTCAATAGAATCATAAGTTAAATATAGAAATTTTATATTAAAATATTAAGTATTATTAACGAAAAATGTTAATCAACTGAAAAGGAAATTAAGCGTACAACACTAAATAGATTTTAGAGTAGGGGGGTTTTCTTTTATTTAGTAATAAACTTTTGAAATTAAGTCTAATAAGCAAATTTAGCTTTGTTTACTTTAGAACACCTTGTTTTTTTGTAAAACAATGTTACAGTCTTCGAGTCGCAATCCATCAAAAATTTCTTTTATTGTAGACACAGACTAACGTATTCAAAATAATTTTTTATAAATACAACAAAAACTAATTTAGGAATATATAATATTATTTTCTTTAATTAAAAAAATCCATAAAACTAAAAAGTGGATTTTTTCATTATTATTAGAAATTTGTTACAACAAAAAAATTTTATTTTGTAAATTCTGATTTAAATTAATTTTAAATTTGTTTTACAAATAAGACTATGTTGCAACTTAAAATTTGAATTAAAGCCCACTCAAGGTAAAATTAAAAACATTTTTCTTTCCCTTTAAGATAGCTTATCGCAAACATAGACCAGCGCAAATTGTTCAGGGTGTTAGCATCACAGGATTGCTGACTTAACGTTAACGAGGCTTTCAGAGTAACATATTCAAAGAAAAACAAAATTTAGGAATGTGCTTGAATGATATATTGGCGACGAATTTGAAATAAATGTAGTTGTTTAAACTTAAGTTGAGTGTTTTTGGTATACAAAATAGGATATTCGTCTTAGTATGTTATCCTTTTAATACTTGGAAAACAGTTTGTAAAAAACTCAAAATCTAAAAAATAAAATTGAAAGATTTAAGTAAATTAATAATTTCAAACATGGTGATATTCCATGTTGTTAATTTTATAAACTTTAGCTAGTCAGGCCTAATATATTCCGTGTCAATTTTTTAAATACTAAACTTCGAAATTTAATAAAAAATTTTAAATGCAAATATTCCAATTTTTTAACGCTTTAAAAAAAAAGTATTTAAATAATTGTTTTTAATAGTTAATAAAAACAGTTATCGTTAAAATGAATTTTGATAAAATAGATATTCGCTTCTTTATAAAAAATTTGCAGGGTTTTATTGAAATATTATTTTTAATTCGTTTTTGCATAAGAACTCATTTAATTATACCTTAAAATATACATTTTTGGCTACAATATTAGAGATTTTTTATTCGAGAAGTAATTTATAGCCAAAAAATAAATAATCGAGTAAATATTTGTTTTATTTCGAGAAACTCGTATTATGAAAGTGTGTTTTGAAAAATTATTTTAATACTGACGAAAATTCGAACAGCAAATGAATTATAATATGAGAATTATTTTCATTGTAATTTAATTCTTATTGACTAAGAGTTTGGTTTAACTGATTTTAAAAATATTATACAGGAAATTATTTGAAGATGTTCAGATATTTTTATTGTTTATTAAAGGCGTGTTCTACTTATTGTTGGTTTCAACATTTTTTTTCGCTTTATTCTAAATTCTTTAGTATTGTTATAAATTTAATTTAGTTTTCGAAAAGAAGTTATTGTTTTGACTTTAAGGAAATGTAGTGATTCGATTGTTTTGTCCATCATTATATTTAGAGTTTAGTTTGATTTTCTTTTTTGCTTGTAAATTTGGCTGACTATGCATATAATATGCTTTTGAATGTTTTTTATTAGTAAAACCTAAAGCTAATAAAAAAATTATATATGTATATATATTCCACATTATAATATCCAAAAAAAAAATTCAAAAATATCAATATGTATAAGGTATAAGATCATTTAAAGAATATAGATTTTTGTAAAGGGACAAAGGTCCGCCAGCAGATTATATGATTGGTTCTAAGCGTTATACTTATTAAAACGGGCGTTCATACATCAATATAATAATTATTTTCGTGATTATACATTTATGCGTTTTAAAACTTTTAACTCCACAACCTTATTTAGTTAATAATTATTATTTTATATATACTTTCTTTTTTAATTTAAAACATCAATTTGGCATATTTTTTTTATTATTCTGTAACTAGATTTAAAATAAAGAAAATGTTTTATTTATTAATTTTTTAATATGATTGAAAATAATTTTCTACAACTTACCATTTTATATATATTCTATATAAAAAACTTATTGGATTAGAATTTTTTTATTGATTCATCGGTGGCATAGGACACATGGGACAACTAGGAGCACCTTTAGGAAAAGAAAAAAAATCAGAAAATATTTCTAATAAATTCAGAAAATTGTATTAATAACAAAGAAAAATAAAACAAATAATAAAAAAAAAAAGAAAAACAATAATCTCTTAAAATAAAACTAGCAATAATTTTTTAACACATTAAGGATATAAATTGTATTTAAAATTGATTTAGACATCGCTTTTAGTTATGTTAATAAAACGAATTTGTAATAAATCCTACACTACCTAAAGATACAATATACATAATGCCGATATCATTACGACTTTATGCTACAGATAAAATTTCATTTCAGCAAAATTTTTTTGATTTGGACGGACTGTCTGTAAGAACGTCTGCTACAGACATGAGTGATCCATTATGATAACACTCACTCTTTTAGTTGGCAATTGTGACTTTTTAATACCACCTAATGTGCTGTGTTCCGTGGTCTTAAGTAAAGGAAGTATATTCCTATGATAGCTGTGCTTTATGTATTGTTTTACTGAGTCTCTACAGAAGATTCATATACAATTAGAGATAAAACTTATAATCTAAAGTTATTATACAAAGCATAGATAATGCTGACTTTAGCTTCTAAGCTGTAAACTTGCCTTTGTGATTTTACAAATAATTTAATGAGACTAAGGAGAATTGCGATTAAGACAGAAGTTTTTCTTGCTCGCATGCATGAAGTCTTATGTCTTATCTCCTGAGCAACCTAAATCTTTGAAGTCCAACCACTTAAAACTACTTTTAAGTAAACTTAAAAATATGTTTCATTTGTTTTTTTTAGCTATATTTCACCAATATTTTTGTTAATATTCCACTTGCGAACTTACCATGCATATTGGAATGTCTATGATTATGATGTATCATAGCGGCTGCAGTGGCATAAGGTGGTGGCATATTTTGTTGTAATGGTGGCGACAACGGTCTATTAAGTAAATGTTGCGGTAGCGGATGAGATCCTACATTTCCGCCATTATTGCCACCATTATGTATAAACATTTGTAAATTTTGACAACGCATTAAATATGGAGGTGGTGTTGGTGTCAAAGTTGGTGGTGTTGATAGCTGATGTTGTTGTGATTGTGTTTGTGGTAATAATTGTTGTGGTGCATTCATGGTCGTTGCAGTTTGTGTAGTTGCTGGATGTAGGGTGTGAGGTGATAAAGCTCTTGTGTTACACGGTGTATTTAAATTACGCGATGCTGCCGTATTGGAAATCTGTTGTAACAAACGACAATCAGCTGCTGTATATACAGATGACGAAGAGGTAGTATCATGTTGGGCATATGAACAAAGCCCACTATCATTTGATGATACCGATCCTACACGCATACATTTAGGAAATAAATTGAAAATTCGTAAATTTTTACAATCAAATTGCGAGAATCTATAATCTTCATCTAAATTGTTTTTTGTTTTGTAATTTGTTCGAAAATCGCAATATTTTTAGAGTTTGTTTAAGAAAGTGCGTTGTACAAATACGTTGCAGGAAACAAATTTGCAATGTGCATTGTGTTTTAGAAGAGAGTAGATTGTTTGAGTGAAGTGTAAAGATGTAATAGAAGAAAGTGTTGCAAAAATTAATTAATTTGTGAAGATAGAATTAGCACCACACCATGAGAATAGTATAAACTGATAGTGATATATAGCAGAATTATAAGGCAGTAAATTTTTAAAGTTACAACTACAAACCAAAGCCATTCCAATATGCATAATTTTGAATGTTAGAATTTCAGATTTTTTATTTTTATTTTAGTTTAAACAACAGAATTTGGCGATTATTAATACACTGCAATAGCATAAGCAAGTGACTATCTTAAATAAGAACTTAAAAGAAAAATTTAAATATAAAAATAATCGTAAAAATGTAATCAAGTTAATTTTGTTTATTACAATTGATCTTATACAACAAATACTTAAATTAAATTAATATATTTGAATTTTTTTGGCGTTAAAACTAAGTTTAAATTGATCTGTTTAGAAATTTAAATTATGGAAAATTTAGCTTATATTTTTTTAACTATCAATAACTTAAGCACTTGTCCATACAGAATAAATTTGTTTAAACACTTTATGTAAAACAGGTTTGCTTTTCAAATAAAATAATAATAAAAAAGTGAATCCGGTGACTTATAAGAACAATTAAATACATAAATGCATGAATATAAAGTGCGAAGCAAGTGAAAAAAACTGTACCATCACGTTATTACTAATATAGTTTTTGAGCAGTCGTTACTGATGTTAAGGAGATACTGGCGGAATTGCTTGCGGTTGTGTTAAAAAAAAGGCGTTATCAATTAAGCATACGAGGGATACCCGTCCTAAGATATGCGTGATAAGATTTACATCTGCGCCTAGCTGTAAGTCATAATCAGATGGTCATTCTCGCCGCCCTAGGAAGCCGAAGACTAATTCTAGCAACAGGTTATTTCTAGTTGCAATTTCAGCGGTTTAGAAGCAGGGTCGCAAACCACTACTCCTTGCTGAAGAGTTGGAGACTATCCAACTCCTGGTCCAGAACACATGACTAGCATGCACACTGGATCCGGATCATTCACCAGTTGTTCTCAGTAAAGGTAAGATGATACTGGCCCCCTAATTTAATTCATAAGGGGCCGCGAAACACACAGTCACCACGATACTCCCGAATGTCCAACCTCAATAATCAATCAGAGAAACAGCTAAAAGGATAAATAGACAATATGGGGAACTCTGGGGCTTACTGATTCCCGTGGAAATAACGTGGAGCTTCCAGTTGACTCCCTGCGTGCCTTCAGGGGACCGGACTCCCTTATACCCCCGAACGACAAAAGTCTAGATGGTTAAGTAATTAATAAAGACTGCTAAATGTGCCCCCGGGAGGTACCCGTCCTAAGATATATTAGAAAAAAAGTTCAAACCACTGCCTTGTATGTAAAGCTTTAAAAACCTTTCTCTTTGAAGATAATAGTTTCCTGTTTATTCGCAGACCAAACAAACCGTTTAAGGTTCTCGATTCTTGATTTTTTAGGTATGGATTTTAGAACATTTTTGGCAAAATATTTTTGTATTGTATTAGCAACGTTGAAGCTTAAAACTGCAAAGTTTTCAATTCTAGACGGCCTAAACACATAGTTTGTATCAAACATATTTATATATATGTATAATTAAAATTATTTATTAAACTTGCGGCATTAAATAACTCTGATCATAATTTAGCATATAATTAAAACAAATTATGAAATTCATAATTTACGGTTTTATAGATTTATAGTTTTGTAAGAGTGCCCCTGTAGTATGGGGGTTGTGGGTTCGATTCCCAACGAAGACCTTGGTTTTTTCACTACAAAAATAAAAATTAACTGTCGAAGGCATAGTCACTGGTCGCTGTGCTGTCTTATACGGCAGTTAATTTCCGGCTATCCTTCTACTTTCACCACCTGTTTTATCTTTTCTCTATCCCTTTCCTAAAGAAATTAGCACGGTACTTGACTAAATAGGCATTGTTGCCTGAAGTGCTACTTCTCTTTTAAAACAAAAAAATTATGAAATTCTAAAAAGTTTTGAATCCTTAAAATAAGGAAACTATATACCGAAGTAAAAATTTGTAAACGCAGCTTAACTCGACTTGTTTTACTGTATCAAAAGTATATCAAATCAAGTAAAATCGTCAACGATTTTTCATTTTCGAAAATTTTGTTAATTTGTGTGGCAATAACAACTTGTGCTATCTCTACTTTTATACAGCAAAACACAAAGCTAGTTAGACATGTGCATTTAAGTAATGGCATTTGTGCCCGACTCTGTGCTTATAGCGATTAACAAATTACTACTTTTGTAATACAATAAAATTACCTAAACCGTTCCTTTAGCAAACAAGTACAACAGATGTGAACTACTTCAGCATTGTAGCTAATGGTAAATTATTATAAATTATTTAAAAAAAGTTAGTAAGCCTAAGCTACAGTATGGTTACTACGAGCAATTAATTTTTAAACTAAATAATTTTGTACTTAAACCAATTAAAGCAAATTATTAATAGAACTTACCAGAGGTAACAGATTTCCTTAAGGGTAAATCACGAAATGTGGTAACACTACTACTTTCTAGATTTAAATCCACGGAAGGCAAAGGGGGTGGAGGAGCTGGAGTATCAGAATGAGAACGTTCATGTATCGAACGTGGCGGAGGAATAATGGAAGCTGAATTTTAATTGTAGAAATTGTTACTTAATTACTGTTTATGGTTTATGTTTAATATTTTTAGCTTACCTGGCATGGAATTACTACCGGAAGCTAAACGTCTATGTGAGCACGGACTGGGTGTGGGGGTTGCAGCTGCTGCCAGTGCCGCAGAAGCAGCGGGATTCAAAGTATGACCATGTAGATGATGAGGTGGCGCCAGTAGAGGTATATTACCGGGCAGAGTAGCTGCTGGCCTAGGAAAAGGTTGGTGAGGCCGTATTTTAGTAGATTCAGAAAGGGAGAGAATTTTACGCACTGCTTGCGGTGATGCTGTGCCAAATTTTGGACAGTTTGGATTCATATTATTGCGACGATTGTCACTGGTAGACGAGGTAGATGAGGTGGTGGAGAGTGTAGGTGACGAAGGATGTCTTCTTCTTAAAGAAAGGGAAGAATTCGGTGCTGACGATGAATTGGAAGTGTGAGAATAAATGCTTAATTGATCCCCACCCGTTCGTGATGAATTGCAACCATGCTGAGAAGAAGTGGAGTTACTGGAAGTATGGGCAGGTTCGCATTCCAAGGAGAATTTATGCAAGATATCCTCATCATTAATAATTTTCAAGTTATTAAGATAAGCTTTCACTCGTCTAACCATTTGAGCCTCTTCAAACATTTTTTTGGGGTTGGGTGCTGCTGTTGACTTTTTCCGCCGTTTAATGGTGGCGTTGCCAGCATTCGCTGCTATTATGGTGGGCCCTTGATTGGAACCACCCTGAGAAGTTGACATTTGATTTAGTGAAAACATTGCATTCGAAGGTGATTGTCCTTTAAGCTCCAATATAGCTAATAAATCATAGGGAGACGAACACATGTGCGAAAGAAGCCTCACCTCTTTGGCTATCATACGTAGTTTTTCAAAATTAATTAAATCTTCTACCAAAGTGTCATTGCCCAAATGAATAAAGGTTAAATCTTTGCGTACTATGGGATAAAACGGTAGTATAGGATGTTGATTTAGCAATTCCGATGAAACTAATTGCCTGTATTTAGACATATTGCGTGATGGATCCATGAGATCTTGTAGATCAGAAAAGAGTCTTTGATATTTAGACGGTAATTTTTCCCACGTTTGCCTGAGACGGGAAACAGCAGCATGTCCAAGACCGGATATAATGGCAAACATTGAATTGAAATTACGACATTCCTTACAGTGGCGGGCTATTTTAATAAATTGTTTGACAATTTTCATACGGCGGACAATGTTGTGCTCACCACATATTTCAGTGACTACCCAAAACATTTCACGATTAACCAATTCGGAAAATTTACTAAGCATGGGAACGCCATATTTGGTTTTCAAATTGAAAAGATCATCTACATACTCGGTAGATTCAATCTGCCGGAATATGCTAAAGTCTTGCAGAGTGAGTTGTATGGCCAACTCATAGGCGTTAAGTTGCAGGAAATGCACATTTGATTCTCTAACCAATTCCAGAGCCAATTCGTCGGGAACTAGGGTTTCTGAAATGCCGTTAGTTTTTAAATAATATCTTGAAGCAAATCCTATACGTTCGGCCAAGTTTTGTAATTGATCGGGTAATCTACGTTGCTTGACCATGCCACCTTCTCCCACACTAACTTCACATAAAGAAAAATTCGAACTAGGGTCATGTATACCGAATTCTTGCAAAGCCAACATTACCACCTCATGAGCTGTTGTTTCTTTATTGATGAGCAAATATTTACAGGTTTGATCAGCTTTAAAAACTTTTAAAACATGTTCGGGATAATCTGGAACTAAACTGCCTGTTGCCGACACAGCTGAGGGTCTGTGTACTGAAGCAGATAGATAATTTCCAGGATGACAAATGCTCAAGACGTTATTATTTGGCGCAGAAGACTCATCATATTGCAGAGAGGTTAAATCTGGATTTGATTGTGATTGATATAGTCTGCCTGTTCCATGGGACGAAGAACTGGCACTGCTTAAAGAGCCGGATTTTTGCTTATCACTGCAGCCCACATTAAGCAAAGCATCGCTTGAGTCATTGAGATTGGAAGCTTGTAGACCGGTAACATTTTTATGTAACAAATTCATTTTCGCCAAGGCTATTTTCAACCGTCGTTTGGGAGCCAAAGTCATAAAGCCGCCACCTTTAGCATCGCTTTGCAATCCATTCGAATCCTTTTTACCAGAAGCATTGACACTTTGTAAAAGATTGTTCACAAAATTGGAAGCCATATTCCCTGAAGAAGGTGTTTGTACAGGAGTTCCAGGACTGTGTACACATCTATCAGTTTGGTCTTCTCCTGGAGAGGAGTGTAACAGCATATCAACAGAGCTTAATCTAACAATATGAGCACGATTGGCGGCTGCTGTGGATAATTCATCAGTAGTTGAATCAGCACGTCCATGTAGCTTAGCAACATCATTAGCACAAATGCGTCTAGGACTTCTCAAACACTTTGAATTTAATCCTGCTAGGTTTCCATTAGCCGAATTTAAGCCCCCATTGGCTGTTAATTCAACAGCTTGCATCATTTCTTTGAAGCCTAAAAGATTGCTTTTCACCGTAATACTTAAGTGGGTACTACCCATCAGAATTTCTAGAGCTCGCTTGCTGGTCACATGCTCAAAACTTTGGCCGTTAACTTCGTGTATTTGGTCTCCTCTCTTTAAACCTGCTTCTTGAGCCTTTGAGGATCGCTCTACATGAGATATATATATACCACAGCCACCTGTAGCCACACAAGCTCCTCTCATTTCATAGCCTCCTATAATTTTGAAATTTAATGATTCGTCTCTAGAGCTTCGAGTTAAAATACAAGATCTCATGCGTGCTTTAGCCGCACAAGCTATATGCAGCAGTCGCAGCTGACTTAATAGCTTCTTTCTTTCTAAACCAGCCTCAAATATTTCCAAAAACTCCATCATTTCATGATCAGCCTCAAAATCTGTAAAATGATTATTAACCCATAACAATACAACACGGGTAACACGATCTCTTATCTCCTGAGCCGTAGCATGACTGGCAAATTTTGGTACCGTTTCGGCACCATTGGCATCGGCCTCAAACCAAGACAACAGCTTATCTGTTACTTCTTGAGAATTTTTTATAAAAATTCTATGAGTCAAAAGAAAATCTTCTACATAAAATGGATCTGTCATAGAATTTTCCTCCACCAATTGCTGTAGCAAGCGCTCTGGTGTTCCTCTTATAACGACATGACCTCGTTTTGCATTTGTACCCGCTGTTGCTGAACTATTTCCTGCCGTTCCGGGAGCATCATTTGTACCTATCTGTCGTAGTTCAGTCACCATCACCACTTTACCCTCTTCATTTTCATGTCTTCGTATATTTTCCTCTCCCTGATGTTGTATCCGATAATAATCCGTTTGTGTTATACATACAAACTGACAGTCATCACATTTAGTACGCATAACACCCTTGTGATACAGCTTATCCATGGTGGGTAATATACCAAATGAGTCCCCGACCTGTAACTCTTCACGCTCACCATTAGCATGTTCGATTTCTACAACGCCATTGATTAAGACAGACCAGGAATCAAGTTCTTCGCCATCAGACATAACAACAGTGCCGGCCTTATCCACAACAGCAAATACCATAACCGAGCATAGAGCTCGACGTACGGCAAGAGTGATATTTGTGAAGGCCTTGAGGCCTTGTGTGAATTCCAATAGAATTTCCACATCTTCTTCAGTACGTTCAGATGGGTCCTTCTCCAAACAATCACGCACAGCATCCCGGACATTAAGACTCTGCAGTAAAAGAGAAAAAACATATCAATAGAGGCAAATTAGAAAATTTAAAAAAGGAGTGACGGTGAGTTACTAAAGAAACAATATTTACTATTCAGATTTCAGTACGAGAAACTGGTCAAATATGTATATATACATATAAATCTTTAATATTGACACCATCGATATTAAGTGTTTACAACCAAGCAAAACTGATATGATTTTAAGAAATGTCTGCCTAGAAAAGTGACAAGATGTAGTAAATAGCAAAAAAGCAATTAAGTGAAAATATACAATTAAAAGGGAGGGTCAGCAATTAAATTGCGTGGTTTGCTTTCCTTTCAATTATTTTGCCCTGAACTTGAATTCTTTATGCCGCAAGAAAGAAGAAATGCGTGTACATACATACATACATACATACATATGTATGTATTTGTTTACTTATAGGATTAAATAATTAAAAATATTTAATTATTTGGAATTTGAAAATTTATTCTGGACATTCTGTATTGAAAAGTCTGGGTGTGTCATAGGCTTTTATTAAATGATAAACAGATGTATGTATGTATGTATGTAGTTAGTTCGCAATTAAAAATCTTGCTGAAAAACTAAACTTTTGCCAGTATTAGACAAACGTTAAAACTTTCTTTACTTTTTATTGCATTCAATTGCATTTCTTTTGAAAAACTTTAATACATGTTGTCAATGTAAAAATGTTGTCAACAGAAATTAAGTCTTTTTACTACTTTTTTTTGTTAAATAATTTAACAGAATTAACAAAACATTTTATATTTTCTCATACTTCTTATTTTATGAAATAAATTTATCTATCTTAAGGCCTGCGATACAATAAAAAGTGGGTTTCTTTGCAAGATGAATGGAATGTTTGTGGATTTGATCAGTTTCTTTAAACCTACTCTATATATGGATGTATGTATTTATATTAAATATAGTTTTTTTTGTTTAATTTAATACAGTTACTATTTTTTGTGATATTATTATTTTTTCCTTTGTATTTTCACTTTAAATTGTTGTTTTCGAAAAATACAGTTGTGATCAAAATAATTTCACCATCACCACTTTACCCTCTTCATTTTCATGTCATCGTATATTTTCCTCTCCCTGATGTTGTATCCGATAATAATCCGTTTGTGTTATACATACAAACTGACAGTCATCATGAGAATAGGAATACAGGCACACCTCGCTTAACGCTACCTCGTTTAGCGCTGTTTCGTTATAACGCTCTTCAAAAAACAATTTTTTTGCCGTTATTTTTTAAAATTTTTTGTCATTTTTCGAAACTAGTCGTCATAAAAAGCAGCAGAAAATATACATAATTTGAATTTTTTTCCATACGTTTTTTTTTTTTAATAAAAGTAGGCTAAAAAAATTACCTAATTCTTGGAATTCCCCTATAAGGATAAATAATTTGTGAAATTTTGTCTCATATTAAATTAGTCATTGGAAATAGTGATATGGTCCGGTACAGACTTAGTAATTGCAATATTGGTTTTTTGAATTATAATTTAATTTCGAATTTTAAAATGAAGTACACATTAAATAAAAGATATATTTTTAAATAAAATACTCATCTTATTTGTCATTTTTTACTTCAAGGCAGCAAAAAAACGGAACCCCATATTTTAATGCAAATAGTGCCTTTTTTAACGCTATTTCGGTTAACGCTCCATCTTCAGGAACGCAACCTGAGCGTTAAACGAGGTATGCCTGTACTAAAAAGGTAAAAATCTATACTTTTTAAACTTTATAGCTTTTCCTCAGTATAAATGAATAATGCTTTTCCCTAAAGACGGCAAATTATGTTGTTAGTATAGCAAATGAGCATTTTAGTGTTTCTATCGTTGTTCCAATACCAAGCAGTTGAATTTGTGAAACTGAAATGCCTGCTAGACAACCTGTCAAATAAGTCGCCCATCAGAAAAATCAACAAAATTAAGTAAGTGCGTCAACTGTGCAACACAATCGAAGAATTAGAAAAGTAAACTAGGCTTTGGGCAAATTTCATTTATTTTGGCCTGATGAAATAAATTTCTTATTCAGGCCACTGATATACAACTGGATATCAGCTGTAAACAGCAAAATATGTCACATAACTTTGATGTGGTACAAAAAAAGCGATGTTTTTGTGTCACACACTTTTGCTGGTTCTCCACTTTATTATCACCATCCGAAATAAGTATTGTAAAATCATTTTTGGAATTGTTTCGTAAAAGATAACACTTAATGCTAATGATTTTTTCAACAACAATTGTTTTTTATTTATGATCTTAGTAACTATTATACAATAGATTGTTCTCTATAGCGTTTATCATTACCATTAAATTGTTAGCTAATGATAATTATTATTAAATATTTTCTTAGCCAATTACCAATGAAATTTTTTTAGTAACAACAAAATGTCAATGGTGGTAAGTAATGACAAAATAGAATTACCAGTATTTATTTTTTCATGCTAATGGAATTCACAATTAATTATTCGATTAAATGTATACGCAAAAAACTTATAAAATACTTGCTTCCACAACTTCAAGACAAAAGGCCACTTGGCAGTTTATTGCAATATGAAAAAAAATCAGAAATATTCAACTCGCAGATCGCTAGGCCTTATCTTAAGTTAGCTACTATAATTTACTCATCTTAAATCTGCCCGATTGGACTACTAAGAAGAAAAACCCGTCTACTACGAAATACGACAAGAGTCTTTTTTGATTTCTGAATGAAAAACAAAAATATATCAGCACCCCCATGTCATTAGTTGATGTGTACTGCAAAATTAAACGCGTTAATGAAAAACAAGGGCACATAAACTACAATAGTTGTTGTGTTACTCACTTACTCTTTACTAAATTAATTAATTAAATTAAATTTTATGATTTTTCTAAAAACTAAAATCGAATACTCTATATGGATAGAAGATAGATGAGAATTCAATTGCAAATGTTTTCACTACCACTGTATATTTCGTTCAGTGTCCCACTTTAGGTTAATCTTGTACGAGTACATACTCGTACAATGTAAACAGTTCTTTTTTACACCATTTATTATTGTTTTTTATTACTGCTTCTTTTTTTTTGTCAGTTGTCGTCTTTGGTATTGTTGTTGTAGTTTTTATTATTGCTGTTATGTTTCGTATACTTTTATATTAAATGCTTTTATTGCTTCTACTTCAAATGCATGAGAGATTTGTGATATGAACGTTCGCTCAACAATAGCAACTAATAGTAAAGATAATATAGTGGAGCATATAAACTATCAACATAATCATAATTATCATTCATATTAGGTGCCATTTATACAATTTACTAGATAATTTAAGGTTTTACAAACAGCTATAGAGAAATGATTTTTGAGAATATAAAAAAAAATGTTAAACAAAAAGCAACTAGAAATTGAATTTATAATTAACAATTTGTTGTTTCGACACAAAAGTATAATAAAATGATTATTGTGACTATTATTTGAATACATTTTTATTTTAATTTGGCACAAAAAAAAATAGTAATAATAAAATAAATAAAAAATAGAAATATATATGAATAAATTAAGCACTCTGTTAAAAATTAAATATTTTTGTTTTTAACACATTTTTGGTAAGAGATATAAAATAAATTTAATGACAAAAAAGTTTGTTCACTGCGTTTGGAATTTCTCCAGCCCTTTAATGCGAGCCCAATCGAAGGGGAGCGTTAAATATACAAAAGTTTCGCATGTCTTCTTTGATAAACAATTTTTAAACTTTAATAATTTTAAAAAATCTACGTAATTTCTGATTCATTTAAGGATTTACATATTATAATAAACAAAAAAATGTGTGAAATTTAGAGAATAATTAGAAAAAAATAGAAATTTAACCCTGTGAGTAATAAATTTTCGATGGAACTGCCTGCCTGCTTTTCTATTTTAAATAAAAGATTTCGTCTTTTCAACTGTTCAAGCTTAAGCGGACATTTTGAACAGTCAAGTACTCAAATTTTCTTAAAATTTTGTTTAAATGCATGCATGCTAGCGAAAAGGTTATCATCTCACAACGGTTATTGATGTCACAAAATTTAATCAGCAGCAGTATTATAAATTTGCAACAGATAAAAATGTTTATTGCAAAAACCTTTAATTTATTGTATAAATTAAACAAAAATAAAGCTGTTTTTAACTAATATTCGTAAACAGCTTACTATTATTGAAATATTGTTTAATTAATAAATAAAATATATGCATGTATATGCTAAACTTACGTCCATAGACTCTGCCAAATCTTCCTCATCGGAATCAACTGTTGATTCGACCAAACCAGAGAAATCAATCTCTTCACCATCCAGTGATGAACCATAAACGGATGCCATTGTATCACTGCCACTGTATGCTGAACTTGTATCACTTGAATGAGAACCACGATTGCATTTTTGATGCAATTCTGGTCTAGAGGGTGGTTGATACTATAAAAGTAAATGCAGAAAAAATATCAATTATTAAATATTATGTTTTTTTTTTTTTGTAACAAAATACAAAGCAATCTTTTTCGCACATTCAATTCAATTAAGTTTTTTCGTTTTTTTGTGAATATATGACAATTACTTTACAACTTACATGTTGTCGTATATGATGATATGGATCCATTAGTTGTATAGAAACCACAACTTTATAAAAATGTTGTTGGTTTAATTTTGTGTGTATGAGAGTGTATGCTTTTTGTAAATTTGTTTTTAAAATTAAAAGATATTTTTTCTATTTAATTTTATTCTATTTGTATTTAAAATACATTAAATAATAATTATTATTCTTTTTTAAAGTTATTTTGTGATATGTGATTTTGTTAAAGTAGTGATTTGTTTAATATTTCTTTAATATTTAGATTAAAAGTTGATTTGTACGTTTAGATTTTCTTTCGAGTCCTTTTTATTAGATAAAAACCGACCGACTTTATTGTACAATTCTTGTTGTTGATTGGAAAAAGATGTATTACACAGAAAATGTTATCTAAAAAATAAAACAAAGAAATATATTAAAACACATTGAAATGGAAAATATATTAATATAAAATAAAATACAGATTAAAATATTTGACGTATTGCTTATTTTATGAATTAAAAACAAATGTATTTAATACAAAAATAAAACTTTGGGAATATGTTTTTATAGTTCTTTAATACTAAATAATGCATTAGCACTCTTAAGAAGCTGTCACTTTTTAACAACGATTTGTCCTTTTAATAAAAATTTTAAAGAACTCCGAATGATACAAGCACTAAATTTGGTGTTAAAAAAGGAATTTGGAGCGCTTATATTTGAAATTCGGACATGTTTAGCTACAGCTGTGCTTAATGCGTAAAAGGGTCAAATAATGCGTAGAATTTCATAATGCACAAACAGAAATTCTAAAACGCGAAGACAAAAATTGGAATAGCCATTATACGTCAAGTGCTAAACTTCGTATAAAGTTTGTAAAGACATGAACTTTAACTCCAACTTTATCGGGTGTAAAAAAGCTGACTTAAAATATTTTCGTTCGAAGTTTTATAATTTAGTCAAAGAAACCTGAAACTTTGCTAGGAATAACTATGTAAGTAGTTGTCGATAATTTGTGTGACATGCAATCCGGAATGAATATTAGTATAATTGCTTGATTATCAATTAGATAAAAAGAACAATGTAAAAGTGCGTATTACTGATCACAGTATCCGAGTACTGGAAAACTATAACTAAGCTTATAGAATGAGAAAAAAACGTGGCACAAAGTCTCATCGTCAAGCAAATAGCCCAATCGCAAGGTAAAAATCCAAAACAAAAAGAGAAAATATATAAATAATAAAATAACGTCAGTCAAAGATCAGAAGGAAATGTGGAGACAAATTAAAAATCTAATCTTGAGAAAATGTGATAGTACAATCGAATCTGTGATATTTAATACATTAGAATATACGAATGAATATGAAATAGCCAATAATTTCAACAAATATTTTGTGACTAGTATTAGTCAATTAGATCGAAAATAAATTATGTGTAATATACCCACAATCTACCTTTGATAACTTGTCAATTTAAATTTCGCTTAATATCGTTGGAAAATTTGGAGTTAATATGTAAGAATTTGAAAAACAAATCGGACTTTAACAGAATAAATCGTGGAATGATAATTGATAACTGGAATATAATAGGAAAAATAATGCTTGACATTATAAATACATCTTTGGAAACAGGCATATTTCCCGAAAACTGGAAAACTTCAATGATAACTCCTATTGAAAAAGTTTTAAGAACGAAAAGATGTGAAGAATTCCGACCTATTAATGCGTTAAAAACATGCGAAAAGATACTAGAGAAGGTAGTTAAGGAACAACTAGAAAAGTACATGGAAACAAACAAATTATTATCAAAATATCAATCAAGATATAGGAAGAAATTCTCATGTGAGACAGCCGTAAATTATGTAATTAATAAGTGGAAGAAAGTAGAGAAAAATAAAAGTATTGTTGGAATATTTCTAGACTTTAGAAGAGCTTTTGAAACTATTGATAGAAATATTTTGCTGCGAAAACTGTTTCATTACGGCATCAGAGACACAGAATTGAGATTTTTTCAATCATATCTAACGGGAAGGAAGCAAGTAACAAAAGTAAACAGCACAAGGTCGAGTCCGATTTTGAATGAATACGGCGTGCCTCAAGGATCAATTTTGGGTGCATTACTATTCATAATATATATCGACGATATGCCAAGTGTATTGGAGAAATGCCAGATAATTCTTTATGCGGACGACACGCTAACTTCTGCAAAGGGCAAATCAGATCAGCAGTGCTATAACAACTTAAATTATGATATGGAGAATATAAAGAAGTGGCTAAATATGAACAAGCTTAAATTAAATAAGACTAAAACCAAAATATAAGAAATAAATGTGAACACTAATTTTGTTTTTACGGTAAATGATCAAGTGATAGAAAAAGTTCGCGATGGAAAATATTTAGGAATGATTATTGATAAAGAACTAAAGTTTAACGCGCATATAGACTATATTTGTAAAAAGATTGGAAGGAAAATAAGTTTTTTTAGAAGAATAAGGAGGAATAGAACAGTTGAAACGGCGATAAACATTTATAACACAATAATTAAACCGCATTTTGAGTTCGGTTCCTCGATTATATATTCATGCTGCACTAGACAACAAGTAGAGCGATTACTGAAACTGCAAAACATGGCAATGCGGATAATACTGAAGTGCAATAGGTACACATCGATCAATTTCATGCTAAGCGCGCTGAAATGGTTGAACATAAGGCAGAGGATTGCAATCAACACAATAAATTTTATACGGAAAATGAGAACGGGTCAAGCACCAGAATATTTAACAGAACAAATACCGTATGTAGGGGATGTTCAATCCCATCAGCTAAGGAATAATAGCAGCTTTAGGATTGAGCGGGTGACAACTACAGCAATGCAGAGGAATTTATTCTACAAGGGCTTACAACTTTACAATAATCTTCCGACCTATGTAAGGGATGAGCAGAACCCACATCAATTTAGAAAATATATAGCAAATTTTGTTAAATATAAGTCATTGTGAATTATACATATCTATAGATGTTTAGAAGTGTATTTTTAATACTAATAATATTAAATAAAAAAAAATCGCAGGTTTATTAATGAAACTTAGCAACAAATTAAACAATAGTGATGCTAAAGCAAAAATCTTTCGTTCTGTAGAATGAATGAAGGCTGTAGCAGAATTGAAATGATATTTTTCGAAGAGCTTTGTGACAATTAACGCTAAAACAAAGCGATAACATTAGTTACCTAATTTTGAATTAAAAAGTAAATGAAATACCTAACTTATTTCAAATTTTATTTAATATATTTTTTTGTTAAATTAAGTTTTTTGTGACTAAAAAGTGTGTCGTTGAAACATTATGTAATTTAATGAAATAATTTAATTAGTGAAAAGTATTCGGTTATCACCCAGGAACTGCCATAATTTCCAAAGGATTAATTTTGTTTTACAAGAATTTTGTAATAACGCTTCATAAACACTTGATTGCTCACTTTCGTTAAAGTTAGCTCTCACTAAGAAGAATTTTAAAGGACAGTTATAATAACGCATCCAAGACTAGCAAAATATCACAAATAACACAAAGGTGCGGGGAAGCTCAAGAAAATCTTGAATATATTAAATATTATTACATTAAGTTTATTTAAGTGCTAATTGAACTTTTTATCCATGTATAAGAATGAACAAGGCTATTTTGATTGTATTTTTAAATTTTTAGTTTTTAAACTTGGAGGTTAAATTAATTGCAATTTCAGTTACACCAAACCAAACTTATTGTTTTATATTTTTAATCTTTTATATGTCAATATAATTAAGGCTTAATGAAATAGTTAAATATATAACAACGGCTGGGTGTTAATATGCCTACAAAAAAAGGAAGAATCTTAGAGAACTACTAGGTTACGTTACGTTTGAAAAGTACCACACACTGTTATTTTGCTTATCTAAGACTTAAGTGAGATTTGAACTCATAATGCCTGTCTATCAAATATATCATTGAATTTAAGTGATAACATACCCTTTTATTTATTCAAATAAGTAAAGCTTTTATTGATACAAATGTATTATTTTTGGAAAACTGTTTAAATTTGGTTTTTGCATAAAACCCGTCATAATCAACATAAGCATACAATACGTAAACTGTTACGAAGTAAAGGCGATGCTATACATCTTGATGTAAAGAGTATAAAATATCAATCAACCATTTGTTTGAGGAAAAATAATTTATTTCCCATTTACTGTAAAGAGATAACCTTATAATGGAAACGATATGACATCTTTACGAGCGAGAGAGTATATGACAGTTAAACACAAAGCGAAGGAAGCATGGCGAATACTAGCGGAATTAGCACAGACGTATAAAAAAAGGCTTGTTTCGGCAGCGGTAACCGTAACTGCTATCTGTCAAATATGTTAACATGTGTGTAACAAAATACTGGCTTCATTTTACCCAACACAAATATGATGAATAACATTTGTTTATTTGTTTTTTCCACAGCTAACACAATCACAGTTATAAAAACCATTTTATGTCTTTAGATTAAGAAAAAAAAACCCAAATTTCGAATACATAAATTTCAAATTGCATAGTAAGAGATCAATTTTTATTAAAATTTGTGTATAAATAATTTACACTGTATAGTCAAAAATAATTTGGATTAATATTTAAATCTACTATTACTTTTCCATAAATAAACAAAAATGCTAAATTGTTATTTGCACAAACGATACTTAATTTGAAACAGCTATCGTACAATTTATACAAGAGATAAAAAATAAAAACGATTTTGAAATGTAATCCTTTTAAACAATGAACCCATGTTAATAGTTAATCATTACTATTAACACTAATCATAAGACCAAAAGGTGCTTAAAAATATAATTTTGATAAATATTACGTAGTTAATATGAAAGTATAAATTCTAAAATTAACAAATAATATTATAAATATGATTAAATGAACAATAGTCCGAATTTCAAATAACAGATTTAAAAATAATTATCAACAGCTGTCTTTGTATATAGATAAAACAAACAAAAAAAAAATTGAAAGTAATTCTTTTTATTACGACTTAAAACAAATTACTAAAGCAATAACAATTTAATTATTATGATAAAATAAATTTAAAAAAAAGTTGCATCACAAAACTGGTTAGATAACTTCTTAATTCGCCCATAAATGTTATGATTACAAGTTAGAATTATACTTAAATAGTTAATACTTTTTTTTTTTTTGATAATAATACAAGCAATCAACAATGGCCTCTTATATAAATAAGAATTTAGTTTAAATTGTTATAATTGTTTTCAATTACTAACTAGCAACCAAAAAGAATGAAAATAAACACATATTGCTAATGTATATCAAATATAATGTAGTTATCTAAATTGAGCTTTAAAATTGCAAAGAATATGTTCTTTAAACTTTGTTCGAAAATTACAAAAATACAAAATTAAACAGAACAAAAATTACTTTAAAAGGCAACAAAAAGCGGTTCGTTTTAAAACGGATCGAACTAAAAAAATGATAAATATTAATAACTCGAGTAGCATTCGTTGTGATGAATGAACTTTAGACAAACTAAAATTAATTAAAAGTAAAACAAATAAATAAATAAATCCCAAGCCTTAATAATAGAAGGACAAATTCGTCGAATTTATGATCACAAATGTCTTAAAAGATATTTATTAAAAACTAATATCTGTAATTTTTCTGAATGGAAACAAAATAGGACCCGCATAATCCACAACAATATGCCAAAACAGAGCAGATCATGTTACGCGATGCTCCGGAAGTCCAACCCATCAACAGCTTCGATTTTTCTTGACCATAGCGAATGCATTTAGAATAGCTTCGAATATATTTTTCAGTTTTTCACGTCAAGAATCCAATATTTCCCTTCTCAATGTTGCTTTAACTAGCCTACATCCACCACGTAACGTTGATGTATGAGCTTTTTCAACGAGCAATAATGCCAAAAGATAGTGTTTCATTAATTATTATAGGGTATTTCTGATCGTATGGGAGATTTTGCAGTTTATCTCCATTATGCCTATAAAATAAACTGTTTCTATCTACTGTTCCATTTATTTTCAGAATCGCAATTTCTTCGTGAAATTAATTCATTAATATTATTTTTGCTGTTTTTAGTTCGATATATATTATAAAAATATAAATATTATGAATAATATAAATATTATGAATAGTAAGGTTGTTTACGCAAGTCTATTTATAAATCTGATAATGTTTGAGTATTTATCGCTTAAATTGTTCAATAAATCCTTGACCTTGCAGCAATGGCAGCAAGTACTATTTCAACTTTTTCATATTTCTTTGGGCATTTCTCCGATTAAATTACTAACCACTCCGAACTATTCCCTCAAAGCCAATGATGTCTTACTTTATTGGCACTAATAGCCCGAGAAGGTATCTCTGCTGGATTTTCCTTACTGCATAGTTCCAATTGGCATTAGGAACCAGATTGAGTATCTCAGCAACACGATATCTCATAAACTTATTTGTATTCTTTTTATTCGCTATCCAAGCCAAGGTAATTCGCACTTAATTTATTATAGTTGCAATGGTACTAATAACGACATACGGAGTATTAACCCATTGTTACCTGTGTGGATGAACTTTTAAACCTATTCTAAGCAAATATAAATGAATTAAAAGCCAAACGACAATATAACCTTTCGGAGCATGAGTAATTTAAGGAGTACCATGCCTAAATAGACAAGTATTTATCACATAGAGTATATACAATGATGAAGACCTCGGTTAACTGGAAATCAAAGAGATTAAGACTCATATGAAGATTATGGTAGAGGGCGAGATGATGACAAGGGAAGAAATCTTGAAGGCAGCGGTAAACATGAAAGCGGTAACGTGGTAATAATGAAGAAATGTTTTTATGTTTTTGGCAGCAATACAACTAATGTACATATGTATTTACCTACACGATTACAAAAATAATAACACCCGATCCAAACACTACAATTTTTTCGCTTCTTAATTTTTTTTATTAAGCATTTTAAACAACGTATGATGTTTTCTCATCACACTTCAATTTTTTTTTTCAAATTGTTGGTTCACACAGTGGCTAATTAAGATCTTTCTTTAGTTTGTGCTATAACTTAATTCATTTTGATTCAACATTAACAAAAATGCTGCGCCCTATCCGTGGGTGATAAATTCGTTATTCGTTTTTATCATCTCTTGGTATTTGCTTGATTTAAATCCAGGGAAAGTAATCTTTATTGGTACTATTTGCAGAGAGCCATAGATAAAGAGAGAGAAATATGAGAGTTCAAAAAATATTAACACTTGTTTGATTTTTCTTAATAAAATGCAGGCAAAAAAGAAAATACCAGCATATTTATCGATAACAACACAGTTTGAAAATAAAAACATTATTTAAATAATTAAACAAGCAAAAACGATAAAAATACAAAATTATTAAGTTGTTTTTTGTTTTAAAAATATTAACATTTACCAATTACTTAATGCAGCCATATTTATTAGCAATTGTGGGAATACAATGTTGTCAGACACACAAAAACAGTAAAATAAACTGTAAAGCAAATTAAAGGTGGGTGTTTTGCTAACTTCTTTTTTATTATAAAATTAACACAGAAATGTATATACACAGTACAATATAAATATGTATATATACATATATATGTATGTAAATAACAACAAGTTAAAAGACAATCAATGAAACTAGGGCGTTATGCGGGGGTTATTATTTCATTTAATCAAATAAAGTTTTTTGCACAGATTAATAATTAATTAATACTACTCACTTTGTTTTTCAACTCTTAAAAATAGTAGCAAAAAAAACAATAATACACATTTTGTATTGTTAATACGTTAATGAAACCCAGAAATAATCTTATTTTTGTTTATAGTTTTCTTTATATTTTCCATTTTGTTGTTGTAAATAAAGGAATTTCTCTACATTTTTTCTTGTTTTCTTGTATTTGTTTCATTTTTTTTTATTATTATTTATGTACATAAATTTATAAGTAGTATATACTTTTAATCGCTGCGTTCACTTTTCCTATTTCACATCCATTTGCACCACTCGTAACTATAGTGTATTTTACAATAACAATAGGCTACACACATCTATTATTGTTACACTCACACTTTATACGGGTTTTTTTTAATTCATCCGCACTAACCCTACAGCGATTATAAAGCAAATAATACACGCTACAGAATTTTGAAACATAATGCATATCACTTCATCGTAAAATCGTGCAACCCAAGAAAAGTGTCTGGTTTTAATATGGTGGCATTTAGAAAATTAATTACTCTTTGAATTTGTTATTTAACAAATATTTAATGAATTTCACTGATATTGCACTTTACTGCGTTTGTTTAACATATTTTTAATAAACAAAATTCATTTAAAAGCTTAAATATTTGTAGATATAATGCAACTAAAAATTTTTCTTTATCGACGCGTCGACGTTTTCTTTTCTTTTACTACTTCATTCTTTGGTTTTCTCTTCTGTTTGATTACATGGTTGTATTTAACGTTAGTTTTAATGCTGCCATATTGCTGGTGATTAATTGATGGCAACAGGGTGCTGTATTTAAAATTAGTAGGCTGGGTCCATACCAGTGTTGATTTTTATGTATAGTATACAAGCAGTTATAATTTTTGCGAATAGAGAAATTTTAAAATTAAACTGTTACCTGCGAATTATACAAAAATATAAAAAGTTAGCACTTCAGTGCACAGTCGTAAAGAAATATGGTGTATGGAGATGTTTAAGTTATAAAAAAATGTTTATTACTAAAGAAGTAAAGTGAAATAATCTTTTGTGTCTATTTAAAAATTAAGTTGTTTTTAAGAAATCGTGTGAACACAAAACAACAACAGTATGCTGTATTAAAATTCCACGGACTAAGATTAATAACCAGAAAATAAAAACAACTAACACAGCAAGACGACACATAACCAAACAAACATCTACACTAAATAATGATAATAATGTTATTATTTGGGAACAAACACCTAAACATTAAAATGGGATTTATTTCCCCCCTCATAAACGCAAATCATTGTATATAAAATAAGGCCCACGTGGTAAAAGATCGTCCGAGCGATTTGAACACAATTCATTGACTTTGGCTAATTTGTATGTAAGTACCAAAGTACCTAAAAAGTACTTTTGTAAAAAATTGACAAGCTCATTTTATTTATTATAACAAATAATTCATCACTGTTAAAAAAATAATTAAAACTAAAAATCCTAATTCATTTTAAACGGAATTTCGTTGGCTGCAGTTAAAGTTTGTTTTTTTGCCAAATCCTGGCTGTTAATTATTTTGTGATATTAGTCATTATTCAAAATGCTTTTATAAACTTACGAATAATATCAAAATTTTTCTACTGCAAGCAATTTGAAAGATTCTAATATTTTTAAGTAAGAGTTTACGAGTAGAATCATTTTTGGGCAAGCTCCCTCTTTTGGGCACTGGTGGAATTTAAATGTGAACGTTGTCGAGTGTATACATAAAGTTGATATAGCAGCATTTAGGCGTTAAATCTAACATCGTGGGCTTTTGTGTATATAACAGCAAATAGCTCGTCTAAATAAATCGTTTAATTAAATTTGGGTGCCCCTGTAGGCTAGTAGGTAGTGTACTAGCTTGTCAGTCTGGGGGTTGTGGGTTCGATTTCCAACGAAGACCTTGGTTTTTTTTCACTACAAAAATAAAAATTGACTGTCGGTGGGGCTGCCCAGTTATAAAAAGGTCGCTGTGATAATGGTCGCTGTGCTGTCTTATAACGAGAGTTTATTTCCGACTATCCTTCTACTTTCACCACCTGTTTCATCTCTTCTATATACCTTTTCTAAAGAATGTAGCACGGTACTTGACTAAATAGGCATTGTTGCCTTCTCTTCTCTTTACAAAAAAAAAAATTATTTTGCAATAAAACAACTCGATAAACTAAATGCATATTAAAGGAATGAACGTTCAGGTTTGAGCGGTTCTCGCATATACAAGAAAATTCTACTTTCAGATCATCTCATATAAGGAGTTGTTGTTATTATTATTTAGTGTAGGCGTCTGCTGGCTGTGTGCTTTTTAGTTTCTGTTTTCTATTTGCTTAACTTATTTCGTGGAATTTTTAGTAACCATGTTTTTGTTGTCTTGTGTTTAAAAGATTTCTTAGAAACTTCATAGTTTGTGAAAAGACACAATAGGTCATTTCGTTTACTTTTTTACTGATAATTATCTTCTTTTAAAATTTCGTAACAATACTTTGGGAAATTCAATAATTATCCGACGACTGCAGAATTTTCAAAAATATTTTGTTGCTTAATTGATGCAATTAAAACTTATTATATTGTGTATTTTATGATCTGGATTGATTTCATTTTTATAATTCGAATTTTATTTAAACTGTTACATATTTAATGTGTCATTACGGATGTGTCTTGCTTAAGTTTTAAAAGAAAATATTTAAGTAATAAAGCGAACTACTGTGTATGTTGTTTACGAACTGCATGGCTTGCTAAGAAAACTTATCGTACAACAACAAAATTTCTAGTTACAAACTGCGTAGAAATTTTATGCACGCAAACAACAACAATTTGATATGCTGTTTACCATCTGCGTAGTTTTCTAAGAAACCTTTTCTACACGAGACAACAACAAATATCTTAAAATAAATTCGAAGAAGAAACTTTATCAGTATAAAAACAAAATCAAAAATACACACAGGCATACAGGCGCCTATACATTGAATAAACAACATACAGCAACAAAATGTGATACAAAGGAAGTAGAATATTCTTAAATATTCTAGACTTTTAATGGACAAATATAAAAGGGCATCGTCTGAGTGGATTGTCAGTTAGTAAAAAATTAAACAACGTTAATTAAAGACGTGAATCTAAAGTAAATTGTTCAACTTTATGTAGTTAAAGTAAATAAAATTGTTATTAATTTAAAAACTCTAAAAACTGGTGTTATTTATTTTGCAATAAAGAACACAAAAAAACGTTTAACGTTTAACATAACTGTTTATACGTAACTGTTACGTTTATACGTAACTGTATGTACATATATCTTTATTGTCTTTCAGTTTCATGTTTTTTTTTCTAAAACGTAAAAAGGTAGAATATGCGAGAACTTTTGTTTTCAGAATATGATAAAGCTAAGGATGCTAAGGATGTTTTAGGCTGGGTACATCTTAAATGTCAACATTTAACAAAAAATTTTAAAGTAGTTTTGAAAAAAAGTTTATCAGTTTTCGAACAAATTGTTTCTTTAGGTGTAATTAGTTATTTAAATAATTATTTAATATAGTATACTCTATGACAGTGATGGGCGAACTACGGCCCGCGGGCCAAATCCCGGCCCGCCGAGCTTTTAAAAAAAAAAATTAATCACCTATTAAAAAATTATGCCAAAAAAATAAATTTATATTATGTTTTGAAAAAGATATACATAAATTGACAATTTTAGCAAAAAAATGCAATGTTTTCATATTATATTGTGTCCAAACTGCGTAGTTTTTTGGGAAATATTGTACACACAAGACAACAACAACTTTCTGATGCAATATTCCAAGAAGAAACTTAAAAAGCATGAAACAAAAACAACTAATATAGAAAACTGAACGTATAACATAACAACAACTATTATATGTGAGATCTAGAAGATTTTTGAATATTCGACACAACATGCGCAACGAATATAAAAGGGCCAGCGATGGATTAGTCAGCAATCAGTAAACGTAAAGAATAAATTGTGAAGTAAAATTATAAAGTTGCCAACGTACAGTTTTATTTGTGTTATTAAAATAATAAAGTGTATTGTAATTATAAGTGCAATAGTAAAATAGTCTAAGTTTTTTACCCCCATAAATGTCAATCGAAAACAGAAAGAGAAAAATTGATTCGGAATGTCGAGTATTTCAAGAAGAGTGGACATGGAAGTACTTCTTTATGGAATATAACCAAAAACCTATTTGTCTTATCTGCCAAGAACCGGTAGCTGTACTAAAAGATTATAATCTCGCTAGGCACTTTAATTCAAAACATCTTGGGTCGAAGTACTATAAAATGACAGATGAAGACAAGAAAGTTTATTCAGAGGAATTGAAAAGAAAAATATCTAGTCAGCAAATGTTTTTTAAAAATCAAAGAAGTGTCCAGCGATCCTCCACGTCAGATGGCCACATTGTTGCCTATAAAATAGCAAAAAGTAACAAACCGTTTTCTGAAGGAGAATTTATTAAGGATGTGTTCATTAGCATTGCAAAAGTATTATGCCCAGAAAAGGTAAAAGATTTCGAATCTATAGGGTTGTCACGTAGAACGGTCACAAAAAGAATTGAAGTGATTTCTTCTAATTTAACCAAGCAACTCGATGGACGTCTTAAAAAGTTTAAGTATTTTTCAGTCACTATGAACGAGAGTGTTGACAGGAGTGATGCAGCCCAACTTCTAATTTTTATCAGAGGAGTCGATGAAAACTTTGTAATAACGAAGAACTTGCTTGTTTGAGATCTTTGAAAGGAAAGACGACAGGAAAAATAATTTATGATGAATTTAGAGTGGTAATGGAATATCTTAATGCCCCAATTTCCAAATTAATTAATTTAACAACTGATGAAGCACCTAACATGGTGGAAAAAAATACGGGGTTTGCAGGAGTTTATAAAAGTCAGAATCCTGAAAGCGAAACAATTTTTTTACATTGTATAATCCATCAAGATGTTCCTTGCAAGGCTGCCTTGGATATTAACCACGTACTTAATATTATTTTAAAATTAATTAATACCATTCGAGCCCGTGGTTTGTTACATCGACAATTTCAAGAGTTTTTAGCGGAAGTTGATGCAGAATTTTCAGATGTACTTTATTACACAAAGATCAGGTGGCTGAGTTGTGGGCATGCCTTCTCGAGAGTTTGGAGTCTTCTCGAAAAAATTAAAGTTTTTCTAAAAACCAAAACTGAAATTTGGGATGAGTGGAAAATATTGGAGGATAGGAATTAGTGCATCGAGTTTGCTTTTTTTCGCGGATTTACTCGAGCACTATAATTAACTGAACAAGAAGTTACAGGGAAGAAATCAATTTATAGATGAAATTTGGGGCAGTTTAATGTTAATCCTGAGAGTGTTCCATCTGATCTACAATTGGAAATTATAGAATTGCAGTGTAATAATAATTTAAAACAGCTATTTTTGAATACCAAAAGATGAATTTCCAAAGCTAATTAATCATGCGCAGAAAATTATGGCAATGTTTGCTTCTTCATATTTATTTTCAGTAATAAAATGCAGAAAAAATTCAATAAGAAACCGATTGTCAGACGAGAGTCTATTTAATTTATTAAAAGTCGCATCCTCCCAGCTGGAACCAGATTTTGAGGAAATTATGTCAAGTCAGAAAACAGATCCATGCTTCCCATACATCTGGAAAATCTTAAAATTATAATAAACCGTATCTTATAAAATTTTTATGTTGTTTTAAAATATTACGTAATATAACCAATAAATATATAGCTTAAACCGAACTTTTAATTGAACAGCAATCCCATAATTTTTTAATGAATGACCCTATATGTTTTTTTTTAATGTAATGACCCGCCGCAAGTTTTCTTAAATTTATTGGCCAGCCACCCAAAAACTTCGCCCATCACTGCTCTATGATATGTGTTTTAAAGGTATTGTTAATATAAGATCAATGTTTTTAAATTTTCATTCGAAATTTCGTATTAATTTTTTATTTTCAATTATTCTGGCGTTTAATTACATTTACTTGCAATTGTGTAACTTTTTATTTGACAGCTGTATTTCATGTTCTGCTCTTCTTAGATCTCTCTATTTACTTTATTTTGTTTCTGTTTATTGGCATAGCTGCAAGCAAATGGCTGACTGTTATTAACATGTAAGCATTTACATGTTAAAGTAACAGTCGTTGAAAACTTAACAGTAGTAGTGGGTAATGTTTACATACCAAATAACTGCTTTTAAAAAGTGAATTTCTTAAAAAAAAAACAACCCAGCAACTCAATATCTAATCCGATAAAGGAAAAAAGAAAACATAATTTTGTTAAAACCACAAACACTTAAAAAGTAAATTGATTTTTATTTTACGCATTCCTCTGACTATTATTTTCCATTTAATAAAAATAAAAATCATTTCCAATGCCTTTGAAAAATATCCTGCATTTTCTTATCATTTTCTTAAAGTCAAAATCCATTAGGCTTATAAAACAAAGTGAAATATACCCTTTTTATTTTCGATACACATCATATTCTTAATCGTTATAGGCAATCGAAATCAATGATATTGGTTTTTGATAAATACCCATCTTCCGCTACAAAATCAACAACATCTTCAATCCCAATCAACCAGGCAGCTAGCTGCAGGCTTAAGTGATAGAAACACATACCAAATAAACTCTTCTATGTTATTGTTGATTGTTTGTCTCTCTAATCTCTAAACAATCTTTGATTTGTTTTCCTTAAGAAAACAACCATTGAATCACCAAGTAAAGGAATACAAAAGAACATTTTCTAATGCCGGCCTTCATAAGGGTGATAAATAAAAAAGGAATAAGAAATTTATACTAAAAACAAAAAAAAAAGATTAAATCCAAATATACTACGACTGGCCTAGTAAAGTAATTCTCTAGAGGAATTTGCAATAAAAAGAAACAAATAAGTTGAACTAAAGGAACAGGAAAAAATATATAAGAACATTTATATGCACTAGTATAGAAATGATAATAAAGCAATAGCACATGAGTTAATTTTGTGTTATGGAGTCTTGTTGTATCTTTTGCTTTTTCTTTGGATAACATTTGAAAATATTATCGTCAAATCTCAGCAAGACCATCAGAATAACTAGACCTAAAAATCTTATAAAATACTTTAACTAATTCCCTAAAGTTTTGAAAATAAATAAAAAGAAAATTATTAAGTATTAAGAGTTGTGCTGCTTTAAACTCCCTAAAACCCGAAATCAAATTTGGCTAAATTAAGCGAAATTTAAAATAAAAATTTATAAAAGCTTTTGTGATATTGAAGAAGAATCTATTCCTGCCCAAAGAATTTCTCCATTCTTTTCAAAAGGAGTAAAAGAAATTTTTCTTTCAAAATTTTTTATATTTTCATTAAATTTGACCAGCGGCAGAGCATTGCCCATAATAACATCTCTGTATTCCTATTTTTCAAAATTTTTATTTTTAAATATTAAATACCACCCAACACCACCCAACACTAGAAGTTCTAAACTCTAGGACATTTTATCTCCTGGATCATTTTATTCTACCGTTATCTGTAAAACGTTTCTTATAAAGATGATAGAGAATAAATAAAGATGATAGAGAAGACTTTATAGCCTATCCGGGATCCTGATGATATTCCCTAAAAGAAAAGCTGCTTAAAAAAACTTTGTGCGTTTGCCTCAACCATTTAAACGTTCTGAATTTACGAGGATTCTTTTTTGCCCATTTTTCAAAGCTGATAATTGAGTTTGAAATGTCACTAGAAAAATTGTTCAGACTCGAACTGTGACATGTTATTTTTTGCTAGGCTCATATATCACCGACTTTAACACAACCTAGAGTCAGCTTAATTAGCAACCGACAGTACAGGCTCTGTAGGGGGCGCTCTACGGGCGACTTGTTGGCGATTTGCTGACTTTCCTATAGGAGGAATGGTGCAACTCCATACATCATTTGAGAGAGAAAGAGAGTAAGGTGGTGGCTCTAGATATTTCCAAGACATTTAATAGAGTATGGCACTTCTATGAAAATTTGCTGCTTCTGGCGTCGGTGATAATTTCTTCAGATTTATATCGAGTTTTCTCAGGATCGCACTATACCAGTTGTTATAGATGGGATTTCATCAGACGAGTTCAGGATTAATTCAGAGGTACTGCAAGGCTCCGTTCTATCTCCTACCCTATTTCTTATTTTTCTAAACGACCTTCTTCGTCAAACTTTCAACAGATGACGGCACCATTTGTCATTCATATTCATTTGGTAATAGACCGAACCAGTTGCGGGTGAGTTCCAAAAGGCGGAATCACGATTTCACGGCGATCTCCGAATGGCGTCGTGCGAATAGAGTCGATTTTAATGATTGTAAGACGGAATGTTGCATGCGAACGCATAAATCTGTGTTTGAAAATGGTGCTGCACCTGTTACTTTAGGTGATATAGGTATTACGGAATCGGAAGCTCTTGATGTTCTTGGCATGAGAATTAAGTGTGTTGTTCGATGGACTAAACATACTTTTCAGGTTTCTAAAGAAGAGTACGAAAAGAACGCTGAAGATGGCAAATAGCCGAAAGCGGTTTGTTCACAAACTAAATTTGACGAGGGTCGACGGAAAACCGTACCCAAATAAAAGTTTCTAAAGAAGCTTTAAAGTGCCTCGGTTTTCTAAAACGGTGTAAGAAATACTTCACTCCATCCAATCTTCGTACTATTTATATCACCTATATCCGTACAAAGATGGAATACAACTCCCGTTTTGGGCTGGCGCCCCAAAGTCTATTTTGGAGTTGCTCGTTTGGAGAGGGCCATTGAGGACGGTAGGGTATTAAACTCTATTAATTCCCTAGACAATCAAAGTAATGCAGGTTGTATTTCACTGTTTTATCGTTACAACAATGGTAAATGCTCTAACGAAATTAGAGAACTTGTTCCCTAAACTCGTAAATTTTTGACTCGATTTTCATTGAGAGCGTATCCATTTGTGGTCGATTGGCCTGTAAATCGTACTACGCATTACAGGAAAAATTCGTTCTTTAAGCAGAACAGTTCGTATGTGAAATAAACTTCCTCCTTAAGTCTTTCCTGTTACTTGCAATGCGAGAAAATTCAAGTCGAATGTCCACAAATCCTACTCTATCTTTCCTCATTCCCTCATGTTCCTAGCTCTGGTTTAATGCATTGCATGAGTAGGGGTCATCCCCTGAGTACTGGTCCGATCGAAAAAAAACGTTGCAAATTTGTATGAGGGAGTATGAAAACATTTAAAATTTAATCCAAATTTGGGATTCCACACTGAACAAGAAAGTAAAAGCCGTTATTAACCTTTTGGTATCTTAAGGATCATCGTAGGTAAATCTTTGCCTATTTCTAAATAGAGCAATGTATTCGCAAAAAATGTGAGCTGTTGTCTGATTCTCTTTCCGGCAAAATCTACGCACCCTAAAGAGTAAAGTCAGATGTCTCTCACATAACACACCTCTTCATTTCAATTTAAAGACATGAAAATTGATCAATTGAGGAAGTGACTGGTTCGGGTTTAGAGCAAGACGTAGCTGAAGTCCAACTTTAGACCTACCATTGTACCAGGAAAAAGAAAACTAAAAAGAGTAAATTGGAAAAATGTCGGAGCTAACCTCCAAAATTGAATTGTGCAATTATTAACTTATTTTAAACAGTAGAGCCTGTAATGAAATGAATAATGAATAAAATATAAGGAGTTTTCCCATTTGTTTGAAAAAGTGGACTCTGTCGTGTTTTGGGCTAATATTTAGGGTAGAGTTATAATCCTCACCGTATATCTACGGTCGATCAAGCCAAACACAGTAAGACTTTTAACATACTGCAGGCGCCGATTGTGTCAATGAAAGAACACATACTAGACACAAACCATATCTGAGGAATTTTGTTACTTCTATTCCCTTTATTATAATGAGTTCTTTTATTGCAAAATAATACCACAGCACTTTATAGTTTTAAATTAAGTTAAACGATTTATTTACTTTCAATACATACAAAAATAAACACTAAGCTAACTTTGTTCTCTTTACTCATTGATGACTCAACTTAAATTATTTCATTTGCCCAGCAAGTAGTGCTTATACTTCATATAGTTGTTTTGAGCGGTTTTCGCATATATACGAATGTCCTACTTTAACATCATTCAGTAAAGGAGCCTGTTTGGTTGTGCATGTTGTTTTATTCTGCTTAGTTGCTTTTTTGTTGTTTTATCTTATTTGGTAGAATTTCTTATAAGCATGTAGTTGTTGTTTTGTGTATATGAGATTTCTTATAAAACTACGCAGTTTTTAAAATGCACAGTGGGTTGTTTCGTTTACTTTTTTCACCGATAAATATTTTATTTTAAAACTTAATAAATTATCATCGTAACAATATGATAACAGAAATATGGTTAAAATGGGACAAATGCTTCAGACAAACGCAATTTTTGAGGAGAGGTAACATATTTAACATCAGCACCTCAGCAACGCGTAAAATCGCATGGTTTGCAGGACTATGCTATTATTCCTAATTCAAGGGTTGGAGTCTTTACGTTCTCACATCGTAACATTGCCTGTAGCAATCCAAAGCACATAAGATGCAAATGCATCTCTAATTTGTATTTAAGCTGCTGCCACCATGCTATCGGGCTATTGGTTTCCGTGGTACCGCTATTTAGCCACTAGTTTTAAGTCTTGTAAGCCTTTTACTCCAGAAACAGTAGTGCCAAGCAGACGGAGTCCTTAAGACAAATATGTAAAGATATGAGATTTAGAAGTGGAACAGTCGGAAAAGGGTTTAAGAGTTGTAATTTTGTTAAATCAAATCAATAATATTTGGTTTTCGTTAAATATCCATCTTCCTCTGAAAAATCAACATTATCTTCAATCCCAAACAATCAGGCAGCTAACTGCAGGTTTAAGCGATAGAAATACATACCAAATAAGCTTTTCTATGTTGTTGTTGAGTTTTTGTCTCTTTAATCTCTTATCTGTTAGTTAAAGTATTCAGATCAAATTGTGCTAACTCTTACCCGATTTTAAGAATTTGTAGTAATTTTTTTTTTGGGTACGGTTTTCCGTCGACCCTCGTCAAATTTGGTTTGTGAACAAACCGGTTTCGGCTGTTTGCCATCTTCAGTGTTCTTTTCGTACTAGTTGCGTTCTATTTTCAGTTGTGTTTATATAGTTCGTGTCTCCCTTCGTGTTATTGCGTTCGTCACATTCTGTCTTTTTTGCCTGCATCTCTCTCTCCTATTTCGTTTGTCTCTTTTAACCTAATTTGTCGCTCCCTTTTTCATTCGTCTTTTTTTCTAACTAAATCCTTTTACGATCATGCTTGTTGTCCGTTTTTGTCCATGTGTGAACCTATTGGGTTTTTTTCCTTTTTTTCTTTTTCTATGTGACATAATAATCTGTAATTGTACGTTTATGATATTCTTTATTGCTTTGGTCTTGTGCACCTGCGTAACGTTTTTGTGTTGGTGTAGTGTTTGTTTTCCTGTAAAAATGTTTCAACGGTTCAAATATTGTGTCCGAAGCAGTGTTCCATGTTTTCTAATACATTTAGTCTCCTTCCCTTGTGCTGTGTATAAATCAGTTTAACTGTTGTCTTTATATGTCCTGGTGCACATCTGTTGTTAAATATATGGTTCGCAAAGTTTGATTCTGTTGATTTTGAATCTCGTAGTTTTTTGTTATAGTCTCTAATGTGTTCCCTAAATCTGGTCTTAATTTTTCGTCCTGTTTGCCCGATGTAGCTATAATGGCATGTACAAGTTAATTTGTACACTCCTTGTTTGTCCAGTATATTTGCCTCGGTTGTTTTATTCCGTAGTATTCTGCCTAGGTTGTTTCTTGTTCTGAATGCGATATTGATGTTGTGTTTTCCAAAGAATTTCGCAAGTTTGTACGTTGATTTTCCCATATATGTTAATGTAGCCCATTTTTTCCTTTCATTCTCTTGTTCTTTGTTCGTTCTAATTTGTTTCTTGATGTTATCTACGAGGCACTTTTTGTGTCCGTTGTTTTCCGCTATGGTGTATATTGTGTCCATTTCCTTCATATACATTTGCCGTGTTAGTGGTGTTCTCTCGAGTCTTGTTGCTGCGTTTTTGTGTTGCTGGGGATGATTTGATGAGTTGTGTATTATTGTGTCCGTTGCTGTTGGTTACCTGTGTATTTCATATTCGATTCTGTTCGAGATTATGTTCCTCTTGATCGTTAGGTTCAGATAATTAATTCTCCCCTCCTCTTCCTTTTCCATTGTAAATTTTATGTCCTTGTGTCTTCCATTCAAGTAATCTAGAATTTGCTCATCGTTATTTCCTTCTAGTATACATATGATGTCGTCGACGTATCTTGCGTAAAATATTACTCCGAAGTTGGTTTTTAATTCCTTTACGTATTTCTCTTCTAAGTTCTGCATAAATACTTCCATGAGGGTGGCAGATGTTGGATTTCCCAACCCTAGTCCTGTTATTTGTCTATATATATTATTGTTAAATTTAAAGTAATTCTGTTCTAGCGTCGATGTTAGTGTGCCTGTAAGTTGTATTGCTAGTTCCTTGTTTTCCGTTTTGTTCTTTACTGTCCTATGAACAATGTTCAATGTATCCATTACCGGAATTGATGGATACAAGTCCTTTACGTCAAAAGAGAGCAGTTTTGTTTTCTCCATTATTTTCACATTCTCCAGTTTATCAATCAGTTCTGTAGTGTTGGCTATTGTATGCCTATATTCCAGGTCTAAGATGTCTTTTAATATTATTTTCATATATTTCGAAAGTTTGTAGCCTGGTGCAGATTTGTAATTAATTATAGGTCTCATTGGTGTGTTTGGTTTGTGTATTTTTGGTAGTGCTATCATAGATGGTACGGATGGATTCATCATTGTTAATGTGTGCGATATGTCTGGTTTTGTACTAAGTTTAATAAATTTTATGAGCATATTGATTTTTCGTTTAAATGTTAATGCTGTTAAATGTTATCTAATCTTAAATTTGAATATCTAAATTTAAGTTCTATATACTATAATTATTTGATGTTTAAATGTCTGTAGGGATTCTGAATCCATTAACTAAATAGAGAAAATAAATAAATAAAATCAAGAATATAACTTATGTCTAAGCTGTAATTATACTCAAGAAGCTCTAACGCAAACAGAGTATACGGGCACTTTAAGCTACAAACCTAATTTGGTGCTAGTAAACGGCAGCTTAAAATATGTTAAAATGTTCACAGGTTGTTACGGAGGCGACAGTGCCAAGCACAATGTTGAATAACAGCGTGCAGCCCATTTGTGGGTATGGCCACTTCCTAACTCGGGAGATTGTAGTGGATGTACGAGGTGGGAGACGTCGTTAAACAAATTTTAATAAGGAGGTCGATAACAGAAAATCTGGGAGAAATGAAAAAAAAAGCTTAAAAGTATGCAAACCCTAAAAGAGAAGATAAGTGTTATGGGGGGAGAGGGCACTAAAGTCCACTTTTTTGTTTGCAATCTTTTAAGCTTTTTTTCGTTTCTCCTCGACTTTGGGTTATCGACCTCCTTTAACCTTTATAATATACATAAAAAAATTGATTCATTAATGATTGATATTGCACAATTATTTCAGTCTAATTCTAATTAATTTTTTATTAAGTTGTGGCATTCTATAGTGAACGTTAATTTAAACAAAAAAAATAAAAAAATACTTATTTTTGTTCCCTGAACAACTATTATATTACAAGTATTTAATCTAAATTTTATTTAATGTACATCATATTTTTTATAATTATGTAAATTGACAGTGTTAAAAAAAAGCTAAAGCAACACACAAAAAAGCATAGAATTACCAACAACAACAAGTAATGAAATTTAATTCAATTTTTCAGTTTATATTTTTGTAGCACAAAAATAAATGTGACTTTTACCACCCTCCCCCAATAAAAGCAAGAATAACAAACAAACAAAAAACACATCAGGTTGCTTGTTACTTTTAAAACCTTTTTTTCTATCCATATGCTAGAATTTTTGTGCGAATTTGTGTAAAAAGCAGTTTATGTTAAATAAACAGCCAGAATAATGAATAGTAGTCATAAGTCAACAGAGAAAAAGATGTTCTATGTTTTACATACACACACACACACACACACACATACACATATACTTAAACAAGCGGAAATAGACTTGACAATCATAATGTACGAGTTAAACTTTAAGTATAAGATAAATAGAAGAAAAAATATAAACAAAAACAACAAGCATATAACAAGTCTATCCTAAGGCTACTAACCCCTGAAAAGTCTTAAGTATATGATGGCCTTAGTACAACGAGTCAAATGCAACAGACATAAATCGCATAATTTTACACACCTTGGGGAATAATCTTGCCTCTTCCTCCCCTCCTACCTAAAGAAGCCAACATTATTTTTTTTACGAGTGCTTTATAAAAAACAACAAAAACGAACTAAAGCTTAAGAGACAAAAAAAATAACTGTCATTTGATGTGTTTTTCGGTTGTTTTTACCATTCTCAACAGTAATTTCTGTTGTTATTTTGAGGTTATGTTTTCTTTAACTCATCCCCTGGAAAACAGCAATTTAATGTTGCTGTTGTTGTTTTTTATGTATTTCTCTGCTTGTTGTTATAGACTTTACCAATATTTTACTTTTTGCTATTTCTTCATTCAGATGTACATATTTTAATGCATTGATAAAGAGCTTTGCGGGCAGAGACGTAAGATGTTAAAGAGAGGGAATAAATTATTTTAAATAAAACTATTTTAGTTACCGTAATTTACAAACGAAGGACATTTTTAATCAGAATTCACAATTTCATTAAAAAAAAAACATTCATTAGACGGTGACTCGAAAATAACAGGTAGATCTGCTTCAATTGATAATTTTAGCATTCACACGGAATCTTGCGAGTTCTTGGAATTGTTTAAAAATAAGCTGGGAGTCGAATAGAATAAAAAACATCCTTAGATTGAGAAAGTGTAATTCCATCGGTAGGGCCGCAGCATACTTGGCGTTTAGAGTCCATATATAATATTATATGAAAAAATTGTGTGGACTTAGAGGATTTCATTGCACTAATGGAACAGCGGATCACCGAATTCACTTGTTCACTTGTTATTGAGTATCAAATTGATGTGGCAAATTCCGACTGATTACTATTTGGGGGCATGCAGTCAAGATGGATCTATTCCCCATCTTGAAATGTGCTTTCGGGGCAAAAAGACGGGCTAGCAGGAGCCCCAAAGTGTAAGAGACATACGACGCTCGAATTCCGACCAGTGAACTTAATACACCCACACTGGTACCACGGGCTACCGCCCTGTTTTGGTTATTGGTGAGACCTCTAGGGGTGTTACGTGGTGACTGTTGGTTTAATCGGTGCTTTGAAAAAAGCATTTGAAGAGATGTTAATGCAGGTTTAACATAATGTCGTAGCTTGCATATGCAACAAGACAAAGATTAGAATTGTTTCCAACTCTTCAGCAAGGAGTGGGGGCACTCGAAAACTTTGACTAAGGGCTGTAGGACGCGGGTGGATGTCACGCAGACAGGTGCTGCCGTAAACCTTAACACATTGCTCATCTGCTGAAAATTATCGATTGTTGGTAGAAGCTTATGGTCAACATGCATCAAAAGTGGTGATTTCCACATATAAGGCAAGGAATGGTCTGGTCAGCCGAAAACGTTTGCAGATAAGGAATTGGAAGCATTACTGGACGAAGATTGTTGTCAAACATAAGAAGAATTTGAATTATCGTTGAAAGTCAATGGTTACATTACGATAACCTCAAGCGTAAAAAGTCGATTATAAAGCCTGGCCAACGCCGAGCCGAATATCGATAACATCAAAGTACAGAGCATTAATTTGGTTTTATTGGTGGGATCAGTAGGGTGTTTTGTATTATGAGCTGCTGAAATCAGGTCAGACGATCACAGAGGACATGTACCAAAGACAATTGATTCCTTTGAGTAGAGCAATCAATGAAAAACGACCAGAATATTCGACCAGACACGAGACCACAATCAGCCATCCTTGCCTCTTCTGAATACCATTTGCTTCGAACTATACAGTACGCCCTTACTGGAACACCCTTCACTTCAGAACAGGTTATTAGAAATTGGGTTGATTTATTCTTTACCTCAAAACCGGAGCCGGTTCTTTCACGCAGAATCCATAAGCTTTCAGAAAGATGGGAAAAAGTAGTAGCTAACGATGGACAATATTTTGGCTAATGTATCAACTCATCTTGTTATTATCAATAAATGCATTTTCCAAACCTAACCCTAAATGTAGAAGTTTTGGACAAATTGCGGAATGTCAACATCAGAGCTTCTTCCTATTGTGCAATACCTGCTAAACCGCTGACAGATTGGTTTGAAAAATGCGCCATTTAAAATTTACAGGGAGGTGTTGCAAGCGCGTAAGCAGTTAAAGAAATATCAGGTTTCCTCCATTCAGTACAATTCATGAGTACAAGGAACAAGACGAACGAAGATAAGTACCGCTTCTACAATCTTGAAGTCGTACTACTGTTGAGATTAAAAAAACTGGCGGGCATACCCAACTGAGACACCATTCAATATAAAAATCTACTCAAAGCATTTAAATTGGCCACAAATAAACCAGAAGGTTTATAAAGTATTTCAAAATATGTTCTCCAGCATTTCTCTCACGCATCCTACATATGCTCCATATAGGCAGGATGCGTACGCACGAACGTATCACAGTTATCAGAGCTATGATAGAACATGTCAATTATGAGGATTTCTTCCTATAAAATGGTGTTTTCTTTAAAGATCCCGTTAAGGAACTAAGAGTAATAGCAGCTTGGACATTTTAAACTTGTATATCTATAATTATTGTCATTAAAATATGGGCGCTCATGTGTATTATATTTCTCAATTTAGTTATTATAGACTTCATTACAGAATTGTGGTAACTGCCATTTTATTAAGAACGGATATGGACAATTCCTTAAAGTGTAAAACAACATCAGCAACGTGAAAGTAAGATCAAAGAACGTATAGTCTATTTTGACGTTATTTTAAAAATATTGCATCAAATTTATGAAAGCAAGTGAGCCAAGGTTTATACCTTTTATAAAAGTGTTGTTGAGTTCTTTATTGTAAAATAAATAACACCAGATTTTAGAGTTTTACAATTATTTGCTTTAACTACACACAAAGTAAGATTTGTACGTTGGCACTACAGAACAATTTACTAAAGATGCAAGTCTTTACTTCACCAGGTTTATGTTTTAACTAACTGACTATTCACTCAGACGCTGTCTTTTATATTTGTCCGCTAGAGGTTTAGAAAAATTAAGAATTTTCTACTCCCTTTATATCACATTTTGTTGTTGTTATGTTATTCATTCAATGTATAGGCGTCTGCTGGTCTGTGTGTATTTTTTTTTTGTTTTTATGCTGTTAAAGTTTATTCCTGGAATTTATTTAAAGATAGTTATTGTTGTCTTGTGTGCATAAGTTTTCTTAGAAAACTACGCAGTTAGTAAACAGTATACCCAGCTTACTTTATTACTTAATTATTTTCTTTTGAAACTTAAACGAGACGCATCCGTAACAATATGAAATAATGCTGTCAGGGGGTTTATTATTTTTTTTATATCATTTTAAATAGCTCGTTTATAGAAATTATAAGATTTTCATGGCCTGAAGGAATTTTGCACTGCCACTTTTGATGACAAGTCGACATTTGAAGTAATCAAAACAATTAAAATACGTTTGTATCATATCGAGAATAATTTACTTAGGTAGAGAACAGGGTTAATTGGACTGATTATACTGATTGTTATTCATATGGCGAACATTTAACATTTTAGCCAAAGGTTTGAACATACAGAATTTACTCATATTACTTTTATTCGTAGTTGCCATATTTTTTTTAAAATATTTTTGGCAATTGAGATTTAGCTTTAGCTAGAAGAAGAAGGTTGTTTCTGCATTGAAAACTCAAATCAATGGCTGAAAGGGTTCAAGTATGTAAAATGATGCTCCGAATAGTACTTTGAGCTAACCTTAATCTAATTCTTATTTAGGTATCGTATCCTAGCCAATTTCACTTATCAAACTCTTTTCCTTCTAAAAAAAATCGTTCTTACGCTTCTGTTTATAGTTTCTTTTTTACCTAGAAAGTATAATCAGGGCCGGCGTCGTGTGTGAGGGTGTGCATTTGTGTTCAATTTAAGCTAATAGCATGAGTAGTGGTAGTTGTTTATATGCAGAATATTTTCTTATTCTTAAGCCTTATTTCGCCATTTTGGTTGTCATTGGCAAAATAAATAAATTAATGAATGTTGGAAGGCAGGAGTTGGGGTAGGATTTTCTTTTAACATGTCATCAATAACACTAAAATTCATTCATATAATCCAATGCTGTCTTCTTATTTCTATGTATTTTTGTTTCGCATATCCTTTTTTACAGCATTTATCCTTTTGGTCACATTGGTTACCGTTTGTTTTTATTAAAATTTAAATACATTTTGTTTCAGTTTCAGAGTTCAGAGTTCATTTTTGTTTTTAGTGACTGTGTATGTTTGCTTTGTTCTTTGTTTGAGGGGGCGAGGGCGGTAGTACCTTTGTCACTACGTAATACCTTTTTTATAGTTAAAAAAATCTCTGGGGAACTACAATTTTCAATAAATAAAAATTTGTATTTATTTTGGATGTTTTATTTTGAGTATTTTATTATTTATTGGTTACATTATTGGTTTTTGACATCGCTGTTAAATAATTTGAAATATTGTTGGTTTGTAAAAGTAGGAAAACTACAATTCTATTCCACAGCGGAAGTAAATAAATATAAAATGTCAATTTAAAGTAAACAAATGAGTATGAGCTGAAATCATTAAGGTGATTTGGCAAGTAGAAAAGAGTATTTGTAAAGTTATAGAGTGTAAAGGAATACATTTAAAGGGAAAATTTAAAAGGACAAGTAATTGTGTTGAAAAAGAAAGAAACGGAGGAAAAGTTTTCACTATTTCTTGGGGACTGTCTATAAATATCTCACTTATCGGTTTTCGATTCGGCCAGATGGTATTTAAGTTTGGCTAGTTATTTTTTAACTAAGGGTTGATTGAATTCTATTCTAAATGTCTAATGTTTGCTACCGTTTCTTATACAGATGCTGCTTTCATTATTTGCTTAGCAAAGTTCTGAGAAGTCTGCTTCCAGTAGCCGCCCACATCTACTAAATATCTTTCACTTAAAGTAAATTTCTGCTTAGAAGAAGACTTTTTGGCTAACATGTTCCGTTTTGGATATAAAAAAAAGTTTTATATAAAAAGTAATTTCTGTGCATAAATTTACATTTTTAGTTAAAGATAAATAAAGTACCTTCTATTTGAAATCATTCTTTTCCAATAGTGGGTGCCCTTTTTTTATAAAAGATATTTTTACATAAAAAAGTTTTCCTTGCGTAAAAGTTATTTTATATGTTAAAACAACTTTTTTGTATTAAGGTATTATTTTTGTAAAATACTTTTGAAATGTATGTATAGAATTAAAAAGCGAACAAAATTTTGTATTAAGTGAAAAGTGCGAAATTTTATGTATACAGTAAAAATAAATTATGTATATAATGTTTTTAAATATTGATTTCTTACATATAATTTTTTTTTAAATATCTTCACAAAAAGTACTTTTTATGTAAAAAGTACCTTTTGTGTAAAAAGTACCTTTTATGTAAAAAGTACCTTTTGTGTAAAAAGTACCTTTTGTGTAAAAAAGGTACTTGGAGTAGAAAAAATGCTTAGAATAAATTGTATCTCTTAGCGTAAGAAGAGAATTTTTTCGTAAGAAACTTTATAAGCAAGAACAAAAAAATTAAAAGAAAATCTTTTTAAGTAAAAAATGCAGAAAGTACCTTTTTATGTAAAACGAGATTGTTAAAATATATATAACAGTATGTAAAAAGACGGTTTAAGACTTTAGTGTTTACAGTGATGATAAGAAAATTGATTTGTCTACAACATATTTTGTATTTTTTTTAAACATGACTTTAGTGTGACCGTTTATGTAACGAAATTGTCACAAAAAATTAGAACAAGAACTTAGTAAAAAACTTAGTTTTTGTTTGTGTAGTCAGCAACCTTTTTGTAAATAACTCTTCCAATACAGTGCCATTTGACACTACGTATGACCATCACTGTTAGTCAAAATTCCGGCTGGTAGCGTTCATGACAATCTTTGTTATGTCCCAATACGAAATCCTTTTGGCTTCCGATGTGTAAATAAGTTTGAGGTCCTTGAGTGTTTTTCCGTTGTTAGATCCCACGCGGTTGGTATGGACGGTATGAAAACTAGATTCTTCAGAATTTTGATCTCAAGGATATTACCGATCATTACGCATTTCTTCAACTCTATCCTAACGAAGTTCAATTTTCCTAGGGAATGGAAATCCTCTAGGATTATCCCTATCCCTAAGACTAATGGTGAATTCCGACCGATAGCTATTCTACCGTTTTTATCTAAAGTTTTTGAGAATATCAGCAGCAGTCAAATGAATGACTATCTCACACGGAATAAATTTTTATCCGAGGCTCAATCTGGTTTTGTTAGGGGCAGAAGTTGCATAACGGCTTTAGTGGATGTGGTCGAGAGCCTCAGAACTAAACTCGACATCAACAAACTGGGTTTCTTGATTCTGCTGGATCGCAGAAAAGCCTTCGATGCGGTAGATTACTCTATCATGTTAATAAAACTGCGTAAGTTATTTTATTTCTCAAGCTCGGCCTGCAGTCTGATATCCTCCTATTTGACTAACAGATGTCAAATAGTAAGTGTTGATGATAGGAGATCTAATCCGCTTGTAGTTAGTCGAGGAATACCACAGGGCTTTATATTGGGTCCGCTTCTTCTCTGTCTCTACATAAATGACCTACCTGACATTTCTAAAAGCAGCAGGATGCACATGTAGGCTGATGACGTGCAGGTTTATAACAGTAGCTGGATTAATGACGTTCCTATGTGTGTGAATGGGATAAATGACGATTTGCATATGATCAATCGCTGGGCCATGTCTAATGGATTGTATATCACTGCTTCGAAATCGAAATGTATTGTCCTCACGAAAGCTAGGAGAATTGACGGGAATGTGATCGAATCGGTAGAATCGGCATCTAATTTGGGCGTAATTTTTAATAATAGAATGACCTGGACTAATCACATTAATTTTGTCGTTGGCAGAGTTTACAGTAAATTTCGCACCCTATGGTCGTTTAAAGGACTCTACGCCGTTTGATATTCGCGTGCTTTCGGCAAAGACTTATCTGATCCCTTCACTTCTTTACGGTTGTGAAATATATGCCAATTGTGGCAGCACTGATCAGCGTAGACTGAAAGTCGCATATAACAATACTGCCCGTTATATATGTTAAGGATCAACAGCACCGTCACTTATAAGATGTTATCATCTTGTTGTGCTAGTTTCCCCCCGGGGGCACATGATAGACTTTTTGGAACCTACTATTCCATTTAGACTGGTGTCTTGCGGGGTAAAAGGGAGCCCAGGCCCCTCAAAGGCTAGTAGAAGTCACCTGGACAATCCACATATTTCCACGGGAACCAGTACGCTCGCAGAATTCACTATTTGTCTTTAGACAATTAGCTGTTCTCTGACTGATTATTGAGGTTGGCCTCTATATGGGAGTATCGTGGTGGTTGTGGTTTCGAGACCCTCGTGATAGTTTGTGGGTCGGATCATTCATAATGAACACAATGAATGGTTCAGGTCCAGTGAGTATGAATGCCGTCGTGTTCTTAATTATATTAAGCTTCAGGCGTTCTGGACCAGGAGTTGGAAAGTCTCCAACTCTTTAGCAAGGAGTGAAGGCTACGGCCTACTTCAGGTTTTTGAAATTACTACCAGGAGTGACCGGAGGATATACGTATTCGATGGCCTCCTAGGGCGTGAATGACGTTTGAAAATCATTCAAAGTAGTTTGACCACCATCTGATTATGACTACCTAGTCGGTGCAGATGCAAATCAAATCACGCATGTTGTGCTAGTTGTTTAGAGATTAAAGAATAATAATAGTAATAGTAATGTATCTTTTTATGTAAAAATACACCTTATATATTAAGGGGGTCCTGCAGCGTGCTCTGAAAGCAGTTTTTTGTGTAAAAAATATGGTGTTTTAAAAAATTGATTTCTTACATATAATTGTTTTTAAAAATGTCTGCACAAAAAGTACATTTTATGTAAAAGTACCTTTTGTGTAAAAAGTATCTTTTGTATAGAAAAGATACTTCGCTTAGAAAAACTTTCGCTAAGAATAAAATGTATCTCTTAGCGTAATAAGAAACTTTTTGTTTAAGCAACTTTATAAACAAGGGCAAAATAATGTTGTATAAAAAACCTTTTTTGGAAAAAAAATGTCTTCTTTGCAGAAAGTACCAGTTTACCTAAAAATATACCTTATGTATTAGGCGAGACTTTTAGAAAAAATTTAACAGTATGTAAAAAGACTGTTTAAGTTTTTAGCGTTCACAGTGTAAACATGACTTTGGTGAAAAATAAGAAGAGCTTTGTTTGTGTAAACAGTGACTTTTTTGTAAATAACTCTTTCAGAACAGTGCCATTTGATAGTACGTATGACCGTCACTGTTAACCGAAATTCCGGTATTGCGTAGAATAAAGATTTTATCACATACGGAAAGACATAATGAAAATAATAATGAACGAAACTCTTGTATACAAACAGTGTTACCACTGACCGAAACTCTTGTATATAAACAGTGTTACCATTGATAATTATTTAAAAAAAAACTACTAAAATGACTTAAAATCTAAGGCAAATTTTACCCGATGTTTAGCTTATCGCAGATTTTGTCGACACTCAACACGGAAATTTATTCAAATTTAGTAGCAAAAATAATACAATGAAAACGCCATTCAATGTAAAATGTAGTGCGTAAAATTCTCTACGTAAGTTACACAAGTTAACTTACATATAAAAAGCGGTTACCTGACTATTTAAGTTTCTATTAGAAACGAATTTTTCAATTAAAAAGTGATATTATTTTAAATAATTTATTGCTTCCTTAAACAAAAATATTTTCTTAAGTAAATTTTGTTTTTGTATTACAAACTTTATTTTACATCATTTTGATTTGATTTACTCAACCGGCAGAGAAAACGAAGAGATTTTTTAACACATTTTTTTTTTATTTTTAACAAATTCAAATATAATATGAAAAACATTTTGTAACTTAAAGTCGTAAAAAGAGATCCTTAAAAATCCTACAAAAGACAGACCACCAGCTGAGCTTTATTTAAAAAACAATTTATAAAAAGATAAATTATATTAAAACAAATGATTAGGGTTTTCTTATTTGTAAAAAGCCTCCATAAAATTTTCAAAAGAGACCACAAAATTGTACGCAAACTATTCAAAAGCTTAAAGGAATAATAGAAAGGACAACCACATAAGAAATAAACCTCTCGTTTTCTAGTCAAAATATATGTCGAAGTTCAGTTTTATAAATATTTTTTGTTTCCTAAATAAAACAGCAGAAACAACAGAAACAATAGAAAATAAGTAAAAAAAAAAATGTAACCAACCAAAAACACAGCAGGTGCATAATACCATTACAGCCTCAAAATTTGTGGAAGTAAATTATAATCCAACAAAATCCTTAAAACCAGCAACAACATTAATACAAATAAGCTTTAAAAAAATTACAAATGGAGACAAAATATAGTACATGCAACAGTTTTTATTGCGTAAACAATATCCCTGTTGTTTCCCGCAATGATATTAAATAAACCCCACTCCTTCCCGCATCCCACTTACATTTTTTATGTCACAGCTACTCAGCATTTAAAGAATAATCTAAAGCAATAACAATGAGTCTGATGGAAATAGCTAAAGGCACTGGATAACACATATACACACACACAGAGAGATAAGAGAATTCAAGGAAAACTAATGTGTATTTATATGAAGGAAGTAAAGTGTAGTGATATTGAAACCAGAAAAACTAATTTTTGCCTATTTATAATTTTTATGAAAATATAAAATTAATAAATATCTCTTATTCTTTTTTACGGTCTTTTTAAATTAAATTAACAATTTATATTTTTTCTCTTTTCGATATTTCGCTTTCCTATGGAAAGCTTCTTCAATAAAAAAATTTTTTCCTGAAGAAGCTTTCCATAGGAAAGCGAAATATCGAAAAGAGAAAAAATATAAATTGTTAATTTAATTTAAAAAGACCGTAAAAAAGAATAAGAGATATTTATTAAAGATAAAAAAGGTCGATTAAAAAAACTGCAAAAATTATAAAATATAAAATTAGTATATTATACATTGTTACGTTTATATTGCAAAATAAATAACACCAGATTTAAGAGTTTTCAAATTAATTACTTTAACTACACAGAAAGTAGAATTTGTACATTGACATTAAAGTCTTTACTTCTCCAGGTTTATGTTTTAACTAACTAACTATCCAATAAGATGCTGCCTTTTATATTTGTCCGCTAGAGATCTAGAAAAATTAAAAATTTTCTACTACCTTTGCATCACATTTTGTTGTTGTTATGTTGTTCATTCAATGTATAGGCTGTTGTATGTCAGTATGTATTTTTGTTTTTGATTTTATGCTGTTAAAATTTATTTTAAAATATTTGTTGTTGTCTTGCGTGTATAAGATTTCTACATAAATTGTAACTAAAAAGTTGTTGTTGTCTTGTGTGTATAAGTTTTCTTAGAAAACTACGCAATTAGTAAATAGCATAGGGCGTTATTTCATTTACTTTATTACTTAATTATTTTCTTTTAAAACTTAAGCAAGTCGCGTCCGTAAAATAATAACAACAACTTTAATTGTAATAATGCCACCCACCACCGTTCAGACTCAAGCGTAAAAAAGATCGTTTAAATATCTCCCTGATACCTAATGATGTCTCATTGGAAAGTTGTCTATGACTTGCGGCAATAAATGTAGTGATATATATCGGACCATTCTTCAGTTCCAGAGTTACGCACTGTAAAGATTTCTATGTATAATATGGCTGAAGGAAAAATTCCTGTTAGATTGGGAGCCAAAGTGTGTTTTTGCAGAAACACTTTTTGGGTGAGTGCTATAACTATAACTTGTAAGTTGAAATGTAGGAAAGCGTATTATTCAACTCATAGCGCAGAAACACCTTTCTCCCAGCTGAAACCTCGCTATCTACTGTATTTCATTGCTAATTTACAACTACATACTTAAATTTAATTTTTTCGTATGTCATTACTTTAGACCTTCTCTAAGACCTGACTGCAATCCAAAGTATTTGGTTAGTGCTGCGATATTTAAATATAAATTGCGCTACCATTTCATAGTCTACAAGAATCATTTTCCACGATTTTCAATTTAGTCAGCTTGTACTGGAAGTTTTTATTACCTATTAATGGCGTGGTTAAACAGTTCAAGTTATTTAGATTGTTTTCAAAAGACTTTCTAAACTTCTTACCAACAAATTATTCCCTTAAGATTGCCTTTGGAGAGTAACCTGTCCATTTGTTGTAAGGCATACTTCTCCACCTCTTTCAGATTTATTCATTGGCGTATTAAAAACTGGAATTCATTTAGAAATTAACTTACTGTCCATCTTTATTAGATTCTGTACTTATAGTACTGTTCATTGTTAGCAGAAAAGCTCTTAAAAAGTTCTTAAAAGCATCCGTTGTACAGATAAGTCTGCATTAAAATAGGAGATATCAATTCCTCCTAGCAAAGACAAAACTTTACTAGATGTAAGTAAGCTGCCGCCACCGCGATTGGATATAAGTCTATCTCCTGATAATACAATAACAAGCCATTGGTATAGGGAAAACAGCTTTTGCACCTATTAAGTGTTTTGTTTAGTTGCAGATAAAAATTTAATTATTTTATTTAAAACTAAATAAACAATTTTCTAATTAAACAAAAACAGGGTGACTGATGAAAGCTGCTACAAAAAAAAAAACAAAAACGTAATAACTTTTTTTCTGTGTAACCAAACTGTTCCATTTTTACTTTATTTTATATATTGATTTTTAAATTTAACTAAAATGGAGAATTGGGACAATGAAACAAGAATTTGGATAGTGCAACGCTTTCACGCTTTAGAGAGCGTAGTTTCCATCCAAAGGATTATAGGCGCACATTTGGTGGCACTCCTTCTAGCAAATGGACTATAATGAGGCTCGTGAAGAATTTTTACGACCGTGGCACAATAACAGGAAGGCCTTATCATCGAAATCTCTCAGTTCGGACGTAGAAAACTATCGTTGTTGTAGCTGCTGCCATACAATCCAAACCTCGAGTTTCGACAAGGAGCTTATCTGCTCACATGGGTGTCAGCAGACAGTCACTGCAGACAATTTTGCACCAAGATTTAAACTTATTTTTAAATTCAATTAACAAACAAACTGAACCAAGAGACTTCTCGATTCGCTTGGAATTTTGTGATTTCATTCAAATGGCGTCAGAGATGAAAACGTCTGAATTTACATTTTTATGTATGACGAGGCAGATTTTAATTTAAACGGCAATGTTAACAAACAAAATTGTCGAATATTGAGTAAGAGCCCTTTCACACAGGCAGACTTTTCTTTGCAAAGTTTTGATTTTATGTGAGAGCGAGGGAGAAAGCATGATTGAGAGTACAGACTTTGATGTACTCGCAAAGTTGCTTTGTTTTTGTTTCGTCGCTTATACACAGTTGTACTTATATTTTTGTGTTCGACGTTTCCTTTAATTTCGTTATGTGCGGTTTTACACAGATTGCATTAAGCACCAAATGACTAACGTCATTTTGGAAAGGAAACAAAATTTGTAAAAGAAAACTTTTTGTGTTCGAACACCAAAGAAAGTTTAAAAGAAAATTAACAAAACTTTGTCAAAGTAAAATTTGCCTGTGTGAAAGGTCTCTAATTCTAACGCACAGATACTCCATTAAATGCAATTACATCCACTTTGCGTCACAGTGTACCTTACTCTTTCGAAGACAACCGCCTTGTTGTTACGGTCAATGGAGAACGTTACTTTAAGATGTTGAAACAATTCTTCTTTCCAGAATTATGCCGAAAGAGAATCCCTTTCAACTCTGTTTGGTTTTAACAAGATCTTGCAACTTGTCACTTAGTCACGCCTGTTATGAAATTCCCCAAATAAATAATAAATTCCCCCATAAACTTAATTCCAGAAACTTCACATTCCGTTGGCCTACCAGATCTCCTGACCTCCAAAGAAAAAGTTTACAAAATAAATCCAACAAATTTGAATGATTTAAAGCAATCCATTCGTACGGTAATTGAGGCATTTCCCGCTGCAACACTCCAGGCAGTAATGAATAACTTTTTGATAAGATGACGCACATGTGTCACCGAGAGTGGAGGCCATTTGAATTCAATTATTTTCAACACTTCATGAATTACTTTAATAAAAATGTATAATTTTTCAAATAAATTACTAAAAAAATAAATTACATAAACTTTACAAAAAGTTATTTGAGTTTGTTAATGATAAAAATTGATCAGCCACACGATATTTAAATATAAAACATTTATTTACTAAAATTAAATCTTTAATAGTGTTACGTTTATACCTTTTATAAAAGTTTTGTTGTGAGTTCTTTATTGCAAAATAAATAACACCAGTTTTAAAAATTTTTAAGTTAATAACAATTTTATTTACTTGAACCACACAAAGTTGACACAGAATAATTTACTTAAAATGTACGTCTTTACTCGATGAGGTTTAATTTTACACTGATTGACTATCCACTCAGACGTTTCCCTATTTATACTTGTCCATTTAAAGTCTAGAAGATTTAAGAATCTTCTAATCCCTTTGTATCACATTTTGTTGTTGTATGTTGTTTATTCGCTGTATAGGCGCCTGTATGTCTGTGTGTATAGTTGTTTTTGTTTTTATGCTGATAAGATTTTTGCTTGGGATTTATTTCAATACATTTGTTGTTGTTATTTGAAATAAAACAAAGGTTTCTTAGAAAAACTACGCAGATGGTAAACAACATGTATGTTTGTTGTTGTAAAATTAGTTTTTTTTGTCTTGCGCGTTTAGATGGTAAACAGCATACATGTATTTTTTTTCTTGCATGCCAGGCAATTAGTAAACAGCCTATCCAATTGTAGTTGTGTGTATGTATAAACTTCTACGCAGTTTGTAACGAGTAGTTTGCTTTATTGCTTAATTATTTTATTTAAGCAAGTCATATTCTTAACAATAGGTTAAAATAGTTTTCAAAAAATTTACAATAATTTCAAAATCAGGCTTACTTTTTTTTATAATAATAATTCAAAGCCTAAACTAATTTTGCTTGTGAATAGGACAGCTTTAGGTGTGATCACTGGTTATTGTAGCATCAGAACAACAACCAGTAGACAGGTCAATGGTACACAATATTTTTGTAGGATTTGTCAGGACGAAGAGAAGTTAGAAACTGTTAAAATTATCATGTGTCTCCCTCCAGTATTGTAAGGCCGCAGGTTTACATTGGCTAGACAATATATTTCGCCATGTGGTGGATAACATTGCTCAGCCTAATCTTGAAAAAGTATGTCGCGGAAAGCTGTGGATAATAGGAATTAGGTGGTATTTAGTTTGACAGTATGAAGGAAATCACGGTATACCATTTGTCTCGTATTTAGGCGGTAAGATCATACAATTCACGGACATACTATTCATTGTCACATTTAGTCCATTAATAAAGTATGAAGGAAATCACAATATACCATTTGTGCAGTATTCAAGCACTAATAACATTGAAATAATGTGGAAACTGTTTCCAAAGTTCAATACTATTCAAGGTCAAAACTTTTTTTTTTTTTTTCTCAAAATTATTTATTGTATCTTCTATAAAAAGAACTAACAATAAGTATTAAAAACTTAAATTCTAAAAAAAGTAACGTTAGTCCCGACCATGTCAGGCCTAACCTTTCGGGTAAAAAAAAATTGTCATAAAAAAAACAAAGCAAATATTTCTAAGATGTATCGTCTATAGCATTTAGGATTAAAGCTGCGGTATCCCTGTTTTTTAATCGGCTATGTCCACTATAATCCAAGATATTGCGAGCAAGGGGATTAGGATGGTCTTCGAGCTTCATCAAGTATTTGCCTGCGTATTTGATGATTTCTGTAGTCACCAGCGGTATGTCTAAATCACAATGTATGTTTGAATTTCTGATGTACCATGTGGCGGAAGTTATCAACCGTAAAATATTATTTTGCATAGGTTGGATTCTATCCACGTTTGAAGGTGGGGCAGTGCTCCAAAGTTGGATTCCATAAGACCATATTGGTTTCAGAATACTCTTGTAAATTAGAAGTTTGCAATCTAGGCCAAGTCTCGAGTTCCTGCCAATGAGCCAGTGTAATTGTGTTAGCTTAAGTTTCATTTGTGTTAGCTTTGAGTCAATATGATGTTTCCATGTAAGGCGACGATCAAGATATATACCAAGATATCTCACATAAGTATTGTGAGGAACAATGTGATAATTGATTCGAACGGGTGAACAATTATCTCTTCGCAGGGTGAAAGTCACATGAATGCACTTTTGAACGTTCACTTTAATTCTCCATAATTGTAACCACAACTCCAACTGAGTTATATGTTGCTGAAGATTTACTGAGGCTTGATAGGAGTTTTCGTGCGAACTGAGACACGCTGTATCATCAGCAAACGTAGAAGTGTGGACAGTTTCACTTACAGGCATATCGCAGGTATATATCAAATATAAAACTGGTCCAAGAATTCTACCTTGTGGTACACCTGAGGAAATTGGTTTGGATACACTTAACGAAGTCTCCTTCAACAACAGCAAATTTTCGTCCAATTATGTAGCTTTTCAGTAGGTTGCTCATATTACAAGGCAAGTGAGCGGTCAGTTTTAGAAATAGACCTTCATGCCAAACTTTGTCAAAAGCCTATAAATAAAAATAGCTGAACAATACTTCTTCTCTTCAAAAATCCTTATTATCACCTGAACCAATCGATCAATCAGGTCAAAACCTATTTAATATTTTATATTATTAAGTTCTCTTATTTTATTAAGTTACTTTTCTTATTTTATTAAGTTACTTTAGAGTTTTTAAATTAAATTACACGATTTAATCACTTTGATACACACAAAATTATACAATGGCATCTTTACCACTTTAACGCCTAAAAGCTGCTTTACTGTCTGCATGTCTTTACTCGACGGTGTTTATATTTGACTGCACCCAACAAATGGTGGTTTTTTCTCTTTTGAGCGATTGTCCCATATACAAAAAAATTCTACTTTAACATCATCCCAAATAGTTGTTGGTATCATTATTCAGTGTAGGCGCCTGTTTGACTGTGTTTTGTTTTGTGCTGTGTTAGTTGTGATTGTTTTCTGTTTATTTATATTATTTCGCGGAATTTTTAATAAGCATGTTGTGGTTGTCTTATGTTCATAAGATTTCTTTGTAAAAAGACACAATAAGTCATTTCGTTTACTTTTTTAGAACATAAACTTAGCATCTTTGTAACAATATATGTATTAAAAAAAATATTTCGTTATTTTTAATTTCTTTTTCCATTCATGCATGATTCTTAAGGCGACACCAAATATTGTTAAACTTCTCTTGACTTAAACTGAAGGTGAGATTGAACTACAATGGGTTCTTAAAATGTTGAATTATTGTATTTAGTTTCTTTATAAATTCCAACCTTTAAGATTATATTCTACTATTTTAAAATATAATTGGTTTTCTTCGACTTCCTTTTAGAAAAGAACTATTTCTTTGTTCGTTTTTTTCGAGCATTTGGCAAATAGTTTGGCCAGAAAAAGTAGGGTGATATCAATAAAACAAAAAACTTATGTATTGTAATTTTACTTCCGCCGGAAATGCTTGCTGGCTGCCTTATTTTCTGTACTTATATTTTTAATACACTTTGAAATGATAGCTATAAGTTGCTCATGACGTTTGTAACTTATGAAAAGGCGAGTCGATTTAAGTGAATGGATCCTTTTTTAAAGAATTCAAATAAATCCCTTTCAATATTTCACAAGTTTTAGAAATTAATATTAAATTTATGGCAATTGACTTTTAAGCGTATTAATAAAAAAATTATTAAGTAAATTTGGAGGGAACTTACAATTTTATTAAATTTGAATGTAAAAACATGTAAAATATTTAAAAGTTGCAAACATTCATTGTTCTTCTTAGATTTTTTTTTAATTTAAAAGCTCATGATAAATACGCGTATCGTGATAGGCCCACCGTGTTATGCGTACCGTGTTAGGCCTATTATGTTAGGCGTATCGTGCTAAGCGTACCATGTTAAGCGCGCCTTATTAAACGTACCGTGTTTAGCGTACCGTGTTAGCCCTATCGTGTTAGGCGTTCCGTGTTAAGCATAGCTGGTTAATCGAATCATCTTAAGCGTATCGTGTTAAGCGCATCTTGCTGAGCGTGCCGTGTTAAGCATACCGTGTTAAGCTACCCCCCGGGGGCACATTTATCGGTCTTTATAGAATACTTGACTATCTAGACCTGTGCAACTGGGCGAAAAATGGAGTCTAGTCCCCTGAAGGCAGCAGGGGTCAACTGGGAACTCCACGTCATTTCCACGGAAATCAGTGACCCGCAGAGTTCCGCTTTTTGTCTCTTTAGATATTTAACTGTTCTCTGGCTGATTATTGATGTTGGCCCCTATATGGCAGTATCGTGGTGGTTGCGGTTTCGCGGCCCCATATCAGGTTTGTTGTTTAATATGGTGGCCAGGATAATTTCGCCGTTAATGACACCCTAGGTGAATGATCCAGTCCAGTGAGCATGCTAGACATGTGTTCTGCCCAGGAGTTGGAAAGTCTCCAACTCTTCAGCAAGGAGTGATGATTTGCAGCCCTGCTCTGGAATCATTAAAGTTGCAACTAGGAAAAAACTGTTGCTAGAATTAGTCTTCGGCTTCCTAGGACGAGCATGACGTTCCTATTTATGCAAAGTGGTTCGATCACCATCTGATTAAGGCTCCATAGCCAGGCGCAGATGTAAATCATATCACGCAATACCGTGTTAAGCGTACCGTGTTTAGTGTACCGTGTTAACCCTATCGTGTTAGGCGTTCCGTGTTAAGCGCAGCGGGTTAATCGAACCATCTTAAGTGTACTGTGTTAAGCGCACCTTGTTGAGTGTGCCGTGCTAAGTGTTCAGCGTTTCGTGTTAGGCTTAAGGCCGTGTCAGATAAAACTTTTGCTTTGCGTTGCGTCAGAGTTTCGCTTTGACATTTGAGTTAAAATGTTCGTAAATGTATGAAAGTTGCCACATAAAGCACTTTTGACGCAGCACAAAGCGAAAAGCTAACCAACATTCAACTTTTTGCGCGCTTTGACAAACACTTGCCTTGTGTATTTGTGTGTGGGCGTAAACAAAAAAATTCATGGGTGTTTTCAAAGTTTATTGTGACATACACCACTTGATTTACGCTTTTGCTTTAAAGTTTTAAATGTCACGCAAAGCAACAAAGTTTTATCTGACATCGCCTTTACCGTGTTAAGCGTACCGTGCTAAGCGTGCTGTGTTAAGCGGGCCGTGTTAAGCGCACCGTGTTAGGCGTAAGTAAAAATATAACAGTTCATTGTTATTAGTTTTTGATAAAACGAACAAATAAATTAAATGATAACTAATTAATTGCTGTCGCATCTTTGCTATAGCGCATTCGCCGGCAACGTAAAATAACTAATCAAATGTAGCTACTTGCTACAAAACAACCAATTAATCAACAACATATCGCATTTCACCTTACTGTCCACTGCATAATCCATCTCACCCTCTGTCTTATCTATTCTCATACTAAAGAATTTAGCACAGTTGCAAGACAACTAAATAGGTACTGTATCAACAGTGTTGATAATTAAAACTGAAATAAAATATTTTTAGCATTTTTTTTTCACATTTAGCTGAAAGGTGTATAAGAATCGGCGCAGCCTCTAGAACAGGTTTCTTACTTGTATATTAGTAAATTGATAATAAATGTGCGTGTATAGTTCATGTAATTGAATCAATGTTTTTGTGTTAGTAACATTGGCTTAGGATCAAAATGACAAACCATGTTGATGGCATTGTTGCTATTGTGCTTTTCTTTTACGTTCTTGTTATTGTTAATTTAATGTTATTGGTGGTGATGGTGGTGTGTTGCTTTAGTCTTTGTAGGTGGTAAACAACCAAAATGACTATTTGATCCTTTTTATATCCTCAATGTTTGACAAAACAGATGAGGTTCACCATTTTAACAGAAACCAGCACATATTTATAAATGCTTATGCGTGTGTGTGTATGTATATAGTTAGATAAATATATTTTCATACAAAATTATTTTAAGTTTATCTTTGCGGCAAAATTGTAATAGTGTAGTTGAGCGTTTGAGTAGACCTGATTTTGAGTAGATAATAATGGGGGTATAGGTTACAAGTTTGAAAAGTTTTATTTAAAATAAGCAAAGGAAAAAGAAATTTAAATGAAAAAGTTGTTATACTTTATTAGACATGGCTTTAAGAACAATAATATTATTACAATATATGAAGTTCTTTTCGTAAAAGAGTTGAAAAAATAGTAATAGGAGCACGTAGATTTACTTAGACAAGCAGTTATGTAATGGTACACGGTGCAGAGGAATCGCTTGTATTAAATATCTATAAACAAAAAACTTTTGAGCAGCAACTAGGAAGCGGAGTTTTTATAAAGACGGTATATGTTCCATGGCAGGTGCATTGCTAAAGTTAGTACTTCTCTGTAGAAAGAAGAACGCCCTTACTACTAGCGCAGTAATTTTAATGTGTGAGAGAAAGATGATAGCAAGAACAAGATGATTGCAACTAGCATACACAACAATTTTATATTGAACGGCGTTATCGTTGTAGCTTTTTCTTACTAAACTAGACTAAAACTAGTTTTTGGCCTTTAACTGCAAAATGTTAAATCTATTCCAAAATTTAAAACTCAAAGTTTATAAGACCTTTGTTATATGATAGCAAGATTTTAGGAGTTTACGTGGCTTTTCCAAAAAACAAAAAAAAAATGGGAAAAAATGCCAGAGTAAAAACCATGAATGACATTCGTGTTTACCTTGTACAGTGAAAATCTAAAATATCACCAATAAAGACCAAGGTTGGAGCTATTCAATGTGAATATCGAAGCAATTCACTTTTGGATTGACAGCTCTATAGTCGAAAACTACACCTACTTCTGATGGGCGAAAATTTGAGAAGAATCAAAGAGAAGAAGAATCACATATATAAAAATAAGTCGGGTTTTCCTTCCTGACGCTATAACACCAGAACGCACGAACCGATTTCCACGGTTTTGCATAATTGATTTTGATTGAGGATCAATGCTTGACTATTGCAAACAAGCTACTGATTGAAGTAGGAACGATTGCGTCAAATCGATCGATGCATTCAACCAAGAATTAAATCGAGAGCTGCAATACAATGTTGATACATTGCTGGAATTCGTTCGAAATAATGTGCCGTTGCTGAATGAACAGCAAAAACAAGTATACGAAACATTCATGCAAGTGGTGGACAATAATACTGGGGGTCTATTCTTCCTGGACTCACAGGGAAAACATTTGTCAATTTTGGTGTTAGCATCATCCGGAATTGCGGCGACTCTTCTAGATGGCGGTCGTACTGCACATTCTGCGCTTAAGTTGCCGCTCAATTTAAACACAATTGATACTCCAACATGCAATATTTCCCGATCCAGTACAATGAAAAAATTGTTGATGCAATGCAAGCTCATTGTTTGGGATGAGTGCTGAATGGCACATAAGAAATCACTTGAAGCATTTAACTTCACACTGAAGGATCTTCGGCGAAATAACAACATCTTTGGCGGCTTGAGGATATTGTTGGTAGGCGATTTCAGGCAGACGTTGCCAGTAATCCCCCGTGCAATGCCTGCTGATGAGTTGAATGCTTACCTGAAGGCATCACCTTTGTGGAATAACGTAAAAACATTATCGCTAACCACTAATATGAGAGTTCAACTTCAAAATGATCAAAGTGCTGCACAATTTTCCAAACAATTGTTAGCTTTTGGAAATGGAAAAGTCCCAGCTGATGCGACAGCTAGATTAATTACTTTTACCAACGACTTTTGCCGATTTGTAGACTCTCAATTAGCTCTTATTGAAAATGTTTTCCCAAACATTAGTGAGAATTATCAGAATTATGCTTGGTTAAGGCAACGAGCAATTCTCGCCCCAAAGCATAATGATGTACACGCACTGAATTTCACCATGCAATCACAAATCGATGGCGATTTGGTGACATACAAATCCGTTGATTCCATAACAAATCCCGATGATGCAGTAAATTATCCAACGAAGTTTTTGAACTCTCTGGAGTTACCAGGATTTCCACCACATAACTTGCAACTCAAAGTTGGTTCAGTTATTATGATATTGCATAATTTGAATCCACCGCGACATGGCAACGGTACTCGACTTAAGGTGAAAGAACTTATGCCGAATTTGATTGAGGCAATAATTATTAACGGAAAGTACGCAGCTAAAAATGTATATATTGATGATTCCGACTGATCTTCCGTTTGATTTCAAACGATTGGAATTTCCCGTTCGCCTTGCGTTCGCAATGACAATTAACAAGTCGCAAGGCTAATCGCTTAGTTTTTGCGGGATAAATTTTGAAAATCATTGTTTTTCCCATGGGCAGCTATACGTTGCGTGTTCACGATTTGGGAAACCATCCGCTTTATTTGTGTTAACGTCAGACCGAAAAACAAAAAATGTGGTTTACCAAGAGCACTTCAATGAAACGGATAATTTGCGGACACGTATAACGCTTCGATTCGGTATTTACTTTGGATTCACTTTCATTTTTTACTTAGAGAAGTTCAACTAAATTCCACTTCCTTTTTGTAATCGAAATGAATTCATTACTGTTGTGCAATGAAATAATATTTTTTTTTTCAAATATAAAATATAAAAAATAATTTTTCTTTATCTTTTAATCCCCAAACGAAATGTTACAAAAAACGAAGCCATCTGGTGGCGAAACAGAGTTCGCCGGGTTTGCTAGTTTTCTATAAAATGTTTCTATACTCAGAACATTCTTAAGAATATTGGTTTCCTGGTAATGATTCATACATAATTCTACTGTTTGTCAAGATAGAGGTATGAAGAATATGGGTGCACATAATGTAGCAATAGGTGCCCCTGTAGGCTAGTAGCTTGTCATTATCGGGGTTGTGGGTTCGATTCCCAACGAACACCTTGGTTTTTTTCACTACAAAAATAAAAATTGACTATCAGTGGGGCTGCTCAGCGATTAAGGCATAGTCACTGGTCGCTGTGCTGTCTTTATACGTCAGTTAATTTCCGACTATCCTTCTACTTTCACCACCTGTTACATCTCTTCTCTATCCCTTTCCTAAAGAATGTAGCACGGTACTTGACTAAATAGGCATTATTCCCTGAAGTGCTACTTCTCTTTTAGAAAAAGAAGATAATAAATAACACCCCAAAAAGGCTGATTAAAATTACTCAAACCATTGATTTTCCGCAGGACATGATAAGGATGATTTTGTTTTGACAATTATAACTTACTTTACGATGTTAGGCATTCTATTTTTCTGTCTAAGTCTATTTCTTTTTCAAGGCTCATAATAAGAAAAGCCTATGGGAATACTTTACACCGCGGAATAACTTTGACAATGTCTTTCGTAAATATTGAATAATATTGGGAAATCAATTAGCAAAAAATATTATTGGTAGTTGCATTACTTGTTTTAAATACTTTACATTCACGAGGTACACCCTAGTCGAAACGGCAGAATTCAAATTGTATTTATTTTTATTAAAGAAATATTAAACGACCAATATGTAAAATTTGTTTTTTGCCAAAAGATTAATCTCCGCATTTATTTATTTTATTTTCAATTGTGGTAAAACCAACAACAACAAACTAATAGTTTTGACATTTAGTTTTTGGCGTATTTGTAGTAGATGCATTGGCAATTGTTTACAGTGAATTGAATTTCGCACGAAAATCGTTTTAAAATAATTGAAATTATTCTGAAACCGCTATTAAGCATTTGATCGATAAATTTAAGTCGACAGTGTCGATACAAAATGTGTGAACGCCAACACGTGTTTGACCGGGTCGTTCAACTGAAAATATCGCATCTTCGGTTTTGAACTAGATCCAAATTTGTCAATTCCTCGATGTTCTCAGCAATTGGGGTTATCGCATTGCCGTTTTTTTCGAAGACGAGGCTGGAAATGTGTTAACGGTCAATGGATCACACTATCGCGAAATGCTAACAACTCAATTTTGGCCTATTAGTGCCGACGTGGATATGACTGATATGTGGTTTCAACAGAACGGTGCCACATGCCACACAGCCAATGAAACGATCAATTTATTGCAAATCAAATTTCCCCATAGCATAATTTCACGACAATCAGCAGTTAAGAGGCCAGATAGATCGTATGATTTAACATCACTGGATTATTTTTTGTGGAGCTATGTTAAAGGCAAAGTGTATAAGGATCCAATCCAGTCGATTTCAGCCTTAAAACTCAAAATCCGTGATGTGATTAATGAAACCGCCATTTATCAAAAAGTGATCAAAAACTTTGGTGAAAGAATCGGCATATGTCAGTGTGGTCATGGTGGATATTTGCCAGATATCATTTTTCATTTATAATTGCCGAACTTTGCTCTTCGTAATGCAACAAAAATTTTGATCATCTTAATCAAAATTTTTAGTTTTAGAAAACAAACTTCTTCTTAAAAACCCTTTATTAAGTGGTTACAAAATGCTATCAAGTTTTATCTAATAATGTTTTGCAAACTATAAATAATATTTTAAAATTTTGAAAAGATGCAAGAAATAACTAACTTTGCAGCGACTAATGCCAACAACGTCGAAGAGGTATTCCCATGCCTCTTTTATTTAAAACTTTTAATTTAAAATATCTTTATAGACACTGTTTAAATATCTTTCGTTAGGATTTAAAAATGACGTTTACATTTCCATGGTTTTTGAAAATATTCCTTTAGGGTCCTTATGGAGCTCATTTGTTAAATGTTGCTTTTTCCAAAAATATAATTGAAATTTCCCCACACAACGAACTCAGTTCTTTTTTATGGTAAAAAAATTATGTGGATCTGGTTGTAATTATTTGTTATATTTTTTATAATTGCGTGTCTTGTTATGAAGGAACCACAAATTATTTTTTATTGCTTTTGTTGCTCTATTTGTGGATATTATTTTGGTTTTTTGCTAATAGAATCTATAGTGTCATTACGTGCATGTCGATTGAATTTAACCTTACGTACTTATCATGTCTGAGTCAGGGATGGTAATTGGGCTTTTTAAATTTTACCAACGGGGTTTTCAAAATGTTCTCCTCGAATGGCCACTGTATTAAATAAAAACTAAATTCGTTGTGAATTTAATTATTTATTTAAATATTACTAAATGAAAATTATTTTATCACAAATTTTAAACAGGCAAGCAAAGGCAAAGAGCTTAAAGGGCTTAATCTAACTAAAAGGAGTGATTGATAGCGAGATTTTTCTTGTATTCTATTTGCTTTAATTGAAATTGAAAATAAGAAATGTAACGATCCCTAATATGCATTTAACTCAGCCAGTTTCAAATAAAATGAATTAAAGCAAATTTAATTGATGCAGCTAATAATTAACTTTAAAATAAATTTTATTGCATTTTATTATTTAAAATTTGCTATTTAGGTATTTTAATTCTCTTTTATAAGGCATATTTTTTATGACTAAGTTAACAACATTATATAAAAATATTTACTTTAAAACCATTATAAGTGTTGCCATTTCTCATGGTTTTTAAATACACTTTTTGCATTTAAAAAATGTTAAAATTGCAACCAAATAGTTGTTATTAAAATTAAATTAAAAATTACGATCAAATTACAGGTTTTGCATGAAGTATGAGATGACCTTTTACAGATAAGTGGTAAACATCTCCTCAAGTGGAGCTGTAAGTTATAATAAACAGTATTTTATGATCTTTAATAGCTAGATTTATACATCTAATTTTAACAGCTTCTTCTCGATTATTTTCTGATATTTAAACGGATGATTCTTTGCCGTCGATCTTTTCTTTTTTTCTCTAAACCTACTTAAAGTAGGGCTTCTTTCTTAAACAAAAAGTTTGACCAATACTTTTGATCGTACTCTTCATCATCAAGTCCCACACCCTGAAATAGATATTAAAAATATTGTTACAAAGATGATTCGTTTAAGTTTTAACAGAAAATAATTATCAGTAAAAAAAGTAAACGAAATGAACTATTGTATATTTTACAAGCTGCGTAGTTTTCTATACACACAAGACAACAGCAATATGCTAGTTATAAAGGGTCCGCCAAATAACTTTTTTTTGTTTTAAATGCTTTGAACAAAACTACTGAATATTTTCTTAAATTTCTGTTTTAATTTGAAAATACAATCCTTCCGGTTAATAATGGAAAATAATTTCATTCAAATGGCTTCCTCGGCTGGCCATGCAGTAGCCTACACGATCGGTCCAATTTTTAAGCACATTATCGATTGTATGCAGCTGTATTTCACCAATGGCTTCACGAATATTGTCCTTTAAAGCGTCAATTGTCTCTGGATTGTCGGCGTAACACATCTTTGACGGCACACCACAAATAATAGTCCAACGGTGTCAAATCGCAGCTCCGAGGTGGCCAAACGACATCAGTTCTGTGGCTGATAATGCGATCTTCAAAAATAGGGCGCAAAACATCAAGTGTAGCTTCGGTTGTGTGGCACGTAGCGCCGTCCTATTGAAGTCAAATGTTGCCAATATCTTCCTCTTCACTTTTTGTTAACAAAAATTCGTTCAACATGGCCCGATAACGATCGTCATTGACTGTAACGGCCACTACTTGCTCATTTTCGAAGAAAAATGGCCCAATTATGCCTCTGGACCAAATTCCGCACCAAACAGTGACACGTTTTGGGTGCGTCAGCTTTTCAATGTATACGTGCGGGCTTTCTGTGCTCCAAATGCGACAATTTTGCTTGTTTACATACCCGCCAAGATCAAAATGAGCTTCATCTGAAAAGATGATTTTCGCAAAATCGGCATCTTCTCTAAGTCGATCGCAAGCGAAAACGCATTGGATAGTCACTTGGCTACAACTCCTGAACCAAATGGACTTTGTACGGCGTCATACCAAGGTCTTTATGCAAAATTCGTCTCAATGATGTCACTGAAATGTTCAATTGTTGAGAACGACGTTGAATTAATGTTGAAGGCGCGTCACGCACACTTTCCGCTACAGTACTGTGTACGCACTGTTTTTGGCTTTTCACGCTTTTCAAAGTAATGTCGCAATATTTCCTAGTGTTGTTCAAGCATATACACAACCATATTCGTTCAGCGGAAGAATAAAACTAATTATCTGTCAAATCAAACATGAGCTAAGTGTTGCCATTCACGAAATAAGCACTAGTTGATGGCGGACCCTTCTACGAAATAACTTAAGCAACAGAAACTAAAACACACTAACACAACCAAGCAGGCGCCTACACTGAGGAATAATGACAAAAATGATATGGGGTGATGTGGAAGTAGAATATAATTGTCTATACGAGAACCGCTGCAAGCGGCTATATAAGCTTTACTTGCAGGGCAAATGAATTGAATTTACGTTGAAACATTTTTGAGAGCAAACAACAAAATAGAAAAGCATCTTTTAGGCTTCACAGTGATAAAGTTACCATCGTGTTTATTGTGTGTGTATAGAAAGTGAATAAATCGTTTAATTTAATTTAAAACTTTTAAGGGCTGTGTTATTACTTTGCAATAAAAGATCTCAATATAACAAAATGTTTATTAAAAGGAATAAACGTAACAATATATATGTGATTTTTAATTGTCAGCTGCTTTAATTGTTTTAGATTAAGATACTTCATGGTACCCACATACAGTACTTTAGTGCTCGTTATCCTCATGATAGTGAAAGTCAAGATGCGCTCACATTTCAATATTTTATTTGCAGCTAAGGATATCTTTTGATTTTGAGTAGTATTATTAAATAATATCACGCAGATAGTTACCCATCTTAAGGTACTTGGATTCGGACTTCCTCTCCAAGGTACTTTTAAGCATCATTTAATCCTAGTTACATACTTAGATGACGGCAATTCAATCAATATGACATTCTGGCTCACCATACGATAACCCCAATAATGCAAGCTTTTGATCTAAAACATAAAAAATTTATATCGCTTCTGGATATAAAATATATAAAGATTTTATATGTTTTGAATAACAAAAAAATATTATTTTCAGTTTTATTCGACCTTTTTTTTAGTTTTATTAAATATGTACTAATATTTTAAACGGTCTTTTAAGTTAAATTTTAACGATTTATTTTTGAATATTTCGCTTTCCTGTGGAAAGCTTCTTAAGGAAATTATTTTTTTATTTTACAAAAAAAAAAAAAATATAAAAAAATAAAATAAAAAATATAAAAAAATATATAAAAATATAAAAAATAATTTCCTGAAGAATAAAATAAATAAAATAAATCGTTAAAATTTAATTTAAAAGACCGTTTAAAAGATTAGTACATATTTAATAAAAAACAAATACATTAGTAATAAATTAACCATCTCTGGCCAGAGTTTTCATCATATTTCATTGGATATAAAACTACAGTTTCGTGTGTGTGTGTGTCTAGATATCTTTTCCTTTAGTTGGTGTCTAATAAAATGGTGTTTACCTTGTATCTCACCGTAATGGCATTAGAAAAAATTAATCAAGCACAGCTGTGACGCAGCATTGTCTCTTAGCTTGTAAATATTTTTAACATTATATGACGCGTACGTGTGGTGCTACTCTTCTGACTGGTTGGCTGCCTGAATGTTCATCGCCAATCATTGGAGAATTGTAAGAAACCAAGCAACTTAAAGCATCAGCATGCCAACCATTCAAGTCAATTGTAAAACTAAATTTGCTTTAAATTGTTGAGGTTTCATGATACTATTTTCCCCCCAGTATTTTTAGTATTCACGCTGTTGCCTTCTATTCTTATTTCTTAAAAATTTGTTGCTCATATATTTTTAAGGAATTATATTTTCAACTTTATTTAATTTAAATGAAGTGGCTTTTATAATGGAGTTTTTGGTGCTTTTTTTGTGTGGTTTATATTTCTTATATTAAATAATATCTAAATAAAACCAAATTAATTTGAGTAAAAAAGGAAAAAGTAGACAATTAGTTTAATTTAAGATATTTTGTAAAAAAATATTAAAAGATTAGTTTAAAATGGTAAGCAAATAAAAAAATTATATTTTATTTTAAATTAATTTTCTTTAAATAATAATTATAGTTATTTGACCTCTTTAATTTTTTATAAGTAATTTATTGTTCAAGTCTTTTATGTACAATATTAAGATATTTTTTATTTTGGGCTTGTGCTTGAATAATACATTTTTTTATTATATTTCTTTACAAGTTTTTATTTTTTTTTCACAAAAAAGAGATAAAAAAGCAATAATAAGTAGTAAAAAAAAGTTAAAAAATAAATAATATCTATGTCAGTAATTTTATGAAAGCATCCGTTGCGGTGACTCTGATGGAAGCGTATTATTATTCTCTTGTATCCTGCTACATCTACACAATTGAGGTTAGCACTACTAATCATCCAATGTTTGTTTCTGTATAACGATGCCCTTCCCATTGCTGGAATAGGTCTTCAATACCTTAGTTATCCAAACACATTGAGTCTATTACCCATTCTATCTTTGACATGCCTGCTCCATTAGTTCCTTAATTAATAAACGTAATTACTCTTTTACATCGAAACTAAACGTCGATTTAAAAATAACGTTTAAATATTTAATAAATTTTAATATTTTTTTTTTAAATATAAAAACTTCTTCAGAAAATTATATTTTATAAAAACAAAAATTATTAACAATTTTAAAAACTTTTCGAAAATAATTGACAAAAACATAAACAAAAATATTTAATCTCAAATCAATTTTTCGTGAAACTATTTGGGTTTCCAAAAATAGGTAACTTTTTTTCTAATTTAAAAAAAAAGAAAAAAAGAAAGATAAAAATTTATTCGTTTTAAAAGGTGTACTTATGTCCCTCGTAAACTAAATTAATTTAATAAATTTAAATTAAAGTTACCATAAATAAGGCAGTCGATGAAAAAGCAAGAGAAAGGGCTGACTAACACTTGCTAACTTTAAATGATTTAGTACTTTTAAGTTAAAAAGATATATTTAATATTTAATTTATTTCTATATTAATTTAATTAAGCTTTTATTTTCGTTTTAAACCATTTCTTTCTTGACAAAAAGTTACATCTTAATAAAAATTTTTAAAAATTATATTTCTAAGAAAAAAATCCTGGTAGTATGCGCGGTGGCACCGTCTTATTGATACCACATTTTAATCAAACCCAAAACATGCAGTTGTGGCATTAAAAAGTTTTCAATCCTATTATTTCCCATTCCCAAATAGCACACCAGACTGTGTTTAATGGTTATAAAGTGACTGTTGTAAAATTTGAGGGTTTCTTTTCTCTATTCTGTTTATTCACATATCCATTCACATGAAAGTGTGCCTCGTCACTCATTATGGTTTTTTCATGACAATCGGGGTTGTCATTTTCATTTTCGAAAAAGTAAGGTCCAATGATTCCTCCTGACCAAATTGCACACTAGACTGTGTTTAATGGATGCAAAGTGACTGTTGAATAATTTGAGGGTTTCCCATTCTCTTGAACCGATTATTCTGTTTCAAATGAAAATTATGTTTTTTTTTCATGAAAATCGGGGTTGTCATGAGCGAGCTGTAACATCCTATTATCATAGGTACGGCGGCGTAAATGGTCTTGTGGAAGAAGTTCTTTTACCAACTGAATCTTATATGGAAACAAATGTAAATCCTTGTGCAAAATTGTGGCCAAAGTTGTTCTTTGAAAACCAAGCTACTGAACGCGGCATCGAATTGAGGTTGATGGATTGTTTTAAACACTTTCTTGACAGGCAGTAATGTTTTCAGCCGATCTTGCAGTATGTTGTGCTCCATGATCGGCCCTATCACCTACAGACCCTTTTTCTTCGAAATCATTTACTATACAATAAATAGTGCGTTTTGTTGGCACGTTGTTTCTCCCAACAGTTTCACGTAACTTTTTCATCGTCACAGTAATCGATGATTGGTTTTGATAAAATGTTTTAACGATTAAAACACGTTGAATCGAATATTTTTCCATAATAAATTTGACACATGTCTAGTTAATGACTGCCAAATACGAACTGTCAAGACTAATGTTTTTTCAAAATGGCGACAAAACAAAGTAGTAAAACCTTCCCCGCGGACACACTCTACGTATATATATATATATATATATATATTGCAGGTTCTGATGTTTTTTTAATAAAAGCACAAAAGCACCAAGTCATAAAATTCTTTATATAACCCACCCCCCCCGCACATTTATATGTCTTGACGGGATCTCACCGTCATTACATGTGCCACCGGGAGTAAAAGGGAGACCCAGCCTCCTAATAGGCTAGCAGGAGCCAACTGGACAACTCTATGTAATTTCCACGGGAATCAGTAAGCCCCAGAGTTCAGCCTTTTGGCTTTTTAACTGTTCTTTCACTGATTATTAAGGTTGGCCCTTCGAAAGCAACGTGGTGGTTGTGGTTTTGTGGCCCTTAATTAAGTTGTATGGGTTGGATCATTCACTATGAACACAATTAATGGTCCTGGTTAAGTGAGCATGCTGGCGGTTGTGTTCTGAAATTTTATTAAGCTGGCATATGTTCTGGACTAAGAGTTGGATAGTCTCCAACTCTTAAGCAAGGCGTGAGAGCCTTGGCCTGCCCCGAGCACTCGGAGTTGCGACTGGGAGTGACTTGAGGATAGAGATATCCGAAGGCTTCCTAGGGCGTGGGTGATACTTAAATCATCCGCAGTGGTTTGATCCACCGTCAGGCTATGGCTTACACAGCTAGGTACTGACGTAAATCTTATCACGCATTTTTCATATGACCAATTTGAAAACATTTTAATAATAAACTTCAAATTAATTTTTATTTAAATTTTTATACTTTTTATTAGTTTCAATTTTAAGTACTCTTAATATTTATTTTTATTTATATAATAATAAATATTAATATAATTTTTTTTATTAAAATTCTGCTTAATACGCCATTTTGTTTTTATGAACTTATATATATTTTTAATTTGTTTGTATGTGTGTGAGATTTTTAAAAAGAAATTCATATGAATTGCTGAATTTGTTACACATACAAATTCTGTTTGTTTTGGCGCTGCAAACATTCATACAAATAAAAATACATACATTAAGGGTGTTTTCTATAGAGGTAAAGAACTTTAAGTTGGTAAAAATTTTTTAACCGGCAACTATTTTTTTTTTATAAAGATAAGTAGCACTTCAGGCAACAATGCCTATTTAGTTAAGTACCGCGCTACATTCTTTAGGAAAGGGGGATAGAGAAGAGATGAAACAGGTGGTGAAAGAAGGATTGTTGGAAATTAACTGCTGTATAAAGACATCACAGCGACCAGTGTCTATGCCTTCATCGCTGAGCAGCCCCAATGGCAGTCAATTTTTAATTTTTGTAGTGAAAAAAGCAACGTCTTCGTTGGGAATCGAACCCATAACCCCTATACTGACAGGCTAGTACACTACTTACTAGCACCCCCCGGGGGCACATATATATGGTCTTAAAGAACTTCGACTATTTAGACACAGTGAAACTGGGGGAAAAAGGGAGCCCAGTCCCCTGAAGTCAGCAGGGGTACAACTGGAAACTCCACTTTATTTCCACGGGGAGTTCATTATTTGCCTCTTTAGACATTTAATAGTTCTCTGGCTGATTATTGAGGTTGGCCCCTATATGGGACTATCGTGGTGGTTGTGGATTCGCGGCCCCATAACAGTAAAATGGTTATTATGGTGGCCAGGATCATTTCGCCGTTAATGACACGCTAGGTGAATGATCCAGTCCAGTGAGCATGCTAGACATGTGTTCTGGACAGGAGTTGGAAAGTCTCCAACTCTTAAGCAAGGAGTGATGATTTGCAGCCCTGCTCTGGAATCATCGAAGTTGCAACTGGAAAGTTCTGTTGCATAGAATTATAGCTTCGGCTTCCTAGGACGAGCATGATGTTCCAAATTATGCAGTGGTTTGATCCACCATCTGATTAAGGCGTCATGGCCAGGCGCAGATGTAAATCTAATCACGCTACTTACTAGCCTACAGGGGCACCTATTTTGTCAGCTATCAACTGATGTATGTTTAGTAGGGTTCGGTGTTTCAACCTGAATAGACAACTGCCTCAATAAAGCTTCCAAATTGTGCAAATTTATTTTGAAAATCATGGCTCTGTTAAATAACGTATCGCGCAATATATTTATTTTCCGGTCAACAGCGTTTGAAGCGTTTGGGCGGCAAGGATCATCTCACCTTTACTGAGAACAGCAGGTGAATGATCCGGATCCAGTGAGCATGCTAGTCATGTGTTCTGGACCAGGGGTTGGATAGTCTCCAACTTTTCAGCAAGGAGTAGTGGTTTACCACCCTGCTTCGGAACCGTTGAAATTGCAACTGGGAAAGACCTGTTGCTAGAATAAGTCTTCGGCTTCCTTAATAACGTTGCTTTTCACTCCATAGTGGTTTGACCACCATCTGATTAAGGCTTACAGCCATGACGGTCATATGCTAGAAGACATATTTATATTATAATGCTAGTAGAGTACCTTTGGTATAAAATGAATTGTATGTTAAGTTAAAAAAATGTATCTTTTTTATATACCATTTCAAAGTTCTATACCTCTACAAAAATACCCTTTATAATAAATATAAAGGTGTTTAATAATTAATAATAAAATCAAACAAGAATAATGTATAAATACTGACTTGAAAAATGACACTAGAATTAAATAAATCAAGGGATTGAAAAAATTAAAAGAGTTTTTATACGCTCGTTCTGGTTCATAAGTTTTGTACATGGAAAAATAAATCTTTCAATTTCAATTTATTATACATAGGTTATGTATATAATTACTTTGAAAGTTTACATAGGTATCAATTGAATAAAGAACAGTGGGCTATTATTCGATGTTGCACAAAAATAATATAATACAAGTTTTGAAGTGACTGTCATTATATGTACTAAATTATTGGCCACATTTAAATAACATATTTGGCTGTTGTCAGATAAGAGCAAGTATGAATAGAGCTTTATATAATCGAAGAAAATATGTTTATTGAAATTATTGAACATAAGTCGTAACAGATTTTTTGATTAAAATCATTAATAAAAACGAACAATATTTTTATTTCTATTTTTCTGTGAATTGTTAGAAATGTCGCATTTTTCGGTTTAGAGCATCCATGAGCAAATACATTCATAACATTGAGGCATCATTGACATTATTTTTTTGAAAATGAGAGTTGTCCAGGAGTCACTATGAAAAGACTGTTACTATTGGTAAAAACTGCCATATAGAACTCTTCATAAAATAATTCTGCGAATATATTGTAGCGAATGTGTTTTGCTTAAGTTTTTAAAGAAAATAATTAAGTAATAAAGTAATTAAGTAATAAAGTACTAACTGCGTAGTTTTCTAAGAAAACTTATACACGCAAGACAACAACAACTATCTTCAAATAAATTACAAGAAGAAACTTTAACAGCATAAAAACAAAAACAACAAAAATACACACAGCCCATAAAGCGCCTATACATTGAATGAATAACATAACAACAACAACAAAGTGTAAAGCAAAGTAGAAAATTCTTCATTTTTCTAAACCTCTAGCGGACAAGTATAAAAGACAGCATCTGAGTGGGTTAGTTATTTAGTTAAAACATAAATCTCATGAAGACTTGCATCTTTAATAAATTGTTCTGTAGTGCCAAAGTACAAATCTCACTTTGTGTGTAGTTTAAGTAAATAAACTTGTGATTAATTTGAAAACTCTAAAATCTGGTGTGATTTATTTTGCAATAAAATACGGTTATAAAAGCTATAACGTAACAATATGAACCAATTTCTGGTCGGGTATTCTAGCTAGACTACTAGCTTGCTAAGATATAAAGTTTTATTGGCAAAATAAAAACAATTATTTTAAGTACAAAACATAGCGAACTGGAATAAACTGCCAGATTGTTTAATGTTTGAAGAATCTATAAGCTTTTAATCGCCTTAATTTAGAAATCGAAGTAGTGACAAGTATGGCAGAACCAAGCAAAACGTTGAACAAATGACTTGGCACTAAAGTATGTTGCAACAAAAAATAACAATCAGCTGTAATATTTCTTCTAAATATTTTTTTTAATAAATAAACTAATCAGCTCGGAAATTAATGTTATTTTAAAGTCTTATACATATTTCTTTAAAAAATGAGGATATGAAATCGTTAAATTAATTTTAAAATGAACATTAAATCCCCTGTTCTTTAAAATTAACATTTTGCTTCAGCTGTCTTTATTATTTATTGATTAATTTCTTTTTTTTTCATTATCCTTAATTTTAATTAATAATGTATTTTGGTTTAGTTTGCAAAAAAAAAAATAATGTAAAAATGACATTTTTAGCCAATCATGCAATTAATTACCCATTTAAGTTAATGTTAAATTAGCAAACAAATACATACATAAAATGTTACATTAACAATAACAAATAAATTAATTAATTATTATTCGTTGTAAGTGAAACTATTGAAACTATACATTTGATCATTTTTTAATCATCATCATCATCACCATCATCATCATTACCATCATTGTAAAACAATAATAACATATTTATAAATATAAATAAAATGTTTGTTGTAATGTTTGACATTTGAAATATATGTGTGTTTGCATGTGTACGCTTCTGTGTATGCGAAAAATTGACCTTAATATGTGTGTATTTATTATTTGTTGTAGTTTATTAGGTTTCATTAGGTGTACAGATTTGCTTTTGCCGTTTTCCTGTAAATCGTTTTAAGGGTTATTTGTAGTTGTTCAGTTCATTGAATTTGGACTCAATTTCGCGAATTCCAGGTGAAAGTAGCCCCAAAAATAAGAACTTCTGTATCATTCGTTTTGTTAAGTTGGCTGCATTAATAATTTAATGGCTGTGGAAAACCAAAAGAACATTTAATACTTCAATATGGGTGATTTTTGTCACGTTTCTGGTTATATCCTGCCAAATATAGACAAACAGGATCAAAAAAGCTTATTTGCTGAGGAATTTCAAATAGCGTATTGTCATTATTTTAATGCAAATTTTACGCCCAAAGCAAGAACTCCCGAACTTGGAAGTAATGTACCTTTGATACACGATATAGATAAACGATGTAGATGATATTTTGTTACCATCGCTCTACATGGAATTAGAAATAGTCAAAGATATTGACTGTTTGAAATCCATATTTTTAAAACTCAGTGAAGACAAAATTAAAAAATGTATGTATCGTTGTTTGTATTTAAGCATTGACATATCTGAATTGGTTCACTTCTATAGGGTCCGCCAAAGGACTTTTTTTTGTTTTAAATGCTATAAACAAAACTACACAGCTTCGGTTGTGTGACACGTAGCGCCGTCCTGTGAATACCAAATGTTGCCAATATCCTCCTCTTTAATTTTTGTGAACAAAAATTCGTTCAACATGGCCCGATAACTACTGCCAGTGACTGTAACGGCCACTACTGAAAAATGGCCCAATTATGCCTCTGGAACAAAGTCCGCACCAAACAGTGACTCGTTTTGAGTGCGTCGGCTTTTCAATGTATGCGTGCGGGTCTTTTGTGCCCTAAATGCAACAATTTTGCTTGTTTACATACCCGCCAAAATCAAAATGAGCTTCATCTGAAAAGATGATTTTTTGTGGCAAAATCGGCATCTTCTGTAAGTCGTTCGCAAGCTCACTTAGCGAAGCGTTGTTCAAGCGTATACACAACCGTATTCGTTCAGCGAAGGGATAAAGTGTTACCATTCACGAAATAAGCACTAGTTGAAAAAAGAACGTTAGATTGCGTACCCGATATCAAGGTAGTTTTGGCAAGTGTTTAGATAACACAGGTTGCCATAGTAGATCAAGAAGCGGCAGCAAATCTTTTTCTGTCATTTATGAGCCCTTTAGGATTTTATAACATTTTGCAAGTTCTCTGACTTTCAACTGACAAAAAACTATCTGTTTAGCTCTCTTTTTGCAAGAGATTTCGAGTACGCAGACAACATTTTGCACAAAATGATGCAAAATATGTGTACGCAGACAGACCTATTGAAAGGGCAGTTGAAAAAAAAAACGTTAGCTGGCGGACCCTATATATTTGCATTGTCAATAACAGTTGAAGGTGTCTTATGAAAGAACCGTTGATTAAAATGCTTAAATTAGAGGAGCCAGCAAGTAAAATACAAATATTTCCAGCTCTTTTACATTGTTATGAAAGTAGAATTTATATTTTGAGGTAACTGAAAAAACTTTATATAAAAAATTTCAATAACAAATAAATTCTGCTTAAAGAGTCTATAATATTAAAACACATACAAACGTTTAATATACTGCTTAGTTTTTTCTTGTTTGGATTTGTTCCGTCAGTAAATGAAATATTGTTTTCATTATTTTCCATCTTTGCTGGCTGTTTATTATTATTTTTGTGAAAATCCTAAGATTGGCTTGTAGCCCCCAGGATTGTAATACAAATATAATAGTATAAACTGCCAGATTGTTCAATGCTTGAAGAATTTATAAGCTTTTTAACGCCTAAATTTAGAAATCGAACTTGTGAGAAGTATGACAGCATCCAGCAAAATGTTGGACGAATGACTTGTGCATGCTTGCTGCTAAAGTATGTTGCTTAATAGTTTGATCTTATTATTTTTGACGCTGCTGAGTAAAATTTTTAACTGATTGTCTTATTTTTGTAAAGTAAAAATCTTTTGTCGATCCACTGACTTTGTTGTTGTGTTCATCTTAAAAAGCCTGATATTTTCAATGCCGTCATCTTGACGTTTTTGCTTTCAGGGTCAAGTTTAAGTCGCTTGGAAAGTATATGAAAGTTACTTGTGGCCTGAGCGCTATACTGTTTTAAATTTTACAGTGTGTATAAATTTAAAAAGGAATTTAAATTTTGGTGGTACTTAGTTTTAATGGTTTCAACCAATTCGTTATTGTGTTGACAAAAACAGAGGAGGAGTGCCTTTAAATGTGCTTTGGATTTTTTGTAGAATTATCTTCTTTCCTTTAAATCTTGTTCTAAGTTTGAAATAGAGGCATTAACTCATAATAAGTTTAAGATATCATATTGTTTCAGGATCGTATTATAAATTAGTCCCGTGCATTGCAAATTTGGATTATAGTTTCTGTCAATAAAGCAACAATCTTCCAACTTTGACATGAGAGAACCACACGAGGCTTAGACAAACTTAACTTTTCCGAAATACGACTTTAAATGCCATTAGAATGGGATATAATTATTATTTATTTTTAAATATGGTTCTTATTTTTGCCATCAAAGGTGGCCTATTATGAACAATAATTAAAATAATCAGCTTACTAACATAACCTCAAATTGCATTTTGAAAAACGACAAAAATTAAATTTTAGCTCTAATTTAAATAATCTTTTATTTATATCTTATTTTATTTATTTTTCCTTTTTCCATTTGTTTGATATTTAAATTTTATTTATTTTTATTATTTAGTTACTTATTACCTGTTTTTTATTTGTTGCTTTTCTTTTTGCAAAACAATGTCATTATGAAGTATCATACAAAAATGTTTTTTCTTAAATTTTTTTTTATATTTTTAAACATTTTTTTACATTTGTTTTAGCATATGCTTTTTTTTTTTAAATTAAGGTTTTATTATTTATATTTTTTCGTTTATTTATTTTAAGTTTCTTTTGCTTGAAAGAAATTTGAATATTTAATTTATGTGATGCAAAATGCAACATTTTATTTAAATTACATTTTATATAATTTTAGCAAAATTATAATTTTCAATAATGTAGTTGTTTATGTTAAATGTATTTTGTTTTAGCGAAACCTTGGATAATAAAGCTGTAATACACAAAATAGTTTTAATTAAAATTTATAGCAAAATTAGATATTTTAAAAATTATTAAATGAAAATTATAAACATTTAATTTTTTCAGCAAAAAGGCACCAGGGAATAAGTTTAGCTCAAAATTTATAAACTAGTTTAGAAAAAAATATAGTTAATGCTTATAGAGGCAACTAAATTAAATAGCAAAAGTTATAAATTAAAATTAAAAAAAAAATATAAAAATAATGTTGCAAAATACAGTGGAGGTTATATTTTTTTTTAGAATGCACTGCAGAAACTATTATGTTTTGAAAGTCTCTTAATTAAATTACCCACGAGTTATATTGGGTTTTTCAACCAGAAGTTTGTTTTTCATTTATGGCAACACCAACAATATGATAGTTTTGACATTTATTTTTTTGACGTATTCGTAGTAGATGCATTGACAATTGCTACAATGAATTTAATTTCGCACGAAAACCGTATCAAAATAAATCAAATCTACTATGAAAATAGTGGTTCCGTTAAAGTTACATTTCGTAAAATTTGTGATATTTTCGGACAACATAATGGTCCTTCTAAGACTGCTATTAAGAATTTGGTCCTAAAATTTTAGTCGACAAGTTTGATATAAAATATGAGAACATCAACCCATGTTCGATCGGATCATCAGTTGAAAACATCGCAGCGGTGAGCCACAGTGTTGAAGCAGATCTAAATTTGTCAATGCCACGACGTTCTCAATAATTGGAGTTATTCAAAAACACCACATGACAAATTTTGCGTGAGGATTTGACTTTGAAGTGTTACAAAGTTTAACTGCTGCTGGAATTGATGCCGACAGAGCATTCACATCGCCTTAGATTCGCTCAATTCATTCAATTCATTCAGGAATAAACGGTTGCTTTTTCTGAAAAAATTATTTTCTTTTGGCGAAGAATATTTTTACTTGTCTGTTGACTTAACTTAACAAAATGGACGCTTTGGGCCTTTGAAAATCTTAGAGCGATTAATGAGAACCCTTTGAATACTTAGTGTGTCACTATATGGTGCGCTATGTGGTCTGGAGGCGTGATTGAATCGTTTTTTTTCGAAGATGAGGCTGGAAATGCGGTAACGTTCAATGGATCACGTCATCGCGAGATGCTAACAACTCAATTTTGGGCTATTATTAACGACGTGGATATCAATGACATATGGTTTCAACAGAACGGTGGCCAATGAAAGGATAAATTTATTGCAAACAAAATTTCGCGATCGCATAATTTCACGGCAATCAGTAGTTAAGTGGCCAGCCAGATCGTGTGATTTAACACCACTAGATTATTTTTGTAGAGCTATGTTAAGGATAGAGTCTAAATGGAGCCAAACGAATCGAATTCAGCCTTAAAACTTAAAATCCGTGTTATTATTAGGGATATAGGACAGCCACTTTGGCCAAAAAAAAAATGATTAAAAACTGTGATGAAAGAATTGACATCTGTCAGCGTGTTAGTGGTGGACATTTGCCAAAAATCATTATTCATTCATAATTGCCGGATTTTTCTTTTCGTAATACAATAAAAATGTTAATCATCTTAATCAAAATTTTAGTTTTTATTTCAGAAAACCAATTTCTTGTTGAAAACCCCTTCAATAGCATTATTTTTTAACTCAGAATAATATTAAAAAATATTAAGAAAAAAAATCATAAAAAATTGAAAATTTATTTTCATTTCTTTGTCTTAAATTATCAAAATTTGTCGTGTTGTTCGAAATGTTCAAACTAGAATTATTTCTTTAAAGAAATTTAAGTCGATTATTTATACAAGGGGATGACATCAAGCGAAAAGAAATTTTTTAGTGGAATTGTTCTCTATCAACAATAGAGTGATAATTTTTGCAAGAAAATAAATTTCATGGATAAAGTTTTCGCCTTAATGCTGTCTTGAGTTGGTATTAGCGTTAGGGAAACTATATACTGCAGCGGATTATAAAATTGAGATGTCATGGATCAATATTTTTGAAAACAGATAAAGCAATTGCTGTTTCTAAATATGATTTTTTAGGTTGCGTTTTTCATCACTGGGTTAAGTGTTCTTATCATTTTCTTCGTCTTTTCATATTCTCTTTTAGTTATTTCTTCTCAATTTTCACAAAAAAATTTATGTAAAACAAATTGTTTACTACAAGAATAATAAAGTGGAAGGATAATCCATTCGTAAAGATTTGCTGTTCTTTTGTGTTAATAAATCTAAGTAGAGTGTGGAAAGGAGGTCATGTTATAGTCGTTCGTTGTAGACTACAAGTCTGCAAATAAACAAATAGTTATTTCTTTTGCAGTTCAAAATCAAGGCTTTAGACAAATTTTGCGAAAAAATCATGCATTAGTAGAGTAAACAGAAGAAAATATTTGTTTGTCAAACGGTTCGAAATAAGGAGCTACAAAAGTCACTGAAGAAATAAATTACTTGTGTAGAAAAAATACAAAAAATATACATTCTTTAAGATGTTATTAAACATAACATCGCTTTCCTTTCGGAACGGTGCAACTCCATACATCATTTCGGAAAAAGTAAGATGGTGGCTCTAGATATTTCCAAGGCATTTGATAGAGTATGGCATGAGGCACTTCTGCTTTTGGTGTCGGTGATAATTTCTCCAGATTTATATGGAGTTTTCTCAGGAATCGCATTATACGAGTTGTTATAGAAGGGATTTTATCAGACGGGTTCAAAATTAATTCAGAGGTACCGCAAGATACCATTCTCTCTTCTACCCGATTTCTTATTTTTCTAAGTGACCTTTTTTTGTTAAACTTTCAACTATATATACTCTATTGCAGATGACAGCATCATTTGTCATTCATATTCATTTAGAAATAGGCCGAACTATTTAGAGGAAAGTTCTCAAAGGCGGAACATGAAAAATACACTCAATCACCATTTCGCAACAATTTCAGAAGAGGGTCGATTTTAATGCCCATAAGTTACAATATTGCTTACGCATAAATCTACTCCCCGGGGGCACATATATATGGTCTTTATAGAACTTTGACTATCTAGACGCAGTGCAACTGGGGGAAAAAGGGAGCCCAGTCCCATAAAGTCAGCAGGGGTACAACTGGAAACTCCACTTTATTTCCCGGGAATCAGTAAGCTCGCAGAGTTCATTATTCGTCTCTTTAGACATTTAATAGTTCTCTGGCTGATTATTGAGGTTGGCTCATGGGAGTATCTTAGTGGTTGTGGTTTCGCGGCCCCATAACAGTATAATGGTTATTATGGTAGCCAGGATCATCTCACTGTTAATGACACCCTAAGTGAATGATCCAGTCCAGTGAGCATGCTAGACATGTGTTCTGGACAGGAGTTGGCTTCCTAGGACGAGCATGATGTTCCAAATTATGCAGTGGTTAGATCCACCATCTGATTATGGCTTCATGGTCAGGCGCGGATGTAAATCGAATCACACAGTTACGCATAAATCTGTGTTCGGAAATGGTGCTACGTCTCTCACTAATGGGTGATGTAAGTATAACGGAATCGTAAGCTCTTGTTGTTCTTCGCATAAAAATTCAGTGCATTGTTCGATGGACTAAAAATATTTTTCAGGTTTCTAAAGAAGCTTTTAAGTGCCTCGGTTTTCTAAAACGGTGTAGGAGCTACTTCACTCCATCCGATCGTTGTAGTATTTATATCACATATATCGGTCCAAAAATGGGATACAACTGTCATATATGGGCCGGCGCACCAAAGTCTATTTTGGAGTTGCTCAACCGCATACAGGAGAGGGACAAGAGGCTCATTGGGGACAGAGTTGGGTACCCAATACTTTTTTTTTTTAAAGAGAAGTAGCACTTCAGGCAACAATGCCTATTTAGTTAAGTACCGTGCTACATTCTTTAGGAAAGAGATAGAGAATAGATAAAACAGGTGGTGAAAGTAAAAGGATAGTCGGAAATTAACTGCCGTATATAAGACAGCACAGCGACCAGTGACAATGCCTTCATCGCTGAGCAGCCTCACCGACAGTAAATTTTTATTTTTGTAGTGAAAAAAAACCAAGGTCTTCGTTGGGAATCGAACCCACAATCCCCATATTTACAAGCTAGTACACTACCTACTAGCCTACAGGGGCACCTAATTGTTGATTTTCTTGATTCTCTACAGCATGGAAGCAATGTGAGATGTATCACAGTGTTTTATCATTACTACAATGGTAAATGCCGAATGAAATTGGGGAACTTGTCTCCATTACTCGCACGTTTTTGCGTTTAACTCGATTTTCGTTAAGAGCACATCAATTTGTGGTTGATTGGCCAGTGATTTGCACTACGCATTACGGGGAAAATTCATTTTTTAGCAGAACAGTTCAAATTAACTCCCTCCACAGGTCCTTCCTGTCATTTTCAATGTAGGAAAGCTTAAATCGAACGTCCATAAACACTAATCCCTCTTTTCTCCTCCCCACCACCTAATTTCCTAATTCTGGCACAACGCATTGCGTGTGTAGTAGGGGTTATCCCCTGAGTGTTGGTCCAAAAAAAAATATCCCACATAACGTTGCGCTTTTTCTCCCTAAAAAGGACTGTATTTCTCTTGAGTTCAAGTTTTTTAATTAAATATTGGAATTAGTTTTATAAAGTGTTTTCGAAAAAATTGTTATGTTGCGCTCACTTTTTAACATTTGTGATGAGTGTACTCTGCTAAAGGCATGATTGGATCTTTTCTCTTTAAAAATGTATTCAGAATTAACGTTAAGGTCGTAAAATATATTTTATAGACAGGTTTGTCGATACGTTAATATCGAAAAATGGATCTTTCAATTAGCCTATAGGGAGGTGCGTTTAAACATCTCTTGATTATATCTGATAGAGCCGCTGGTTTCTGCTGATAAACCAGTAAAAATTCATGCCCTGCAGGATAATGTTGTTTATTCATTACATACGACCAGATAATTGAACGTATCTACGAAATCATTTTCAAATATTAATTCCGTATACCGATCTTTCGACTTATATTTATTTTTATTAAAATAAAAAAATAGTCTCATTGTTTTTTTTGTATAATTTAAAGTTCTATCTAAAGCCGTTAAACTTAAAAATATATAGAATCAAAATTTTTCGACCCTATAGCATAAATGTATAAAGATCTATACTTTATACTCGCAGGATATAACTGATAATAAATATGTCTCTTTTAAGCATTTAATGAAATTAAAATTCTAACAAAATTTAAGTCTAAAATGAACTAAAAAACAATCCTACAAACAAAATAAAATATAGGGTTTTCTCTCTCTTTTAATCTTAAAAACTGTTATTGTCGAAAACTTGAATATGCAGGTTTTAGATGTAAAATTTATAAGCTAGACAGAGATTTAATTTTTAGAATATTATGAATATTTATATGATTTTTAGTGATAAAACCTAAAAAAATAAGTGAATTTTTCCATTGCATTGTTTTGTTTGGAGGATTTTAATATAAGATTTAGGCTTAACGATATAAATATGTTTTATTTGTTGTTGTTTCGTTTGTGTGTAAATTTAATTGAGTGAAATGACAGGTCAATTAGTAGGATATAGTATTTTGGAGGTACTTAATTTATGACACATTCAGAAAGAAACACATTTAGAATTACATTTTGATAATTTGTTGTAAAATAAATATGAGGCAGTTTTTCTATATACAAAAACGTTAAGCGGGCTTAAGTTACTTGAGCTTATAATTTATACATAAACTAAGATTTAATGCTTAGTTTTGTATATATAAATATTGGATTTTTCAACAAGAAATTGGTTTTTCAGTTGTGGCAACATCAACAACATGATAGTTTTGATATTTAGTTTTTTTGACGTATTTATAGTAGATCTATTGGCAATTCTTACAATGAATGCAATTTCACACGAAAAGCACATTTAAATAATTAAAATCCACTTTGATAAAGGTGGTTCTACTAAAGTTATATTTAATAGAATTCGTGATATTTTCAGACAACATCATCGTCCTTCTGTAAACGGTATTAGGAATTTAATCGTTAAATTTCTAGTCCACAGTCTCGATACAAAATGTGCGAAAACTAACGCATGTTCGATCGGTTGATTCAACTGTAAACATCGCAGCCGTAAGCCGCAGTGTTGAAGCAGTTTAAAATTTGTCAATTCGTCGACGTTCTCAACAATTGGGGTTATACAAAACGACCACATAGAGAATTTTCCATAAAGATTTAACTTTAAAGCCTTAGAAGATTCAACTGGTGCAGAAATTGAAGCCAACCGACCATTCACATCACCGTGGGTTCGCTCAATTCATTCAGGGACAATCGGCTGTTTTTTCTGAAAAAATAATTTTTTCATTTGTCAGGGTATGTCAACAAGCAAAACTGCCAGATTTGGGCTTCTGAAAATCCTAGAGTGATTATTAATAAGCCTTTGCATGCTCAATGTATCATGGTATGATGTGCTATGTGCTTTGGAGGCGTAATTAGGGCGTTTTATTTTTCGGTGACGCGGTCAATGCCTCACGCTATCATGCTTTATTATTAACGACGTGGATATCACTGACAGGTGGTTTCAACAGAATGGTGCCACATGCTACACAAACAAACAAAATTTCCCGATCGCATAATTTCAGGATACACAGCAGTTAAGTGGGCAGCCAGACTGTGTGGATTATTTTTTGTGGGAATGTGTTAAGGATAGAGTCAATCGAATCGATTATAGCTTTAAAACTCAAAATCATTGATGTGATTAACGAAATAGGACCGCCATTTTGGCAAAAAGTGATTAAAAACTTTGATGAAAGAATCGACATCTATCAGCGTGGTCGTGGTGGACATTGGGCAGATATCATTGTTTACTCATAATTGCCAAACTCTCTTCATAAGGCAATAAGAATTTTAATCATCTTAATCAAAATTTTTTGTTTTATTTAGTTTTAGGAAAACCAACTTCTTGTTTAAAAATCCTTTGTAAAGTATACCATAAGTATAAACTATACTATATTATATAATCTTTATAACGAAGTGTTTTAATTAGTTTTATTTTAAATTTTGCCTTATTATTTTTGAGATTCGTTTTTAATTTTTAGTTTCAAAAACTTCTCAAGTTGAAATTTATTTACTTATTTACTTTTGCTTAAGTTAGATAATTACTAAAAGCTTATTTAAAAAAAAAGAAATTTTTAAAACTAGTTTCTTAATCTATTTAATGTATAATATTATTTAGTTTAATTTTATTTCATTTTACTTACAATAAAAAAAAATCAATTCATAATTGATATTTTGGTTTACATTTAGTGATATTTTTCTATTTATTTTGAGTGTCTTTAAGCGTTAAATTCGTCTTATTTAATAAGTCATTAAGGTTGGCTTGAATCCTAAGTTTTTTCTTTGCAAAAACAAATGTATCTCTCTAAAATTAGGACGATTAGATTCATTACGTTGCCAACATTCGCACATAAGATCATAAATTTCTCGAGGACAGTTAGTGGGCATAGGCAGGAATAGCTAAAAAGAAAACAAATAAATTAATTAAATAATTATATTTGAATATGTAGTGATATTAAGGTTTTTAAATATAAAACTTTGCTTGATGTCATTTATTATTTTAGTAGGACAATGATAGCATGTTAAAACTAAGGAATAGTGTTTTGATTGGTTTCTTAATCTGCCCACGTTACTCATTGCTTAATTAAATCTACGCTTAAGGACAACTTAGCTAACGCCGTTAAACAAAAAACTGTATTGAATTACACACAAGATTAGAGAGCTTCGTATTAATGATGATATTGTTTCTGGCAGTTAAGGCAGCATCTGTTGTCTAGGCTTATTGGAGCCTAAATCAATCAGATAGCAAACTTTCCAAGTACAAGCAGAGGTTAAAGTAAGTTACTAGTGGCAGGAGTCGGTGGCCTACGGGAATTATAATCAGTATAGCGGCTTATCGGGTACCTACTCAATGAAATATTGCCAAGGAAAGTGCGATGGAATTTGGAAATGGTCTCTCACGCAAGAAGTGAAGCATGTACTTGTAAATCGTTTAAGCAAAGTTGCTACTTGGACGGCTATGGCTCTCGAGCGCGATGGCAGGCATATTCTATTCACCGTAAAGATAACTTGTGTCAAGCTTAGGCGCCTTACTTATTAACTGACGTTAATTAGTATCGCACACAAAATTCGGAAGGTTTAGGCCCATGATCATTTGTTTACTAACACCTTAACCTACTCAGCAACACAATTTTATTTCGACTCATTTTAACGGGACACATCAAATTTGTTATTAAAGAAATATTTAAATCTTACTTTTTATGTTGATTTCCTCACTTACTACCTTTCGTTTTGAAAATAGAATGAATGACTGACTTCAATCATTTTAGCGTAGTACAAGTGCATAACTTTTCTTCTTCTTAATATTTATTTTATTTGGAATGCTACTTCTAAAAACAAAACTTATATTTTTACAGCCGTATTCATAAAAACTTAAAACAGGTTAATAAGCCTAAAATAGGCAAATATTGATAAAACTACATTCATAAACGATTAATAGTTTAAAAAACATTTAATAAATCGTTTTTATAATCAAAAATTTTATTGTTGGATTTACCCTTCTTTAAACCAAAAATAAAATGACATTTTGCGTTTAAATATTTTTATATACATTTGTTTACATTATTTAAAGAACATTTTTCTTCAAGTAGCAAATAAATTAATTTAATTATTATAAAAAGTCATTCCAAAACTTAAAATTAAACAATGGATGCCATAAACACAATCCGCAAAATACGTAAGTCCATAATAAACAAATGGAAACAGTTAATTCACAATATAGCTATAGAGGAAAATGACACAGTCCCAGGTAATAAATAATTTGTAGATAGTTAAGTAGTAATAGTTAATATATTTGTCTTGTTTAGGTGATATTGATAATGTGCAAAGGGAAATGGCAGTAATGGAATATCCAACAAACTCAACAACCCCTGAAGGAAGAGCAAAAGTGATTTTAAAAACTTTTATACAACATAATTTTTAACAACTTTATTTTATCATTTTGTCGCTAACATATTTAATTTAAGTCTGTCAGCTTCAAGAAAACAGAAATAAAAACATTATTAACAAAAATTTAATTAATTTATTTTGTACTTTATTTTTTTAACAAAGCTTTAGCACAATTCATATTACATTTAGTTAAATGAGAAATTTTTGGTTTTAGTAAATATTATTATATAAAAAATTTAGGAATAAACATATTTTTAGTTTGAAATTCATGAAGATGATACACAAAGGAGTAGCGAAAAATATAATAAAAAAAAATTTAATTAAATATATATGTATGTATATATAACAAATAGTAAAAAAAAGGTAAAATAAACTATGCTATATTTAGAAAATAATTAAAAAAATACAAAAAATTGGTTCATAGAGCTAGATTTCAATGTTGTCTGTAAGAAAAAATAAATATTTACGTACAGGTTAATTATGAAAACTTAGAAGATTATAGATAAATACGTACCAAATGTCTTCTTCTTGTAGAAATTTAATTTAGCTTGGAGCACCTCAAACTCCAAATCCAAATTTCTAAGTTTCTTCTTCTCCACATCTACTCGAAGAAGGTGTAGTTCCTTTCGGCACTCTACATCCGGTCAAGCAATTTTTAAAATGCTGTCGTTGAGAACATTGTTTTTTTCTGATGTAAGTTTCTAAAAAGTATATACAATTTTTATTTAGTATAAATTTAAAAACGAATATTTATACAAACCTTTTTTTTGCATGGGACAAATTCAACTTCCTTTTCTTTTACACTGGTAGCCACTTTTTCTGCTTCGAGGGGAATTTCATCAATTGTGTGACAGGTTGCAGAAAAAAATTGTATTAAAAAACGCATTTATATATACTTCAAGGGACAGATTTTTAAAAACGTGTCTTGAATACACTATGTACATACATATATATGTATATATTTTTTTACATACCTTTTGTTTTAAACACAAATCTCCTGTGTCCAATGTTTTTAAATTTATTTTTCCGATTTGATTTATCACAAAACTCATAGAAATAAATTAAAACTAGGAAATTATGATAGTGATGAAATAAAACGTAAACAAAACCGGTATTCGAATCTTTTTTGTATTATCAGTTGCTAAAACAGATTAATACATAAGTTTTCATTAAATGTTGCGGCTTAGTTTTTGTCAGTGAGTAAAAATATATATTTTTTACTAAAATTAATTTTTTATTTTTCGCAAAATTTGTATTTAAAATATTTATAATAAGACTACCAAATATATTGCACAATGATTTCAAACATCACTAATATAAAATGTTGCCGTACTTAAAAATAAATTCCGTTAAAACGTTTAATAACTATTAAACTGTTATTGTGCGATTTTGAATACAAATTTTTAGAAATGGTTTATAAGACAAAAATTCCTTAATAACAATTGTAAACTTTAAATCTAAAATAACAACTTTTTATGAATATGGCCGTTAATATTTAAACAGAAGTTTTTTGCAAATAATAATTTCTTTACACTGTGGCTTTGGTGATTTTTTAGTTCTTGCTTATGCAACGGATAACTTTGCCACCACAGTTATCCTAATTAAAATCATATGCGTTTCAGCTAAGATTTGGCTCACAATCATTTTCTTCGGGCCTTTATCAAATTATGCACTTTTGTCACCTCCTGTTATGTTGTGTTACCTTCTTCTCTAAGGATCCGCTGAGAAATAAACTCAACTCAACTGAAAGTAATTCAGTTTACTGTTATTTATTTATTTATCTGTCACAATACACTGACGAGATTTTTAGCACTCCAACAAATATTTCAAACTCATGTTTCGGAAACATTATTGGCGTGCCGTTGTTTTCTGTTTTGCTTCATTAACGGCGAAAAATTATTCGTTATGTACGCTGCCCTGCCTCTTCATGCTTTATAATTTGCAAGTCTTCACCTCAAACTACATTATGCAGCAAGGATAGAAAAGGGTGACAGTACTTGCATGGCCGTGGCATTTCCACAGGAGGTTATTGCTTCTTTCGTAAGTTAAAAAAGTAATGTTTAGAAATGTTTGAAAAGCTTTGTATCTGGGGTAAGACATGTCTGAAATTTTTCTTTAATAATCTAATGTTGCTAAGTGGCCACTCATAGGCATAAATAACTAAATAACTATTATAACTAATATAACTATTTTACTTGTAGCCTTAAAAATTGAGTTTTTAAGTTATTTTTTTGATATAGAAATCTGGAAGGGGTGTCCCCGTGATTTGCTGAGCTAAGAATCATCATAAGAAATGGGTTCCATTATTTAATGAACACCCTTTACATATAAAGAGAGGATAACAGAAAAATTACCTACGAAATCTTATGAAGCTACACAGTTCTGAATTAAGTAACGTTTCGGAGAACATTATTAATCACCGTCTTTGTATTCGCTTCAAAAGCGAACATGATAGTTCTATCTTGAGCTCTTGTGCCCATTCTTATAATTATTTTTAAATTATTGTTGGACAATGTCGTTCTTTAGTGAGCTGTTCTTGCTACGCTTGACCTTAAGCAAAATATTTTCTTATACACAGCACAAATAATTTATGTATCCGCATAAGAATAGTAAAAACTAGTTTTGTTAAAATATTTCATTATACACCATTCAGCGTCTCTTTTGACGTTACCTGTGCTCTGACATTAATATACTCGATAGTAAACTTATAGCAGCCCTCAACATCAACAAGTCTCCTGGGCCGGATCCCCCCCGGGGGCACATTTATGGTCTTTATAATGCGTAACCAGCTATCTAGATCTGTGCAACTAGGGGAAAAAGGGACCCCAGTCCCCTGAAGACAGGCAGGGAGTCAACTGGAAGCTCTACTTTATTTCCTCGGGGATCAGTGAGCCGCAGAGTTCATTATGTGTCTCTTTAGACATTTAATAGTTCTCTGACTGATCATTGAGGTTGGCCCCTATATGGGAGTATCGTGGTGGTTATGGTTTTGCGGCCCCATAACAGAATAATGGTTATTATGGTGGCCAGGATCATCTCACTGATAATGACACGCAAAGTGAATGATCCAGTCCAGTGAGCATGCTAGACATGTGTTCTGGACAGGAGTAGGAAAGTCTCCAACTCTTTAGCAAGGTGTGATGGTTTGCAGCCCTGCCCTGGAATCATTAAAGTTGTAACTAGGTGGTTCTGTTGCTTAGAATTATGTCTTTGGCTTCCTAGGACGCCTGTATGACGTTCCAAATTATACAATAGTGGTTTGTCTTCCATCTGATTAAGGCTACACAGCCAGGTGCGGATGTAAAACAAATCACACTCCTGGGCCGGATGGGATACATGGGATACCACTGGTCCTGAAACCGTGCTCTTCGATGCTAGCGCGTTTGTTAGCAACCCTTTTCAACATGTTGTATCATGCCGGTGAATTTCCAAAGTGTTGAAAGGTTGGGCGAGACTAACAACCCTGAAAATTACCGCCCAATTGCAATTTGTTCTGCACTTTTCAAGGTGGTGGAAAGGATGATTAATTTTCATCTTGTGAGGTACCTGGAGTCCAACAGCTTACTTAGCGACCGACAGTATGGTTTCCGTAGTGGGCGCTTTACGGGTAACTTGCTGGCTTTCCTATCGGATCAATAGTGCAACTCCATACATCATTTCGGAGAGAGTAGTTCTGTCAAAACTTGCTGCTTTTGGTATTGGTGAGAACTTCCTCAGGAATCGCACTATACGAGTTGTTATAGAAGGGTTTTCATCAGACGAGTTCAGGATTAATTCAGGGGTGCCGCAAGGCTCCGTTTTTTCTCCTGCCCTATTTCTTATTTTTCTAAACCACCTTGTTTGTCAAACTTTCAACCCATATAATCTTTCGCAGATGACAGCACCATTTGTCATTCGTATTCGTTGGGTAATAGATTAAAGCAGTTTGAGTGAGTTCCAAAAGGCGTAACATGAATGATACCCGTAGATATGTGTTCAATAATGGTGTTGAACCTGTTACAATGTGTAATGGAATCGGAAGACAAGACCTTTCAATTTCTTACTGCTTTTGGTGTCGGTGATAATATTTCCAGATTTATATCGAGTTCTCAGGAAACGCACTATATGAGTTGTTAAAATGGGATTTTATCAAACGAGTTTAGAATTAATTCAGGAGTGCCGCAAGGCCCTGTTCTTTCTCCTACCCTATTTCTTATTTTTCTAAACGACCTTATTTGTTAAACTGTCAGGTTTCTAAGGAAGCTTTCAAGTGCCTCGGTTTTCTAAATCGCTGTAAGAGATACTTCACTACATCCGATCTTCGTACTATTTATACCACCTATATAAAATACAACTCTCATGCATGGGCCGGAACCCCAAAGTCTATTTTCGAGTTGCTCGACCGCGTACAGAAGGGTATCCAACTCTATTGATTCCCTAGTGCAGCGACGCAATGTAGGTTGTATTTTACTGTTTTATCGTTATTACAATGGTAAGTTCTCTAACGAAATTAGGGAACTTGTTCCGGAAACTCGTACATTTTTGCATTTGACGCATTTGACTACTTCCTCTTTCCTCCTCCCGATAACATATTTTCCTAGTTCTGGTACAATGCACTGCATGTGTAAGATCATCCCCGCAGTACTGGTCCGAGCGGAAAAAAACTTATAGTACTGACGTATTGTATTTACGTTTTGTTTGCTTCGAGCTTAAATTATCATGGAAGGAAGGCGATGGAAGCAAAGATTATATAAAAAATTTTTATATATTAATTATTAACTTACATATTGATTATCATTTTTATAGATATGCCCTACATTTTCAATGACTTTGGCATCATTTAAATGTTCATAGGGCTGTTCACGAGCAAAAGTTAAAATCTCCCATAGTGTGACGGCAAAAGACCAGACATCTGATTTAGAAGTAAATTTACCCTAGAAAAAAAAAAACGAAAATATATTAAAAATTTCAATATTTTATAATATGCAACAAAATTAAATTTAATATGTCTGCTGGAAGTATTATCTTCTCTGCTCTTGGTAATATTTCAAATCTTAGCAACTTTTTAGTTGCTATTGACTGAAAGAAAAACATACGAATAACTTAACGTTTAATTATATTTCTTAATAACAGAACAGGACTTAACCAATTAAGAAAAGTATAAGCAATTCGGAAGAACATATTTCAATAATCCAATACAAGCTCCATTACTCTAACAGTTTCTAAGGATTCAATATATTCTCTTTAAATAAGATGACACAATAGTTTGAAAACAATCAACATTCTTAGCTGAAAAGAAGTGTTTCCACTTAAATTTAGTGGTCGGTGCAGCCAACTCGATGTTACAAAATAATAAAAAAAGATGGAAATATTAAAAATTAGCCGCGCATAAATTGACAGTGGCTGGGATCCTACCTATATGAGTAGATAACTACCTAAATTCGAACACTGACCACCAGTACAGTTTAGAACACGGCTCGAGAATAATATCATCACACGAAAGCACTCGCCGTTGATACCGAACAATCAGCCAGCAAAGACGGAAAGGAATGACAACAGTATTAAATTATTTACTTCATTCCAATATTTTTGTTTAGCTGCTCAATTTTCAAGTTTAAATAGCACTTTAACCACAAATTACTGAACTTCAATTAAGTTTCTTTTGTTTTTTAATCAAATATTATTCTTGAAAAATATATTTTTACTCAATGTTTTAATACAATTGTTGAAAAAAAGGAAGCAGATATAAAATAATGCCCATTTATATGAAATGCGCATATTACATGGTCACAAACACACATACACATAACTCTTATACACGTTAAAAATGTTAAAAAAAAAAAACGAATAAATTCCCAAAAGCCTAAAAGAGAAATAACCACACTAAATAAATTAATTAACTACACGATAACAAACCCAATTCACCCGTTTACATACTTGGGCTTGTATATTCTTGTTAACGTCAACATTAAAGGAAACGGAACAATGCAAACATGTACATAAAAATACTTTTACAGCTGACACATAGAAATATACATACATACACGTGAACAAAAAAATTCTTACGTGGCAAAGAAGAACTGGTTGTATTTTTGTATGGAAGCGAATATAAAGAATAATAAATGAAGAAAAATATCTGTATGGGAGACCCTAATTTCGACCGAATGAACTTTAGAATAAAAAAGTTTAAATTTTATGGCGTTTTCAAACAATTATCTAATTCTCATTTGGTTAGTTTTATAACAGTTTTATAACAGCACCAATTTGTATTTCCCGAGTTTTCCTTGGAAAGTTGAAGCTGGTAGATAATGGGCTTTTTAACAGGAAGTTTGTGTCTCAAATGTAGCAACACCAACAACATGATAGTTTTGACATTTAGTTTTTTGACGTATTCGTAGATGCATTGGCAATTGTTGCAATGAATTCAATTTCGCACGACAACCGCATTAAAATGATTAAAATCCACTATGAAAATGGTGGTTCTGTTAAAGTTACATTTCGTAAAATTCGGACAACATAGTCGTTCTTCTTAGACCGGTATTAAGAATTTGGTCGTTAAATTCGAGTTGACAAGGTTGTTCAACTAAAGCATCGTAGCCACAATGTTAAAGCAGATCCCAATTTGTCAATTGTTCGACGTTCTTAAAAATTGGGGTTATCTAAAACCACCACGGCGAATTTTGTGTAAGGATTTGACTTTGAAGCCTTATAAGGTTCTACTGGTGCAGGAATTGAAGCCGACCGACCATTCACATCGTCGTAGATTCGCTCAATACATTCAAGAGCAACCGGTTAATTTTTCTGAAAAAAAAATATTTTTTATACGAAGCCCCTTTTCTCTTTTGAGGGTATGCCAACATGTAAAATTGCCGCATTTGGTCTTCCTAGAGCGATTATTAAGAAGCCTTTGTATGATTTGACCGTTGTTTTTTGAAAATGAGGCTGGAAATGCCATAATGGTCAATGGATCACGCTGTTGCGAGATGCTAACAACTAAATTTCTATTATGGACGATGCGGATATTACTGACATGTGGTTTCAACAGGATGGTGTCACATGTCACACAGCCAATGAAACTATCAATTTATTAAAAAACAAATTTCCCGATCGGATAATTCCACGGCAATTAGCAACTAAGTGGCCAGCCACTGTGACTAAACACCACTGGATTCTTTTTTGTGGGCCTCTGTTAAGGACAGAGTCTATACGGAGCCAATCGAATCGATTTCAGCATTAAAACTCAAAATCCGTGATGTGATTAAAGAAATAGGACTGCCATTTTGCCAAAAAGTGATTAAAAACTTTGATGAAAGAATCGACATCTGTCAGCATAATAGTGGTGGACATGTGCCCGATATTATTTTTCTTCCATAATTGCCGAACTTTTCTCTTCGCAATACGATATAAATTTGAATGAAGTTAAGCTAAATTTTTTGGTTGTATTTTCTTTTAGAAAACAAACTTCTTTTGAAAAAAAACCCTTTACAAGTAAGTCTGTACATTGCGCTTTAACTAAATTAGCCAGTTATTTCTGTCGATGTCCTGAGATTATGTCCCAGATTGTTGTTGGTTTTTAATGCTGTGAGTAAACCATCATCGTGAAAAAAGGTTAGTTAATGTATATGTTTGTAGTCCTGTGTAAGTAAAAGTGTACCGTCCTGTTGTATCGGTTATATCGGTTGTATCTTTGTCTTCTTTATTCCCGTTTTTAGTGTTGCATTGTCTAAGAGTTTGTCTTTCGTAGTGGGTTTGTAGCCATTGTTTTTAGCTATGGTGTATATTGTTCAGAGTTCTTTGTTGTATTTATCTGGAGTTAGTGGCATTATTTTAATGCTGCTAGTTTGTGTTGGGTAGGGTGTTTAGAGGTGATATGGATAGTATTGTCCGTCGTAGTTGGTTTTCTATAGATGTCAAATCTTAAACAGTCAGTTCCTTGTGTCATTGTGATGTTAAGATAATGCAAATCTTTTAATATTTATAAAAATTTGTTCTGTGTACTGCACGACAGGAGCATAAAGCACTGCATGATGATAACATCACCGGCTATAGGGTATTACAGCGTAAAGGAAAGACACAGACATATATGTAAACAACATTTTTTCCCCTTATTGTTGATGAAAACAAACGCAGAAATATATTAAAAATGTTAAAGAATATGAAAAGTATAAAAGCGAAAATAATAACAATAACAACAAATAAAAGAAAAACAATCATAACAACAATTGCAACAGCAAGCTACAACAACCAATACAGTATTTACTATATTATTAAAGCCTACGGGCATAACTTCTACAGGAAAATGTTCACAACTCCATACATACATAAGCAGAGTACTTGCAAGTTTATGTAAGCATGTGTTTATGCTATAGTACTATCAAATAAACGATGCATGCAAAGGCTATACAAAACACCAGAATATATGAGGGCAATTTTAAGTGTTCTTTATAATTTATTCTGAGTTCCTTAGCAAAAGTTAAAAAAAACAGATAATAAAATTGCTATTTTAGCTTGCCTTGTCATGGAAATTGAAAGCTCTTTTTGGACTGCTTTTGAAGCTAAACATTTCTTTCAAGTTGTATGCCCTTGCATTGCTTCTTCCATTTTTCAAATAGCACAACGAAAGTAGATATTTAACAAATAAATGCAAACTTTACACAAATACTGACACAGTCACAGATGCTTTTTAATATCTTTGTACTTTTATTAAATATACTTAACTAACGTCTTCGGGTATTTTGGAGAGTAGAAAACGTTATAGTTTTCTTGATTTCTCTCTTTGTATTTCTTATTGTAATTGTTGTTAGTATTTTCTTTAAAAAGTTTTTATGTGAAAAATCCAGTGCAAAAGCAGGCATTAACAAAAGGACATTTAAAATACTCACAAGTTAAGACGCCCTTATTACATAGACTAATATACCAATTTTTCATTAAGGTTAACATAAGATAACTATGTTTATACCATGTATTTTTTTTATTTTTTAGGCTACAAAGGGTATTTTTTATGTAGGTATAGAATTTTGAAATGGAATAAAGAATTATGAATTTAATTAATGGGCATTACATTTACTTTAGATGAAAGATAATCTTCTGGCATTATAATTTAAATATGATGATTTTGTAGATAATCGCCAGGGCTGGCTCGGGTATGGTCTAATGTGGAGGTTCAAATTTGTATGAGTTTTTCTAACATTTGTGGCCGTATATCGGCCATTGCATTCGCTGCATTATAGCAGTGAATTTTGTTCTCTAAGTGGTTAATTGTTTCGGGCTTATCAGCGTAAACTAGTAACTTTATATAACCCCCATAGAAAGCAGTCTAGCAGCATTAAATCGAACGATAATGAAGGCTAGTTCTTGGATTCGAAAACCAAAACTATGCAGTTATCAAAGGTTTTCTTCCATAACTCAATTGTGGCGCGAGCTGTGTGACGTGTTACATCGTCTTGTTGAAACCACAGCTTCTGCACATCCTAGTTACTAAATTAACATAAAACGTCAGTTATAATGGATCTAAAGCAGTCACCATTGACTGTAACTTTCTGAACAGCATTCACGAGCAACCGCACACACTGGGGATTTTTGTATGGAGGTGAGGAAAAAAATACATTTGTCAAAAAATGTCGTGATTTCATCACAAATTTAGTTTTATTTATATAGTAATGCACAAAAGTAAACAAAATAAAGAAAGTTAGAGAAATGTTGATCGCTACCTGCAACGTAAAAGTCACAACTAACAAAAAAAATTTAAATGGCGTTTTTTAATTTGAAGGCGTCAAATGTGAAATCATGGGATCTGATGTTACCATCATTCTGTGCATAGTATCTTCGTTCGTGACAATTCGACTGCATTTTCTGGAGTGTCTAAGGCGATATTTTTTATAGTCTTTGCCTACAGGAAAAATACACTTTTCAATTATATCTTTTCCATGAATCAGAATTTTGTGAAGTGTAGGTGGGAGATATTGTACCACTCGTACAGTGCAACAAACTCTTTTGCCGTCTCCAAACAAAAATCACCAATTTTTTTTTTTGTAGGGTTTGCAATACCGGGATACCGAATACCGGGATCCCGGGATACCGGACATTTTCAATACCGTGCAATACCGGTCTTACACGAAACTTAAATGCCGGTTTCCGGTATTACAATAAAATTAAATTTAAACAAAGTTATACATTTCTAAATGATTTAATAATATAAAACTTATAATAACTTCAATAAAACTTCAAATGATGCCAACAGATGGGGTTAAGATACCTTATATTTTAAATGGCAGCACTACACATAGCTGTCAGCTGTTATTGCATACAAGTTTTTTGTGATTCCCTTAAAGTTATTGTGAACTTGTGTTATTCGTTTGTTGGATATTTAAAACTTAAAATAAATCGTAGTAATAAAAACAGATTTTAATTTTAATAAGTAAGTATTAAAATTAAATATTGTTATGTATTTTTTTATGGATAATTTTATCATCGCTTGTTTTCTTTAGACTATGGAAAATTATGACTTTGAAGAGAAATCGGCTGATGAAGATTCAGTGTGGTTTTATTTCCTTCGTGAAAAAAAAGCTCAGGGAGGTAGTAACAAGTGGTCTACATACCCACCTGAAGACATTGCATCAAATTAATTTTAAAAAAAGGGATGTTCCTAGCTCCAATACTTTGAGTATTAGAAGTGGGTCAGAACCATAAACCTCTAAACTAAAAAAGAGTTCAAGTGCAAAAATATCATCATTTTTTGTTTCTGATATGGACAATTCTTTGGCTGCAGTTTTACTCGAATGACGGCATGTGATGGTTTATCCTTAAACATTTTTCGCTCTTCGACTGATATCAGGAAAGGTTTAGCTGCCAGAAGATACGAAAATATACTAAAATCTGTAAATTCGATAAAAAAATTAGTTATGGAGTATAGTGCAAAAATTTGTGACCATATAATTAAAGAATTAGCGTCACAAATGCTTTCGGGTCAGAGACTTAGTCTGACATTTGATGAATGGACATCGGTAAAGAATCGACGTTACTTAAATGTAAATGTTCATTCTAGTAACAAGAAATTCTGGAACTTAGGATTAATTCGTGTGCACGGATCCTTGCCTGCAGAAAAGTGCGTCGAGCTGATTGAAGAAAAACTTAAAATGTTTGGACTTTCTTTAAATAAACACATTGTGTGCATTACTACAGATGGTGCATCTGTTATGGTCAAAGTTGGAAAATTGATTTCTCCAAGTCAACAACTTTGCTTAGTTCACGGGATACAATTGGCTGTAATTAAGGTTCTTTATACAATTCGCCAAAATTTAGAAAATGAAGATGAGGTCACAGATGAATCTGATTCCGAGAAGTCTGATCCTGAGGAAGACTATAACATGGACACAAGAGATGAAATTGAGAATAATATTGATTACGTAGACAATGGTTTAACTTTAATTCAAGATAACAATAAAGGTAATTCTTTGCTTAGTCATGAAGAGATAGGTCCATTGATTCAAAAAGTTAGAAAAATTGTAAAGTTATTTAGACGTTCGCCAACTAAAAATGATGGAGCTTTACAGAAACATGTTAAAGAACAGTTTGGAAAAGAAATGAATTTAGTTCAAGATTCTAGAACGCGCTGGAATAGCTTAGTTGCTATGCTAGAACGCTTTGTCCTATTAAAGACTTGCATTCAAAAGGCTCTCATTGAATTCGAATTCGGAAAATGAATTTATTTTGACATCAACAGTTATTTCAGTACTTCTTCCAATTAAATTAACTGTGAAGGCTCTTTGTCGTCAAGATGCTACTCTGCAGATGCCGCGTTACAATTCATGTTTAATCAATTGACAGAACAGAATACTTCCTTAAGTAATGAATTCAAGGAAGAACTCATTATTCGTGTACAAAAAAAAATCAGTAATTTATCAAGTCTCTTGCAATACCTGCATAATTCAAGCGAATTTGAAGTTAACAACAATCATATGGAAAATTTTATACTTATTGTAACGCTTGTATTACACCAATGATAACGATAGTGACAGCGTAGCAGCCTCTTCTATTCAAGATGAAATAAATAAAGATATGCCTTCCGATTCAGAGCCAGAAATATTAATGACAATGAAGGAAAAACTGGATATGACAATTTCTAAGAAAGTCAACATTAAAATAAAGAAAACTACAAGTGGTGTTGGTGTATCAACAAAGGAAAATTCGTAAACATTAAATAAAATTATTAAACAGGAAATAGCCTATTTCGAAGCTGAAAATATAAGGGGAAATATCTCCAACTTGCATATGAATACCTTATGTGTATACCACCAACCAGCGTCGAGTCTGAGCGAGCCTTTTCAGCAGGGCTCCGATGTACCAAAATTCGTTCTAGACTAAACGATACAACCCTGGACAAATTGACATTTTTGCGGGTATATTTTCTTTCAAAAAAATGAACAAATTATTATTATTTAACTTTTATAATATATTTATGTTTAATTTTTAATTTTTTATCAATCCAAAATTTAAGTTATTTTTTTAAATTAAATTGTTTTTGTGAATTAAATAATTTTTATTTGTTTTTTAATTGAATTTTTTTATATTAACAGCTTTTTTGTCCTCGATTAATTTCTTTAACTATACCGGTATTAATACCGGGATACCGGTATCAATAAAATTAAATACCGAAATACCGGTTTTAGAAATTCGGCCCGGTATTGCAAACCCTATTTTTTTGGATCTACTACCTCGGTAATTGTTATAGCTTCGAGAACTATTGAAAAACCTCTTGATTATGTTTTCATCTAGTTCGATGATTTCCAAAATCAAAGCAGGATTAGAAAGGAATCTTCGTGACTTATTTCCTGTATTTGTCGTACCAGAGCCTTACTTAACAGCTTGATAACCTGTATTTCAATTTTCTCTCTAAGTTTACGCTTTTTCAAACATTTTTGGACTTCTTTTGAGTGGGCTGTCACACGTTTAAATTCAATATTATAAGCCACATGCAAAAGACGCTCCATTAGCTTAATACGCGCACGAAGTGGTAACATACCAAATTGCAGGGCTTGTTCATTTACGGGAATAGCTTGAACTATTTCGATTTTATTCATCTTGGATGTTGTTGCTCCACAAATAAGACAAGAAGATGCAGCTGGTGTTTCTGTTAGTGATTGTGCTGTCTTGCCGTCAATAATTGTAAATATAATTCATGTTTTACTTTAAAGTTATGATTATTTACTGTTAACTCAAATTCTTTTAGTTGAGATATCTCCTTATCGACTCTTCTCTTTTCTTCTCGTATGGCTTGAGGTGTCTCTTTATGCAAACTGTAGTGTTCTACAATACTGTATGAAAGAAGGTTAATTGTTGTTCCATACTTATTTATTTATGCCATCACTTAATGATAATTTAAGTGGCACAACTGATGTCATATATAAATGAGAGTAAAAAATTTGATCATCTGAAAACCTCTGTTGGTATTCGTTTTGACTAGATGCTCCATCACATCCCCATTTATAGAACATTATTAGATTTCCGCTTTCAATTTTATTTATTTCCTTTGCTGACTTGGTCTCTAGGATTCTTTAAGCAGTATGATCCAACAGATTTTGCAGAGGTACGCTGATAACTGTTAGTTTTTTCTTTCTTTGAGTTCTTTGTGTGGTACGAGAATCATAACAAAAATAATCAATGTTTTTTGGGCATATCTCGAGCAAATTTTTTAAATTCATACCTTTACTTAATTGTTCATAAAAGCGAAACGCGTCCATCGATTTTCTTGAGATATGTCTCATTTTGTTCATAGGTTATACGACTTTATGTGAAAGTAATAGCACTTGACACTTTGTTTACCGTTTTGAATTTTTTATGAATTAAAAAAAAATTAACTTCTTAGGCAAAAACCTATTTGTTTTTCTTCATACATTTATTTATAACTTCGAAACTGTAGCAAAACGTTATATAAACAGATGAAAGTACTTGTAATTCTTGATCTTTTTAAATTTGTTTAAGTAAAATCCGACTAGTGGTTCTTGAGTTATGTTTAACAAAAGGGCCTTATCAGAATTGAGTCGCGAATCAATCAGCTGAAAAATGTTGTACTGTGTAATGCAACAAATTGAGAGATGGCAACTGGTGGCACTTGAAATTGGTTAAAAATGTAAAAAGAGATATAAGGCAATATATTAGCGGTGATTTCCAACTGCAGGAAAGTAAAGCTAAAATGTTTGCAAAAAAGCGATTTTTTTTATATGTTCATAAAAATAAACAAACAAAAAAAACTTAAATCTCTGCAGAGTTTATTTTTTCAATTTTAGTATACTGAAATATCCTACTTTAAATAAAAAATAAAAAGAAAAAAAAAAGTTCACATAATAAAATAATATTCGTTCTGAAATTCTTAGGTTTAAATTAAGTTGGTTCAGTAAAACACACAACTGCTGAGCTTGAGACGGCTATAAAAAAAAAACTAGCAGTCAGATCGGAGTAATTCTTTTTGATTTGATTACACCATTTAGTCTAAAATTTCAAAATATCATTGCATATTGCATGAAGAGTATGTTGACAATTTGACTTTTTTCCGCAAAATCCCCAGTGTGCGGCGTCTCAACAAACACTTGAGGATTATCCTCAATTTAAATTTGTAGGATTTGTTTATTGCAGTATACCTATAACAATAGTGATTTTTATTGTTAAATAAAATGCGCTTATGCAAATCGAGACTAATGGCAATTTTGTTTAGAGGCCATTTTTCATAATGGAAGCGTTGTTTAGGTGCCAGTCTATTCACGTTGAAATGTCAAACCGAATTAAATATAAATCACTTTTCAGCTAATAAAATTACCGACAGTTAAAAAAAGTGCTGTCAACTTAAAGTTCTATACCTCTATAGAAACACCCGTATAATATTTTATAATCGCCAGGTAATAAATTAGGATTGTAAGGTTATTGTTGATATAATTATATATTTTATTTTATATATTTGGTTTAATCTTGAGCTCAACGAGGAGCTTAATAGGTTTTAAATTTATTGGAGCTCAATGTGCAGCTCATTTGTTGGTTCATTAATGAATAATAATAATTATTAATAGTTGCTTTTTTGTAATTTATGGGAAGACTCCAGGCAGTCCAGAATAAAGGAAGTTATTCTTATTTGGGCGAAAAGTGTAACGTGATCTAATTGTTATTACGAGGGCTGCTATTTATATTTCTAGCCTGGTAACACCGACTGTTGCTAGGCACCAGCTGATGTTCCCAGTGCAAACTTCACATTGTTAAACATAACCTCAACCAAAACATTTTGTCATTTTATTGTTGTTAGTGTTAGTGAAAGCAGGTTGAAAAAGTTATATTAGGAGAAAATGGAATTAACTCGTGAACATTTTCGTGTAATAATTTTTCATAACTTTCGACGTGGCCTGACACGACAACAGTGCACAGATGAACTTAATTCCTTATATGGTAATGAAGCACCTTCTTACAGCACCATTAAAAACTGGTATAACGAATTCAATCATGGCCGACAATCACTTCAGGACGAATCCCGTGAAGGTCGTCCAACAACGGTTGTTGTGCCAAAAAACATCGCAGCTTTGCATGAGCTGATAAAGCATGATCTTCATGTAACATATCGCGAGATTGAGGCATCTGTAGGGATTAGTATGACAAGCATCACTAAGATCTTGAATGAACATTTGCATGCGAAAAAGGTTTGTTCACGTTGGATACCGCATAACCTGACAAACGCACAAAAGGGTGCTCGTGTTGATTGGTGCACGAAAATGTTGCAGAAATTCGCTCAAGGCGCATCAAAAGCAGTTTATAATATCTGCACAGGTGACGAATCATAGATATACTCAAATGATCCTGAAACAAAACAGCAATCCACCGTATGGGCCTTTCAAAACGACCGAAATCCCAATAAAGTTGTTCGTGGAAGAAGCACATCAAAGCAAGTGGTTGCCTGTTTCTTCGGCATTACCGGTCATGTGGCGACTGTGCCATTAGAGCAACGTAAGACGGTTAATTCGGTATGGTACACCACTATTTGTTTGCCAGAAGTCTTTGAGAAACTTCGGGAAAAGTCAAAGAAAAGACGCATCATTCTGTATCACGACAATGCGAGCTGTTACCGATCGGCTGAAACAAAGGAGTTTTTGAGTCATCCACCGTACAGTCCTGACTTGGCACCTAATGACTTCTTTTTGTTTCCGAACATCAAGAAAAAACTACGTGGACAACGGTTTCCTACACCTGAAGAAGCAGTTTCTGCATTCAAAACCCATGTTTTAAAAGTACCTAAATCGGAGTGAAAAAACTGCTTTGAAAATTGGTTCCAACGCATGCAAAAGTGTATAAATCTTCATGGAGAATATTTTAAAAAACAATAAAATAGATTTTGTCTTTAAATGCTTGTGTTTTCATCCTTAGGCCACAAATATAAATAGCAGCCCTCGTACATTTATTTTGGCATTGTTTTTCTACAAAATAAATGTGTCAAGATAAATGCATCGATCAGCACATGTAGTCGGAACAACAACAACACAAAAGCAAAAGCAATGTGAAACCTTTTGTTACGACTGCATGTGTGTGCATTAGAGTGACCGCAACTTATATGGGGCGAAAAAAATGTCGGAATCTTGTTCATCTTAACCCCACAAAACGAATCCCCTTTCCAGATTTTGGGATAGCCAAAATTTGAGCCCGATTAAACGACGGTAACACGTGCCGCTCGTCGCTCAAAATTTGAAAAAACGAATTTTTTGGCCAAAAAGTTGACGTATTGAGCCATAACTCGAGAACGGTAAATAATAAAAACACGCACGGTATCACAAAAGATAGCTTATTTTGTTCTTCAAAATTTATGTTATGAACAAAATTGTTGTAACTCTGAGTCCAACCGAGTTACGGCAGCCTTTAGCTACGAAAACGTGACCTGGTGCCACCAGGAGCATACTTCATATATTATGTTATTATGGGATAAATTTTTAATTTTTTTCGTATATTTTTGAGTTTAAAGTAGAAATGTAATAAAAAACACAAGTAATACAGTTAAATTCAAGAACATTTTTATTTTGATATATAAAAATCATAAATATATTCGATAATATTACATAGAAGAAATATTCTTAGTCATAGATATTTATATCAAAGTATATTTTTCGACACAATTACGGGTTGTGGCCAACCGTATCCACTGAGAGTAACGGTATCTATGACTAAGAATATTTCTTCCATAAAACAAGAAAAATCAAACAAAAAAAAAACAAAAAATAATATTACATAGTTATCCAATTTATTATAGAGCTTTTGTTAAAGTTAAAACGTCGGGATACAATGCTCGGCATTTGCTTACAACTTGCAGGACATATTGCTTTTGTTCTTCATCTTTTGTCAGAAGGTTGTTGAAGTCAGTTATTAATTTAATACCACGCTCAGCCATATCATTTACTACTTTTAATGTTTTAACAATTTTTAATCCTTCTTGGAAGTTATTATTTTCAGGTCAGGTGTTTGGATTTTGTCTAAGAAAATCTATTTTTATATTAAATCGGTAAAAAAAATTAAACGTTTCTTTGGAAAGTAAATTAATTAATCCTCCATCAACCAACTCTTCTAACTTTTCTTTCCTAACTTTTGGATTTACAACCCCAGCTTGCTCTGATGGTTCATCTGTGCAACTGAGCAATTTATTAGCCATTAATAAATTTTCATCGTCTGTAATGGTGGGATCAAAGAACGACAATCCAACCAACTCTGTATTCAAATACCACAAATGATTCGAAAATTTAGTGAGTGCTATTTCTGCGATGTTGTTGTCACATTTTTTATAGTCTAATAGACTACGCAAAATGTCTAAATCTTGCTTTGGCGCTAGATGAGCTTTTGGAGCATTGAACCAAGCTTTACAGTAAATTTTAACTAGAAAAACAGCAATAGCACTTACAGAACTTTCTTCTCCTCTAGACATCTTAAATTGGCGGCGAAAAATAAATATTTTAAAGCAGTAAATAGCCTTTGCCATCCATCTGGTGTGATGAATGGCGCCTGGAGTTCTAAAACCCACAACATTGCCGTCTAGTGATCCTACAAATACGAGAACCAACTGCAACAGCTCCTTGTATGGTTCTCAGTTAATTTCTTTTTGAATTTAGCAGTAACATGTGAAATTAATTCTGGAGATAGCTGCTTTTGTATTAGATTGTCACTAATACCTGTGTCATATTTTTGTTTGTCTATCTTGGGCCACGCAAGGAGAAATCTTTTGAAAATGTCTGGATGAGGTCCCGTGGTTGAACCCTTTTTTGTGTCGCCTCTTAACATAATTTTAAAGATATGGTTACGGCAAGCTAGGTGCAGCAATTCTCTTCCTAACATTTGCTGCAATATGACGCATCCCCCTTTAATCTTCCAGTGTTGGATGCTGTAGTATCAAAGCACATCGCCTTGACGGTGTTGGGAAGACCCCATTGCTGTAGGCATTCATATACGGCAAGTGCTTGCTCCTCTCCTGAGCTGTTTTCTGTTACAGGAACTCCCAGCAGTTGTTCCTTACCGCCGTATGAAATAGCAATAGCTATTCGCTCACATTATCGAATATATCCATGATTTTTATATACTAAAATAAAAATGTTTTTAAATTTAACTGTATTACTTGTGTTTTTTATTACATTTCTACTTTAAACTCAAAAATATACGAAAAAAATTAAAAATTTATCCCATAATAACATAATATATGAAGTATGCTCCTGGTGGCACTAGGTGACGTTTTCGTAGCTAAAGGCTACCGTAACTCGGTTGGACTCAGAGTTACAACAATTTTGTTCATAACATAAATTTTGAAGAACAAAATAAGCTATCTTTTGTGATACCGTGCGTGTTTTTATTATTTACCGTTCTCGAGTTATGGCTCAATACGTCAACTTTTTGGCCAAAAAATTCGTTTTTTTCAAATTTTGAGCGACGAGCGGCACGTGTTACCGTCGTTTAATCGGGCTCAAATTGTGGCTATCCCAAAATCTGGAAAGGGGATTCGTTTTGTGGGGTTAAGACGAACAAGATGCCGACATTGATTTTTTGCGGTCACTCTAGTGTGCATATTTAATTAGGGTGATTCCGCTACACCCGATATTTTATTCCACCTATTTAATTAAATTCAAAAAGACCTAATAATTCGGATTGCTTTTCGTTATTTTAGCTAAAATAAAAATTAATTTAATAATATTTACAAATCGCTTTATTTGTATTTAAAAATTGTAAAATTCTTTAATTCTTTATTCTCAAAACTCTTATGCATCTGAAACTATTGTAGTTACTCAAAGTAAGATAAGGAAGAAAGTATAATTAACAAAGATATGTTAAGATGGCATTTAACGATAAGTAGCGTCGACGGTTTTTTTTCTGCAGCAAAATGTTAAGACAAATAACGACTTTAAGAAGATAATTGAGACAAGTAGAGTATTTTGATAAAACTAAGAATGGGTTAGAACAGCTTTGATACTATTTATTTTTCAAATGACTGCATTGGTTCCTTTGATTTTTATTATGATTTTTGGTATTTAAGTTATCAAGAGTTGTGTTATTGTGTTGGCATTTGAGTTATCAAGAGTTGCGTTACAAAATGCTTTTCTGAAATGTGCAAACAAGAAACAGATATTATTTGATGTCAGGCATGCTTTTCCTTAAGCTGGTGGATATTGCGATAATGCTGGTTAAATTATGGTATGGCATTTAATATTTTCTCTTAAATAAAATAACTTGTGGGTTAAAAACCACTGTGCCCAAAAACTAATAAAATTTAAATATCCTGCCAATTATGTTCACCGTAAAGACGCTAAAGTAAAATCTTATTTAAAACTTAAAGTTAAAAATTTATTGTCTGCTGTTCAGGTTTAAAAAGGCCGAATTTTAGATGATTTGCTTTTTTGTTTTCTTTTGTTATTTCTTAAAAGTTTTAATTTCATAGATATTGTTTCATTTAAAAGTATAGACCTCTGCAAATATGATTAAATATACAAATAAACATTAAGACACACTCTAACTTCCTCAACAATTTAAAAAATATATTTTTTGTTTTAAATCAAACAAGTATGTGCTCGAGGTTGTGTTTGCTAAGTACAACTGCCTAAATATTTTTTTACTATAGACCGCATACAAAGGCTTCATATTATATTATATTATTTACTTAATAAATTTGTGTCTTTGTATGTAAGCTGCTAATGCTGACAATGAAATTTATTTAGGGGGAAAAAACTTTTCACAGAGTTTTTGTGGGAGTATTTGAAATTTGAAAACATCTGTTACTTTTCCTTTTCAGAAACAGAATTGTTTAAATGAATAACAAAGAGGTCCTTTTCATGGAATATTTGAAGAGGACACTATGAAATTTATATGATGAAATTAAAATTTATATGTATGTATAAGATAATTAGTAATGATATGGTTAAAATTATGTGGTTGCCTTTTAGTTCATAGAGATTTTAACTGTTCTTAGAATTTGGGATTTTGAAAATGTTGATTTGCTAAAAATATGACGGTTAAGATAATATTCTTTAAATTAAGTTTAACTTTGAAATTCATATAATTAATTTATTTGACTACTAACATTTGTTATACTAATTAGCAAAAAAAAAAATAATCAAAATTTTGTCAGTCAGTTAATCGAATATACCTTTATACGTATTTTTGTTTTATTATGCACAAACTGGATTTAAAATAATTTTCTTTTAATGAGATTTTTGTACTCTTAAATACTTTTTGGTATTTTAAGCTGAAATATAGCTCAGTTATACCTTTTTGAAACAAACAAAAAAAATTATTTTTTGTCCTACAAATTTTTGATTTGAGCTTTAAAGGGAACTTTTAAGCTAAATAAAGGGTCCGCTATCTAACGTTTTTTTTTCAACTAGTGCTTATATCGTGAATGGTAATACTTAGCTTATGTTTGATTTCACAGATAATTTGTTTTATCCTTCTGCTGAACGAATACACGCTTGAACAACGCTGGGAAATATTGCGACATTTCTTTGAAAATCTTGGTAATGTTGCAGAATATGTGCGATAATTGCGTACGGATTTTGGAAGAAGAGAAGCACCGTCAGCTCCGTATGTTCGTTATCTTGTAAAAAAAGTGAAAGAAACTGGCATCCTCATCGATAAACCAAAGCGTGAAAAGCCAAAAACAGTGCGTACACGCCGTCAATATCAATTCACCGTCATTCTCAACAATTGAACATTTCAGAGACACCATTGAGACGAATTTTGCATAAAGACTTTGGTATGATTCCATACAAAGTCCAATTGGGAAACCAAGTGACCATCCAATGCATTTGCGCTTCGCTAAGAAGATGCCGATTTTGCAAAAAAAAAATCATCTTTTCAGATGAAGCCCATTTTGGTCTTGGTGAGTATGTAAACAAGCAAAATTGTCGCATTTGGGGCACAGAAAACCTGCACGCATACATTGAAAAGCCGACGCACCCAAAACGAGTCACTGTTTGGTGTGGATTTTGGTACAGAGGCATAATTGGGCCATTTTTGTTCGAAAATGAGCAAGGAGTGACCGTTACAGTCAATGGCGATCGTTATCGGGCTATGTTGAACGAATTTTTGTTCACAAAAATTAAAGAGGAGGACATTGGCAACATTTGTTTTCAACAGGACGGCGCTACGTGCTACACAGCCGAAAATACACACGATGTTTTGCGCCCTATTCTTGAAGATCGCATTATCAGCCGCAGAGCTGATGTCGTTTGGCCACCTCGGAGCTGCGATTTGACACCGTTGGACTATTATTTGTGAGGTGCCGTCAATGATAAGTGTTACGTCGACAAGCCAGAGACAATTGACGCTTTAAAGGACAATATTCGTGAAGCCATTGGTAAAATATAGCTGCACACAATCGATAATATGCTTAAAAATTGCACCGATCGTGTAGGCTACTGCATGGCCAGCCGAGGCAGTCATTTGAATGAAATTATTTTCCATTATTAAACGGAAGGATTGTACTTTCAAATAAAAAAAGAAATTTAAGAAAATATTCAGTAGTTTTGTTTATAGCATTTAAAACAAAAAGAATGTAAGAATATCTAAGATTAAACTATTATAATTTTCTCCCGTTCGGATATGTATTCCGGGGATGACCCCTACTCATGCAATTCATGGTACCAAAACTAGGAAATTAGGTTATGGGGAGGAGAATAAGAAAGTAGTGTTTGCGGACATTCGATTTGAATTTTTCTACATTGAAAGTGACAGGAGAGACCTTTGGAGGGAGTCTATTCCACATACGAATTTTCCCTGTAGTGCGTAGGTCAATTCACTGACCAATCGACCACAAATAAATGAGCTCTCAACAAAAATCGAGTCAAACGTAAAAATGTGCAAGTTTCGGAAATAAGCTTCCTAATTTCGCTAGAGTATTTTTTATTGTAGTAACGATAACGCAGTGAAATAGAACCTACATTACGTCAATGCTATAGGGAATCAATAGAGTTGGATACCCTATCGCCAGCAATCAGCCTCTTGCCCCTTTCCTGTACGCGGTTGAGCAACTCCAAAATAGACTTTGGGTCGCCGGCCCATACACGAGAGTTGTATTTCTTCTTGGAACGGATACAGGTGGTAAAAATAGTACGAAGATCGGATGGAGTGAAGTATTTCTTACACCATTTTGGAAAACCGAGGCACTGGAAAGCTTCTTTAGAAACCTGAAAAATGTGCTTAGTCTGTCGAACATCACACTGACTTTTCAAGGCAGTAACATTAAGAGCTTCCGATTCCGTAATATCTATATCAACCATAGTAAGAGGTTCAGCACAATTACCAAACACAAATCTATGCGTAAGCCTGTAACGGGAATTCAAATCTGCGAAAGAGTATATAGGTTTGAAAGTTTGACAACGGAGCTCATTTAGAAAAATAAGAAATAAGGTAGGAGAGAGAACGGAGCCTTGCGGTACCCCAGAACTAATCTTGAACTCGTCAGATGAAATCCTATCTGTAACAATCCTGAGAAAACTCGATATAAGTCTGGAGAAATTATCACCGACACCAAATGCAACAAGTTTTGACAGAAGTGTATCATACCACACGCTATCAAACGCCTTGGATATATTTAGAGCCACCATCTTACTCTCTTCGAAATGATGTATGGATTTGCACCATTTGCATCCGATAGGAAAACTAGTAAGTCGTCCGTAGAGCGCCTTCAATGGAAACTAAACTGTCGGTCGCTAAGTAAGCGGTTGGACTCCAGGTACCTTGCAAGATGAAAATAAAGCACACTTTCCATCACTTTAGAAAGTGCAGAACAAATTGCAATTGGGCTGTTAGCCTCACCCTTTTTGGGGATTGGTGTTACATTAGCAACCTTTTACGCTTTGGAAATTCACCGGTATGATACAACATGCTGAAAAAGGTTGCTAACGGTATAGAAGAGCACTGTTTCACAACCAGTGCTGGTTTATCATCCGACCAAGGAAACTTGATGACGTTGAGATCTGTGTAACCCTTTTTAACCGCTCTAGCTCGAAAGAATATCTTCGGCATAGTAACGGGTACTCTGTCGAGCTAGGGCGGTGGTTGACTATTATTATATTATATATAATAAATATTATAATTAATTGTAAGCTCCTGTCGATATTTCTTGTTCTATTATTTATACAGAGTATAATTATTTGTCTTACGCTTCTAGGAAAGGCTAATGGTTTAATCGCCAATTTTAAGTGTAAAATTTTTGAAAGTTTTAACCCCACACTCATAATTGTAATGAACTTTTAGCTCACCCTTTCACTCATTTCAACGATAATTTTTTTCTTTTAAAAATCGAGTTTTTTATATTGCTTTATATTTTTCTGTGTATAAGTGCGGAAAAAAGCATATCCACTATCACTATCTAGCACAATTTAACGTAGATTAAATTAAAAAAATATTCCAAAAAATAAAATTGTTTATTTTAAAAATAAAATAAATTAAGTCACTAAAATTAAACAAATATCTTAGTTTTATTCAATAATCATAAATTTCCCACACCATAAATTTGACAAGAAAAAGACGGAATTTCCAGTTTAAGGATTCAAATTAAGAATTTAACAATAAAATTTTCTATAGTTTTTTGAAGCTTAAATAAAGTCCGGGATTAAGTTTAAATGCTTTTTGATTAATTCCCTACTTTTCGTTAATTACAGTTATTTCATATAAAATTAAGGTTCATGTTTGATTTTTAAATATTAAGCTGGTAACGACACGCTTTCCATGACTACTGGGGTATGTGTGATATGATTTACGTCGGCACCTAGCGTGTGTATGCCATAATTCGACTATGACAAGCATGCTCACTGGATCCGGATCATTCACCCAATGTTTTTGGTAAAGGTGAGATGATCCTGGCCTTTTAATCAAATGCATGAGGGCCGCGAAACCACAACCACCACAATACTCCCGAAGGGTCTACTTCAATAATCAGATAGAGAACAGCTAAGAGGCTAAAGAGACAAATAGCTGAACTCTGGGGCTTACTGATTCCCGTAGAAATAGCGTGGCGCTTCCAGTTAACTCCCTTTAACTCCCAGCTTTCAGGGGACTGGGCTCCCTTATACCCCTGTTGACACATGTCTAGATGGTTAAGTAATCCATAAAGACAGATAAATGAGTCCCCGGGGGGGTGGGGGGTGGTATACTCAGCGGCGTCCAGGGTTGTGTAGTGTCGTTGGGACAAATAAAAGGCTTCGGTTTAATCGTTATAACTTAGCCTTTATTTGCCGCTAAGCCTCTGCTGGACGCTCTATTCTCGGCTTCGTCTATTGTGCACTGGAGTGTGTGTGTGTGGCGGTTTACGTAGTCTTGATCCTACATATCCCGGTCAATGGCCGAGAGAAATAACCATAAACAATGTAAGTTGGGCTGGGTAAAACTCGCACTCAACTGTCCACTGCTTTGGTTACCCACAGTGGTGATGGTGGACATACACTCGACATCCACTTCGTTTGTGGCCGCACCAATGGACCGTGTCCAATGGAAATAACCAAAACACTGTAAGCTGGGCTGGGTTAAGACCTCCGCTTAACTGTCCAATGCTTTGGTTACCACAGCGGTGGACACAAACTCGGCTTTGTTCAAGCCTCCGCTTCGTTTGTGGCCGCACAAGTAGACCGTGTGAAATGGAAATAAACATAACACTGTAAGCTGGGCTGGATTAAGACCTCCGCTTAACTGTCCAATGCTTTGGTCACTACAGTGGTGACGGTGAACACAAACTCGGCAGGGTTGAAACCTCTGCTTTATTTATTTATTTGAACAGGATCATATGGAATCCTGTTTAAACAAAAATATTTATTGTTGTATAAATTTTTAATTTAAATATATTTCGTATTACTTTAAGTTATTAACTGGTAAAAACTTTAATACTACCATGAATACGTTCAACCCCCCTTTCGTTAGTTTTCCTTTTTTTAATGGTTGGGTAATAGTGAAATTCATAAAAAAGCCATTTGCAGTATTTTTTTTTAGTCTTTTTGTAAATCCCCTTAATAACGAAAAAATAAAAAAATTTTTTTTCCTAAAACTAATGTTAAACTGGGGTAAAGGAAATCCTTAAAATTCCCAACTAAATAAAACACTACTCGGACTTATTGTAGAAGTTGTGCTTTCTTTTTTGTACAAACTAACGGCCACCAAGTGGAAAATTAGTGTGTAAATGAAAATTTATGGTTGCTGCGGCAAAAGGATTAAGTATAAAAATGTACTCCTATATGGACTTACATACACAAATTGCTTATTTTGGCCATGGTGAATAAAAAGTGAGTTTAACGGAAAACATGAATAATAAAACAAAATATTTTATAGTCAAATAGCTAAAATAGATGAAAATATAAATAAACAAAATTAAACCAAAATACTCTTCAAAATCCCTTTTGATAAAAGTTTGGCTGGAAGAGAGAGAGAGCTTCAATTAAAAGGTGTGATTGATGAAATATTTTTTAATATTTTTATTTTAAATTTAATAGTCATACAAATTCTTCAAAAATTTAATTCCTTATTTTTGTATTGTGTATAATTTCTATAGTATTATAACTTTAATAGAAGTAACTTCTATAAGATATTACTTACCAACAATATACTTTCCCAAGCCATCCATCGTATGGGCATTGGCTGTGACTGGCGTCCGGAAGAGCCCTCCAGCTGACAATAGTCACTCGTATATGCGGAACGATTTATCACAGTACCAATTGTGCAGATTTTAACACTATATTCAGGACCGATAATGCAACTTCTAAAAAGAAATATAATTTATAATAAAACAAATTAATTTAAAGTTTCATATGACTATGCGTATAATTAACTCGAAAATTTGATTAATGATATTCTACTGTTCAAAAAGATTTAAATTTTTACTTTGCGTAGAAAAAAAGCATTCGAAAATTGAAAATTGAATTGAATCTTTTTTATAAAACATGTTTGAAAAATTTAATTATAATTCTGATGGCAAATGGATATATAAAGGGGAACCTACGCACTTAGTTAGTTAGTTAGAAGGCAGGCGGCGGAAATATTTCTAATTATCTCCGGCTAATACTGTGAGGTCCCAAACTGGTGTCGTGGTTTTTACTCAGCACGGCTTTTGCCTAGAGTCGCCATTGGTCCCCCCGGGGGCACATTTATCAGTCTTTATGGATTACTCAACCATCTAGACTTGTGCTGCTGGGGGTATAAGGGAGCCCAGTCCCCTGAAGTCAAGCAGGGTGTCAACTGGAAGCTCTACGTTATTTCCACGAGAATCAGTAAGCCCCAGAGTTCCGTTAATTGTCTCTTAAGACTTTTAGCTGTTTCTCTGACTAATTAATGAGGTTGGCCCTTCGGAATTATCGTGGTGGTTGTGGTTTTGCGGTCCCCGCATGAATTTGATTATGGGTGCCAGGATCATCTCGCCTTTAATAACATCAACGGGTGAATGATCCGGAACTAGTGGGCATGGTAGTCATGTGTTCTGGACCAGGAGTTGGATAGTCTCCAGCTCTTCAGCAAGGAGTACTGGTTTGCGACTCTGCTTTGGAACCGCTGAAATTGCAACTAGGAATGACCTGTTGCTAGAATTAGTCCTCGGCTTCCTAGGTCGTGAATGACGTTTCTTTTCATTCACAGTGGTTTGACCACCATCTGATTAAGGCTTACGGCCAGGCGCAGATGTAAATCTTATCACGTAATGATGTTGCCACTGGTAAGCCATAGTATTGAAGCAGATCCAAAGTGGTGAAATTAAGAACAAAAAAAGCTTGCAGACTTAGTCATTGTATCGGGTTTTACAACAAGAAGTTTGTTTTTCAATTGTGGCAACACCAACATAAATATGATAGTTTTGACATTTTGTTTTTTTTTTTTGATGTATTCGTAGTAGATCCATTTAGAATTGTTACAATAAATTCAATTTCGCACGAAAATCGCTTTAAAATAACTAAAATTTCCTAAGAAAATAGTTGTTCTGTTAAAGTTATATATCGTAAAATTCGTGATATTTTCGGATAACAGAATCGTCCTTCTAAGACCGCTGTTAAGAATTTAGTAGTTATATTTGAGTCGGCAGGCCGGATACAAAATGTGCGAACACCAACGCATGTTCGACCGGGTCCTTCAACTAAAAACATGGCAGCCGTAAGCCACAGAAGCAGATTCAAATTTACCAACACTTCGACGTTCTCAACAGTTGGGGTTATTAAAAACTACCACATGACGACTTTTTGTAAGAATTTGTCTTTCAAGCCTTACAAAGTTTAACTGGTGCAGGAATTGCAGCCGACTATTAACTTCGCCGTAGATTCTCTCAATTCATTCAGGAACAACCGGCTGGTTTTTCTGAAAAAATCATGTTTTCAGGCGAAGCCCTTTTTCACTTGTCAGAGTATGTCGACAATCAAAATTGGCGTACTTAGACTTATGAAAATCCTGGTGCGCTATAGTGTGACTCGTTTTTCATCCGCACCTGGCTATGTAGCCTTAATCAGATGGTGAACAAACCACAATTGTATTATTTGGAACGTCATACATGTGTCCTAGGAAGCCGAAGACATAATTCTAAGCAACATAACCACCTAGTTGCAACTTTAATGATTCCAGGGCAGGGCTGTAAACCATCACACCTTGCTGAAGAGTTGGAGACTTTCCAACTCCTGTCCAGAACATATGTCTAGCATGTTCACTGGACTGGATCATTCACTTTGCGTGTCATTATCAGTGAGATGATCCTGGCCACCATAATAACCATTATACTGTTATGGGGCCGCGAAACCACAACCACCACGTTACTCCCATATAGGGGCCAACCTCAATGATCAGCCAGAGAACTATTAAATGTCTAAAGAGACAAATAATGAACTCTGCGGCTCACTGATCGCCGTGGAAATAAAGTGATGCTTCCAGTTGACTCCCTGCCTGTCTTCAGGGGAATGTGCCCCCGGGGGGACCTGGTGCGCTATGTAATTTGGAGGCGTGATTGAACCGTTTTTCCAGTTTCGAAGATGAAACTGGAAATGCGGTAACGGTCATTAATCACGCTATCGCGATATGGTAACAACTCAATTTTGGCCTTTTATGGACGACGTGGATATCGCGGCATGTGGTTTCTACAGGACAGTGCCACATGTCCAACAGCCAATAAAACGATCAATTTATTGTAAACCAAATTTCCCGACAATCGGCAGCTATGTGGCCAGCCAAATAATGGATTTTACCATTATTGAATTATTTTTTGTAGGGCTATGTTAAGGACAGAGTCTAGATGGAGCCAATCGAATCGTTTTCAACCTTAAAACTCAAAAAGCCACTTTGCCAAAAAGTGATTAAAAACTTTGGTGAAAAAATCGACATCTTTCAACGTAGTCGTGGTGGGCATTTGCCAGATACCATTTTCTTAATCTAAACTTTTTGCATTATTTTGCTGTAGAAAATAAACTTCTTGTTAAAAAACCCTTTACATTTCAAAATTAAAAAACAAAAATTTCGAATATTTATTAATAAAGTAATAATGAAATATAAACAAAAAAACTATACAATTTTTAAATTAATAAATTTTAAAATTAGAGTGAAAAAGTATTTTTTTCCACAAAATTGATTTAAATATTCCTGTCGAAAATATACTTGTTATAAATGTTTTATTGAAACTTGCTGTGTTTGCACAACTTTTCAGTGAAATTACTACGCAGTTGAATAAAAGATAAAGTACTTCAATTTTAATTTTTCATATTTTACACTTAAGTACTCGTATCTACGTTATGTCCACTTTAACGTTATGCTTCACAAAACACCTTAAATCAAAATAAACATTTCCTTTTTGGAAACCACAAAATGATTTTTTCAAGTGAAGTTTATGAAAAAAATTCATCCCTTATTTTTAATCATCCAACAACAATCACCCTTCATGCAATATTTGTATCCTGTGCAGATCTTAATAATCTTTATTATACTCTAAGTGTTGATTTTTATTAAACTCCCTTCGAGTTTTATTACAAAGCAGAAAACAATCTTTATTGTCACAGCTAGTGCCAGTTTTGGCAAACAGCATTTTTGAAATGAATTAATGTTTGTTTTATTTATTCTATTTCCCTTTTACTAAATCTTTTTAAATTCTATTTTCGTTTTTGGTTTTGGCTTTTGTTGGCGTATCATCGTCATCATCATCAAACATTTTTGTTAAATACCCTGCAGCCATATCACTCTCTATCAGGTCTATAAAGGATTTCATAAATGTTTTATGCCTAAAGCAGTGGAGTTTTGTTTATTTGTTTAAATTTCAAAATGGCAAATACAATATTAAATTAAGAGGGCGTTTTGCTAGGAAAAAAGATCGAATAAAGTGACCACTAGTTTGATATCTTAACACAAAGTAGCTTTTAAAATAATAAAATATTTTCTACCTTGCAATTCTTATAAAAATTCTAGCGCTTAAGTATAGTCGACTGTATCTTAGATAGGCAAAAGAGAGATTAGGAAACCAAATTTGCGAAGAAATAATTTTGAACAAGATCCCCAAAATATTGACATTTTACTAAAAAAATCCATGATTTGTAAAGGTCATCTTACAAATAATTTTTTACAAAAACAATTTATCGAAAATGTTAAATTTCAAGAAAGCCATCATGTTATCGACAATATTTAGAAAATAAGTTTTTTTAAAAAATGAAAATGTCTAAAAAAATTAAAAAATTTCGAATTTTATTAAAAATTTGGATTCAAATGAAATTTCGAATTTCTCCACAAAAAAAAGTAAAAATTCCATACATAAATTTAAATTCAACATAAAATTCTGTCTTATTAAAAATTTATTTTATATAAAAATATATAATTTTAATAAAAATTTTAGATTTAGTTGGAAAAAAACCAGAAATTTTTCCATAACCTAAAAATTCAAATTTAACAATTTTAAATACCAACTTACTAAAAATAACACAAGTTTACAAATATCGTTCAACTTTTCAAGTTAAAATCATAATAAACCGTGTCTTATAAAATTTTTGTGTTGTTTTAAAATATTACGTAATATAACTAATAAATATACAAGCGTGATTTGATTTACATCTGCACCGACTATATAGTCATAATCAGATGGTGGTCAAACCACTTGGTTGATTGGACACCAACCACGCCCTAGAAGGCCATCGAATATGTATATCCTCCGGTCACTTCTAGTAGCAATTTAGAAAGGCCGGAGCAGGCCGTGCCCTCACTCTTTGCTGAGGAGTTGGAGACTTTCCAACTCCTGGTCCAGAACACATGAAGCTCTTATTTATCAAGAACACGCCAGCATTCATACTCACTGGACCTGAACCATTCATTGTGTTAATTTGAATGATCCGACCCACAAACTCTCACGAGGGTCCGAAACCACAACCACCACAATACTCCCATATAGGGGCCAACCTCAATAACCAGTCAGACCACATCATTGTCTAAAGAGAACAAATAGTGTACTCTGGGGCAACTGATTTCCCGTGGAAATATGTGGATTGTCCAGGTGACTCCTACTAGCCTTTGAGGGGCCGGGGCTCCCTTTTACCCCGCAAGACACAAATCTAAATGGAATAGTAGGTTCCAAAAAGACTATAATGTGCCCCCGGGGGGACTAATAAATATACAGCTTAAACCGAACTTTTAATTGAACAGCAACCCCATAATTTTTTAATGAATAACCCTCTATGTTTTTTTTTAATGTAATGGCCCGCCGCAAGATTTTTTTTAATTTATTGGCCCGCCACCCAAAAAGCTCGCCCATCACTGGTCTAGAGTGTTCAAATGTACTAATTAAAAAACGTTTAAATATTTTAATAAACATAAACTATTTTTTTTAAATTAAAAAAAATAGTTATCGTTTTTAAATGAACTTTTATAAATTTTGCAATAATAATATATTAAAATAAAATTAATTGCAATAAAATTTAATTAGGTTAAACAATTGTTAAAATAATCTGTAAATATATTCCTCACTACTGTGGCGTCATTAGATGCTCGGTTGGAATCAATACGACCTATGGACCTTAAGCGTTCACTTCTTTCCTCTCGCCAAGGTCCAGGATAAACAATCCCATCTAAACCTTCTCTGTCAAAAAAGTTCGGTTTGCATATAACCCGAAGACGCCCTCTCTCGAAGAAAGTTGTGCGGACAAACTGTAGACTTTACAATATTTCAAACTGTTTGCCTAATAAGCAAAATGTTAAAACAATAAAAAATTTGCAAATTCACACCAAAATTTTATTTTTAATCACTTGCTGCTTTGCTGTCACATTATAAAATCAATATGACTTGTTTATTTATGTATTCATATGGCAGCTTTGTTCGTCCGGACTAATTTTTCGAAATGGGTGAATCTCAGAAAAAAATATTTGTTCTCACAAAAATTTTGTCCGGACAAAATGGGTGAATCCAGCTTAGGGCTAAGAAGTACCTTAATGTCTATATAATTTTAATGAAAATTTGGAAAAGTAATGAATCGAGGAATCGTTCTTTTAAGGCGGTAAAAAATGAAATAATGAACAACAAATTCAACAAAAGTGAGATAAAAATTGTTTATTCAATGGTAGTCTCTAGTGTACTCTTATTCGAAACTTCGCAACTTTGGCGAAAGATTTTGGTATTGGAACACAAAAATATATCAGGTTACAAACGAAACTATGAAACAATTATACTTGTTAGAAAAACGTAGCATAGACATTTTGGCATTTTAAGTTAGTCAACATACTTTTTTTAATTGCATTACATTTCTCCAGCTATCAATTGTTAACTAGAAAGAGGGTTAAAAAATGTCATCAAATTATGAATATCTTATTTAAGCTTTATGAAACCATGGCGAATGTTATCACCGTAAAATTTCGCAAGCAACATGTAATGAATTTAAGCATAAACAGCAGATGCCGGAGTTAAACAAAAGCACAAAATAAACAATTAAATTGTATTAAAACTCACATAAAGAAATTTATAATAAAGTAGTTTGAAGTCACAGTTATCCTTGCATGTGTGCTTTTATATGTCCTTTCAGTTTTAGTTTAAACATTATAAAATATTTTGTATTAAAAATCAAACATTGACAAACACTGCAGTTTGTTTTAAAGTAATGACACTTTCTTTAACCCACTGCCTTCGAAAAACATTCCTTTCTTTTTTAACACTACCAAGTTGTGTGGTATTTTCATTTAGTTCTGAACATATGTTATTAATATTCCAGACAATAAAGTAAAAAAACTCTTTTTAGCTTAATAATTTTTTTGTGCTTTTTCTTTTATAAATTTGTTTATCAAGAAAAGGAAATTAAATTTCACAAAGAAGACACTTTCAGTGTCAGTTGGTAAAAATTAAATAAAGAAAAGGTTGAGATGTTTCTACTTGAAAAACTTAACGTTAACTCGATCTAAAGAAAATTTATAAAAATTTTTTAAACGAATATTTAGTTCAGAATTTTTTGTTGTTCTTTGAAGGAAATTACTAAATTAAGTCAAGGGAAAAGATAAAAAATAAACAAGTTATACTAAAGTATATACAAGAAAAGCATTAACAATTTTATAAAAATAACATTTCTTTATATTAAATAAAAAAAACTGTTAGTTAAGAAAGAAAACAGATAGCAACAATATTCACAACAAAAGCAAATATCCTCTTTAAGGTAAAAAATATTATATTGTGATTTAGTTATTGGCTTGTTGTTGATAAAGATTTAATTTCTTTTTAAGGTATTATTATAATTCTTAGTTTACAACAGCTTAAATGCAAAGTAAAATATTTCTCTAACTAAAAATGGGGGAATAATACGTTTAGATAGAAACACTAATGGTGTTTACATGTATCAAAGTGCTAGTCTTCATAAATGTTGCCTTACAGCTGCAAGTCATCAAAGAAGTAGAAAAATGAAAAAAGTGCTCAATACTACGAGTACAGGAAGTTTATTATTGTATGACGAAGGGAAAAGTTCAGGAATTATGAATGAAAAATGATATCTGGCAAATATATATCACGACCCCGCTGACACATGTCGATTCTTTTATTAAAGTTTTTAATCCCTTTTGACAAAATGCCTGTCCTATTTCGTTAAGGCTGAAATTAATGTATAAACTCTGTCCTTAATATAGTCCCTCAAAAAAAAAAAAAATCCAGTACTGTAAAATTACACCATTTGGCTGCCTACTTAACTGCTGATTGTTGTGAAATTATGCGAACGACAAATTTGGTGGTATTATTGGCTGTATGATATGTGGCAGCGTACTGTTGAAACCACATGTCAGTGATATCCACGTCGTCAATAGTAGGCCAAAATTCAGTTGAAAGCATCTCGCGAAAGCGTGATATATTGATCGTTAGCGCATTTCAAGTTTCATCTTCGAAAAAAGCAGCCCAATCACGCCTCCACGCCACATAGCACAGCAAACAGTGACGCGTTGAGCATGCAAAGGCTTCTTAATAATTGCTCTAGGATTCTCAGAAGCCCACTTCGGCAATGAAAAGTGAAAATGGGCTTTATCAGAAAAACCAGTCGGTTGTGCCTGAATGAATTAAGCAAATCTACGGCGATGTGAATGATCGGTCGGCTTCAATTTCTGTAAGGCTTCAAAGTCAAATCCCTACGCAAATTTCAACATGTGGTGGTTTTGGAGAACTAAAATTATTTACAAATTTGGATCTGTTTCAACACTCTGGCTCACGGCTGCAATGTTTTTAGTTCAACGTACCGGTCAAACACGCATTAGTGTTCACACATTTTGTATCGAGCCTGACAAAATTCGTAATAGCCGTCTCAGAAGGATGATTATGTTGTCCGAAAATATCACGAATTTTACGAAAAATAACCTCAACAGAATCACCATTTTTATAGCGGATTTTAATTATTTTAATTATTCATTGTGATAATTGCTTATACATCTGCCACGAATACGTCAGAAAAAAATGAAAAATAAAGCTTCTTGTCGAAAAACCCGATATATTTATTTTTGTCTTCAAACACAAGTTATTTATATAAAAATTAAGTAAATTTATTTTTAAAAATAAAAAAGACTTGAAGAAAAAATTTATTTATAAAATAGTAAGAAAAATATTTATTCTGTTTAGATCAATCAATAATCTCACACACAATGGTGAAATTATTATTCATCACCAACATAAACCCAGAAAAGAAAACACATGTGCATGATGCCACGCTAAGATCATCAAAAGTATTGACACATTTAATTATATTTTCAAAAATAAATTTATTATGCCAAATGTTATGCAACTATTCAGGCATAAATTTTCTAATAATTAAGGTAATTCTAATACCAAACACCCTCACATCAAATACAATAAAAGAAAAACACAATGAATTACACGCACTGTCAAAACTTTAATAAATATTGCCAACTCCTCCTTAAATAGAATTGTGCAACCCCTTTGCAGTCTTCAATTCTTTCCGCTGTGTTGAATAGCAAGAAAACATAAGATGAGCTTACAAAACTAATCTCATACACTTGACAAGAGGAAATAAACAAAACGAATAGCAACAAACATATTTAAAATTATTTCTTTTAACATGAGAGATGAAATACAATAAATTATTAACAATAAAATGTGTAGCAAATAATATTGCGTGTATGCTCGTATAACCTTTTCTCTCATTCCTTTATAACGGCTTGATATGGGTGCTTTTTGTTATTTTGTTTTTTTTTTATATGGCAGAGGTATCATATGACTGGAGATGAAATAAAATATACAAATGGAAAATTGAATTTATACGATACATTATCAATGCAGCTTAAATTCCAGACATATTTATAATCCTTGATCTCATCAAAAATATAACGTCATCACAAGGATGTTCGTTGTTGACGATGATGGCAGATGAGTGTGAGGACTACAAGCATCATGTGCATGTATTAAAGCAACTTCATATATATATGACACTGAGAAAAATTTTCCATAATTAATTTTAAAAGGTAATTGGAAATTCAGCTGTTACGTACAATTAAATAAAAATATATTTTAAAGTTGAATTTTAATTTTTGTAAATTTCATTTACTTACTTTTCCTTTATTATTTTTTAAACGCTAAAACTATTAAATATTTATAAACAAAGCATTTTTAAATGCACCGTTAACTGACAAACAAATACCTGAACAATAATAAATAATTTAAAATGATATTTCTAATGGCTTTATGACATATAAACAAAATTTAGCATATAATGGTTATTAATATCATATTATGGTTATAAATGCCACGTTTACTATTTTTGTAAAGTTTAAACTTGACGAACATTAAACAAAAATTAGTTGATCCAAAACAAACATGGTTGTACTATTTTGTTTGTAGCAACCATTAAATGATCACATAATAACAAAAACTTGTTTATCGACACAAAAATATTGTTCAATATAAGAGAGTTTTAAAATAATTGATAAAATAAGACATTTAGTGGATCTTATTACAATGCTAAACTATATTTTCTCGTTAAACTTATTAAATATATGCGACAGGTGCGAATTGTATCACTCCCTCGAGGTTTCGTATCGTGTACCGTGTCACCCTTTCATTTTTCGTTATATTTTTTAAACTTTCAAGTTGTTATGCTGATTTATCTTATGTTCGAGTAGATAATCCTTTCAGTTTTCGCCAACGTTATTGTCAACGTAAAGTTCTGGGAAGTTTTTTTGCTGTTAGATTAGAAGCCAATCGTTATGGAAGCTCTTACTAATGCTAACCTACCTCCTCAACTCTATCCGTACGAAATCAATTTTTCCTAAAAATGGAGATTTTCAAGGATCATTTGTATACCCAAGACCAATAGCTATCCTATTATTTTTATCTAAGGTGGACATGACGTGATAAGATTTACATCTGAACCTGGCCATGGGCCTTAATCAGATGGTGAATCATTACCATTGTGGATGGTATGTAGTGTCATCCTCGCCCTAGAAGGTCTTCGGATACGTATATCCTCCGGTCACTCCTAGTTGCAACTTTAAAAGAACGGACGCAGCCTTCATTCCTTGCTGAAGAGTCGGAGACTATCCAACTCCTGGTCCAGAACCCATGAAGCTTAATATAATTAAGAACACGACGGCATTCATACTAACTGGACTTTGACCATTCATTGTTTTCATTGTGAATGATCCGACCCACAAACTCAAACGAGGGCCTCGAAACACACCACGATACGCCAGCAGAGCCTACCTCAATAATCAGACAGAGAACAGCTAAATGCCTAAAGAGACAAATAGCGGAACTCTGAGGCTTTACTGATTCTCGTGGAAATATAGTGGTTTGTCCAGTTGACTCCTGCTAGCCTTGAAGGAGCCTGGGCTTCATTTTACCCCGCAAGATACAAGTTTAGATGGTTGTTGTAGGATCCATAAAGACTTATAATGTGCCCCCGGGGGGAAGGTAACCAGTGGACAATAGAAATGTTTTGAGAGTAGGGGAGTTTAAAAGGAAACTGGGATATTAGTAATCCCATCTGATTTTTTTGCAAAAGCAATTCCAGCCATAAAGACCACAAAATACGAGAATTACGTTTTATATCTTATATTTATATAACTTTGCTTTATAGAAAAATATACAACTGGTTTTCAGTTTGGGACTTTGCAAAACGACTTTATGAATATTGGATCAGACTGGAAGAATTATGTATATTTCAGATGTATTTATTCTACACAGTGTAATAAAGAAACTTATGCCTTATTTTAATTAACAACTTTTTTCTTTAAGTGTACCTTCTCAAAAGTTGTGTTATAAACTTTATGCAAGTAAATACAGAATATGGGTTGAGCAGATTTTGACACATAAAATAAAAAGCTTCCTTAATATTATGTAACTGAAAACGTAACTGGAAATAACAAAAGACTTGTGAAAAGAAGGGAAAATTGACACGTGTCAGTGTCATTGTCAATACTTGTCAAAATAAAATACATTTTTCGTAACGTTTTTCATAAAATCTGTAAAATTTCCAAAAAAAAGAAAAAAATTAAAAACAAGTCAGCACGATATAGTTGACGTAAAGTAGCTGAACTCTACTATAGAATTACTCTTAACTCTTCTTGAAATATATTTTTATTTATGCTCATCACCGTTGTCACTGTCAGCGAATTCAGGACATTCTTGTTTGATGGAATGTCCTGTATTAAATTATCTTTTATTTACTTTTTGCAGGAGCGTGTCTGTATTTTATTTATTGTTGTTACTGAAAATGCCTCCATTTAAAATTGAGTGGTCGCACTGTACTCTGTAAAACAAAATATTTTTAACCCGTTTTTTGGTCATTTTATTAACTTTTTTTTTTGTAAATTACACTTTAAACGCTGAACGAATACTTCCATTCAGCATTTAAAGTGTAAAAGCAAAAATACCGACAATATTTGTGTGACGTATTTATTCATGCATTTTTAATGTTTAACGTAATTTTTATATTATTTGAACATGATAAAATTAAATAAAATTTGTATGAGACGTTGGATAAAATGTTTAAGGTAAATGAATGGGAATCAAAATCGTTGGATTATATTATTATTACGGAATATTAACAGCAGTCACATTAAAGAAAGTACAATAGAAATTTATCATTATAAGTATCTGAAGGAATATTTATACAGAAACCTCATGCAGACTAGAACTCCTACATTTACTGTAAGATATATCGCGGTCTTCAACAAGAATTTTGATAGTTCGACATTTAGTTTTTTATTGAATTTCACATGAAAATCGCACTAAAATTATTACAATCCACTATGAAATTCGTGATATTTTAGAAAAACATAATCGTTCTTCTGACTTAAATTGGAGTCAACAGGCTCGGTTCAAAATCTGCGAACACCGACGCGTATTCAACCGTGTCGTTTAACTGAAAACATTACAGCTGTGAGCCACAGTATTGAAGCAGATTCAAATTTGCCAATTCCTCGACGTTCTCAACAGTTGGGACTCGGCTCGGTTCAAAATGTGCGAACTCCAACGCGTATTTGACCGCGTCGTTCAACTGAAAACATTACAGCCGTGAGCCACAATGGTGAAGCAGATGCAAATTTGTCAATTCCTCGACGTTCTCAACAATTTTGGCGAATTTTGCATAAGGATTTGATTTTGAAGCCTTACAAGGTTAAACTGGTGCAGATATTGAAGCCGATCGACCATTCACTTCGTTGTAGATTCGCTCAATTGATTCAGGAACAACCGTCTGGGTTGCCTAAAGAATTAATTTTTTCAAACGAGCCCATTTTCACTTGCCAGGTTATGCCAACAAGCAAAATTGCCGCATTTAGGCTTCTGAAAATCCTAGAGCGAATATTTAGAAGCCTTAACATCCTCAACGTATCACTGAATGGTGGGCTATGTGGTCTGGATGCGTGATTGGGCCTTTTATTTTGAGGTGAGATTGGAAATGCGCTAAGGGTCAATGGATCGCACTATCGCGAGATGTTAATAACTCAATTTTTGCCCTATTATTGACGACGTAGTTATCACTGGCGTGTGGTTTCAACAGCACAGTGTCACATGTTACACAGCCAATGAAACGATCAATTTATTACAAACCAAATTTCGCGATCGTCTAATTTTACGACAATTGGTAGTTAAGTGGCCAGCCAGATGGTGTTATTTAACATCGCCATTTTGCCAAAAAGTAATTAAAAACTTTGATGAAAGAATCGACATCTATCAGCGTGTTCATGGTGGACATTTGCGAGATATAATTTTTTCAATCATAATTGCCGAACTTTTCTCTTCATAATACAATGAAAATTTGTTTTCGAAAACAAACTTCTTATTGAATAACTCTTTACTTTGGGTAGGAGAGTCGTTCAATTTATATAATATGGCAGACGTTAGAGATGAATGCCATAAAATCTTATAAGATCCAGAGTATCAACAGAATCAATTTAACAAAAATGTTCCAAAAAAATAAAATTCTACACCTGTCACTGAGTGACATCTCAGCTATATGGCATGTGAGCTAATGTGCCTGCTGCTAAGATATTGTAGCGAATGTTAATAATATTGTATACCTTGATTTCTGACCGCAAATACTTTATAGTAATATTTAAAGACTTTCAGCGTTATCATTCGTTAACCTTCTTTTAGGGACAGTTGTAAACAAGGGCTAGTAAGGGAAAATGGAGACTACAGTGGCGTTTTAAGATGACAAATATATGAGCAGATGTGCTAAATTTGGGTTAAACTATGGCTTGTATTTATTGAAAGCTATCGAAAAAACATCAAATTAATTTGAAAATTTAATAGATTACCACACTTCTCACGAAGTGAGCGAAAATAACTCAGGGTATGACCCAAGGAAATTCAAATCCAGTCAATAAAAATAAATAGATGCTCAAATACAATTATGTACAAGCCAACTTCAATAATGTGCAATATGCCTTTGGTTAGGAAGAATCTGGTAGAACCTGGAAATAATTATCAATAAAACAGTAAACAAAATGGCCTATTGTGCCTTTTTATAAATTACATAGCTTCAAAGAAATTATAGGCAGTATTGTGCTACTTCTCTTAACAAAAAAAAAAAGAAATCGTGTAATTTAATTGAAAACTTGGAAGTGTTGTGTATAATTATTTTACAATAAAAAGCTCAATACAACAAAAAGTTGATTAAAGCAGTAAAAATATAAATATGAAAAATGAATACCTTTAGATGGAATGCTTTAATGGAAAGAAAAATCTGTTGTTATCTGAGTTATCAAGCAGAGAAGGCTTTAGTTGAGCTTTAATACTTATTATATTCCGCAGGGATTGGAGATTAAGGTTGGTAGTTTAAGATAGTGATTGACGAAAATACAGGAGTTGAGAAAGGGACCAAGAAGGAAGCACTCTTACTTAATAATGCCTCACGGAGACTCTTTTTTCCGTTGCCAAGATAGCAAGCAGCAATCTTTTTTTATATATTATTATTGAAATGGGGATTTACTGTTTGGTCTCGTATAATTAAATCTTTCAGATTAAGTATGAAATAGCATGCTTTAGAACTGAAATTTAAAATTTTCGTTGTCACTATTGAAAAACGTTATTGCGAGGATTTATGTTATTTATAGTAGCACAAAAAGTCCATTCATTGAGAAAATTTTAAAAAAAAGCTGGCTTATATTTAAATAATTTCTTAAAATTGCGGACTTTCAGTGGTGTGCAAAATATTTATATTCAGGTATGCAACTACCACACAGCTGCACTGTAAAAGTTGAAAACGAATCCATTAGTTATAATTCAGTAAAATAAGAAAAAAACAAAATCCTCTATGAGGAATTATAAGCAAGGCAAAAAAAAAAAAAAATTATATTTACACTGAGAAAAAAAGAATAATCAAATATAGACATATGCAAATAAACACAGTATTTACCATCACTCTCACTAGAGTATTCTACCATTTTCCATGCCATATGACAGATGTGGGCTCTAAAATTCCATACTAAAGAACCGGTTTTACAATAACAGACACAAAGGGACAGATATGAATGCTTTATATTATTGAATGAAATGCTTGTAAATATTTGCAAGCATGCAGTAGCATATTTTTTATTTTATATCGAATACATGCAAATACTGCTAGTAATTTAACTATATTTACGTTCCCATTTTTGCTTTATGACATTCATATACGCACCACCTCTTGGATATATGTATGGCCTTGTCAGCATCCTCATATTATGTGCGGAATAAAAAGAGCTATAAATTTGTATTTCATATAAAAACATGAGAAAAAGTATTCCACATTCGCTTATTTGCTATATGGTCCTGTCAAAGTTGAAAGAAAAATTCGTTTGGGGCATAAACACACAAAACAAAAATAAAAAAGAAAATGACTAAAAGCTTATGATATTATTTAGTGTTCTTCTTCTTCTTTTTCTATACAAATATTCCTTTTATGTTTATGCAACAAATGTGGGATCTAGCTTTGGTTGTTGCTTTGGATACTGCGACTAGTTGGTTTGTTGGTTGCCTGCCTGTTTGCCCGCATAGCAGCACGAGTGGTTAGCTGATATTATTATACAATAGATGCATTCCGTTTATAATGGTTTTTAATACTAAACGTCATTAAAGGTAGTAGTGGAGTAGGATGACTAATAAAATTTCTACGGAAAGTTGCTTTCTACTCACGTTGCTTGGTGTTATTGCAACTATATTGCAAGCACAACAAATTGTGTTGCTGTTTTTATGACGTTGACATAAGTGTCGGAAGAGAGTGAGCATAACAACACTTTCATTTAAAAGTGTTTCAAATTTAACCCATGATAACCAGAACTTTGTTGTATCGGGGAATCCAGAATTTCTAAACTGTAATGAGAAGATTATGCAAACATTTTTGAATAATATATTAGGACCCTCTACATGTCATCTTTGTGACATAAAATAATTCTTCCAGACATTGTCTCGACTTAGACAATAAATTAAAAGATCCATGCTAATTACCCTTCTCATATGTAACACAAGAGAAAGGTAACAACCGTCACGTGATACATGATAGCGGAATAAAATTAAATGTTTGGCACTATCTGCGTTGTTACATATCCTGTTAACAATAGTGCGAAAGAATAGAACTCTCGTTTCTTCACATAACCAACTTGATTTTAAAACTGATACAAAGGAGCGTATCTCATAAATATATGCCTTTGGTGCCATTAGAACGAATAAATAGTGGCCTTAGGTATTGTGCTTGAAAGCCCCTAAGAAAACGAGAAATAGTTATTATTATTGGCGCAAGCCGCTGTTGTGTTGGGTCCCCTTTGTAAAAGCTTTTAATTATTGGTAGCGAACAATTTATTCGATCAATAATATTGACCTTTCCCTGTTACACATACATTCTGTACGGAATTGAGTCTCACATTATAATACGGCTTTGTACTAGCTCTCATTCCAAGCATCCATATCGATGCTCCCAATAATTTTAATTGCAGGTAGGAATTCTTCGATTGTATCTAAGTATTACCTGTACCTTTCTATCTAAGGGTTTCAAGACCATTATTTGAAGTTGGCTGCATATTGTTACGTCTCGCTATATTTTCACATTTTCGGAATTCAATTTCTTATTGCAAGCTAATCCGCTTCTTTGCAAAAGAATTATTAAGTTTCAATCAAGAAAAAGATGTAAAAACAACTAAAAGACTTAACCTTGAGTAATATGTTATTATAGATAAAAGGATAATATTTAGTCAAGTACCGTGCTACATTCTTTAGCAAAGGGATAGAGAAGAGATGAAACAGGTGGTGAAAGTAGAAGGATAGTTAGAAATTAACTGCCGTATAAAGACAGCACAGTGATCACTGACTATGCCTTCATCGCTGAGCAGCCCCATTAGCAGTCAATTTTTTTTTTTGTAGTGAAAAAAACCAAGGTCTTCGGTGGGAATCGAACCCACAACCCCCATACTGACAAGCTAGTACACTACCTACTAGCCTACAGGGGCACCCAAAGCAGTTTGTTTTTCAAATGTGGCAACACCAATTACATGATAGTTTTGACATTAGTTTTTTGACGTATTCGTAGTAGATCCATTGGCAATTGTTACAGTGAATTCAATTTCGCATGAAAATCATATTAAAATAATTAAAATCAAGTATGAAAATGGTAGTTCTGCTAAAGTTATATTTCGTGAAATTTGTGATATTTTCGGACAATATAATCGTCCATCTGAGATCGCTATTAAGAACTTGGTCGTGAAATTTGAGTCGATACAAAATGCGCGAACATCAATGCATATTCAATCGGGTCGTTCAACTGAAAACATCGCAGTCGTTAGACAGAATGTTAAAACAGATCCAAATTGGTAAAATGCTTGTCGTTCTCAACAATTGGGGTTATCCAAAACCATTACATGGCGAATTTAGCATAAGGATTCGATTTTGAAGATGCCCCTGTAGGCTGTGGGTTCTTTAGGAAAGGGATAGAGAATAGATGAAACAGGTGGTGAAAGTAGAAGGATAGTCGGAAATTAACAATTTTTATTTTAGTAGTGAAAAAACCAAGGTCTTCGGTGGGAATCGAACCCACAACCCCCATACTGACAAGCTAGTACACTACCTACTAGCCTACAGGGGCACCCAAAGCAGTTTGTTTTTCAAATGTGGCAACACCAATTACATGATAGTTTTGACATTAGTTTTTTGACGTATTCGTAGTAGATCCATTGGCAATTGTTACAGTGAATTCAATTTCGCATGAAAATCATATTAAAATAATTAAAATCAAGTATGAAAATGGTAGTTCTGCTAAAGTTATATTTCGTGAAATTTGTGATATTTTCGGACAATATAATCGTCCATCTGAGATCGCTATTAAGAACTTGGTCGTGAAATTTGAGTCGATACAAAATGCGCGAACATCAATGCATATTCAATCGGGTCGTTCAACTGAAAACATCGCAGTCGTTAGACAGAATGTTAAAACAGATCCAAATTGGTAAAATGCTTGTCGTTCTCAACAATTGGGGTTTATCCAAAACCATTAAATGGCAAATTTAGCATAAGGATTCGATTTTGAAGATGCCCCTGTAGGCTGTGGGTTCGATTCCAAACGAAGACCTTGGTTTTTTCACTACTAAAATAAAAATTGTTAATTTCCGACTATCCTTCTACTTTCACCACCTGTTTCATCTATTCTCTATCCCTTTCCTAAAGAATGTAGCACGGTACTTGACTAAATAGGCATTGTTGCCTGAAGTGCTACTTCTCTTTATAAAAAAAAAGACGACCGACCATTCACATTGCCGTAGATTTGCCCAATCCATTTAGGAATAACCGGCTGGTTTTTCTGAAAATATTTTTGCAGAAGCTCATTTACACTTATTGAGAAACCATTGAATGCTCAACGTGCCACTGTATGGTGCACTATGTGGTCTAGAGGTGTGATTGGACCTATTTTTCCAAGATGAGGCTGGAAATGCGATAAGGGGCGATGAATCATGCTATCGCTACATGTTAACAACTCAATTTTGGCTTGTTATTGCCGACGTAGACATCACTGACACGTCGTTTAACAGAACGTGCCATATATTACACCGCCAATAAAACGATCGATTTGTTGCAAACAAAATTTCGCAACCGCATAATTTCACGACAATCAGCAGTTAAGTGGTCAGCCAGATCATGTGATTTAACACCACTAGATTATTTTTTGTGGAGCTATATTAAGGACAGAGTCTGTATGGAACCAATCGAATCGATTTCAGCGTTAAAACTCAAAATCCGTTATATTACCAATCCAATGCCAAAAAGCCATTAAAAACTTTGATGAAAGTCAGCGTGGTCGTGGTGGATATTTTTTATTCATAATTGCCGAACATTTCTCTTCGCAATGCAATAAAAATTTGAATCATCTTCATCTAAAATTTTTGATTTACTTTGTTTTAGAAAATAAACTTTTTGTTGAAAACCCCTTTATTTGTGTAGTAAATCATATCGCGAAACTACTTGCTTGCACTACCCTAAGAATTATAAGGATATGCACACTGCTAGAAGCCATTACCGGAGTAGTAGAAAAACGTTATAGAAATAAAATTCAAGAATAACCTGTGGATTATTCGAATAGAAATTGTAATCAGTAAATATGTTTCGTTGTCCTTTAAAATTGTGTATATTGATTCGAAGAGCAATAATAAGAGACCTTGTACACGCTTTCGGAAAGAAAAATAAAACAAAATAGCCGGCGCACAGTGGCTCAGAATCGTATTTCATTGGCGAAATCTCTGTAACTTTTTAAGTAACAAAGACTTTTTAAAAATTTTTTTTTTAATCAATAGATAACATCTTATGCTTTTATCGAGTTCAGGTTTTATTAAGATCGGTACAATGAGCTGCACTTAACTTTATGCAGTTTTTGGTAAATTTTAAAATAAAACAGTGTAAGTTAATATTTTTTTAATTATATATTTATAGCTATAAATAAATTGTAGATAAATAAAATAACATTTAATATGTATTAATATTTGTATACTTTATTTCATTCAAATATTAAATGCAAATTATAATTATTATTCATTTGGCTAGAATATTTTCTTTAAATATTTTATATTCTGCTTTGTATTACTTCTATCATATAGCAATACCTTAGCTTCGGCATGTAGGTCCGAATGATTCACTTTCCATTGATTTTGAATGCTAGAGATGAAGGGATCTGACGTTGCTAATAATATATCAAATAAATCTTCATTTGTAGAACTTGGAAACATTTTTCTGGTATTATGTATTATATTATTAATATTTTTTTCTTTTTTTCCTAGGCTTTCTCTGATAAATCTCCAGTTGGTAATAAATGGTGCTTAATCTTCTCCATGATAAAGAACTTTGTGTACTGTTGCTGACATATTTCTATAATTGCATTTGGATGTATAAATAGCAATGGCTTCCTTGCCATAGTCACCAAATTTTCTAGCATTAATTTGTTCCTTGCACGCAAGTACTTCAGTAATTGTTTTAAAACTTGAAATAACATCTACATCAACACCTGTTATATCAGATGTAGTTTCGGGATCCAAAAACTATCTTCTTGCGGTATTGCCATCGTTTGTATTGCCTGATCTTTGCTTTGGTTGATCTATAATTAACCCGTGTTTGTAAAATGCATCTTGAAATTGTTTTTTTTTCAATTTTCTTTTCCCTTTGTTGGTGGCATATTTTCTTACTGATCCTGAAGATCCAAAGTCCAACTCATAGCTAACTTTCAGTATGTGTTCCATAAACCTTATCCTCGTATGTTGCGGTGATAATACAAATTCAAATGCATCAATACTATCTACTGACTTTGTCGTTTTTTGGTTTATTTGTGCAAAAACGCATGAAAAATTCTACGAAGTTTTTTAAAGGACGTCAACCATTTTGAAAAAATATTTATACCGCTAATCACTTTCCTCTCTTTCTCCCTACGTTTTGATATTTGCAATTTGTATTTATGGCAGCGAATGGTGTCTAAAGTAAATTTACTAGCAATTTTGATAGAATTTTGTTTGCAAACATTTTCATCATTAAAATAAAAAAAAGTGTTCGTCGGGCGGGTCTCCCCCCCGGGGGCACATTTATGGTCTTTATAGTACGTAACATCTATCTAGATCTGTGCAAGTGGGGTTATAAAGGGAGCCCAGTCCCCTGAAGACAGGCAGGGAGTCAACTGGAAGCTCCACTTTATTTCCGCCGGGATCAGTGAACCCGCAGAGTTCACTATTTGTCTTTTTAGACATTTAATAGTTCTCTGACTGATCATAGGGTTGGCCCCTAGATGGGAGTATCGTGGTGGTTGTGGTTTCGCGGCCCCATAACAGTGTAACGGTTTTTATGGTGGCCAGGATCATCTCACTGATAATGACACGCAAAGTGAATGATCCAGTCCAGTGAGCATGCTAGACATGTTTTTTGGACAGGAGTTGAAAGTCGCCAACTCTTTAGCAAGGTGTGATGGTTTGCAGCCCTGCCCTAGAATCATTAAAGTTGCAACTAGGTGGTTCTGTTGCATAGAATTATAGCTTCGGATTCCTAGGACGCCTGTATGACGTTTCAAATTATACAATAGTGGTTTGTCCACCATCTGATTAAGGCTACATAGCCAGGTGCCGATTTAAAACGAATCACACTCTACGGGCGGGTCAGGGCGGTTGCAAAAGTATATATAGGCTTAAAGAAAATACTTTTGCCTTTCTTTGGATGGTTTCGATTTTTTGTCCTTTTTTGTCCTTTAAAAGTTAAACACTATTAAACTTACTTGAAATTTTACAAATATATAGTGGTTTCAAATTTATTATATAACAACCTAACTACAAATTATACAGGGTGCTCAGATAGCATTTGTAGAAAACAACAGTCCATCCAACATAACAATAATAGTTTTCAAAAAATTGTAAGTAATACGAGATCAAATATTACAATTTTTTGTTATTTCTAAATTAACTTAAATTCTTTAATTTTAGCAGCATGCCACGCCTACTACTGCGAATATTTTCACAAAATTTTTTGGCTTTCTAAGTTTTAATCTGTTTCATTTCTGATGGCATACAAATTTTAAGAATCTATGTCAAGAAAAAATATAGGTTTTGGCCAATGAAAATTGATTCTGAGCCACCGTGCGGCGTATGTTGGCAACTATGCTTAAAATATTATTTTAAAATAAATTTAAAAGGCTTTCAAACGCTACGCTAGTATAAGTCTTTTCGTTAGGCATTGTAAAATTTAATTGTATTTCCAAAGAACTTAGAATTATCAAGTCGTTCGTAACAGGTAAAGATTTGCCCCTTTTAACATCTTTCACGCCAACCTCAAAAGAAAACTTTGTTGCCAAGACAACGGAAAACTTTAACGGCCATGACCGATTTTGATTTAGATTAGGGTGGTTCTGTTTTAACGATACGTAAATAAATCATGTATATTTTCATATTTAATGACTTATAATGTTATAAGTTAATGGGTTAATAAAAATCGGTACTCACCGATTTTTTAGATTTTTTTAAAGAAGTTTTTGAAAGTGAAGATCTTTTTCTCGGCAATAAATTTATCTGTTATACACGTAGTACGTACTAGAGATGTGAAAGAAAACTGCTCTATTTCAACGAGACGTACATAAATCATATATAATCTATATATAGTGACTTATAATGTTATTAGTTAATGGGTTAATGTTTTGTTTCTTTAATTTATTTAAACAACACATGCATTTATGTGGAAGCATTGATATGAAAGTGAACGCGTTGGAGCGTTGCTAACTTTAATATGTACGCTTAGGATGATTTTTCTAATATTATGCAAAATGTAATAAAAATAAATTTTATGTCATAGTTATTACGACTGTATATGGAGCATGTACTAATGACAATTATTTTAACAGATCACCAATCTCAATTTTTCACCTCTATGACTTTAGCTTTTTATTTTACTTGACAACATAAGTTATTTATTGCAAGGTAAGAATAAATATAACTTTAAATTTGTGGGCTTAACATAAATAGGATTTTTTTTTTAAATTTAATAATTTATTTTCACTATATATCTGTTATAATCATCTATTTATTTGCCTCCTGCATTTAAATCCATATAATTCTTTGTTGTATAGATTTGAAAACTTGTGATTTTAAATAATAAATTTTGAAGCCTATTTTAGTCCTTGTTTAAATAATAATTTAAATTACTTTAAATCTATAAGAAATTGTTTCAAAATCCTATAAAATCCTATTCTTTATAACTATTAAACTTAATCTTTTGTGTTATAAACAGCTTTTTGTTTTTACTAAGAAGCAATTTAAATTTAAATTTAAAAGTTTTAGGTTGACATTTATATATGTGTATGTGTGTGTGTGTGTATACAAAAATTACAAACATATAATTTTATACAAAAGTCCTTACACCATCGATTCTATAATTTTGCTTTACTTTAACTCCTTTATGTTATTTCTCCTAGCAAAATGCTTGTAAAATAAACATGTCACAAATGAAATTTGCAATTAATTTTTGCCAACAATACAAGCTGCTAAAACTATTGCATTTTATGGCAGTTGCAGTTTTTTTCAAGGCAAGCTAAAGCTATTGACAAAATAATGGAAAACTGTAAATAAAAAAAATATTTAAGTCGAACAAAGAATCATTGCCAAAAATTGAAAGATTCTTTCACCCATAAGCAGAGAAGAAAAATTCACTATGACACACTTATTGCAAGGCTTTGTAAGTACTAAAAGGACGTACAATTTTTTTTATGTTTTGTTTTTTTTTTTGTAGGAAAAATTTAATAAATTTAAAGATTTTTCCTCATATATATTGCAAAAGTTTGTTGACACAGTGGTCTAAGAAAGTACAAACAGCTTAAAGATATAATTACGAAAAGAACATTTAAAATGTAAAAACAAAGCTAAAGACTAATGTTTGTATATAAAAATTTTTAATTATGTACGAGGTCTGTTAATTAAGTAATGAGACTGATTATTTAAATTCTTTTTATTCAAATAAAATTACAATTTTATATTGTCATCCTCAAAATAATTTTCTTTTCTTCCTTTTCAAGCCACACAGCGCTGCAATAACATTCAGCTGGTCGTTTACAGTCCTTTGAATATTTTCGATTGTCCCAAAATCAGTTACCTTGAAATGATTTTTCAACTTCGGGAAGAGGAAAAAATCACATCGACGAATATGGAGGCTGAAAAGCCACAGGAATGTTTTTGCTGGACAAAAATTTGCTTACTGAAATTCCTGTGTGGCAAGAAGCATTATCGTGATGTGAACATTTGGAACCATTTGTGCGCAGATTTTTCTCATCCCCAATTTATTGCTCCAAATCTAATGAACGGTGTTCTAAATCGAATTCAACTTTTCTCCGGTCATTCTGGCTATCAACCAATGATCTAAACATACAAGATTCAGGATTCTCTTAAGGTTTTTGTAGGTCCTTGCAGATAAAGGCCGTCCATTGCGTGGTTTATCTTCAATCAATTCTCTTCATTCTGAAAATCCCTTAAACCATCGAAAAATCTGGGCTTTTGACACAACACTATCGCCGTAGACCTGCTAAAGTTTAGCAAGAGTTTCTGTTGCACTCTATCCAAGCCTGAAGCAAAACCTGATAGCACACCGTTTTTTGAAAATGATGTCACTCATTGTTAGAACACAACAGAAAATACAGTTTCACAACAAAAAAATCACTGCTGACGACCAACTGACTCTAGCGATATCAAAACCACACTGAAGGCAAATCTCATACTGAAGTGTTGCCAGATCGAACGTAACGTTGCCAGTCTTATTAATTAATTTACAGTACACCGTTTTTTGAAACTGATGTCCCTCATTTTTAGAACACAACAGAAAAAGATCACTGCTGAGGACCAACTGACTTAAGCGATATCAAAACCACACTGAAGGCAAATCTCACAATGAAGTGTTGGCAGATCGAACATAACGTTGCCAGTCTTATTACTTAATTTACAGACATCGTATGTGAAAGTGTGTGGGAAACTTAGCTAAGGAAGTTGTTAACTTCGCCACTAACGCTTGTGTGGTTAAAACAAAATAGCAGAAAAGTAAGCTGACAGAGCTGTAATTGCTGGTTTGATAAATAGAATATCATGAGTTCAAGACCCAACAAAAGTCAAAGCCTTAAGTACTATGAAAAATAGTTGTTGTTAAGTAGTTGCTCCTGTAGGCTAGTAGGTAGTGTACTAGCTTATAAGTATGGGGGTTGTGGGTTCGATTCCCAACGATGACCTTGGTTTTTTTTCACTACAAAAATAAAAATTTACTGTCGGTGGGGCTGCTCAGCGATGAAGGCATAGTCACCAGTCGCTGTGCTGTCTTATTATACGACAGTTAATTTCCGACTATCCTTCTACTTTCACCACCTGTTTCATCTATTCTCTATCCCTTTCCTAAAGAATGTAGCACGGTACTTGACTAATTTGGTATTGTTGCCTGAAGTGCTACTTCTCTTTAAAAAAAAATAGTTGTTAAGTAGCCGTGATGGAGGAGTTTTTTCAGACTCGATTAAAAAAGGAAAATAATTGTAGATTAAATGTGATAGAGGGGAATAAGTGGAGGGCGGACGCCTGTATAAATTTATCAGCAGATGATTTTTTTCACGCTCGATTAAAAAAGGAAAATAATTATTGTTTAGTTGCGTCAGAGGGGGAAGGAAATAAGTGGAGAGCGCCTGTATATTATATCAGCTCTAGTATATAGTTAAAAGGCTTTTAAAGATGACAACGAAATCATAATAAATCATGTTATTGAAGGTTCGAAGCGTTAGTAAGAGAAAAAGTAACAATATAAACATTAGTAGTATGGTAGGCGCAGCTAAGTTGTTTATAACTCTGTGACTTTTTAAATTTACCGCCAACTTGAAATGGCATTACTGCTGCTATCAACAGGCAACGTTAGTTGGCTGCTGTTTAAATATTAACGAGATACTTAATTTAGTTTGTTTTTTGATAGCCGTTGATAGCAGACTACCTCGCATTTTGAGAAGAAAATGGAAAATGTTGAAGTTCATGATGTTTGTCGTTGATGATTTGTCTGCAGTTTGCTGTGGTATATCGATGTTTTGTCCATGGTAATGTGGAAAGAGAAATTTGAATTATTTTTCTTCTATTCGAATCGAAATACAAAGTTACCGTCCCGGTAGGTAAAATGGGTATCGATTATTCAGATAAATATTGCATAGTTGATGGAAGTTGGGATATTTTTAGAAGGCTTGTAATAAATCAAAAATGCCTTAATTTTCTTCTTTAATAAAAAAAAATTGAAAACTAAATTTAAAATTTTAAAAATTAATAAGTTTAACAAATATTATTCTGTGCTAGGTTCCTTTAAATCTTTTATGGTATTCTCAGAAAATATTTATTTTAACAAAAAATATTAAAAATTTTTTACTGTGGGGGATAACATGTCCATATGCCCATTTCACTTGTTCAATAGTTTATCAGTGGATTTTATCCCAAATTTTGTATAGACAATTTAAGTGTCTTATATCTCAATCCAAATAGATTAAATGAGAGTTTTCACCGAACCAACACAGCGAAAAGATAATAAAATTCAACAATATTTCTATACAAAAACACAGCAAGCATTTTGAAAACATAAACATTTTTCTAGTCTTTCTTCTTTAAAGGAATCTAGCACAAATTAAAGTAAATTAAATTAAAAACGAATTTAAAAAAATAAAATTTTTTGTTAATAACTCTATCAGCTGCATTTGCCCCACGGCACTTTGTACAGTCTTTGTTGAGAAAATCTTAAAACTTATAGTAAATCAAATGTTTAACTAAACCTTTTACATGTCCTTGTATGCTTTGTTCAATACAATTTCTTACAAATATATATGCACATACACGAACACACACATAAGTACATACATATTTATGTTCATACAAAAAAAAAACATGTGTTTGTACATAAATGAACAATTTAAAATTTAAGTCTTTGTAACAAATTTGTTAGATTTCTACAACGTTCTTGTTCATGCAATACACAGGCGTGTTAGTAGCAAAATTTGTAGCCTGAAAGAATGAAACAATAGTTTGAGTGTTAAATATGGAAAATCGTTAAGAAAATCTAGTAATAACAATAAATTTAATAAATACTTTAGTTCTTTTTTTATTATTTCTCTTCTTTTTTTGCACTCTTTTCTTTATTAATTGTGTTTTTTTTTGTTTCTCAAACAATGGAAAAAAACTTTCTCGCTAAATCCTTTCAATTTGTTGCTTTTGTTGAAGAACAATTTGAAAAAGGAGCAAAATGCTTAAGCGACATGGTGCTTAAGACCAGAGTGAAAAAAGAAAATAATTTTTTTATTAACAAAACGTGTAGTTTTCCATGCCTTCAACCATTCAAGCATTCATGCATGCCTGCATACGTGATGATGATGGCGATGGTGATTCACTCCTTTGTAGCATTTTCTTTGCATCACACGAGGTGTTTCATGTGTAACAGGCAAAAATCTAATTAATGGCTTGTGGAAAAGTTTGTGCAGTTGTTGTATGACCAACCGTTAAATTGTTTTGTTTTTGTTGTTATTTCACGACATTAAAGTTAAAGAGGAATTGTATGTATTGAGTTTTTAATATTGAAGTTTTTCTTTAAAAAAAGGGTTAAAATTTCTGGGTCATAAGTGTATAATTAAATGCAAAGTGAAACACAAGGAAACAGGAAATGGTCTTTAAACATTTTAAATAAATCTTGTAAAATATAAATCACGTTTTATTTGTTTTTTTTTTTTTGTAATAATAAATAAATGTTAAATTTATTACGATTAATATGGTATTGCGTTTAATATACTGCTGTCCGGCTTACCCTGTTGTTTGCGTGTTTTTTTGTTTGTTTTTTGTTTGCGATTTAAAAGCAACTATTTTTATTTATTTAAATTAAACTGAATATTTAATTGGCACTCAAAACGGTAACCAAACTTTCTGTGTTGAATGAACCGCAATTTTATATGACTTTTTTGATTGACAACCTATCCATCAGCACCATAGAGCGTGATTTGATTTACATCTGCACCGGCAGTGAGCCATAATCGGATGGTGGTCAAACCACTATGTATGGTATGTAGCGCCATCATCGCCTTAAAAGGCCTTCGGATACGTATATCCTCCGGTCACTCCTAGTTGCAATTTCAAAAGTTCGAAGTAGGTCGCAGCTTTCACTCCTTGCAAAAGAGTTGGAGACTTTCCAACTCCTGGTCCAGAACGTATGAAGGTTAATATAATTAAGAACACGACGGTATTCATACTCACTGAACCTGAACCATTCATTGTGTTCATTATGAATGATCCGACCCATAAACTATCACAAGGGTCTCGAAACACACAGCCACCACTATACTCCCATATAGGGACCAACCTCAATAATCAGCCAGAGAACAGCTAAACGCCTAAAAAGACAAATAGCGGAACTCTGCGGGCCAATGATTTCCGTGGAAATATAGCGGATTGTCCAGGTGACTCCTACTAGCCTTGAAGGGGCCTGGGCTCTCTTTTGCCCCGCAAGACACCAGTCTAGATGGAATAGTAGGTTCCAAAAATACTATCATGTGCCCCCGGGGGGATCAGCAATATAGAGGAGGAGGTAGCTACCCACTTTTACAATCAAAAGTGTCAATCTCCGTACTGTCTGAAGATAACCGACCGATAACCGATAACCGACGCCAGGGTTGTCCTCTTCTTGAAGACTGTGGTTCAGGCTTATGGCGCAGATACACAACTTGACATATCACATTCGATTGTGGGCCGAAGAAGATTTAAATGTTCAATTTGTGGCAAAAATCACCCTCTTCGATTTGATAAGGTTTGTTTTCGTTGTTTGTCATGCCGTCATGTTGGCAAGGATTGCAAGAGTATGGGAACTTGCAAACATTATAAATAAGCTATCAATTCCTCAAGAACACAAAAAGACAACAATAGCGAGTAAAAATCGTGTTAAATATGAACTGTTAAGACTAATGTTTAACAAAATGGAAGCAAAACAAATTGGTATTCCTACCCGGCAGACACCCTGTAAAATTCGTGATATTTTCGGACAACATAATTATCCTTCTGAGACCACTTTTAACAATTTGGTCATTAAATTTGAATGGACCAGGTCGATACAAAATGTGCGAACACCAACGGGTGTTCGATCTGGTCGTTCAACGGAAAACATCGCAACCGTGAGCCACAGTATTGAAGCAGATGCAAATTTGTCAATTCTTTGATGTTCTCAACAATTGGAGTTTGAGTATCAAAAACCATCACTTGGCGAATTTTGCGTAGGGATTTGACACTGAAGCCTTGCAGAAATTGAAGCTGACCATTCCACTGAGCCGATCATTCACATCGCCGTAAATACGCTTAATTCATTCAGGAACAACGCTGGTTTTTCTGAAAAAACATTTTTTCAGACGACCCCTTTTTCACTTGTCAGGATATGTTAACAAGTAAAATTGCCGCAATCCGGCTTCTGAAAATCCTAGAGCGATTATTGAGAAGCCTTTACATGCTCAACGTGTCACTGTTCTTTTTTTTCGAAGATGAGGCTGGATGTGCGGTAACGGCCAATAAATTACGCTATCGCGATGTGCTTACAACTTAACTTTGGCCAGTTAGTGACGACGTGCATATCACAGCCAATGAAACGTTCAATTTATTGCCGATAACATAATTTCACGACAATAATCAGTTAAGTGGCCAGAACAGATCGTGTCATTTACCACCGCTGGATTATTTTTTGTGGGGTTAAGGTCAAACTCTATAAGGTCAAACTCTATAAGGAACCAATCGTATAGATTTCAGCTTTAAAACTCAAAATCTGTGATGTGATTCACGAAATACGACCGCTATTTTGCTAAAAATTGCTTAAAAACTTGGAAGAAAGAATCGACATGTGTCAGCGTGATCGTGGACGATATTTTTTCGTTCATAACTGCCAAAATTTTCTCTTCGTAATGCAATAAAAATTTGAATTCACTTAATCTAAGCTTTTTTTAATGCAGTATTAAAATTAATATCTTAATGCACGGGCTAGCTTAGAAACTAAACTTAGGAGGCAAACAATTAAGTGAAGGCGACGGATAACCTCATGCAGTGCTAAAATTTTGTCATTGCCTTTTCAACATGCAGCGCAAACTTGTTTACGGTAGGAGGTCATGCTGAACAATATTTTAAATTAGCGTATTTACTCGATGTTATATGCAAAACATTCCTTTGTAGTAAACACCTATTGGTATGTCGTTTAATGGTCCCTTTTATTAAAAAAAATCCTTTATGAAATTTTTACCTCATTTGTATTCATTCTAGAATAATAAACTTACAAAGCCTATTACTAGGTTACATTGTTATTATTTTAATACAACACTTTTTTAGGAATTCATTCATTTTATGTGATAAGCTAATGTTTTGCCTCCTTTTTTTAAAATAATATCCTTCAACTAAATTTTAATTTTCTTAGCATTAAAGTTAAAATTTAAGCCAGTAATTAAAACAAAGAATTTAATGCGAAAAGAAATATGACTTTCATCATCATAGAAATAGTTAATAACATACAAAAAAGTTTACATACTTGTTGTTCCCTCTAATTTGAGTACAGATAACATCAACATATTGTAAATCCTTTATACCATTTTATGAATTTATATTTATTATATTTTTTCTTTTCTGTTTTTTTTCCAAACTATCTCATTTGTAACATTTATACAACTTCTTATAGAAGTATTATATCGGTTTTTCTGTGTGCTGTTGTTGACTCTTTTAAGCCATAATATGGGATCTGTTATTAATGTCATATATAAAAAGAACTAGCTACATTCATGGCATACCCTCACAATACTTGTAAACTCTTATGATGATGACCTTAACATGGTCATAAAACGAAGTGACCCTGATGTTTGAATATATATGTATCTATAAAATATAAGCATGTGTTTAAATATTTGTGTATTATCATATATGAGTCAGTATGTCTTTGGTAATACAAAAAAATAACAAGACGTAATAAAAAAGAAATTCACACACATATGGAAAAGCTTAAAAAAAGCCAATAGTTTTTTTTTTTTGCTTTTTTAGTTTGTTATATAAATGCTACCCACATATAAAAATATTACACCGTCTCTATTAAGTTATAGTTTCACTATCTAGAAATCTGAATTGTCTCTGAAACGATTGGCTACTCAAATTATTTCCAAGCAATAACTGATACAATTATAAGGTATCCGCCTGAAGGTATACAACTTTGTTTGTTTGAAAGAGAAAGAGATCTTATATTGATAAATGTTTTGTGTAATGTCGGCAATTGTGTATGGATTAGAATATAATATAAATGTCAACCTCTGTTAGGCTCACAAATGCGAGGATCCTTTTAAGTACATTTTTCACTAAATTCTCACACAATTCACGCGGTATTTCATTGATTTCATCACGAATGTTTTGTTTGAGTTGCTCAAGCGTTTTTAGTTTGTTTGCATCAACCTTGCCTTTCAGATATCCCCACAGAAAGCCATACAGAATCATAATTAAAGTAGATAAAATTAAAAGCAATTCAAATAGCATTTTGGTAAAAGCTCTACTTTACGATTCGTCTGCTAACTTTTCTGTGTAATGTGGTCCTTAAGTCAATGTGATACTCCAGAATGCAGTTATGGTTCTGATTCTGCATCAAGAATGGAAAATTTTCAAAGGAGCCTGATTAAAATACTAATAACTTCAGCCCCCATAATAGTTTGAGCGTGCGCTTGATCACAGCAGTAACAATCCCATTTGTTAGTTAAAAAAATATTCAAATCCTCTAGCAACCAATATCTAAAACGACCGTGGTTACATGCTACTGAAAAGAAAGGATATCGGTTTTCCGTGAACGAGCATTAAAAAAATCTTACAAATACAATGCAAAACTCGGTTTTGTCTTGCACTGAATGGATTTTAAATGCAAAATTCGTACAGTTTTTGTTAGTTCAATTATAAAAGTCAAGGATTCATTAAATTAATTTAAAAAAAAATATACACTCTTCTCTTAAATCGTGCCGATAGTTTTTGGATCCTTAAATAATTTTTTAGACTATAGAGGATTGAAACTGCTGCTAGTTGACTTGTTCTTTTCCAAAATTTCAACTATTTCATGTTCTAACTTACAATCCAAATATAATTTTAGCTCGTACATGGAAATCCATATCAGTTTCAAATAATTGTTGGAGCTTTTTATAGACTTGGAAAAAATCTGGGAAAGCTAAAGGCATAATGACCTGAAAATAGAAATTATGTTGAACAATTTTTTTTAACCTTTTGAAATGCAAAAGCAATTTGATAATCATGTATCATAACACATAATATTAATGCTCAAAAATAAAAATTTTTTCCTGAAGAAGCTTTCCAAAGGAAAGCGAAATATCGAAAAGGAAAAAATATATAAAAAAGATCGTTAAAAAGAAAAAAAGATATTTATTATTATTACTTACAATAATACTCGCAAGACTTGTTTTTTTTAATGGAAATGGTGTAATCATTTTTATTACGATGTTAGCATGTTTATTTGTTTTGTAACAACATAATAGGATTCTGTCGTTTTTTTTTCAGAGCTTTTTTTACAAGTATCATGATGTTGACTTTTTCACTGTGCTTAAGGTCAAGGATAATGATTTGGATACAATGAGAACAAATGACAGCAAGCATGCTGACGAAGATAAGCAGTGAATGCAAAATTACAACATTGAATAGATATGATACGTCAAGTGCGTATAAACGAGGGCAAAAATGAGAAAATAAAATTTTTAAGGAAAATAATTAAATTTTTTGATTATTAAAAGAATAATTATTATTATTAATCGAATTAATTGCCGAACATTTGGAGACTTTTATGTGCTTTGCGATTTTTTACAATTGTAAAAAATTATTAAGAATACAATAATTTTATTATTTTCATTTGATGTTTTAAGCAGGAGAAAATACACGCTTTTAATTTTATTATCATCGTAAATGTAGGCTTTACTTTATGTAAATATTAATATGGTGTTTTAAATCCCATATTAAATTATTCCTAAGACATCATAATTCAATAAAATTATGAATTGAATTAAAAAAAAAATTATTTTAGTTAAAAAATTTATGCTCAGCAGCTGGAGACAGCCCTAAGATATGCAACAGTTATTTTCATTCCAAAGGGGTTTCCAAGAAGTTTCTTTTCTAAAACAAAATAAAACAATAAATCATGTTGTTGGTGTTGCCACAATTGTAAAAAACAAACTTTTTGTTGAAAAACCCGACATATTATTATTATTAGAGGAATTTCGCAAAAATAAGCTTAATTTGTGATCACCTACAAAAAATCGATTTTTGTATAAAAATTTCACTAAAAACTTAAAATGTCTGGATCTCCATAAATAAGAGGAATTTCGCAAAAATAAGCTTAATGTAAATAACTTATATACGACAGGTTATAAATTTCGCCACTTCAAAAGGAAAGTGCTTGCAATATATAAATCAACATTACCCGGATTCCTTATGACAGCTAATAAGTATCTAGAGTGAACTCGTTATAGGCCTCCTATAGGCCGTTTAGCTATAACCTTTCATGTGATGGCATAGTGTATTGTGAGCTGAATACCTTTGAGGTATTGCAGATGAATGCTTTTCCATTAGTATTTCAGGAATTGTAGTTAGTGTTTGACACTCATACTAAAGCAAATTTCCTTTTATCCAGATGAATGAGATAAGGCTGCAAATGCTATTTTAATGACATTCATGTTCTTTATATAAATTATAATAAAATTTCTAGCTTTCTTTTTAACTTTACTTGCTAAACTTTTAACTTTAATTCGGTTTTATTAATCTAAATTTTTTATTGCCTACTTTTAGGCAATGGACTATAATACCTTCTACTGCATACTTTAAAGAAACCAATTAAAGTTATTTTTTTTTAACATTTCCTTTCATTCCACTTTCTGAAGACTTTGCCATCATAAAAAAAAGTGAAAGTTATTAAGCGAATTTTCTCTTCCGTTCAATTTTAGTTTAGTACTTGCATTCTTGAAGCCGCAAAAAACCATTACCGTAAATAAAATTACCAGTTGCTCTCCTAAAGATTGCAGCTAAAACTCTTTCTTTGTCAGAAAATTAGAATTTCATGGACAAAAAGTAAGCATAAATTTGAAAGAAAGCAAATCAAAATTACTACAAACATTACAAAATATAGAAAATTTAACCAAGTAGAAACTAACCAAAAAGAGGGAGAGAGAGAAAGAGAGGGTAGAAAAATATACAGTAAAAATTCCCAAAAAAAACAATTTGAAGTTGAACATGGCAAAACAATAAAATTTGTAAAATAAATGCACGAAAGAGACCTTAAAATTGAAATGAAATGCAATTAAACTACCCAACCAAAAAAAAAATAACCACAATAGCCCAAAGAGCACTAGTAAGTGGAAATAAAAGTGGAAGTTTTTTGCATAAGAAAGTAAAAAAAATGTTGATGAAGAAAATGTTTTGTTTATGACTTCAACTGAAAAACCTACAGGCGGTATTGTAAGTCAAGGGGAAATCCTGTGAAATTTGTTCTTAAATTTTAATTGAAAAAAAAAAAATGAACGGACTATGTAAGTGAATCAATTTTGTAAAGGAATAATAAAAAATAGATTTGCTTTCATAGTTGTCTTGTGTGGAACTTGGATTAGTTTTCCACCTTAAGCCTGTACGCCTCTGTATTGAACGAAAGAGAATACGGTTCCAATTCCGTAACCTGTTGAGTATCCGTTTATTATTAAATATGGGCCTTGTGCTCATCCTGGCAACAGGAATGACCATAAAGAAGGAAGAGTTTTCTTTTCTGTTTTATATACGTACTATCATGGAAGTCTTTCGAAGAGAGATATGGCAGATGGATTAGAAGAGCATGAGATTTACTGTTGTGTCGATATTTTCTCCTCGGACCTTGAAAGTTTATGGCGGGGTCTCAACAGGCCGTACCAATATCCTTACTTTAGAAATAAAAAAATAAACAGCATTTAAAACATAACATTGTTACATAAATGTGGCCTCATTTAGACAAAGGGAATCCAGTGATGTCCGGCTAAGCTGCCACATTCAATTTGACCCCATTGAGATTAACTAAATTAATTAGCAGACGAGTTAATAGGTGTTAAGTTTTAAGTGAGAGGAAAACTATACAATGGGTGGAGCATTTCCTTTACCACTGTACTCATCCTAGTCTTTGGGTGTAGGGACAATGCTGCTTGGTTAGGAGATTTATTCTTAAATAGGGTATTTAAATACCTTAAATGGGTTTGTGCATTATATTTGGAAATTTTTAAATTTTTTAATAACATCTGAATTCACATTCCTTGTTAAAATAAAAGCTCTTTTTCTTCTAGAATTTCGATTTCTTGAATTGTAATTCATTATTCTAATTCATTCAAATGAATGCAAAATCAATTTAATTCAAATGAATTGGAAATAATTTGCAATTTAATTTACAGATTCATTTGAATTGGAAACGAATAGAAATCCATTCTCCAAATTCATTTGAATTGAACACGAATTGTTTCGAATTTCATTCAATTATTTTTTGTTGTGAAAAGAATCAATTCAAAATTTATCTAATTCGTGGCAAAATAAAATCAAAAAAGAATTACTCATTTACAGCTCTGTTGTAAGTTATGAACTCTTCAAGAATTTTTTGAGTTCGATTTTTTAAAATGAAATTATAACGCCAAATGACTTTAAAATAGTTATGGTTGCAAAAATCGATTATTGTATTCAAGATAGTTTATTCATCTTAAGATAAAGAGTTTTGCAACAAGAAGTTTGCTTTCTAAAATAAACAACAAAATTTAGATTGAGATGATTTTAATTTTCGATATATGCTTGGATTTTCCGACGGGGTTAAAATTACTTTTATTTGGGTACGGTTTTCCGTCGACCTTCGTCAAATTTGGTTTGTGAACAAACCGGTTGCGGCTGTTTGCCATCTTCAGTGTTCTTTTCGTACTTTTATTCACAAACCAAATTTGACGAGGGTCGACGGAAAACCGTACCCAAATAAAAGTGATTTTAATTTTCCTTGTATTACGAAAAGAAAAGTTTGGTAATTATGAATGAAAAATGATATCTGGCAAATGTCCACTACGACTATGCTGACGGATTCTTTTCTTTTATCAAAGTTATTAACCACTTTTTAGGCAAAATAGCTGCCCTATTGAGTTAATCACATCAAGGGTTTTGAGTTTTAGTGCTGAAATTGATTCGATTGGTTCCGTATATAATCTGTCCTTAAAAAATAATCCAGTTGTGTTTAATTACACGATTTTCTAGCTGGCTACTTAATTGTTGATTGTCGTAAAATTATGCGATCGAAAAATTTGGTTTGCAAGAAATTGATCGTTTCATTGTCTGTGTACCCTGTGACACCATCCTGTTGAAACCACAAGCCAAGTCGTCAATAATAGACAAAAATTGAGTTGTCAGCATTCGCGATAGCGTAGTGCATTGACCATTACCGCATTTCCAGCCTCATCTTCGAAGGAAAGAGCCCAATCACACCTTCAGACCATATAGCGCTCCATACAGTGACGTGTTGAGCATGCAAAGGCTTCTCAATAATTACTCTAGGATTTTCAGAAGCCCAAATGGGGCAATTTGGCTTGTTGCCTTACTCTCACAAGTGAAAATGGGATTCGTCTAAAACATGATTTTTTCAGAAAAACCAGCCGGTTGTTCTTGAATGAGTTGTGCGAATCGCTCGGCTATAATTCCTGAACCATTTGAACCTTGTGGATAACCGCAAGTGTTGAGAACAACGAAGAATTGACAAATTTGGATCTGCTTTAACGCTGTTGCTCAGGGCCCTCCGGGGGCACATAAATATGGTCTTTATAGAACTTCGACTATCTAGACACAGTGCAACTGGGGAAAAGGGGAGCGCAGTCCCCTGAAGTCAGCAGGGGTACAACTGGAAACTCCACTTTATTTCCACGGGAATCAGTAACCCGCAGAGTTTCGTTATTTGTCTCTTTAGACACTTAACTGTTCTCTGGCTGATTATTGAGGTTGGCCCTATATGGGAATATCGCGGTGGTTGTGGTTTCGCGGCCCCATAACAGTATAATGGTTATCATGGTGGCCAGGATCATCTTACTGTTAATGACACCCTAAGTGAATGATCCAGTCCAGTGAGCATCTCCAACTCTTAAGCAAGGAGTGATGATTTGCAGCCCTCCTCTGGAATCATCGAAGTTGCAACTAGAAAGTTCTGTTGCATAGAATTATAGCTTTGGCTTTCTAGGACGAGCATGACGTTCCAAATTATGCAGTGGTTAGATCCACCATTTGATTAAGGCTTCATGGCCAGGCGCGGATGTAAATCGAATCACACACACTGTTGCTCAGGGCTGCGATGTTTTTAGTTGAACTAGCCGATCGAACACGCGTTGGTGTTCGTACATTTGGTGCCGAGCCTATCGACTCAAATTTAAAGAATAGTGGTTTCAGAAGGACGATTATGTTGTCCATAAAATATCACAAATTTTACGAAATGTTATTATAACAGAACCACTATTTTCATGGTGAATTTTAATTATGTTAACCAGATTTTCGTGCGAAATTGAATTAATTGTAACAATTGCCAATGCATCTCCTAAGAATATGTCAAAAAGCTATATGCTGTTGCTATTGCTACAATTGAAAAACCAAACTTCTTGTTGAAAAAACCGATATAAATATAAGTCTTTGAAGCCGATTCAACTTGCAAGTGGAAAAGCTTAATCTGAATTGTAGCTTTCAGTGCAAATCATTGAAAAACCATTCACTTTCTTTTTCCAACTTCAAAAAACTTTTGCTGTTTTTTTTGTTTTGTATCATAAATCCAGAAAGTTGAAATGAAAAAGTTAAGTTTCATACAACAATTGAGGCGTAATTTATCGGTGGCTTTTGCATTTTTCTGCCATGGATAATTGCGAAGATTTAAAAACCACAACATTGTAGATTTTACAAAGCGTAGATTTTTGCAATTTTTTCAACAGGGATTTTTTTATGGAATTTTTCTATAACAAAGCCGTTGACGTTATTGGTTCATGTCCGCACGATGTAAAAAGAACGCAAGTCAAAAATAGTAGCAACCAGCTAAAAAAAGTGAATGAAATGCAGAAAAAAAGGAAAAGTGTTGCATGTTGTGTATTGTATTAAAGCTGGGATGATTTGCATATATGCAAATATAATTTTTCTTTTTTTTTTTTTGCCAAGTTAACTTAAGTACATTTTTTCTTCTATTTCTTTTCTGTTGTGTCAGACTCTTACGTTGCAAGTTAAGAAGCCATAAAGGTTGCAAAGCAATTTATGCAAAATGCTACTTTTTCTTTTTATTATTTAGTTTTCGTTTTTTTTTATTTCCTCGGTTGCTTGCTTCATTTTCTAGCCATTTTTTTTTGTGTATTTAATAAAATGCAAATATTTATTTATGAAACTAGTCTCATTGCTAAAATAAAAGACATAAAGGAAATTGAGTTTTTTTTTTTGTTTTTTTTGTTCAAAATTAAATAAATTTAAAGTGAGCTGCAGTTATTTTGTTTTTAATTTATGAAATTGGTTTAATAGAAAAGGACGAAATAAATTATAAGCATGAAACTTGAGCAAAAGGATATTAAAAAATATAAATGCAATTATAAACAAATTTTAAGTGGTTATTAAACAGATTGTATACGATTTTGCAGTTTTAATACAGTTTACTTGACAGCTGAAGCAATGCACATTTTTCGATTAATCGAATAATTTTTATTCGAATAACTTTTTTTCGTGTCATTTTTATTTGAATAATATACTTTCGAATAAATTTATTCCCAATAATTTTTTGCGAATAAAAAAGCTTACAATTTTCAACAGTTAGTTTAAAATAACTAACTCGCCAAATAAGTAAACGACGGCGCTACTTAACTTTATTTAGTGTTTGAATGCTGATATCGTCACTAGAATCTTCAGCAGTAACAGTCTCTAATTTTTGCACAAGATTTTTTCTATTTTAGCAATATTTAGCAATTGAAAAAGAAACTGAAACTTACTAGCCGGTCGCAGCCGCCGCAAATATAGCAAGCGTGGGGTTCTTATTTTTTATGTCAACAGATTCAGTTATATTGCTTTTGCAACTTACAAAAGAGCGCCAAAATTTAGTTTTATGTATTTTATTTTATATTTGAAAGTTTTGCAAGGATACATTTTATTCGAATAATTTTTATTCGAATAATGTATGTTTTATTCGACTAACTGAGTATTAACAAAAAACAATGCAAGGATATATTGCACTGGGGAGTGAATTCCGGTAATAAGTGATTTAAGCTTGCTATAAATAAATCTTATATGATTGATTATAAATATCGAATTGCAGAATTCATGTGTTTACAAATATATGAATAAAAATTAGTCGAATTTTGTGTGACTGCCGCAAAAGATTTAAAGTGATATGATTCTTTGGATAAATGTCGATGTTAATAATTTTTTTCGAATTATTTTTATTCGAATAATTTTTATTCGATTAATTTTTTTTTAATAATTTGTATTTTATTCGACTAACTGAGTATTAACAAAAAAACAACTTTTCTTCTTATCATATAATGGTATATAATGCAAGGATATATTGTACTGGGTAGTGAATTCCGGTAAAAAGTAATTTCAGCTTGATATTAATAAATCTTTTATGCTGGATTATAAATATCGAATTGCAGAATTAATGTGTTTACAAATATATGAATAAAAATTAGTCGAATTCTGTGTGACTGCCGCAAAAGATTTAAATTGATATGATTCTTTGGATAAATTTCGATGTCAATAATTTCTTTCGAATTATTTTTATTCGAATAATTTTTATTCGATTAATTTTTTTTTAATAATCTGTGTTTTATTCGACTAACTGAGTATCAACATAAAAAAACAAGTTTTCTTCTTATCATATAATGAAATATAATGCAAGGATATATTTCACTGGGGAGTGAATTCCGGTGATAAGTGGTTTCAGCTTGATATTAACAAATCTTTTATGCTGGATTATAAATAACGAATTGCAGAATTAATGTGTTTACAAATATATGAATAAAAATTAGTCGAATTCTGTGTGACTGCCGCAAAAGATTTAAAGTGATATGATTCTTTGGATAAATTTCGATATTAAAAATTTTTTTCGAATTATTTTTATTCGAATAATTTTTATTCGATTAATTTTTTTTTTAATAATTTGTATTTTATTCGACTAACTGAGTATTAACAAAAAAACAACTTTTCTTCTTATCATATATTGGTATATAATGCAAGGATATATTGTACTGGGTAGTGAATTCCGGTAAAAAGTAATTTCAGCTTGATATTAATAAATCTTTTATGCTGGATTATAAATATCGAATTGCAGAATTAATGTGTTTACAAATATATGAATAAAAATTAGTCGAATTCTGTGTGACTGCCGCAAAAGATTTAAAGTGATATGATTCTTTGGATAAATTTCGATGTCAATAATTTTTTTCGAATTATTTTTATTCGAATAATTTTTATTCGAATAATTTGTGTTTTATTCGACTAACTGAGTATTAACACTGGGGAGTGAATTCCATTAATAAGTGGTTACATCTTATATACTGGACTAATGTATGAATATATGAATAAAAATTAGTAGAATTGTATGTGAGTGCCGAAAAAGATTTACAGTGATATGATTCTTTGGATAAATTTCGATGTCAATAATTTTATTCGAATTATTTTTATTCGAATAATTTTTATTCGATTAATTTTTTATTTTAATAATTTGTATTTTATTCGACTAACTGAGTATTAACAAAAGAAACAAAACAATTTTCTTCTAATCATATAATAGTATATAAGAATATAATATCAAATCCATGAAAATTTTTATCTTAATAAAAATATGTTTTAAATTGTATGTGTATAGACATTTAAAAATTAAGAATTTTTATAAAAACTCATACTAATATGTATATTAAAGATATGAATAATTTATGTATGTAAGTCTATTTCAAATAGAAATTCTGATGATAACACATATATTATTGGTATTAAGTTGTTTGGATTTGCTTCGGCAGTAAATACTGTTGTCATTCTTTTCCGTCTTTGCTGGCTATGTGCTCGATATGAACGGCGAGCGCTTTCGATGTAAAGACAAAATTCTTAATTTTATTTGGGTACGGTTTTCCGTCGACCCTCGTCAAATTTGGTTTGTGGACAAACCGGTTTCGGCTGTTTGCCATCTTCAGTGTTCTTTTCTGTGTTATAATCTGTACTAATCTGTACTGAAAATCGTATCTACTCATGTTGGTAAAATGTCCGCCACCTGGCACTTTATGCGGAGCTAATTTTCACTATTTCTGTCTTTTATTATTATCTAGGTACGTGTGTCCATCTGAGAGTGTTTTCCATTTCTTCGAGTGTATGAGTGGTTTTGGTGGTGTGAAATTGCGTCTGAGATCGTGTTTACCTATTCATTTATAATGTCACTTTTGTTTTTTAAATTTCCGTTTTTTCAAGAATGTCTAATTTTCGTCCTTTTTTGCTAGGATGTATTAAAATCATACACTCATCTATTTCCCTTGGTGCGTGTTCGTGAGTGTAATGCAAAGTGGAAGTTTTCTTTTCTTTTTTTGTATAAGCGTATGTGTCCTGTAAATCTTAGTTTTGGTGCTCGTCCAGTTTGTCTTTTATAAATATGCTTGCAGGTACAAATAAGTCTGTATACTCCGCTGGAACTAAATTTAGCAGTTATGGTTTGAGTTGTTCGTGTCTATGCTCTGAAATTATGTCTCAGGGTGTTGCTGCTCTTTAATACGGTGAGTAAGCCTTCTTTTCTTTATATATTGTTGGTCCTGTGTAAGTAAAAGTATGCCGTCGTGTTGTATCGGTTGTCTTTTTGTCTTCTTTATTCCTGTTTATAGTGTTGTATTGTTTAAGAAATTTGTTGATAGTAGTGGGTTTGCAGCCGTTGCTATGAGGTAAATTCTGGTACTTCTCTGGAATAAGTGGGATTATCTTAAGACTGTGTACCTTATGTATAAATGTTGCTAGTTTATGTTGGATAGGTTAGTTCGATTAGAACACGGCTTGAGAACGATCGAAAATTCACATCGAAAACTTTTTTCGTTCGACTAGTCAGCAAAGACGTAAAAGAATGACAAAAGATATATTTTTTGTAAATTGTGAATATCTGTCCGTGCTTTTAGGAATACTTCTCGTTCATCATCGTCTTTAATAGTATAGCCTCGTACTAGTATCCTTATTCACAGGCCATCTAAATTCCAACATATTTATTATAAATTGTAAAACTTTAAGAATGTAATGCCAATTATCCTCCCCGTGCAATGCCGTCACATGTTTTTTTTAATTTCTTATCATGCAACTTGGATGTTTGCACTAGACTTAAAAGAATTTAGTTAATGCCGATTTCAGTTTTATGGCTTTCCACTGTAATTTGATGTCATAGTCTGAGAAGGAAAAAAAATTTCATTGGAAAATATTCCATATGCAGAGGATTTGCGCTAATTATTTTAGACATATTAAAAAATGCTTTTTATAAGTCTTGTGATATAGCATTGCAAATTTCAGTATAATATAAATGAAATAAAAATAGAAACTAATTAGTTATTCTGCGCTAATATGGAAATAAAAACTTTTCCTGCTTTCGGCATGAATGACAGGGTTGGTTGGAACACATTAATAAACTTTATTTTGCTTTTGGTGTTAAATTCTGCGGAGAGGCTTCCTGAAGTCCTGCTAATTTTAGCCACTCACGTCAACCTGGCGGCAGCTTATCGTTATACATATGACTTTTAGTCTTTATTTAAAACACTTTTATTTTGTTATCGCTTAAAAAGGCACACAAATTTATATTGCAAAGAAGTTCTGTTTGCAATTTGATCTTAACTTATACAATACATACATCACTATCCTATTGTATTAAGCTAATGGTGTGTTTTTGTGGGTGGGATTATAATAGCCAACACTTAACATTGATGATTATTTTAAAATAGCAGCAAAAGTTACAACTGTTAAGCCACCATAATAACTTAAGTACAACCTATACATTTTATAATGAATGGAAAAAAATACGATGGTGTTTCCCAAATCTGTTTACATTATTTTTCAGCTACAATTCATACAATTCATCCTATTTTCCTTAATTCCATAGCCATCGTCATCCATTCCATTCCTTGTTGGTCAAAATAGCAAGAGAAAGAAGTAACCTTTTAAGCCTCTTTAAAGTATTTATGCTCACACATGTGATGATTAGCTCGATTATTTTCAAAAAAAGCTTTTAGTTATAATTGTAAATCAATGAGTTGCAGACTTACAAATGACAACCATTACTCACGACCAATAACTCTAATATTATAGCATGAGATTTTTAATTCCGTTTCTTTTTATTTTTTTCTTTTTTACTTTCCGTCTCTTTTTCTTTTATTTTAATACTAAAAGCTTTTGGAATATTCATTTAGAAAAAAAGGAAGCAAATCAATAGGCTTTAAGTACGTAATGGCTAGAAAGAGCTTAAAGGAATAGAAATACCTGTTAGTCATTTTGTATCGAGTGTGTTTTTAATCCTGGCAGCTATTGAAAAGGATGTGTATTTTTTTTCTATAATATTCTTATATTATTTTATAAGTACAGCAGCTTTTAACTGGGCTAGAAATTAATGTTTATAAATAATTTATGTTGGCTGTTAATTATGACAATGACTAATCACCTGATTTGCTTTAAAACTAAAAAAAATATATATAGAGAACATTGAATATGGCAAATAGGCGAAATCGGTTTGTTCATAAACCAAATTTGACGCCTAATGACGTAAAATCCTACCCAAAGTAAAAAAATATCTTTTATCAAGAACTTTTCTATTGGCTTAAAAGAGAGGACAGGTGGTCTTTAGGAAAATAAATTCATCAGGAATTTTGTTAATATTGTTACGTTTATTCCTTTTAATAAATGTTTTGTTATATTGAGTTATTTCATTGCAAAATTATAACACGGCACTTTAGAGTTTTGAATTAAATTAAACGATTTATTCATTTTCAATGCACACAAAATAAACATAATGGCAACTGTACCACTATAACGTTCAAAAGATGCTTTATTCTTTTGTTGTCTTTACTCAATAACCTTTTAACTTAAATTCATCCAGCAAGTGATGCTTAGATAGCTGTTTTAAGCGGTTCTCACTTATGCAGGAATATTTTACTTTAACATCACTCCATATTGTTGCTATTATAATTCAGTTTAGGCACCTGCTTGGGTGTGTGTTTTGTATATGTTCTGCGTTAGTTGTTTTTGTTGCTTTTTAAGTAATTTCATAGAAGCATGTTGTTGTTGTCTTGTTTGTAAAACACACAATAGGTCAGTTCGTTTACTTTTTTACTAATAATTATTTTCTTTTTAAACTTTATTTTTTTTTTTGTTTGTAAAGAGAAGTACCACTTCAGGCAACAATGCCTATTTAGTCAAGTACCGTGCTACATTCTTTAGGAAAGGGATAGAGAATAGATGAGACAGGTGGTGAAAGTAGAAGGATAGTCGGAACTGCCGTATATAAGACAGCACAGCGACCAGTGACTATGCCTTCATCGCTGAGCAGCCCCACCGACAGTCAATTTTTATTTTTGTGGTCAAAAAAACCAAGGTCTTCGTTGGGAATCGAACCCACAACCCCCATACTTACAAGCTAGTACACTACCTACTGGCCTACAGGGGCACCTACTTTGATATAAATATCTATGACTAAAAACATTTCTTCCATAAAACAAAAAAAATCAAACAATTTGTTTTAAACTTACACGATCTTAAAATTCTGATCTTGTGTGAATAGATTAATTCGTCTTGAATTGATGAACTTCGACACTATCGAAGTTCATTAATTATATGCAGTGCAGATTTTGTAAACACATGTTAGCGTTGGTTTTTGAGAGATGGTGTCGTTGCAAATGCATTTGGTAGCCTGTGACTTATCCAGCTAATTCTATTACTTTTGATATCATTGTTATTTGCTCTTGATTTATATTAAGTTTTCTCTAAGATCGCTGTAAATAAGTTGATCCCCATATTTGTCGTAAAAACCTCACCTTCTTGATGCTTTGCTTCTGGGTAATCGCCTTTTTTTGTAAGGTTGTGACACTGGGTGCTAAAAACTTTCTGGGCCTTGCTATTATGGAAATCTGTATCGCACAGGGATTACGATCCTTATACAAGTTATGGCCATTTTATTTTGAGGAATTACGCGATGGCTATGGTATAAAATTAAATGGCGTGAAGAATTTCTGCTGTTGATTTTTCATTCCAATTTAATGCTGTCAATACCGTGGTAGAAATTTATATAATTTTCTTTAGAAAGGAGCAACTGCATTACCTAGCCACCCACGTAAACTGTCACTTGCAATGCTACTATGTGTTTCGATTAGGCTTTTCGATAAAATGTATTCACCCAAGAGAAAGACTACAGTTTATAGATTAATGGAAAGATATTGGCAGCAATTTATATTGAGGTCGTAAAAGTTGCGACATATCGGCATACCGTTGTTAGTAGACCTGCCCCTTGACGTTTCTGCTTCTGGGATGTGAAGGTGGCATCACTCTTTTACACTTGCAAATAGAACTCTACGTTAACCTTATAACCTATTTATCATTTTTGTAACATAGTTCAATAAAAGGCAAAGCCTGTTTTTAATAGACGCCAAAGAGACAATATATGATAAATCTGGAACCTGCAAAATTTTATTTTGAATGCAGTCATACGAACAGAGGGCGAGTTATCGTAATATCCTTTTCGTGCAATCGAGAGTGCTGCTGCATCTATTTTCATGCACGATATCAGAATTAATTAATTAGAAATTGTCGATATTTTAAGCATAAGCATTGCATTTAATGTTCGAAGGACTAATTATATTTGTCAAGTCTTAAAAAAAGCCTTTAAAACCTCATTTTTTGGAGTGGTATAGTAGAGACTTTAACATACTAAATCCTCATGATATTTATAGCATCTGTGCATATCCGAACAGGAAAGCTTGAATAAGCTACTCAAATTACGTTTTAGTCCAATGCTCGAAGAACTGTTGGACATGTGATAAATCTGGATAGAACATTAAATATTTTGAAAAAATACCACCAAAAAACGAAACACCCTTTCTAATTTTTATTTGTACAAGAACAAGAAAATAAAAGAAAAACTACTGAAAATAAGCTTTTAGATGAAGGTCATTTGTGCTTTAACTAGCTTCGCCAATAGTCCACCAATAGCTTAACTATTGTAAAACTAAACACACCGAACTTTAATTTCAGTTGAAAACATTAAAATGATTTTCGGGTCCTTGCTTCACGCATGTGTTAGTTTGCGGTCGCTGATACATGCTATACTATATGTATATGCATAGCGGCAGAATATATAATTATAATTTTTCGTCATTAGCTTTTAACCTCGAAACCATTTTTTCTGCTTTATGTATGTGTGTCTGTATATATATTATTTTGGTTAACCCATACTCCTCAAACATATAAATAAAATAAATGTTTGTATGTATTAAATTACCATCATGCAGTCACATACACAATAACCCAGACATTAAAAATAATAATGTACACAGAAACAACAAACAAATGAAGGTTGAATTAAAAAAAAAGGAGACCGAATTGAAATTGTATGACTGAATTCATTGTATTTAATGACAATATGTGGCATACAAAAAATAACAGGCCTCTAATGTGGAGTCATACATTAATGTATCGGGTGATTATTTGTAGAGGTATAGAAAATTAAGTTGGCCAAACATTTTCACTGGCGCTCATTGTTAGCTGTAAAGTGATTTATGTTTATTTCGGTCTGACATTGTTACTTTTATAACTTTCATAACGGTTTTGTTGTGAGTTCTTTATTGCTAAATAAATAACACCAGATTTTAGAGTTTTTAAATTAATTACAAGTTTATTTACTTTAACTACACACAAAGCTGACACTACAGAAGAATTTACTTAAGATGAACGTCTTTATTTCACGAGGTTTATTTTTCAACTAACTAACTAACTAACTATCCACTTCGACTGCCTTTTATATTTGTCCACTAGAGGTCTAGAAGAATTAAGAATCGTCTACTCCCTTTGTATCAAATTTTGTTGTTGTTATGTTATTCATTCTATGTATAGGCGCTTGCAGGTCTGTGTGTATTTTTGTTTTTGGTTTTATGCTGATAAAGTTTCTGTCTGGAATTTATTTTAAGATAGTTGTTGTTATCTTGTGTACATAGGTTTTGCGAGAAAACTACGCAATTAGTAAACAGCATACCCGATTATTGTTGTTTTGCACGTATAAAATTTCCACGTAGTTTGTAACTAGAAAGTTGTTGTTGTCTTGCGTGCATAAGTTTTCTTAGCAAACTACGCAGTAAGTAAGCAGCATACCTAATTGTTGTTGTTTTGCGTGTTTTCCAAGCAGTTTGTAATTAGAAAGCTGTTGTTGACTTGCGTGCATAATTTTTCTTATCACACCACGCAGTTAGTAAGCAGCATACCAAATTGTTGTTGTTTTGCGTGTATAAAATTTCCACGAAGTTTGTAACTAGAAAGCTGTTGTTGTCTTGCGTACATAAGTTTTCTTATCAAACCACGCAGTTAGTAAACAGCATACCCAGTTGTTTACTTTATTACTTAATTATGTTCTTTTAAAACTTAAGCAAGATGCATCCGTAACAATATGAATAGACTGACGCCTGAACAACGCTTTCAAATTGGGGTGAAAACAAGACTGCCGTTGATCCCTATTTTGGTAATTGTTGAAGCTTACAAGTCATACATCTTATACCATAAGTGATACATTCAAACATTTGGTAACCGCATAGCTTTACAGCTTGTGCCACAAGTGATATATTCAATGAAACATTTGGTAACCGCTTAGCTTTACGTTTCAGTATCGTGAATTACCCTTCAAGATCGTGCTTTTTAATACTGTTGTGAAGTTGCTAGTCTACTCCGATAAGCCCGATATGATTACCACTTAAAGGCTAATATTCGTCGCGTTATTTCCGATATAAAGCTACAAATGCTGGAAATAGCCATCGAAAATGTTGATCTCCAGAGCCAACCGTGTCGGTTGTAAGCCACGAGTCTTACTTAAATTATAATGTTAGAAGATTATCTTTCGAATAAACTAAATTTCATGTCTATTAAAAAATCATCGTTGCTATAAAACGTGACAAAGTTCTACACCTTTATAAAAAATACCTTTTATAAGCGGCTGAAAGAATGAATGAATGTGTATAAATACATTGTTATGCGACATTAAGCGATTAAATTAATGTAATGTAATGTCAGCTTAATCAAAGGTTGATCTATTGTAGTTTTTGTTAACAAAAACACACACAAATGACCCACGCCTGTTGGGACTTTGGAATATATCGTGTTGAAGTTTTTATGTAGAAATGAAAATGGTTAATCAATACAATTGTAAAATACACAAGGTCTGAATAAGGTAATTTAACACATACGCGAAAGAACTCGTTAAATAAATAGTTGTTAAGCCTACTTAAAGTCTTTTGTTATTGTTATAGCAGCAAAAAAAGGTAAATAATTAGCTTTAATATTCCATTATATTAAAGGTGATTAAAATAATTACGGCTAAAGAAGCTTAAATTTAACAATTTAACAATATTATTTGCTACATGTTTTAAAGTATAATAAATAACAGGACGTTTTATAATTTGATATTTTTATGCGTTGTTCTTTAAAAGCTCTAAAAATTGTTTATTTTCTTGTCTCACATGTGAAACTTTTCATGGTGCTACTCTTAATGAAGGACTGCAAGGCCTGAAAGTTACGAGTCTGTAAGGAAGTCAAAACATTTAAATAACTTGATTAGAGCTTCGAAAACTGGCATTATTATGACCTTTATAGAGTGTGATTTGTTTTACATCCGCGCCTGGCTATGTAGCCTTAATCAGATGGTGGACAAACCACTACACATAATTTGGAACGTCATGCTCGTCCTAGATAGCCGAAGGCATAATTCTAAGCAACAGAACCACCTAGTTGCAACTTTAATGATTCCAGGACAGGTCTGCAAACCATCACACCTTGCTAAAGAGTTGGAGACTTTCTAACTCCTGTCCAGGACACATGTCAAGCATGCTCACTGGACTAGATCATTCACTTTGCGTGTCATTATCAGTAAAATTATCCTGGCCGCCATAGAACCATAAACTGTTTTGGGGCCGCAAAACCACAACCACCACGATGCTCCCATATAGAGGCCAACCTCAATGATCAGCCAGAGAACTATTAAATGTCTAAAGAGACAAATAATGAACTCTGCGGCTCACTGAGACTTTGGCGAGGACTTGTACTCAACGATCTCCTGTTGCTTTAATGATCTCATTAGCTGTTTTAATATTTAGGTACCTTAAATAACTCCCCTACCGTATATATATGAAGGATTTTTCGACAAGAAGTTTGTTTTTTACAACAAAATAAAACAAACAAATTTTGATTAAGTTGATTCAAATTTTTATTGTATTTCGGAGAAAACCGTGAATGGCATATGTCCGTCACGACCACGCTGATAGATGTCGATTCTTTCATCAAAGTTTTTAATCACTTTTTGCTAAAATAGGACCGTTAATCATATCGCAGATTTGGACGTTTTAAAACTGAAATCGATTCAATTGCCACCGTATAGACTCTATTCCTAACATAGCCCCACAAAAAATAATTCACTGGCATTAAATCACACGATCTGGATGGCTACTTAACTGCTGATTCTTATGAAATTATGGGATTGGGAAATTTGGTTTGAAATAAATTGATCGTTTCATTGACTGTGTGGCATGTATCATCATCCTGTTGAAACCACAAGTCAGTGATATCCACATCATTAATAATAGGGCAAAATTGAGTTGCTAGTAACTCGCTACAGCGTGATCCATCGATCGTTATCGCATTTCCAGCTTCATCTTCGAAAAAAAACGGCCCAATCACGCCTCCAGACCACATATCGCACCATACAGTGACACGTTGAGTATGCAACAGCTTCCTAAAAATCGCTCTAAGATTTTTAGAAGCCCAAATGTAGCAAATTTTGCTTGTTGACATAACCTGACAAGTGAAAATGGGCTGCGTCTGAAGAAATTATTTTTTTAGAAAAGCCAGCCGGTTGTTCGTGAATGATTTGAACGAATCTAGGCGATGTGCATGGAGCATGTGAGCAGTTGAACCTTGTAAGGCTTCAAAGTCAAATTCCTCGAACAGTTTAATCTTGTAAGGCTTCAAAGTCAAGTTCTTACGCAACATTCTCCATGTGGTGGTGGTCTTGGATAATCCCAATTGTTGAGAACGTCGAGGAATTGACAAATTTGGATCTTCTTCAACAACGTGGTGTACGGCTGTGATGTTTTCAGTTGAATAATCCGATCGAACACGCGCTGGTGTTCGTTCTTTTTGTATCGAGCCTGTTAACTCAAATTCTTAATAACGGTCTTAGAAGGACGTATATGTTATCCGAAAATATCATGAATTTTGTGAAATGTAACTGTTTACTTTCTTTTTTTTTCAATATCGTTTGAGATGCGATAATAAATAGAGCAATAAGGAAAGCCTGCAAGATACACTGGGGGTTAAAATAATGAACTTAATTGTGAGAGTGATAGTGAGAAATCACTCACAAACTTGCTCTTATGACAAAAAATATACATTCTATACATATATATGCATCTAAAGCAGGATGTCCATCAACACTTAGTCGTCCCTGAATAGTCATATTAAATATAAAATAATTAAGGTCGTCACTTCCTCCAGGATTATAAAAGAAAAAGAGGGAACCTATAAGAAATACTACACCGAATTAAAAAGGACCTGCCTTTGGAGAGATGATGCTCTATAAAGCAGACTGTGTTGGAGATTTTTAACTCGAACGTTTAGTCTATAGTTTTATATAGCTTTCGGCTGTGACAGTAGAACATTAACGGATATTTGCAAAGAAGTCCGACCCAATGTTATATCAAACAAAAAATTATCGATGGATATGGATAGGCCATATCTTTAGAAAGTCAAAAGATGACAGGCAGATTGCAAACATATGCAGAAGTTCAGTAGAGATGAAAGCAGCCGACTTTGGTCTAAAATAAAGAACTTAGCTATAGACAGATTAAAAAGGAATTACTTGGTTGGGATTTCATGTTCCTTTCTAGTCACGTAGAAGTGACTAAAATGCAATTGCCACATATGCTTAAAAACAACGGCAACTCAACAATTTCGCAATGTTTCTTTTAATAAAACAAGAATAAGATAATTTTATTTTTCAACGAAGGCTTCGTTGAATTTCATACAATTTCTCTAACGTGTCCTTCCAAGAAGTAAGATCTGCCGAGGTAATCCAGAAAAAACAGTTGTTAGGATGATGATTTCTTTCGATATGAATCGCAGCGTCAGTTCTTGAGGTTAAGTAAGAAGAATTTATAAAGGACGCTTGAAGCAGCAGATCATAGGTGAGTTTAGGGAATTTTGTAATAAAAAACTAGACTACCCTCGTATCGCCAAAAGCGATCGTTGTTTTCTTCATTTTTATTTCTCAAGTGACCCAATAAATTGGCATCATATTCTCCATGTAAATTATATTGCATTGCATTATAATTTTTATTGTGGTTTTTATTTATTTTTATACGATTTTCGTTCGAAATTGATTTTATTGCAACAATTGCCAATGCCTCTGCTACGAATACGTCAAAAAACTGAATATCAAAACTATTATTATTAATCGTTTTGAAAAACAAACTTCTTGTTGAAAAGTCCGATACAACAACTTTTTATTTTAATAGCGAATCTGGCAGGTTGAACGGCTACTTTGCATATCTTCGATTTTTCAACAAATGTAAAGTGACTACTCAACATAAATATTTTTCATTTTGTTTAACTCGCTTTTGGAATTGGAACTTAAGAGCTGCTTAATATAAGTTAGTTACATTTTCTTTTTTCTCTTCGCGACATCACTCTTTGTTAGTTATAGGGATTAGATCCTTCAGCTATTTTTGCCACGACATGGAAAAGAACAACTTTGCTTTATTTTTATTTATACATGTGCAACGAGTTGGCAAATCTTATTGCAAAAAATATGATAATAATACGAAGAGAAGATATTGCCCCGAAGAGTTACAACTATTGTTTACAGGATGGGATTTACGGCAGAAAAGAATAAATTCCATAGAATAAAATTAAAACTAAGAGTCGTTTAACTCTCATTTTCTTTTTAACTCTGTGAGAAATATATGAAGCTATCAGATTTAATCAAAACTATTACAAAATTTGGAATTTCGTGATAAGATTTACATCTGCACCTGGCCGTAGGCATTAATCAGATGGTGGTCAAACTATGGTTGGAATGGTGGGAATGAAAAGTAACGTCATTCACGCCTTAGGAAGCCGAAGATTAATTCTAGCAACTGGTATTTCTTAGTTGCAATTTCAGCAGTTCCAAAGCAGTGTTGCGAACCACTAGTTCTTGCTGAAGAGCTGGAGACTATCCAACTCCTGTCCAGAACACATGACTAGCATGCTCACTAGATCTGGATTATTCACCCGTTGGTGTGATTAAAGGCGAGATGATCCTGGCCACCATAAATCAATTCATGCTGGGGCCGCAAAACCACAACCACCACGATACTCCCAAAGGGCTAGGCTCAATAATCAGTCAGAAAAACAGCTAAAAGTCTAAAGAGACAATTTGCGGAAACTGTGGGGCTTACTGATTCCCGTGGAAATAACGTGGAGCTTCCAGTTGTCCCCTGCTGACTTCAGGGGGCTGGGCTTCCTTATACCCCCAGCAGCACAGATCTAGATAGTCAAGTATTCTATAAAGACCGATAAATGTGCCCCCGGGAGGGAACGAAATTTGGAATATGTTACTTCTCTAATATCCAGCTGTACTCGTATGTATATAATGTTCTCTTTCAGTTACAAAAATTAACCTGCCCTCTCTTTCTACGTTCGTACTTAAAGGATATAACAGTTGACTTTAAATCTTCATTCGCTTTCTTTTGTTTTTATTCTTTGTATGTTTAAGCTTTCTGCTATTCCTTTGAAAATAAAAATGGAATATAATTAACGAAGGTGTTATATTAAAAAAAAAATCTTAATTACCTGAATGCAATGTTTAACTTAGCAACCTACTTTTACTATGAAGTAGTTAAAAATTTATAATAAATTGTTTTTATTCTGGGACTTGTCAAAAAAGTATAATATAATTAATTAGTTATTTATTCTTTTCTTGTGTCCATTAACATGATTAGCTTTTGTACTTTTTTGTTTTAATATATATTGCAATGGGGTTTCAAATATGGACGGGTAGATAAAGAGCAATGCTGCCAAAAAGAAAAACGAAAAACTCCATTTTTGCTTTGTAGTTTTGAATTTCGTTTTACCACGCTTTAACCCTTTATAAGTTTCTCCTATTCATATTGGCACAAAGGACACATTTAGCGATTCCTTAGTAGTTTGAATTTCGGGATATGTAAGATAATAAAAATTATAATTTGGCGAAATCTACCTACTTTCCTAAGACGTCTATCTAATCAGAGTACAGGGCCGTAGCTTCTAGAATGCATGTGAATAACATACATCTAAAAGTGCTTAAGCAGTTTTCAAAGGAACCCTCAGTGACTGGCAATCAGAACTTTTCTACCTGTACGGAATTAACTACTTCCCATTAGTTTAAACAAAATTAAAAAATATACAATTATCCTTTACATGCATAACACAGCAAATCAATACCAATTTAGAAATACTATCCCTTAAAGTATGCTTTACGAATTACCAACAAACTGCTACTAGTATAACGTGGTTAAAAAAATATTAAAAAACACATTTCCAAAAAACAAAAAAATAACCTAATAAGACAACAACAACAATAACAATTACTACCTTTTAAATTACCAACACCATTTGTGGCCATCAAATTGTATGATTGATCACAATTTTCCAAAGTAATTATCCGTTTATATACTTTTATTTTAAATATGTGCAATATAATTACACACAAACACACACATACATGCATATACATAGAAACATATATAGTTCTATTCATTTAACTAACACTCTTATGAAGATAGCACACTTTGTTAAGCTTTAAATACTTGCTATATAAAAGAGAGATTCGGTAGAGCAGACAACAGTTATATAAAACTTTGTTAATACAGTTATAAACATACGAGTGAGTGTATAATTACAGACGTTGTCATATTAGTTTATGTGTCTATGTTCTGCTTTATCTATTTTATATTTAAGTTTGTTACTCTGTTGGGATGGTATTATTCATTCATTCGATGATTCGTTCGCCTGTTTGGTCATTTATTCATAAAGCTTTATACATTTGCGGCTAGATTTTGTTGTTTTAGTGCCCCTAATCGTAATTACTTTGTAAATAATTTCATTTTTGTTGACCAGAGAGTAGCAAAATGAGAATAAAAAATAGATATAAAGTAAAGTAAATTAAGGAACCGTTAAAGTTTATGATATTTTAGGGTGACCAGTTGAGACGATTAAGACATTTAATAATAACAGTTATACTAAATTTTGCAATGTTGCTTGTTGACATACCGTGACAAGTGAAAATGGGCTTCGTCCGAATATGATTTTTGCAGAAAAACCAGCCGGTTGTTCCCGGATGAATTGAGTGTATCAACGACTTCAAAGTTAAATCGTTAAGGAATATTCGCTGTGGTCGTTGGCGAATAACCCCAGTTGTTGAGAACGTCGAGGAATTGACAAATTTGAATCTACTTCAACATTGTGTCTGACAGCTGCAGAAACAATATGTCAGTAAAATCCCCCCCAGGGGCATATAAATATGGTCTTTATAGAACTTCAACTATTTAGACACAGTGCAACTGGGGTAAAAGGGAGCCCAGTCCCCTGAAGACAGGCAGGGAGTCAACTGGAAGCTCTACTTTATTTCCACGGGGATCAGTGAGCCGCAGAGTTCCTTATTTGTCTTTTTAGACATTTAATAGTTCTCTGGCTGATCATTGAGGTTGGCCCCTATATGGGAGTATCGTGGTGGTTGTGGTTTCGCGGCAGTATAATGGTTATTATGGTGGCCAGGATCATCTCACTGATAATGACACGCAAAGTGAATGATCCAGTCCAGTGAGCATGCTAGACATGTGTTCTGGACAGGAGTTGAAAGTCTCAAAATCTTTTGCAAGGTGTGATGGTTTGCAGCCCTGCCCTGGAATCATTAAAGTTGCAACTAGGCGGTTCGTTGCTTAGAATTATGTCTTCGGCTTCCTAGGACGCCTGTATGACGTTCCAAATTATACAATTGTGGTTTGTTTACCATCTGATTAAGGCTACATAGCCAGGTGCGGATGTAAAACGAATCACACTATGTCAGTGATATCCACTTGGTCAATAATAGGCCAGAATTGAGTTGTTAGCATTTCGTGATAGTGTGATTTATTGACCGCTTTTCCAGTCTCATCTTTGAAAAAATGGCTTAATCACACTTCCAGACCGCGTAACACATCATACAGTCAAACGCTGAGTATGCAAAGGCTTCTCAATAACTGCTCTAGAATTTTCAGCAGCACCGTCCTGTTAAAACCACATGTCTGTGACATCCATGTTATCAATAATAAGCCAAAACTGAGTTGTTAGCATTTTGCGGTAGCGTGATCCATTGACTATTACAGCATTTCCAATCTCATCCTCGCAAAAAAAATCGGGCCTATGTCGCCTCCAAACAATACTGTGACACGCGAAGCATGCCTTCTCAACAATTGCTCTATGATTTTTAAAATCCCAAATGCGGCAATGCTGCTTGTTGTCATACCCTAACAAGTGAAAATGAGGTTCGTCTAAAAAAATGATTTTTTCCAAAAAACTAGCCGATTGTTCTTGAATGAATTATGTGAATCTACGGTAATGTCGACTTCAATTCCTACACAAGTTGAACTTTAATATATTTTTTGAAGCTTCTAGACGTTTTCTCGACTAGAAAAGAAGAAGATTCTTGAGGAGTGACATTATAAACGAACAGGCAAACACGAACTCAGGCACAATTTTCACACTACTAAAACTACTCGTACACTCAAACAAACGGAAAAAACCTAAGACGGGCACACGTACGTAGATAATAAAAGACGGAAATATTGAAATTTAAGGCCCAACTATAATATGCATAATCTGGCTTAAGCTAATGTCAAAAGTTGGACGAAAAGTCTGACAAATGTTTAAGCAAATCATTGAAGACTTTTATGTGGCTATATTGTACTTACAGGAATATAGAAATTATTATGCTCAGGTACGTACTTTTGCAAAAAATAATTTCGTTCTAGATAAATAAAATTTATTAGCAAAATGGCGTTTAATAATCTTATTTTTTGTACTTAATACTATCCTTATACAAATTTATAATTTTTTGTTAATAGTTTTAAGAAAATTAGGAAAGAAAAAGTTACACTTATCGCTGTATGTATTATTTGAGCCAAAAGTGCTAAAAAATGCAACTGTGAGCATTATTGAATTAATAAACAATAGAAAATTAAATTTTATTGCAAATTGTGTTTTAAAAAAATGAAAAAGAAAATAAAATGTTTAAGGGCCCTCGTTCCTTTGTATTGCCGTTATAATAAAATGCTTCTCTTTTGTCATATACGTTATTTTTCTTCTTTACATTTTCTATTAAATTCAGATAAAATATTTGTTGCCCTCCATTGGAATTTTTTTACTAATGTATCTATAACACAATGCAAAATCAGCTGTTTCCATACGGAATGTGCGATCAGTTTTGTACAATTGACATTTGACGAAACTTGACGAAAAGTTTTGTTAAGTACATAATAGTTCGCCACATATGATTACTAGGTATTTGCACAGTTGCTTAAGTTGGTTTAAGCCTGCATATGCATATTATAGTTGGACCTTTAGACCCGCATAAAGTTACAGGTGGCGGAGATGCTACTTTTTTTTGTTAAGAGAAGATGCACTTCAGGCAACAATGCCTATTTAGTCACATTCTTTAGAAAAGGGATATAGAAGATTAAAGTCAGGTGATGAAAGTAGAAGGATAGTTACATAGCCTTCAAGCTCTTTTATTTGTACTATAAACAACCACCCCTAGATTGGTAGGCTAAGTACACTACCTACTAGCCTACCGGGGCAGCTTTCATTTTTAGAAGGACCATGTTATCGGAAGTTAACTGTCGTATAAGACAGCACAGCGAACAATGAAAATATCTTCTTTCCATTTGGGTATGGTTTTACTTCGACCCTCGTCAAATTTGGTTTCGGTTTCGGCTATTTGCCATGTTCAGTGTTCTCTTTATACTCTAAAACAGATACCTTAAAAAGATACTCTAAAAGAGATATAAAGAGATATAGGTGCCCCTGTAGGCTTCCCCCCCGGGGGCACATTTATGGTCTTTATGGTACGTAACAGCTATCTAGATCTGTGCAACTGGGGGTATAAAGGGAGCCCAGTCCCCTGAAGACAGGCAGGGAGTCAACTGGAAACTCCACTTTATTTCCACGGGGATCAGTGAGCCGCAGAGTTCATTATTTGTCTCTTTAGACATTTAATAGTTCTCTGGCTGATCATTGAGGTTGGCCCCTATATGGGAGCATCGTGGTGGTTGTGGTTTCGCGGCCCCATAACAGTCTATGGTTCTATGGTGGCCGGGATCATCTCACTGATAATGACACGCAAAGTGAATGATCCAGTCCAGTGAGCATGCTTGACATGTGTTCTGGACAGGAGTTGGAAAGTCTCCAACTCTTTAGCAAGGTGTGATGATTTGCAGACCTGCCTTGAAATCATTAAAGTTGCAACTAGGTGGTTCTGTTGCTTAGAATTATGTCTTCGGCTTCCTAGGACGCCTGTATGACGTTCCAAATTATACAATAGTGGTTTGTCCACCATCTGATTAAGACTACATAGTCAGGCGCGGATGTAAAACAAGTCACACTCTGCCCCTGTAGGCTAGTAGTTAGTGTACTAGCTTGTCAGTATGGGAGTTGTGGGTTCGATTCCCAACGAAGACTTTGGTTTTTTTCACTACAAAATTAAAAATTTACTGTCGGTGGGGCTGCTCAGCGATGAAGTCATAGTCACAGGTTGCTGTGCTGTCTTTATACGACAGTTAATTTCCGACTATCCATCTATTTTCACCACCTGTTTCATCTCTTCTCTGTCCCTTTCCTAAAGAATGTAGCACAGTACTTGACTAAATAGGCATTGTTGCCTGAAGATACTTCTCTTTAATAAAAAAAAATATATATTTATAAAGGGAACGCTGTTCACAAACCAAATTTGACGAGGGTCGACGTTAAATCATACCCAAATGGCAATAAATTAAATTCCGTCGGAAAATATACGCACTTATGGACAATATCTTCATTACTGAGCATCCCCACCGATAGTCAATTTTTATTTTTTGTAGTGAAAAACAGCCAAGGTCTTTGTTGGGCATCGAACCCATAACCACAAGTCTGATAAGCTAGTACACTATCTACTAGCCTAGAGGGGCACCTACGATACTTAAAAACATCTATCTAAACCTGAACGCTGACTTACCAGTTCAAATTAGAACTCGAAAATGCTCGCCACTTATTCCAAACAAACAGCCGGCAATGACGGTTAACAGCGAAAAAAAGGCCACATTCTTTCATTTACTGGCGGAACAAATCCAAACAATTTAAGATTAACTTATCTACCGAACCTTTGCTGCAAGCGAGACATATTAATTGGGAAAATTCATTTAAAGTTAAACTCTATGGATCTATTGAAATTTGGACAGAAGTTAATCAGTGAAACGAGCCCTCCTAGACATTTTTAATTTTCAGGTACAATTGCGTTATTGTAAATAATATTTAAATGCATAAGAATTTTAACTCAAAAGAAAATAACAAAAATATAAATTATTTTTATATTTATTCCAGACAAGTTTAAAATTAAGTCTTTTCATTAAGAACTTCATCTGGTCTCTCATAGTTTCACAAATCCCTACATTTTATGAGTATTTAAGCTTTAAATGTTTAAGTAGAATTAAATCTTTTTGGAAGTTAAAGTATCTTTGCACCCTACTTAAAAGAAACCTATATATATATTTGAGAGTGTGTGTGTGTGTGTATATATATGATTGTGCAAAGATAAACACTAGGGCAAATGTGTATGTGGTGTAAGCCAGATTGTTTATTTGTATGAGTGAATGCATGCATGTATTTCTACTTGATTTAACACTATTAAGAAATTATTTTTATGACATTAAAGATTTATGTGCTTTTGTTGTTATTTTGTTTTTCTAATTTTATACTGCTTTGCTTTTATTGCTTTCTTCTCCTACATTAATGAAACAGAGATGAGTAATTACAGTCTTGTATATTAGAATGAAAAAACAAAGGAAAAAAAATTGTAACTTTGATGAAAGTCATTGCCTTTTAAAGCTGAGAGTTACATTATTCAATAACAGTTTTTGACAAAGAAAACACAAACTTTTTAAGATGAATTAGGCACTTTTAATACTTTATAAGAAAAAGAACATATAAAATTTGTAATGGATTTTTTGTCTACAAACTTATATTACAGCAGGTGTGTGAGATACTACAAAATTTTGTTAAAAAACTTTTCTTCTATTCTTTTAATTATATTAACACTCTGTAGATGATAGGTAAAAATATAATGGAACGAATAGCAAATGTTGGAGCTGGAAAAAATTCTTACAGGTGGAATAAAAAGAGATGTATGTGTCATATAATACATGCCTAACTTCGATTTAAAGTTGCAAAATTTACGCAGTAAAAAATTCTTATTATTCTGCATCCATATGAAATGATTAAAAAAAGTATTTCCCCTTCTATGCAAAGGAGTTTTCAACAAGAAGTTTGTTTTCTAAAACAAAATAAAGTAACAAATTTAGCATAAAATCATTAAAATTTTTATTGTGTTACTAAGAGAAAAGTTCGACAATTATAAATAAAAAATGATATCTGCCCAATATCCACTACAACCACTCTGACAGATGTTGATTCTTTCATCAAAGTTTTTAGTTACTTTTTGGCGCTCCTCTTTCGTTAATCACACAACGGATTTTGAGTTTTAAGGCTTAAATGGATTCGATTGCTTTCGAAAAGACTCTGTCCTTAATATAGGCCCACAAAAAATAATCTAGTAGCATTAAATCACACGATCTGGCTGGTCGCTTAGCCGATTGGTTCCGAATAGACTTTGTCCTTAACATAGCCCTACAAAAAATAATCCAGTAGCATTAGTTATGAAATTATGCAAGCGGGAAATTTGGTTTCCAATAAACTGATCCTTTCATTGGCTGTGAGACATGTGGCACCATCCGGTTGAAACCACATATCAGTGATAACCATGTCGTCAATAATAGGACAAAATTGAGTTGTTAGCATCTCGCAATAATGTGATGCATTGACAGTTACTTTCATTTCCAGTTTCCTCTTCAAAAAAAAAAAAAAAACGGTCCAATCACGTCTCCAGATCACATAGCGTACCATACAGTGACAAATTGAGCATACAAAGGCTTCTCAATAATCGCTTTAAGATTTTCAGAAAGCCAAATTTGCTTGCTGATGAAAACGGGCTTCGTCTGAAAAAATTATTTTTTCACAAAAACCAGCCGGTTGTTCCTGAATGAATTGAGCGAATCTATGGCAATGTGGATGGTCGGTAGGCTTCAATTTCTACACCAATTGAACCGTATAAGTGTTTAAAGTCAAATCTTTACTCAAAATTTGCCATGTGGTGGTTTTGGATAACCTCAATTGGTTGAGAACGTCGAAAAATTGGCAAATTTAGATCTGCTGCAATACTTTGGCTCACGACTGCGATGTTTTTAGTTGAACGACCTGTTCGAACATGCATTGGTATTCTCTCATTTTGTATAGAGAATGACGACTTAAATTTAAGTATCAAATTCTTAATAAAGGTGTCAGAAGGACGATTATGTTGTTTAAAAATATCACCATTTTCAGAGCGGATATTAATTATTCTAAGGCGATTTTCGTCCGAAATTGAATTCATTGTAACAACTGCCAATGCATCTACTACGAATACGTCAAAAAACTAAATGTAAAAACTATCATGTTGTTGGTGTTGCCACATTTGAAAAATAAACTTCTTGTTAAAAAACCCGATATTTAAATTAAATTTGTAAATTTATTTGTTTAATTTCTTACACTATTTACTTAATTTCTTGCACTATTTTTTAAAAGAGAAGTAGCACTACAGGCAACAATGCCTATTTAGTCAAAAACCGTGCTACATTCTTTAGTAAAGGGATAGAGAATAGATGAAACAGGTGGTGAAAGTAGAAGGATAGTCGGAAATTAACTGCCGTATATAAGACAGCACAGCGACCAGTGACTATGGCTTCATCGCTGAGCAGCCCCACCGATAGTCAATTTTTATTTTGGTAGTGGAAAAAAAACCAAGGTCTTCGTTGGGAATCCAACCCACAACCCCCATATTTACAATCTAGTACACTACTAACTAGCCTACAGGGGCACCTGTCTTTTAATTTGAATAATTGTTTTTAATTTTAATAAATCGTTTACAGATCTGTATAAAAAGCAGAGCTCTGTACCCTATGTAGATCACACTATAGTTTTTAAATTTGTTATAATGGACATATTAATATATAGTTTGAATAGATTTATAATAAGGCCCCGTGAGGTTTGCCTTTCACCACGGTTTAAAAATGACAAGATTTTTAAGAATATTACACCACTTTTGGAGCACCCATTTTGATACTTTTTTCGCAAAAGCGCCTAAGGCATTTTGCCTTCTGAAAATTTTCAGAGTGTTGGTATCATGGCTCAAGATATAGAGGACTGTGACAGACGGCAAATACTGTAGCGAAATCAAGAGCGTTAACTTTTACACATTGAGTAAGGAACCAATTTCTATTGATTCTTTTAAAATTAAACATTTAATGAAGAATATTTTAGTATACAAGACAGCATGTTTACGTTTAGGTATAGAAAATGATGCCTCAATAATTTGTACTTGAAAGTGCATCTATGCAGTTTCGCCTGTAAACATGGACGCAGTTTTTACGTAAAGTAAACGAGACTCAGCGGCTTAAAATTTAAGTCACATAAACTGTCTTGAGATAGTTAATTTAATTTGCAGAAGGTTCAAAATGCTCGAAAAGTGCATATTGGGTATGCAACCTCAAAAACACTTGAATTTCAATAAATATTAAAATAACGAGCTGGGAGCATTCGCCTTTAGTTCATATACTTTAAACAAATGAAAGTTAAAGAAGAAGACAGATACAAGGCCATTAAATTAACCTAATAACGGGTCCGCAATCGTTTTTTTTCAACTCGTGCTTATTTCGTGAATGGTAACACTTAGCTCATGTTTGATTTAACAGATAATTAGTTTTATACTTCCGCTGAATGAATATGGTTGTGATACGCTTGAACAACGCTGGGAAATATTGCGGCATTACTTTGAAAATCATGGTAATGTTGCAGAATGTGTACGAAAATTGCGTACGGATTTTGGAAGAAGAGAAGCACCGTCAGCTGCGTATGTTCGTTATCTTGTGGAAAAAGTGAAAGAAATTGGCATCCTCATCGATAAACCAAAGCGTGAAAAGCCAAAAACCGTTCGTACACCCGCGAATATTGCTGCTGTGGCAGAAAGTGTGCGTGAAGCGCCATCGACATCAATTCACCGTCGTTCCCAACAATTGAACATTTAAGAGACATCATTGAGCCGCCCCCCGGGGGCACATAAATATGGTCTTTATAGAATTCTACTATCTAGACACAGTGCAACTGGGGAAAAAGGGAGCCCAGTCCCCTGAAGACAGGCAGGGAGTCAACTGGAAACTTCACTTTATTTCCACGGGAATCAGTGAACTCGCAGAGTTCATTATTTGTCTCTTTAGACATTTAATAGTTCTCTGGCTGATTATTGAGGTTGGCCCCTATATGGGAGTATCGTGGTGGTTGTGGTTTCGCGGCCCCATAACAGTTATAATGGTTCTTATGGTGGCCAGGATCATCTCACTGATAATGTCACGCAAAGTGAATGATCCAGTCCAGTGAGCATGTTAGACATGTGTTTTGGACAGGAGTTGGAAAGTCTCCAACTCTTTAGCAAGGTATGATGATTTGCAGCCCTGCTCTGGAATCAATAAAGTTGCAACTAGAAGGTTTCTGTTGCATAAAATTATAGCTTCGACTTTCTAGGACGAGCATGACGTTCGAAATTATGCAGTGGTTAGATCCACCATCTGATTAAGGCTTCATGGCCAGGTGCGGATGTAAATCGAATCACACATCATTGAGATGAATTTTGCATAAAGGCCTTGGTATGACGTCATACAAAGTCCAATTGGTTCAGGAGTTTATAGCATTTAAAAAAAATTTATTTGGCGGACTCTATAATTTATTTCACTTCAATTTCTTATTGTTATTAAATATTTCTTTAAATTTTCATAAAATGTGTTCGGCACCCTTTTCATTTTCCAAACCATTTGTTGATGTTATTGATAATTAAAACAGAAAATATAAATTATAATTTATAATTTTCCAAAAATTTAATAAATAATTCTTTAGTTAACAGCAATCAAATATTTAACACGTGTGTCACATTATATTATTAGATTATTGCCATCATTCATTTGTATAAAATTTTCATCAATTGTGAAAACCACAAATATTCTTCAATAATAATTTTAATCAAATAGTAAACATTAAATGACAACAACAATATCATTAATTGAACAGACACAACGACTACCAAACAGCAGCACACTTTACATTTTGACACTTGTGGTAACTTGAATAAAAGAGTAGACGGTAAAGAATTCCAAAAAAAAGTCACCCTTTCTTCAATATTTGCCATTAATGAACAAACATCACAGATAAACACACCACCCGACAACCCAACAACCAGACAACCCCTAAATCTTTTGAAAACTTAAACACTTGTGGAGAGACTGAAGGTCAAAAAGAAAAAGAAAAATTGACATTAAATGCATTTTAGAATATCTTATTACATTTTGATTGTTATAATGAAAACGTATGTTGCTTGTTGAGTTCTAACAATTGTTATTTTGAAATGAAATGGAAAACCATGAAAGACAGAAAACGAATAAACATAAATTGATGTGAAATAACAATTGTAAAAATTCTATTGTTAAATTGCATTTTATTACAAGGCCTCAATCATACAACGCGTGCAAATACTATCTTTTAAAAGCCTATAATTATGCTATGCTTTTAGTGTTGAAATTTGTTTTGTTAGATCTTTATAGTTGCTAGTGTTGAAAATTTAGTGTTGCTATTACATTGGTGGTTGTATATTATTACAGATTTTTTGTTTAGAAAAGTGATGGAAAACATATGCACTTTAGTCTGCATAATAAAATGAATCATTTGACAATATAAAATAATTTCCTTGAGAGCAAAGTAGCCAGGGAGTTTTAATTTTATTAATGAAATTTTTGTATTTTGCTCAGGTAGACACTTGACTGTATGGCAGATATAGGAAAATATCTGACATATTTATTAACAATAAGATGTCTATTCTTTATCCTATTTGAATTTCGCTAGATTTCTTAAGTGATAACATGAAAAACAAATTCTCAGCGGAATGTCTATCATGCTGATGAATAAAGGCCTTTGCAGTAGGTAAGATTAAGGGACTTAATTTAATAAAATAAGCAGAAATCTAACTTTCCATGTGGGTTCCCACTGGGGGCATATAATAGTCTTTATGGATCCTACAGCAACCATCTAGACTTGTGTCTTGCGGGCTAAAAGGGAGCCCAGACCCCTTCAAGGTTAGTAGGAGTCAACTGGACAATCCACTATATTTCCACGGGAATCAGTGGCCCACAGAGTTTCGCTATTTGTCTCTTTAGACATTTAGCTCTTCTCTGACTGATTATTGAGGTTGACCCTTCGGGAGTATCGCGGTGGCTGTGTGTTTCGAAGCCCTCGTTTGAGTTTGTGGGTCGGATCATTCACATTGAACACAATGAATGTTCCAGGTCCAGTGAGTATGAATGCTGTCGTGTTCTTAATTATATTAAGCTTCATACGTTCTGGATCAAGGAGTTGGATAATCTCCGACTCTTCAGCAAAAAGTGAAGGCTGCGGCCAACTTCGGGCTTTCGAAATTGCTACTAGGAGTGATCGGAGGATATACGTATCTCAAGGCCTTCTAGGGCGTGAATGGCGTTGCTTTTCATTCACAGTGGTATTGATCCACCATTTGATTAAGATCCATGGCTAGGTGCAGATCTTATCACGTCATTTCTATGTGGGACAACCAAGAGCCGTAAAGAGAACTTGGATATGAAGAGAATAGTTCGGCAATTATGACTGAAACATTATAACCGGCAAATGTCCACCACGACCACGCTGACAGATGTCGATTCTTTCATGAAAGTTTTTAATTGCTTTTTGGCAAAATGAAGGTACTATTTCGTTAATCACATTACGAATTTTGAGTTTTAAGGCTGAAATCGATTCGATTGGCACCGTATAGACTTTGTCCTTAACATAGCCCAACCAAAAATAATCCAGTGATTTTAAATTACACGATCTGGCTGGCCACTTTACTGCTGATTGTCATGAAGTTATGCGATCGGGAAATTTGGTTTGCAATAAATTTATCCTTTCATTGGCTGTATGACATGTGGCACCGTCCTGTTGAAACCACATGTCAGTGATATCCACGTCGTCAATAATAGGCCAAAATTGGGTTGTTAATATGTCGGAACAATGTGATCCATTGACCGTTACCGCATGTGCAGCCTTATCTTCGAGAAAAACAAACAAACATTGACACTTGTTGGATGCAAAGGCTTCTTAATAATCGTTCTAGGATCTTCAGAAGCCCAAGTGCAGCAATTTTGCTTGTTGACATACCCTGAAAAGCGAAAACGGCCTTCGTTTGAAAGATTAACTGCTTTAGAATAACCAGCCTGTTGTTCCCGAATGAATTTATTGATTCTAGGGCGATGACGATGATGGTTCGGCTTCAATTTCTGCACCAGTGGAACCTTGTAAGGATTCAAAGTCAAAGCCTAACGCAAAATTCGCCATATGGTGCTATTGGATAAACTCTGCTTCAACACCATGGCTTACGGCTGCGATGTTTTCAGTTTAACGAGCCGGTCGCACACAAGTTGGTAATCGCACATTTTGTATCAAGCCTGTTGACTTAAATTTAATGTCCATATTCTTAATATGGATTATATTGTCCGAAAATGTCACGAATTTTACGAAATGTAACTTTAACAGAACCACCATTTTCATAGTGGATTTTAATTATTTTAATGTGACTATCGTGCCTTGTAACAAAATATCATATTGCTATAATTGGAAGAAAACTTCTTGTTGAAAAACCCGAAACGTTTTTATTTTTAAAGAATAGGTAAAGAAGTTGAGGGATAGAAAAAGGCGCCTGAATAATCTGGTTATTTCTAATGAGTATTTGTTTAAAGGAATCATAATTTATATCAACAAATAACCAGCTATTTTTAAAGAAGAACATAAATTTCCGTTTTTCTTTTTTAATTTCTTTTCGTTTTGCTCAAATTAAGGGTCAGCCATAAATTTCAGCTTTCATTTGCATAAAACTAATTGTTTATATTTTATGTATATTCAAAGCATAACTTTAGGCGTTTTTTTTATTCATTAGTTATCCACAATTTTTTTTTCTGAACTACTTGACCTTTTTTTTTGTGTATATTTACCCTTTACAACCCTTTTGACACAATGCCATTGACCATAATTATCATTTAAATATTTATTCATTCTTACGTTTCGTTATTGTCCGGGGTAATTAATACAGTATAAAGAATTCAATTATAAGAGCTGTCATATTAAAAACTCTCTAGTAGCCAATAAATCAGCATAAACAAAGAAGTAAAAACAAGAAGTGGTTGTTCATTTCATAACGAAATCCAAATAAATCTGAGGAAAGGATTTTTTGTTTTTAATATTTAAACTGTATTAAAAAATTACTGGGGGGGGTTCAATTTCATTAATTGCGTTATATACTATAAAAAAGAAAAATATTATTAAAAAAAAAAAAATATATTACAGCATAAATTTTAAAAGTGAATAAACAAATAAAAAAAAAATGTGGTGCGAATTAATTTATGTTTAAAAAAATATTTTCACAAGTTGTTGAAAACATTCAGTTAAGTTAAATGAAAAACGCCAATTAATTAAAAATGTAATAAATAAAAACATAAAGAAAAGTTATTGTTTGAAAAAAATATTTTAAAGATGGAGAGATATAAATGCGATAGTGTTATATATAGTTAAAAAGATTTACATTCATTGATTAGATGAGAATTATATTCATACAGTAATGAAATGAATGCAATTGTTATCCAATCATAATAATTCCAGCTTGTTCTATTGCGTTTTTTTTTGGGCAGCTAATTTAACCATTCTCAAGATATGCAAATATTAATATTTGTACCCTGCCTACATTTTTAATTCCGCCCACTTTTTGACTAATGATTTGTATTAACCATAAAGTTAAATTGCCTAAATTAAGATATTCTTTTATTTATTTTTTAGATATAAGGAAATAAATATTTACTTTGTATGGGCGTGGCACTGCCCAGTTAGTAATCTAAAAATTTCTTTAGGCTATAAAACTTAAATTGATTTTAGTTTTTAATATATTTTTTTTCCTATAGAGATTATAATAAAAATTTCTTCTCATATAATTGATTGTTAAAAAAGTGGCAAATTTTCCTAGCCATTGAACAACTCTCGCATAAAAAATATAAATTGTAAGGAAATATATCAAAAATAAATTTTACACTTCAGAAGCTCATTAGTCTTCTGCGTCATTATGGGTATGTTCATTGTTCAGCCATTGTAAGTTGATCAAAAATTTTAATTTTAGTATCTAAACTGATCGCCTTCCTCTTCGCTTTTATTACAGGTGAATTATGTGGCATTGTGTTAAGACTAACAAAATATCTTTCATATTAATAATGCAAAAATTTGAAATTTATTTAAAGCTTACCTGTTATTACGTTAATAAATCTACTTTACTTTTAATATCTTAAATACCAATAACAACTAAATTTTCAAAACCAAACTTAATTGAATAATGAGTACATTTCGTCTTTACTCTATGCATAATTCGGGGAATCATACTGATATATAAAGGGTTCGCCATCTAACGTTTTTTTTTCTTCAACTAGTGCTTATTTCGTGAAGGGTAACACTTAGCTCATGTTTGTTTTGACAGATAATTAGTTTTATCCCTCCACTGATGGTGGAATGGTTGTATATACGCTTGAACAACGCTGGGAAATATTGCGACATTACTTTGAAAATCATGGTAATGTTGCAGAATGTGTACGAAAATTGCGTACGGATTTTGGAAGAAGGGAAAGAAACTGGCATCCTCATTTATAAATCAAAGCGTGAAAAGCCAAAAACAGTGCTTGCACCCGAGTATATTGCTGCTGTGGTAGAAAGTGTGCGTGAAGCGCCATCAATTCATCAATTCACCGTCATTCTCAACAATTGAACATTTCAGAGACACCATTGAAACGAATTTTGCATAAAAACCTCGGTATGACGCCATACAATTGGTTCAGAAGTTAAAAACAAGGGACCATCCAATGCATTTTCGTTTCGCTAAGTGGGCCTGCGATCGACTTACAGAAGATGCCGATATTGCATTTTGATCTTGGCAGGTATGTAAATAATCAAAATTGTCACATGTGGGGCACAGAAAATCCGCACGCATACATTGAAACGTCGATGCACCCAAAAGGAGTCACTGTTTGGTGCGGATTTTGTTCCGAGGCATAATTGGGCCATTTGTCTTCTAAAAAGGGGCAAGGAGTGGCCGTTAATGGCAATCGTCATCGGGCGATGTTGAATAAATTTTTGTTTACAAAAATTGAAGAGGAGGATATTGGCAATATTTGGTTTCAATAGGACAGCGCTACGTGCCATACAGCCGAAGCTACACTCGATGCTTTCGGCCCTATTTTTGAAGATCGCATTATCAGCCGCAGAACTGATGTCGTTTGGCCACCTCAAAGCTGCGATTTAACTCTGTTAGACTATTATTTGTGGGGTGTCGTCAAAGATAAGTGTTACGCCGACAAGCCAGAGACAATTGACGCTTTAAAGAACAATATTCGTGAAGCCATTGGTGAAATACAGCTGCACACAATCGATAATATGCTTAAAAATTGCACCGATCGTGTAGGCTACTGCATGGCCAGCTGAGGCAGCCATTTGAATGAAATTATTTTCCATTATTAATCGGAAGGATTGTACTTTCAAATAAAAAAAGAAATTTGAGAAAATATTCAGTAGCTTTGTTTATAGCATTTAAAACAAAAAAAGTTATTTGGCGGACCCTTTACATATTGTTGAAGCAATAGCTCTACACGATAACAGCCCAAAGTCTTTGTAGATGCGATAACATGCTGATATTCTAAGATCCTTTACAAATAACCGATATGCTAAAACATAAATCCCAAACAATGATTCCGATTTGCTCCATGAGATTAAGTAAAATTCATAAAATCGTGTTAAAACAAAGCAATTCGTGTAAATAATGATTTTTTTCTTTTTACCTCTTGTTAAATCAAATTCGTGTAAAGAAAATTCGTGTAAAAAGAGAATTAGTTGTACTTTTGTAAAAATTTAATTTGACAATTTCACCGCCTTATTTGATCAATGTCCAAATATAAACGTCCAAATATAATCTGTGACAGAATTATTGTTTGCAAAAAATTATAGTTCATTGATAGAAGCTGCTTAGGCTAAAGAATCATTTTTAGCAGCATGAACAACCTGTGATCCTTTAACGTCGCGTAATAAAATTTTTTAATTAAGAGCAGCCTTGTGCAACAATTTGTATGCAATATCAACAGGACATCCTACCTACTGGCCTACGGACTTAAAAAAAATTCCTGATGTGATTAAATTTGCTGTTACTAAAAATGTGAAACGCGAACATATCTCTATGGCTCCTTCTTTTGATCTCTCATCAGATCATTCGCCTACGTTGGTAACGTTATGCAATAATGAAGTGACCTTGGACCAAAAAATTGTATTTTTTTCCAAGTAAAAAAAACAAATTGGCATAAGTACAAAATGTATGTAAGTGCACACCTGCCGCAAAATATTTCTTTAAAAACAGAGGATGAAATTCAGTCGGCTGTTAACCAATTTACAAATATTCTGACTGACGCTGCTAGAGTAACAACGCCCAAGCCCTGCTTACGTACAAAAAGGTCTACCAACGTCTCCAAAAATGTTCAATCTCTAATACGGGAAAAAAGACAATTAAGGCGCCAATGCCAGGAGTTTCGTGCCCCATTTTTGAAGACACAGCTGAACCAATGCCAAAAGAGACTGCGTAAAGCACTTAAGACAGCAAAAGAGCTGAATCTTAAAATTTTTTTACAAAACTTAAATGCCACCAGGAAGACTGACTACCGCTTGTGGAAGACCGTACAAAAAATGAAATGCCCTATTACTAACGAAGCTCCTATTCAAAATAGAAAGTGGACCAAAAATTTCAACGATAAAGCGGAAGAGTTCGCCAACCACCTGGAGAAGGTTTTTATTCCAAATGAAACAGACTCTACGATAACACCAGTTGCTATTCAAGAATCTGTGTTAAATCCAAAAAAATTTTGCTTGCCTGCGCTGAAAGCAGTTATCAGTGAACTGAATCCAGAAAAAGCTCCTGGTAGTGACAAAATCACCAATACTATGGTCATGAATCTGCCAAATTCGGCGCTAAGAACTGTTATCTTTATTTTTAATTCAATGTTAAGAACTGGTTACTTCCCATCATCAAACAATCTGAAATAGTTATGATCCGCAAGCCCGGGAAAGACGTTACGCAGGTATCATCATACCGTCCGATCAGCTTATTACCTTTTTTCTCTAAAATATTCGAAAGGTTGATTTTGAAATCATTAGCGGCGCATGTTATTTCAAGAAATATAATTCCAGACCATCAATTTGAGTTTAGGAAAAAGCACAGCACTATCGAACAAGTACATAGAATCACAAATTTAATTCGAGAAACTTTTGAAAGTAAGCATTACTGTTCGGCACTATTTATAGACATATCACAAGCATTCGACAAGGTCTGGCACGTAGGGCTTCTATATAAAATTTTAACATTTCTCCCGTCAAACGTACTCAAAATGCTCGCGAGCTATTTAACAAATAGATCTTTTGTAATAAGGTCAAAAAACACTTATTCATCGAGCAAACAAATTTTAGCTGGAGTCCCGTAGGGAAGCATACTCGGGACATTCCTGTTTCTTTTGTACACCGCAGATTTGCCTACATGTTCAAACACACACACATCGACATTCGCAGATGATACAGCATTTCTAAGTATTCATAAACAGCCAGAATTGGCATCGCAACAACTTCAAATACACATACATGAGTTGGAGAAATGGTTACATATGTGGAAAATAAATGTTAATGCCACAAAATGCGTTCACTTAACTTTCACGTTAAGAAAGAATAATTGTCCATCTATAACAATAAATGGAGCTAGCATCCCAGAATAGACCCATGTAAGGTACTTGGGAATACACCTCGATCGACGTCTCACTTGGGTACATCACATTGCAGCTAAAATCACATAGCTCAAAATTAAAACCAGCCAACTTCTTTGGCTAATTGGGCCACAATCTTCACTTGTCTTGGACCTCAAAGTGCTCCTATACAAAGCGGTTTTAAAACCTATATGCTCCTATGGAATCCAGCTATGGGGTCTGCCTCCGCATCAAATGTTGAAAAACTACAAAGAAGACAATCAAAGATCTTGAGAATGATTACGTGTACTCCCTGGTACATGCGGAATAATAACATCCATAAGGACCGTAATATTCCTACCATCCGAGAAGAGATTAGAAAAACATGCGCAACTACGTTAAAAAATCACCAATAATCCCAATCCGCTTGCGAGGACCTGGTTATTATTTGAGGGCCACAGGCGTCTAAAACGGGTGCAAACTCTTGATTTGGCAAGATAACACTCTTATTGAAACTACATATGCGTTGAGCACTACAGTGGGAGTACCAACCTAAATCACACATAGATTAAGATTTTAATACATATTTAAATGCCATACAGACAGATTCAATATTAAAGAACAAAAAAAAAAAAACAAGAGCTATTAGTTCCAACAAGTTCAAATTTTAAAAGTTTTTTAAAAATTTTCTCAATATTCTATAAATTCAATTATAAATATTCAGGCTGATTTATATATAATAAATGATTCATAAAATTATTCTTAAATTATTAATATGCAAACAATAATATTGTCTGCAACTTTATTATATTTTTTATTTTTAGAGAAATAACAATAAATTGATTTTCCTAATTATTTTTTTTAATTTCTACTCACAAACATGCAGATTTTAAAATAATATTTTTGTTTTTCTTTCCCAACTGAATAGCATTGCGGTACGAAATAAAACCAAAATTTGTTAAATGAAAATCAACATACTTTTTAATTAATTTTTTTTTATCGTTAAATCCTTTTATGCTTATTAACAAAATACAACAAAAACATTTTATTTATATACATACAGAGTGACACAAACACATGCACGGAAGTACATAATAAAAGCAGGCTCAAGAATTACTTTGGTTAAATGGAACCAACTTTAAATTTTGCTCCAAAAATTGTTAAATACATTTGTTTAAAATTCTCTAATTGGTCATAGAAAATAAGAATACTAAAGTTGTAAATAGAAAACACTAGGTAACAAAATTGTTTTATTAAGTCTAAAGAAGCTGAAATTAGTATATCATTCTCCATTACTTTAGTTATAATAAAATTTTTCTAATTTAAAAATACAGGATTGTAGTTTTAAAATAACCAGATTTATAATAGACTTTTCCGAAAATAAGTTTAAAGCCTAGATTTCGTTTTGTATGGCATATCTAGTTTATATCAGATATTTGCCTCATGGGCGGTGTAAATGGGGTATAAAACAGTTTTCGTGTAACAAATTTCACAAGTATTTTTGTGAAGGACATTTTGCCATTACATGGCCCAATTTAAAAGAAAAAAAGCTTAAAAAAAGTTTTAAAGGCATTAGTGATATTTTTGTCACTAATGCCTTACAAAATTTGTGATAATATCTTTAAAATATTATGAGATTTTATGCGGGAATTTTATTAAACTCACAAATTAAATCTGATCCATCAGCCATATAATTTCAAAAACAATGTAACACTTAATATCAAAATTTTGTCAAATTCAATGAGAATTGTTAAAAAATTTTAAAGGCGTTAGTGACAAAAATGTTCTAGAAAACTTATGATAAAATTTTCTTAATGTTTTAAGATAAAATCTTTAAAAACATTAAGAGATTTCATGCGGAAATTTCAGAAAACTCATAAATAACTTCTAATCCATTAGTGATAAAATTTAGACAACAATATATCGCCTAATATTATAATTTTATCAAAGGAAATTTTATGAGATTTGCTAAAGCAGTTTTAACGTCATTAGTGACAAAAATGTTTGAGATATCCTGTGAAAAGATTTTCTCACAAAATTTGTGATAAAACCTTTAAAACATTATGAGATTTTATGCGAAAATTTCATAAAACTCACAAATAAAATTTTATTTATTAGCGATAAAATTAACACTATGATGAAGGTAAACAGTTCCTACATGAAATTATGAAATATAATGTTACAGATGCGTTTTGCTTAAGTTTTAAAAGCAAATAATTAAGTGCGTGTATTCTCTATTTGTTCACAAAACAAATTTGATGCGGATTGACGTAAAATCATACCCAAATAAAATAATTAAGTAATAAAGTAAATGAAATAAATGGGTATGATCTTTACTTACTGCGTAATTTTCTAAGAAAACTTATGCACGCAAGACAATAACAAATTTCTAGTTACAAACCGCGTAGAAATCTTATACACCCTATCTTAAAATAAATTCCATGAAGAAACTTTAACACCAGAAAAACAAAAACAAAAGTACACACAGACCAACAGCCGCCTACACTTTGAAAGAAAAACATAATAGCAACAAAAAGTGATACAAAGGAAGTAGAAAATTTTTCATTTTTCTAGACCTCTAGCGGACAAATATAAAAGACAGCATCTAGAGGCTAGTGAGTTTGCTTTTTGTCTTAGTAAATTGTTCTGTAGTGCCAATGTACAAATCTTACTTTGTGTGTAGTTAAAGTAAATAAACTAGGAATTAATTTGAAAGATCTAAAATCTGATGTAGTTTATTTTGCAATTTAGAACTCAGTAACGACAAAACGTTTGTAAAAGTTATTAAACATTATTATGAGAACTATTAGTGCAGTAATTTCAATCCTAGCAAGTGAATGTGTCCCCAAAGTCAACATCAATACTGATAATAATTTGAAGCTCCGCTGAATTTTTCAGCGATAGGAGCGTAAAATTTAACTCTAGTAGCTTCACCCTTTCAGATAAAATAAAATCTAAAGGATTTTTTTTAAATAATTATCTTTTTAAAAAATGTTAATAAAAAAAATAACAAAAATTAGCGAGGGAATTTGTGAGAAATAAACTGTGTGTGTGAAACAATCTTTGTAAGGGAATTTGCGCCTAATTTTCAAAAGGAATTCGTAGCATTTTTCAAGGAATTTTTTAAAGGAATAATTAGTGACAATAATGATCATACATTATATCTGAGTGATAATATTTCTCCACGATATTTTTTGAAGGCAAGTTCAGTTGATGAAATTTGCCAAGGAAGTTGTGGTTTTAAATCTTCTTTAAAGACGTTTCCAAAAGAGTACAAGAATATTATTCAATGAAATTTTTATAATAAAAGTTGCTAAAATAATCTTAGCGATTGAGTTTTCTACAGTTATTTTAGTGATTAATAATTAAAATAATTTTATTGCCTGAATTAAAAATAATCATTTTTCATTGGGTCCTTCAAATGCTGCTGAAAATTAATATTATAAAATTTATTATCATATTTTTTATAGTTTTTTAAACGATCTTTTTTATCTTTAATAAATATCTTTTTTCTTTTTTAAGATCTTTTTTTATATATTTTTTCTTTTCAATATTTCGCTTTCCTTTGGAAAGCTTCTTCAGGAAAAAATTTTTTATATTTTTGAAAACAAAAAAATTATTAACAAATTGAAAAAATGTTTCAAAACATTTGACAAAAACATATAAAATATTTTTTCATACATACATACAAAAATTTTAAATTTTCAAATATTCAAACATACAAAAACAAGGAAACGGAAATAACAAATAAATAACAAATAACAAATTCTCTCTTATGAAATGATTATAACAAATTATGTGTCTTTTTAATTAAGTACCTATAATTCTGAGCTAAATTGTCTGTGTCTGTCTTGAAATTTATTCTCCTTACATTTGGTACATTAACAATTTCTAACATTTCCAACATATAACGGCTCTTATAGTTTTTTTCTATATCTAATACTGATGTTTCATCAAACTTTGGATAATGATTATATTTCTTACAATGTGAAGATAAGGATGTCTTCTTCCTTAGTGACAAAAATGGATAGGAAAATTTTAGATAACAAAATTTTAGTGACTAAATTTTTTTAAAATAAATCCAAGGAAAATATTAAACGAGCCGACTAAATAAATCAATAAAAAACTATATTGCGAGAAATTTAAAAGATAACTTGTTTTTTAAAAATTAATCAAATTTTCCAATTATTTTTAAGCATATGTGGTACAATTTCATATAAAATTTTAATTGAAAAAATCGTAAAATGCTTTAAAAGTTGGGATTATTTCCATTCGAACGTGATATTATTACTGCCGTACTAAGTTTTGTTTCATTTGTATTTACGATCCAATACTTCAACTGAATATTTGTGTCTAGCGGTAGTTTGACAGGAATAAATCCCTGATTTATCTGTTTGAGCATCGGATATAATGATACAATATTCTAGGGTTGCATCTTTACCTTCCTCTATAACCCAGTCTTTCCAGTAGTTTCTGTAATTTTATTAAATAAGTGAATTATTGATACGAACTGCAGTATTTATAAGTTGCTATTGATGCTCACTTATAGTTAGGGCTTTTAAAAATAAATCTCTTAACTAAAATAAAAAAAACTGAATTTTTTCATAGCTATTTTGACAATATTTAGTCAATTCAATTAATGATAACAATATTTAATCGAACCAATTAATGGCAACAGCAGTTTGTGATAAAATATTCTCTTTTCAGATTTTTGCCAAAATTTACCGAAAAACATTTTGTGACAAATTTTCGTTGCTAAACTTTATAAACTAAATTTGTGAACAAAATTTTTACGAAATTGTAAAGATATTTCTAAAGCAGCAGCGCTCATCTTTCTTGGCCAATTAAGATGAAAATTGCACTAACCGCAGAAATTTGTATTATTTAATTTAAGATTTATTTTGAAGAAACTTAATAAAACAAAATTATAGCTTATAATGCGCTTTACATATTTTAATTGTTAAAAAAAATTGTGATAAAGTTTGTTAAATTTGTTGTTCATCAGACAGATTTACAATAGTTTTTCTTTTGTAATTTTAAACTTAATTAAAAAGTTTTTCTTCTAGTAGTTGGTTTCATTAATATAAAACTGTATAATTTAACTACAATCCATCAAATCAGAGCTGTAAATGAATTATTCATTTTTTAATTTTTTATATGAATCATTCATGCACTAAACTGGCAAATTTTGAATTCTTTCCACACTAAAAAAATGATTTCAATGAAATTTGTGGCAATTCAAATAAATTTGTTAAAAATGAATTGCAATTCATTTCGAAATCAAATGAATTTTTTAAATGAATTGAAATTTGTTTCCAATTCTAATGAATCTGCAATTGATTTGATTGAAATTTGAATTGATTTTGTTAGTAAATCTACAGACTTTTATAAAATTTTATTCGTCGTTACCATCGTCAGCTGTTGTTGAAAGATTATTTTTATATGCCTCTGTCCCAAAGAACCTAAACTTGAATCTATTTCAGATGATAATTTTGAAAAGTTATTGTTGTTGAAGGTGAATGATGCTGTTTTGAGAGCAAATAGTAGATTAGACGATGCAGATATATTTCAAGAGTAAGAACAGCCTATAATATTTCCTAAGACATTGCTATATTACTATTTTAATTATTCTTTACTTTCATCAGAGATATCAGCACATGAACCATGAATAATGGTTATAAACGAAATACGGCAAATATATTCAATCGCAAGACTACGATTCGAAAATGTCAGTGGTGTAAAATTTACGAAGCAATCGCAAAACCTCCTCAAATGTCAAAAATACAACGAGTTCGATTTACTGCCTATACTGCTGCATTTACCAACACTGGTGTAGATTTTTTTGGCCCACTATTTGTCACAATGAACCGTTACCATCAAAAACGTTACGATGTTTCTTTTACATGTTTGACAATAAGAGCTGTGTATATAGAAGTAACGCATGCAAGAAGAGGTATTTCACGTGAATTTTTCAGTGATGCGTGATAAGATTTACATCTGCACCTGGCCGTGTGGGCCCTAATCAGATGATGGATCATTACCACTGTAGATGAAATGTGGCGTCATCCTCGCCCTAGAAGTCCTCCTGATACGTATATCCTCCGGTCACTCCTAGTTGCAACTTCAAAAGCCCGAAGCAGGGCGCAGCCTTCACTCCTTGCTGAAGAGTTGGAGACTATCCAACTCCTGGTCCAGAACGCATGAAGCTTAATATAATTAAGAACACGTCGGCATTCATACTCACTGAACCTGGACCATTCATTGTGTTCATTGTGAATGATCCGACCCACAAACTCAAATGAGGACCTCGAAACACACAGCCACCACGATATTCTCGAAGGGCCTACCTCAATAATCAGTCAGAGAACAGCTGAATGCCTAAACAGACAAATAGCGGAACTCTGGGGCTTTACTGATTCCCTTAGAAATATAGTGGATTGTGCAGTTGGCTCCAGCTAACCTTGAAGGGGACTGGGCTTCCTTTTACCCCCGCAAGACACAAGTCTAGATGGTTGTGTGATCCATAAAGACTTATAATGTGCCACCGGGGGGTTTTTTTTAGTGATAATGGTACAAATTTTATTGAAGCGGAATGTGAACTTCGAGATTCACTGATAAATGTTGACAAAAATTAATGTGTTAAACCATCACAAAGATTTGGAATTTTAATCCGCCGAGCTCTTCTCATATGGGAGGTGCGTGAGAACGTTCCTCAATAAAAATAGTTTTGTATAAAATAACGCCGAGTGACGAGCTGTTGTTAAGTACTCTTATGCTAATAAAAGTGGAAAATATTGCAAATTTTGGGCCACTTGCATACGTTCCAGTAGATGATACAACTGCGAAGGCTATAACTCCTCACCACTTTTTAGTGGGTAGCTGCAGTGGCCTGAAACCATTGTTCAGGTTTAACGATAGTGGTATAGTTTTGAAGCAATACTGGCTTTTGCCACAACAATATGTCAATATTTTTTGGACAAAATGGATACGAGAATATTTTTGTGGTTCGAGAAACTAAAGGCAGTATGTGAGGGGCACTTAGTTATTGTAGTTAATGACTATTTACCTCGAAATGTTAGGCCACGAGGCAAAGTACTGAAACAAGTAAAATGGAAAAAATGGACCGCAATGGTACTTACAGCGAAGGGAACATTGAAAAGACCCGTGGTGAAACTTACGGTTTTAGAAGTGGCTTCCGAGAAGAGTATAGCGCTGCAAACCCCTTTGGCCATACTTTGGGAGGGAATGTTGCCGTCACTGCCAAAGCCTACTAAAATTGCTAATAGATTGAAATGCCAAATTAAGTACTTTTTTTGTTTAATTTTTTGCGAATTTATAACAAAAAAGAATGAATCATTTACAGTTCTGCAATCCATATAAGTTGATTTTTTTTTTTATTAGTTTTTCAACGAGGCCATGATAAAAATAACTTGGTGCTTTTCATAACTTTATGTATATATGGATATATTGTACTTTTATCCGATGTTTAATAGTATTAAATACTTTGTTTTTTATGTAGCTGTATTGTGATTCTATGAACACCATGTGTGTGGGTGTATTTTTAATATTGCATCTGCATGTGTTTGTATGGATGTGTGTGTGTGTGTGTGTGTGTATAATGGAAATAAAATAAAAACGTGTTAATATCCGGGTGTGCGTTTCAAATTGAGCGGATTAAGTTAAATTACAATCTGTTTTTTGCTGTTATTCTGTTATTCCTTTAACAACTGTTTGCATGTCTGCCAACAGTCCACAGACAACTACTGTAAGTATCACACATTTTTCTTCTATTGTCTTAATTTTTTGTTTGTTTTGTAGTACTTTCATTTAAATGTTAAATTACACATAACACCCTTGCAACTCCAAAAACGAAAAATAAACACCACAAATATAATGAATAAAAGTGTTAAGCGTAAGAACAGACACTGCAGTCTACAATGGCACTATTTTCATAGCAAAAGCATGCATTAAATAAAAGCTTTAACGGTCTAACTGAACAGCGTTTCTAATATATAATTCCCTTTGGTGTAATTGTTAGAAATGTCTAAAAGGTTTCTGTTTGGGATTTACTTTCTCTTCTTCAACTAATGTAATGCATTTTATGTTCTAGACGAGCTTATTGCATGTCCTTGGCCATAAAAATTCTTAAATCCCTGAATCAAACAAACAAACAAATAAACGAATAAACAAACCAACAAACCAACCAACCAAACAATCAACCAATGCATTTACAAATTAAATGAACAATTCCTTTTTTTTCATTAACCAAAAAAGTACACACATGTAACAGAAAGCATTAGAAATGAAATTTCGTTACGGACACGTGTTTGTTGTTCTTTATTCATTCAATCAGTCACTCTTTTGTTGGTTTATGTATTTGGCTGTATGTTTGTTTGCTTGTTGGTTTGCCCCCAATGTCTTTTATTGTTTCAGTGGTATTTGCGAGAGGTGAAATCTAATGTATGCTATTGCAGTTCGCATTAAAGCATGTTTATTGAAATGTTTGTTAAAAAGGTTTTTTCTAATCAACCACTTTAGTTTTTCCTTTTTGCCTATTTTTTTGGGATGATTTCTCTCTTGAAAAATATTAATTTTAATTAAATGAACAAAAGTGAATAATAATATGAAGAAAGATTTATATAACTGCAGTTTGGGAAGACATCTTGCTTGCCCTAAAAATTTTTTGAAATAAAATAAAATATTTTAGAGAAAAGTATAGATGAAAATTAATTTGACCATAAAACGTGTCAGCTGGAAAGGGGGCATATTTAAAGGACACGCTTATTAAGTTTCCTTGAAGAGGTTTCTTTTTTTTTTGTTTTGCTACCGAAAATGAAGCCCACTGTTATTATTAAATAAAATTTAATAATTAATATGGCGGGGAAAATATCCATTTTATTTTTAAAAAGAATTACAGCAAATAAGTATTTTATTCAGATTTTATTTCTCACAAAAAGCTAGAGTTATTTTTATTTTCCTTACAGAACGGCTTCTGGAATTAAATAGATTCAATAAGCCAAAGTGGGCTGCTTAGTAATTGAGTTTCAATATTTTGCGGTCATTCCTGATAGAATCCTACTTATTTTTAGGAACATCATCATAATACTAACATCCATGTTAATAAAGTTCAACTTGGTAGGGTAGTTAGCAACAGAGTAATAGAAGGTCATAACGTGATAAGATTTACATCTGTACCTGGCTATGGAGCCTTAATCAGATGGTAGTTAAACCACTGGGAATGAAAAGCAAATGTCATTCACGCCCTAGGAAGCCTAAGACTAATTCTAGCAACAGGTCTCTCCTAGGTGCAACTTTGATGATTCCAGAGCAGGGCTGCAAACCACCACTCCTTGCTTAAGAGCTGGAGACTTTCCAACTCCTGTCGAGAACACATGTCTAGCATGCTCACTGGACTGGATCATTCACCTAGGGTGTTATTAATGTTGAAATGATCCTGGCCACCATATAAAACTGACCTGTCTGTTATGGGGCCGCGAAACCACAACCGCCACGATACTCCCGAAGGGCCAATCTCAATAATCAGTCAGAGAACAGTTAAATGTCTAAAGGGACAAATAACAAACTCTGCGGCTTACTGATTCCCGTGGAAATAAAGTGGAGTTCCCAGTTGGACCCTGCCGCCTTCAGGGGACTGGACTTCCTTTTTCCTTCAGTTGCACAGGTCTACATAGTAGCTCTCCATTAAGACCATATATGTGCCCCCGGGGGGAAGTAATACAAGATCAACATGTGATTAGATTTACATCCGCGCCTGGCCATGAAGCCTTAATCAGATGGTGGATCAAACCATTGCATAATTTGGAACATCATGCTCGTCCTACGAAGCCGAAGCTATAATTCTCTGCAACAGAACTTTCTAGTTGCAACTTCGATGATTCCAGAGCAGGGCTGCAAATCATCACTCCTTGCTTAAGAGTTGGAGACTTTCCAACTCCTGGTCCAGAACGCATGAAGCTCTTTTTTATCAAGAACACGACAGCATTCATACTCACTGAACCTGAAACATTCATTGTGTTAATTTGAATGATCCGACCCACAAACTCTCACAAGGGTCCGAAACCACAACCACCACGATACTCCCATATAGGGACCAACCTCAATAATCAGCCAGAGAACAGCTAAATGCCTAAAGAGACAAATAGCGGAACTCTACGGGCCACTGATTCCCTTGGAAATATGTGGATTGTCTAGGTGACTCCTACTAGCCTTTGAGGGGTCTGGGCTTCCTTTTACCCCGCAAGACACCAGCGTAAGTAGGTTCCAAAAAGACTATCGTGTCCCCGGGGGGTAGTAATACAAGGTCAGACAGAGCTCTATTAAATAGTTTCCACTGCCTTGCATACATGTGCCTAAACTCACGCTCTGTAATGCAGCATTTAATTAAATATCGCCAACGAATATTGACAGGTTTTCAGCCTTAACCTTTTGCCGAATACCGAATCTGATAGTTTCAATGAATGCTTTACTTATAGTGAGAGATATCAAAAACTGCTCTCAGTTTTTGTCGTTTTGTTTTGACTAATCTAGAGTGTATTTAAATCATAATGAATGGCTTAGTAATTATCTAAACTTACTATGATTAAGCAGTTGGCAACTACTCTCATATTTCATCGTAAAATTTCGATAAACGCGAGCGTTTTTATTTTAGCTTAACCGGTTTCTTAATGAACAAAATTGCCGCATATAGGCTGACAACAATCCCAAATAGATTCTGCAGATTTTTCTGTATCTAATAAAATAGTCTGCCTTAAATGGTGATAGCACCATTTTACATTATTGAAGCTCTGTCTTGCGATATTGCCTATAGTGAACGTAACCTCACCGTGAACAAACATTTTTTGTTTGAAAATAAAAAGTCAACTTATCCGGGCATGATGTGGTTTTGAAGGGATAGCGAAAGGTGCCATGTTGCAAACGCAGTTATCGAGAGAGACTGATTCGCGAAATGGGCCTGTAAACTGTCTTTTAATTTTGTGGGGGTCATGTAAATATAATATTTTATGCTAACAAATGTGATGTACAGCAGTTAGCACTTCGCAAAAAAATGGTCTAAAAATTAACGTCTAGAATCCGCTTTATTAAAAGCAGGTGCAGAGGACGTATTCTTGAAATTATTCGAAGCTTTATATTATTAAATTTTACAATAAAATCAGTTTAACATAAATTAATTATAGTGTTATTTTTCACAATTGGAAATTTAACATTTTATCGATACCAAAAAACCAAACTTCTCACAACATTCTCACTTTCCTTATTTACTGGTGCTTAAGTCGATTAAGAATATTTTTTTAATAGTCCTGTCATGAGTGTGTGTGTGTATGTTTTTTTCATATAAAATAAGCTTAGTTAAGTATAAAAGCCTTAACTATCTAGCCATTCAATTATTTATTAATATGTTATTTAAATTGAAAAATATTTTGGCTTAAGAAATTATTGCTTTTAATTAATATTTGATTACTTTTTAATATTAATTAAGAAATTACTAATTGACTGATAAGTTTTAAGCATTTTAGAAATTTTTGTAAAATAAATTTGAAAGATACTTGGCAATTCATCAAGTTAGACAAAACGTATAAAATTTACTTAAAAATTACAGTTTGTGTTAAAACCTACATTTCAGTTTTTATTACATTATTCAAATTACCATAAATCAACAAATTTAAATTTAACACCTCCATCTTGTTGACAGAATATAAAATAAAAATTCAGATAAAAATAACGAATTATTATTCAAAATATTTTCTTTAATTTTTGAGTTTTGTTTATTTTTACAGACATTTTTTTTAACAAAATTAAGAAAACTGTCAAATATTTTGAGGTTATGTTAATATTGTTTAAACACAAATAAAATCAAGAATTTTGCAATGAAATATTATAATTAAAACGAGAGGAGTTCGAAAATTGCAGCAACATGGTGGTGTGATATCAGTAGTTACGCAAATGCAATGACATAAATAAATATTTGTATTAAATACAAAAAAGTATTTATGTAAATCCAATGTTGACAATTAAAATTGAGCTTTTCTCAATTTGAAAAGCATTTAAGTTAAGCTTTACATTCATCAAATTAAAACCTTTCCAGTTAAAGAAAAAAAAAAATGAAAAATTGAGCAAACTTTCATAGAAACTCTTTTTGCTAATAAAGATTGGTCGGAAAACCTTTGGAGCAATTATTTCTTTCACGTCTGCAAAAAATGTTATTACAATAACATCAATCAAATATCATCAAGTATCTTTCTCCTGTTGCTGCCAGAAAAGTTAGTCTTAGAACATTCAGGACAACACCTACCAAAAATCTTTTAGCTGCTTCACATCCATGCAACTTAAACTTAAATTTCGTTTAATCCACAAATGTCTTTGTGTGAAATCATCTTACGTAACGTAAACATGTCAATTTACTATACAAAGAAAGAAAAACGGAACAGAAATATCCTTTCACTTTGGTGCATATGACCAGAACTGTGAAGAAATTTAATATAAAATGATTTGATATTCCTGCGGTAAATAACATCCTCGATGGCTGCTAGAGTCGAACATTTTTATAAAAAACCTTCAGCTCTTTAACAAACGCTCTACGACATCAGATACTTACAAAGCACTCTTCAGTGAGCTAGTCAGGAAATATAAAACGAAATTCGGGATTTTATTTACACGGATGGTTTAATGACATCTACATTGGTATGTAGCTTTCTCTATTGTTGATGAATAGGACAAACCAAATTATTTGGACTACTTCCTCACAGTACAACAATATTTGAAACGAAAGCCGTTCTTAAAGCTTTAAATGTACGTAAATTCTCATCAATGAATGATATAATTTGCACTGACAGTCCAAATAAAATATAGACAACATTTTTAGATTCTACAATTTAAATTCAAGGATAACGTAAGGATGTGACTTTTAATAAATAACTCATTTCAACTTTTGCTGTTATTTTGGCAGGGAAATAAAAATTTAAATTAATTCACTTTAGAGACTTAAATTTTTTATTTCAGGAAAAGCTTTTCTCTCTTTTAATCCACCCTCTCTGTCATTGTTTTAAACTTAAAAACAGCTATTGTCAAAAACCTAAATATACAGGCCGTAGATTTAAAATTTATAAGTTATAAAAATATTTAATTTTAGAACTTGTTGCATATTTGTATGTTTTTTTAGCGATAACACCTAAAAGGAATAAATAAACTTTTCATTGTATTTTGTTTGATGGACTTCAATTCTACGTTTTAAAATATAGAACATGCTATATTTGTTGTTGTTTTATTTATGCATAATTAAATTTATAATTATGCATAAATTTAATTTAATAATTGATTTATTTGGTACATTTCCTCTTAGCCTTATTTGCTATTTTAAAATTTTTACTAATGTCCTTTTTTAAGACAAAATTTTCTTCATAGATAAAACTCAGAAATTCTAAAACCTCCTGTGGGTGCGTATAAACTAATATTTATTTAGCTCTTATTAAATACGAGAAGAATATAATATAAATAAATAATGTTTATTTATATAATATTTTTATAAAGGAATAGAAAACTTTATAAAGTTGTCTTTCTTGTTGTTGTTGTTTATGTTGCAAAGTTTATTTGGGTCAGAAATATTTTTGAAAATATTTAAAGCTTTAAATCATTTAATGGAAACATTAAATTAATTCATAATATTAATTAATTTATAATATTATGACGTTAACACGTCAAATGTCCACATGATATTAGACGTATATATAATAGGGGTATATAATTTTAAGTTGGCAACGTTTTCTTAACTAGCGGGCATTTTGTCAGCTGTCAAGTGATTTAAGTTTAGTTTAAGGTGGCATTTCAATATGAATAAACTGATGCCTAAACAGCCCTTCCAAATTGTAAAAAATAAATTTTAAAAATATTGGTTCTGTGCGAAATGCACAATCCCGATTGCATAAACGAATTTTGTTTTGCATTAAAGCTAATTTTTGTTTGAATGGATACGACATAGAGTGATGATTATCCTCAAGCATATGTGGAGATACAATGTGTAGAGGTATACATCAGCACCGACCGCCAGGTCTCATCTGATGGTGGAGCGAACCATTTTGGGTGATATGTAGCGTGCGTGATATGATTTACATCTACGCCTGGCTATGGAGCCTTATTCAGATGGTCATCATCAAACCACTTTGCATAAATAGGAACGTCAAGCGAGTCCTAGAAAGCCGAAGACTAACAGGTTTTTCCTAGTTCCAACTTTAATGATTCCAGAGCAGGGCTGCAAATCATCACTCCTTGCTGAAGAGTCGGAGACTATCCAACTCCTGTCCAGAATACATGTCTAGCATGCTCACTGGACTGGATCATTCACTTAGCTTGTCATTAACGGTGAAATGATCCTGGCCACCATATAAAAACTGACCTGTCTGTTATGGGGCCGCGAAACCACAACCACCACGATACTCCCATATAGGGGCCAACCTCAATAATCAGCCAGAGAACAGTTAAATGTCTGAAGAGACAAATAACGGAACTCTGGGGCTTACTGATTCTCATAGAAATAACGTGGAGTTCCCAGTTGACCCCTGCTGCCTTCAGGGGACTGGACTCCTTTTTCCCCCAGTTGCACAGGTCTAGATGGTCAAGTATTCTATAAAGATCGATAAATGTGCCCCCGGGGGGTGGTGATATGTACCGTACACCCACGCCCTAGGAAGCCGAAGCATAATTCTATCCAACAGGCAATTCCTAGTGGCAATTTCATGAGCTGGAAGCTGAAGAGTTGGAGACTTTCCAACTCCTGCTACATGCTCACTGGATCCGGATCATTCACCATGTGTTCTTAGTCAAAAGTGAGATGATCCTGGCCCTTTAACCTGCAAAACCACAACCATTACGATACTCCCCGAAAGGCTAACCTCAATAATCAGTCAGAGAACAGCAAGAGTTGAACTCTGGGGCTTACTGATTGCCGTGAAAATAAAGTGGAAGTTGCCCAGTTGGCAACTGGACTCCCTTTTACCCACAGATGACACCGTAAAATGCAAAAAACTGGCTATTTGGTCTAGTTTAATGTCCTGGTGCATTCATTGGCAATATTTCTTACAATCAATGGTGATCGCTATATAGCCATGGTAACTGACTTTTTCCTTCATCAATTAAACAGCCATGATGTGCAGAGGCAGGCGGTGGTTCCAACAAGATGTTACAACCTGTCACACAGTTCGTTCTAGAATTGATTTATTAAAGGAAACTTTTGGCAACCTCATAGTTATAATTTCACTTCACGGATTCGAGAATTGACCCCACAAATCAGGAATTGATTTAGTAAAGGAAACTTTTGGCAACTTCATAGTTTCCACTTTACGGATCCGACAATTGACCCAAAGATCACGCGAGTTAATGTGGCTAGTGTATTTCCCGTAGGAATATACAAAGTCGTTTGTCTATGCCGATCAGCCTGAAACTACTGAACATTTGGAGGACAACATTCACCGAGTTATTGCCAATGTTAGAAAAAGTCATCGAATATTGGACCTCCAGATTAGCTAATGTCCGAGTTAGCCGTGGCGATCATATGAAAGAAGTTATATTATAAATTATAATGTTACAATATTATCTTTTGCGAAAGTAAATTCCATGTCAATTTAATAATTTTAAATAATTATTAATCTTAGTAGCGGTGTTTTTTAAATAAATTTAACACTGTATTTTTTCAATATTTCGCTTTCCTGTGGAAAGCTTCTTCAGGAAATTATTTTTAAAAACAAAAATTGTTATTAAGTTATAAATTGTTATAATTTTTATTTAAAAAAAAATAATTTCCTAAAGAAGCTTTCCACATGAAAGCGAAATATTGAAAAAATTTAGTGTTAAATTTATTTAAAAAAGACCGCTGCTAAGATTAATAATTATTTATTTGAAAAAGAGGTCGAATAAAAGTAATAATCAATTTAATAATTTTATTTTTATTTTATATCATTTAAAATTTTAATACCTCTATAAAAACACTTTTTACTATGACTGGCATTTTCTTAACTATAGTATCGTATTTTTAAGCATCTCAAAATTATAACTGCTTAAAGGTCAATCATAATCATCGTTTTAGTACAATCTTAAAGTTCACAGTATTCAAAGTCCAGGCTTTGAGTAAGACAACTACCCTGTGCAGTAAGTTACCAATGATTCTGGCTTCAACAAGAAACTCCAGTATTTTTTTTTTCAAAGTGCAGATGCTTAGGCATTCATAGAGTATATTTTGCGAACGCTTTTCTTGTAGTTGCCGAAGCTTGCTAAGTTTAAATTTTTTTATGTTTAGTAAAGTGTTCAGTAAGCTACTTAAGTCCACTGTTTTTTAGATAACTGTAGGCTTAGGTGTGTAACCTGGGAAACCATTACTATACACTTTCTCGTTTTAAGTGGGTCAGAACTTTCAATAGCAAGAAAATTCCGACTTTACCCAGTAGCAATGTTCTTTATTATGCAGCCAAAAGAATCCTTGTGTGTAGAAATGAGGGGGGTATCCAATGTACAGATAGACACATGTAATTCGAATGTACGAACTTGCATATGTATGCCGAATATGCAGATCATACATTCAGGAAAATATACAATGCGCTGTGCCAATTGGAGTCGAAACCCTCTGTTAGACTATTACTGGAGACATAAATAGGGAGGGATGGGGAAATTTTAAATTTTTTAGTTGAATAAACTTTAGTGGGATCCGCAATTCTACATACATAATTATCCTTTTGCTTATTGAGTAAGAACTTGGTTTTTTCTTCAATTGATGAGTAAGAATTTTCTTTCTTTAATTTATGAAATAAAAAATACAGCAAAGATAATTCAAAAAAATGGTCTTTCCACGTTGCGAGTCAACCAGCAAGAGAGCTAACATTTCATAAAGTACATTTTTTTACCGATTCTCCTTTCGTTAAGCTAACGTTGAAAAAGCATTCACAATAACCACGCTTTGAGACCAATTACTTTTAGAAATGTTAGTTCCTTGAAAGTCGCTTAAAATACAAAAATATGGAAATTCAATATGTTAATTCATTTGAACACGCTGGGCCCTCGCTTAAAATACAAAAATATAAAAATTCAATATGTTAATTCATTTAAACACCTTGTATAAGTCAATCTGATGACGTTGATGATGATGTTTTTAAAAGAAAATTCAAATGCCGTGTTTAAAAGCTTATCAAGGGTTACCAAGTTATGGATTTTGATGTAGGTCACTAAATTTAGCTAAAGCGTAATCACTACCAACGTTACCCTCTTAATTGTCAATCCAATAAAAAGTAAGTACCAAGTTTAATCCATAACTACGATGTTAAGCTATACAACGGAGCTTGGCTGTTTGACTCTACCACAAATGAGGTTGTCCCATCAGAAAAATATTTGGTATATAAATATTAATATCATTATTGGGGCAAAGAAACTATCTCACATTTAATTTAAGCTAAATAAAACAATTTTTTAGTAGTTAATTATAAAGCACTATGTCACTATTTAATAAAAAACCTTTAAAAACTTTTATTTTTTATTATTTTTTCGATATTTCGCCACACCGTTGGTTGGCGTCACCGAAAAAATAATAAAAAATAAAAGTTTTTAAAGGTTTTTTATTAAATAGTGACCTAGTGCTTTATAATTATCTACTAAAAAATATTAAAAAGGTCAAAAAACTATAACTATTATATATAAATAAAACATTTTTTTCTTTCGTGTAATTTTAAATTGCATTAAAACTTTTGGCCTGTATGTTTCAAATGCAACTTTAAAAGGCAATCAACCTACAAAAACAAAATGTTTCTAAACATTTACACAACCTAAATGAGTTCGCTTGTTCTCTTTGAAATGATAAATGAAAAAAGTTAATAATAGCAGTAAGCCAAAAAAAAAAAAAAAATACAAAATTAAAATCTAAAACAATAAAACCCTTGATTAGCTTTTAAATACGGCACTTGAATTTTCTCTTAAAATCATCGCCATCAACGTCATCATTTTGACTTAAGATGAAATATTTTTTTTACATGCTCTTAAGTTTGTTATTTTGCTTGTAAATTGTAAATGTTAAATTAACAAACACTATTGTTAATGCCAGCCGACAGTATAACTTGCTTCAAAAAATAACAGGCAACAGCAGAAACGTCAACAGAAATTTTAACAACAGCAAAATCTACTTCATAAATAAATGCATAGAACTAAATATAAATACTTTAAACAACAGTTAACATCGTTACAAACATGGAAATAAAGAAAGAAAAAAAGGAAAAAAAAGAAAACACTCAATATGCCAATGTACTCGTTCCTTAGTACTTTTCTTTACTTAAACATTCATAATTACTTTCATTTAGATTAACTTTCTAAACATATACACACACATACACACCTATGTATATGCTGATGGATATATTTACAAAAATATATGATATTTAATACACTTTTGCAAACACAGGCACTTACATTGAAACACTTTTGAAGTCATACCACCCACTCAAATATTCTTTGTTATAGTGGCAAAAAACCGAAAAGAGTTTCCCGGAAACAAAACGAAAGCAAAATGGTGGCATGGCAAACTTTAATCCCTATTCTGAAAAATAAACTGATTGAATTCAAGTAGCATTTAAAAACGAAAATTGCATATAACTGAATTAGTACAGTGATGGAGAAAATTAAATGGAAAGATATAATAGTTTTCATAAACTCTTTTCTAGAGCATATCACTTGGTGTCAATGCTTCATTAGTTGGATCCTGCCTGTTTTAAAGATAAATTTATAGGCAGCAAGAAAAAATATTCATTATACCGCACAATGGGGATCTTGTAATTGTAATAGTAATAAATTTATTGTTTTTAAGATCACATAGCAATTTTGTTGAAACTTCATTCATTTACAGAAAAGATGTAGACTAAATTTAGTTTTGATTTTGGACTTATTTCGGCTTATTTCAATAAAAGGGTTTTCAATAAGAAATTTGTTTTCTAAAACAAAATAAAACGAAAAATTTTGTTTAACATGATTCAAATTTTTATTCTATTCGGCAATTATGAATGAAAAATAATATGCTGCAAATATACACCACAGCCACGCTGACAGATATCGATTCTTTCATTAAAGTTTTTAAACACTTTTTGGCAAAAGGGCGGTCCTATTTTGTTAATCATATCATGGATTTTGAGCATTAAAGTTGAAAACGATTCGATTGGCTCTGTATAGACTCTGTCCTTAACATAGTTTCACAAAAAATAATCCAGTGGTGTTAAATCATACGATCTGTGTAAAATCCCCCCCGGGGGCTGGGGGTATAAGGAAGCCCAGCCCCCTGAAGTCAGCAGGGGACAACTGGAAGCTCCACGTTATTTCCACGGGAATCATTAAGCCCCAGAGTTTCCGCTAATTGTCTCTTTAGACTTTTAGCTGTTTCTATGACTGATTATTGAGGTTGGCCCTTCGGGAGTATCGTGGTGATTGTGGTTTTGCGGCCTCATACAGGTATTGTTTTGTGGTGCCCAGGATTATTTTATCTTTGATGACACCTACCTGGTGAGTGATCCAGATCCAGTGAGCATGCTAGTCATGTGTTCTGGATAGTCTCCAGCTCTTCAGCATGGAGTAGTGGTTTGGAGCCCTGCTCTGGAACCGCTGAAATTGCAACTAGGAAAGACCTATTGCTAAAATTAGTCCTCAGCTTCCTAGGGCGTGAATAACGTTGCTCTTCATTCCCAGTGGTTTGACCACCATCTGATTAAGATGCAGATGTAAATCTTATCACGAAATCTGTGTGACATGTGGCACCGTCCTGTTGAAATCACATGTCAGCTATATCCTCATCGTCAATAATAAGCCAAAATTTAGTTGTTAAAATGTCACGATATCGTGATCCATTGACTGTTACCGCAGTTCCAGCCTCATCTTCGTTAGAAAACTGCTATATCGCGCCTCTAGACCACATAGCGCTGTATATAGTCACATGTTAAGTATGAAAATGCTTCTCAATAATCACTCGTGAATTTTGAGAAATCCAAATGCGGCAATTTTGCTTGTTGACCTACTCTGACAAGTGAATATGGGGTTCGTCTGCAAAAAAAAGTTTTTTTAAAAAAAATAGCCGTTTGTTCGTAAATGAATAGAGCGAATTTACGACGATGTGAATGGTCGGTCGGCTTCAATTCCGGCTGGTTTTTCTGAAACAAGTCATTTTTGCAGAGGAACCTCATATGCATCTGGAAGGGTATGTCAACAAGCTAAATTGCCGCATTTGCGCTTCTGAAAATGCTAGAGCGATTATTGAGAAGCCTTTGCTTACTCAACGTGTAACTGTATGTGTTGTGGAGCCATGATTGGGTCGTTTTTTTCGAAGATGAGACTGGAAATGCAGTAACGATCAATGGATGGAGCTAACGCGAAATGCTAATAACTCATTTTTGGCCTATTATTGACGATGTGGATATCACTAACATGTGATTTAAACAGGACAGTACTATATGTCACACAGTCAATTAAAACGATCAATTTATTGCAAACCAAATTTACCGTTTGCATAATTTTACGACAATCTGCAGTTAAGTGAAATCGATTTCAGCCTTAAAACTCAAATTCTGTGATGTGATTAACGAAATAGGACCGCCATTTTGCCAAAAAGTGATTAAAAACCTTGATGAAGGAATCGACAACTGTCAGCGTGGTGGTGGTGGACATATCATTTTTTATTCATAATTGCGGTACTTTTCTCTTCGTAATAAATTAAAAAAATTTGAATCACCTTAATCTATATGTTTTGTGTGAGAAAAAAAACTTCTTGTTAAAAAACCTTTAATATAAAAATTTTCCTGTAACGAAACATAAAGTTAATGGTTTTTGGTACAGATTTTTCTCAAAAATTATTATCGCTAAACCTTCTTCCAGATTATAATACTTTCGTTTTCGTAAATGCTTAACGTTACAGTTAGGCTAGAGATGCTAGAGATTTACCGCTTCCCTTCTGTTTAGAAGAGTAAGCAATTTCACTTTCGTCAAGCTTTACACTATTTGGGCAAGTCTGAAACTTGTTTGTGCTAAAGTTTCATTTTTAGCTGATAATGAAAATTGAGGAACAGTTTAATTTTGTAACTAAACGCCATTTAATTTTAATTTAGGTTAAAATAAGGTTCAGCTTATGTGCTCCTTCACCTTTTCAAAATAAATTTATGTAATATAAAATAATTTTTAATATATCTCTTTTTAATTTTAGCCATTACTGTACGTCTGTAACTTAGAATCACATTAACTAGAGTAAAAATCAAGTTGTTAAGCTTTGTGTCATATTAAAGGTTCTATTTTGCAGATACAAAAAATGAAATTAAAGGAAAAATGTTTTTTTTTTCTTTACGAATACTTTTCACATTGAAGTATGTGTTTATGTGTATAAATACAAAACTGTATGTATGTTTGTATAAGTATATTTAGAATTTTATGTAGATGTATTTTGACGCTGCTAACAAGTCTAACGATGAGAGTTAACAGCTGTTTAGTAAAATTGTATAAATGTCTAAAAAGACAAATTGAAAAGCAAGTTGTAGTTGTTGATGATTTTCGTTTTTTCCTAAGCACACAACAGAGCTAAAGGAGAATAAAGGCAAAAGGAAAAGAAAAAGTACTAAATTGAGATTTCTGCTGCTTTTGAAAATGAAAGAATGAGTCTCAAATAACACTTGCTAGTTTACACTTTGGGAATTGGCAAATTGTAATTGTGCCTGTTTGTTAGTTGAAATACTTGTGCGAATGTGTGTGTGTGTTGTGTGTGGGGGGGTGTGTAAATGGGTAACTGAATAGTTTTCCATTTTAATATTTGCTTAGTTTTTATTCTTTTGATTTCCATCGTGTATTTAAAATCTGTATTAATCTGTTCTCATGTGTATTTATATGCTGTTGTTTTGTGTGTGTGTGTGTGTATATGTGACGACTTTCTAATGTGTTTTTTTCCTATAATTTGATGGTGGAGTGGGAGATTGATTTTTCGTTATACTTTTTGCGTTAAGAGTACGTTAAAAGGTAAATGCACTTTCATAGCCCTTTAGAATATTTATTTAATAGTATGCGTGTGCTTAAGTGTGTGTATGTGCGTGTTAATGTAAGCATGTGTTTGTGTGGGTGTGCACAAATATCTAAAGTGCAGGTTACATTAGTTTAAGTATTGATGTTTGTTTAATAAGTATTAATAATTACACGTTTAGTGTGTAACTTTAACTTCCGATTTTATTAAACTCATGACAATTTAATTGTTTTTTATTGTGTTTGATGTTGTTGCAATTCTGTTTTATGCGGTTTCCTTTAAATTGAGTTATAAGGCTTCTTTCTGCAGATGGGGTTTTGTTTAAAGAAAACTATTAATTTTTATGAATGTATATTAGACTTTTGTGATTGACATTAAAGTATTTTATATGACTTTCTTAATTAGACTTCAAATAGTGTGTGTTGGCTTAATGGATTTTGCAAAAATTTATAAGGAAATCGGAAATGGTGTTTTGTAATTAAGTTTTCATAATAATTTTTATGAACAATTATTTCATTTCAATTTAATAATCTGAGATTATGAATATTAGAGTAAAAACAAATGTTCAGTTTTTAATCCTGGGAACCATTTCCTTCATAGCTTTAAATAAAAATAAGTTGATTTCATTTAGGTTGTTTATCGAATTGAAGTAGCAACAAAAGAATACAGATTAAAAAGAAAATCTTTAGACATTATTTACAAACAGTGCTACAAAAGTTCTTTTTTTTATAAAAGATGTTTCAATAGAAGGACAATTTTTCTTAAATTAGCCTTTTTACAAAAAGTACCATTGAAAACATTTGTTTAATATTTTGAAACCTTTTAAAAAAATACCTGTTTAAAATAGGTTTCTATCGAGTTAATGTTTCGTAAAACCAACCGCCAATACCGAAATGTGCAGTCAAGCCATCGAAAATGAAAGTGTATAATGTCCGGCTTTCACAAACGGCTACAGCAATCATTAAAAATTTTTTTCTAACAACTTTTTCGAATTAATTCTTTGCTAGGCAAGCATAATGGGTGTAGACACAAGGATTAAATTTATAACAAACACATTTCTAGACATTTGCTGAGTTTGAGCGAAATCGTCGCCTTCGACAATATTTGTAGTGTGAAAACTTCAAATATCTCTTCGTTCTACAGCTATACGTTTGGAACTTAATGCATATCCTTTGCAGGTCTCGTTTTAATCCTGCCTAAATGCGCGCATAATTTCAGAACGTTATAAAGCCGGACGATATGACGTGATAAGATTTACATCTGCACCTACGACATTTAATATTTTGCTAAAGCTGTAGAGAGAAGAAGTTTTTGAAGTTTTCGCACTACAAGTATTGTCGTAAGTCGCGCTTTCGCTTGTTTAAAACAGGTACTTTGCTAAATTCTTTCTCACTATTTTTGTTTTTATGAATTTTGTTTTAAAGTAAAATTTTTTTTATTGAAAACACTTTTTCTGAAATGTAATTTTAACTAAGAAAACATTCTTTGAAACTATGCATTATTTTAAGAATCATTTGGTATAGAAAATATTCTAAGTTCCAGACAAGAAAAATTAATAAATAAAGAAATCAAAATAATTGAGCATTTTCGCTCATCATTGCGAAGATTGAAAAAGGCTTTAAAATGTCTGCCTTATTATTCTTTCTACAATTATAAATACCTACACCATATTGACTACAATCTACGATCTTAGAGGTTTTAGAGAACATAAGAAAATCCGTGTTTTAGAAAATGAATGTGATTCTTAAAAACAAAAAGTATTGTACAACATCCTGCTGGCTATGATCCTGTGATCTTTGTGGTAAGAATAGTTCCAGATAGATATTCATATGCGATTCATGTTGCCATCTAAGTCTTTTTAAAAATTACTGATTATAAAGTATCGCGCTGTGATCCTGTGGTAACAATATTCAAAGCGGAACATTCACATGCATTTACTATTTCCTATTTCCATCAGTAATCTGTACAGAGATCTAGTAGCTCAAAACATCTTGAGCACCTTTTGACTACGTTGACACGCGGTTGCCTATCGCCTTGTTATTAGAATTGCGTATTCCAACAATTTTGTAATCATGATACGATATAATAGAAATTATTGTCACTATATGTGTTAAGCCATATAACCACCTTACGCTGCTTAGTCATAAATTTGAATTTTTGTTTACTGAGATCGCCAGCCTTTTATCTTATCATGAAGTGCAACTCTAATCATCTGCCATTTCTTCTACATTGATAATTTTTAATCGACGATAGTATAATACAATATCCTGGCTATGTAATGATAGTATCTGATAGATATTCTCATGCGACTTGCGATGCCGTCTCTGCCTTTTTTTATCATTAAGTGCCACTCTAATCATCTGCTATTTGTTAATGATATCCAATCGACGATAGTATAGTACAAATTCTGGCGATAATCTTGTGATCATTAAGGAAATGATATTCCTGATGTTCACATGCAGTTTACGCTGCCGTCTCTGCCTTTTTTCTTTTCACAAAGTGATACTCTAATCAACTGCCATTTATTCTATGTTAATGATTTCCAATCAATGATAGTATAGTATAATATCCTTCTGGCTATGATCCTGTGATATCAGTGGCAATGATAGTTTTTGATAGATATTCACATGCGATTTATGCTGCCCTCTGTGCATTTTTAAATATTATTGATTATAAAGAATCGCGCTAACTAACTGTTATATTGGCTATGATCTTGTAATAATAATATTCAATGGATAGGCACTCATATGCATTGACTAAGCAAAGTCTGTATTCATATCCTGGCTTGATTTTCATCTCGGTGAAGTATTTCCATTACGACAACGATCCAGCTTAGGGCACTTAGAATGTATTCATATACTAAATTTATGTCAGTTCCTTAAAACGCCGGGAGCATCTGTGTCTGCTGTCACGTGGTTGTCTACTGCCTTGATATTAGAATTGCAGATTTTAGCAATTGCAGAATCATCATACAATAAAATAGGAATTATTGCCCATTACTTTCGGTCCATTATTATATACTCTGTGGCAGGAATCAAACCGAAAACTCCCGCCTTTGTTATGTATGATCCTGTGGCAATAATATTCAAAGGGGGACACTCACAAGCATTCATGTCTGCATTCATATCCTTGCTTGATTTTCAACTCGGTGAGAGTATTTTCAATAAACCATCGATTCAGCTTTAGGCACTTAGAATGTATTCAAATACTAAATTCATGCTAGTTTCCTGAAATGCCTTGATTAACTTTTAAGTTTGTTGGTACGCGGTTGCCTAACGCCTTGTTTTCAGATTTATGGAATCTAGTAGTTGCAGAACAATGATACAATATAATAGGAATTATTGCCCATTACTTTAGATCCTTTAATTGACACTCTGTGGTATGAATCAGACCGAATATCCTGTGATCCTGTGACAATAATATTCAATTAGGGACACTTACATGCATATACTAAGCAAAGCCTGCATTCATATTCTTGCTTGATTTACATCCCGGCTTAGAGCACTTAGAATGTATTCAAATACTACATTTATGCTCGTTTCTTTAAACGTTTTGAGAATCTTTTAAATCTACGTGCACGCGCCTTGTTCATAGAATTACGGAATGCCACTCTGTGGCATGAATCAAGATGAATAGTTCCATTTGTTAAACTTATGTATATTGTTACGTTTATACCTTTTATAAACGTTTTGTTGTGAGTTCTTTATTGCAAAATAAATAACACGTTTTTAAAATGTTTAAATTTATAACAATTTTATTTACTTTAAATACACAAAGTTGACACTTTAGAACAATTTACTTAAGATGCATGTCTTTTGTTTACGGGGTTTCATTTTACACTGATTGACTATCCACTCAGACGCTGCCCTATTTATAAATGTCCATTTAAGTCTAGAAAATTTAAGAATCTTCTACTCGCTTTATATCACATTTTGTTGCTGTATGTTGTTTATTCATTGTATAGGCGCATGTATGTCGTGTGTATTTCTGTTTTTGTTTTTATACTGATAAAGTTTCTTCTTCGAATTTATTTTAAGATATTTGTTGTTGTCTCGTGTAGAATAGGTTTCTTAGAAAACTTGGCAGATGGTAAACAGCATACATGTTTGTTGTTGTCTTTCACGTATAAAATTTCTACGCAGTTAGTAAACAGAAATTTGTTTTTGTCTTGCATGTCAGGCAGGTAGTAAACAGCATATCAAATTGTTGTTGTTTGTTTATAAAATTTCTATGCAGTTTGTAACTAGAAATTTTGTTGTTGTGCCATAAGTTTTCTTTAGCAAGCCACGCAGTTCGTAAACAACATATCCAGTAGTTCGCTTTATTGCTTAATTATTTTATTTTAAAACTTAAGCAAGACACATCCGTAACAATATGTATGTTCATTAAAGGTAAATGGAAAGACAAGTTCAGTTTCCTCGAATATATATCTCCAACTACTCTTACAGTTATATTTTTATACTCTTTGTATTTATTGCCGTTCCCACGTGCTTACGTGTGTCATTGGCACTTAAGTCTGCGTTATGCGGTTGCGTTTGAAGTACAGAATGCTCTCGTGGTTACTGTTTAAACTACAACAATGCAATCCAATTCTATACCTGGTTTCAAAGCATAAATTATTTTTTTTTGTAAAAGAAGTTTAAAAGATTTAAAAACAAATCATTAACAAAATATGATTTAATTATTAAAAGTTTACAAAACAAATATTCATATTAAATTTTGTTGCTTTTTTATTACTTTCCTTTGTTGTGCAGTTTTAATATAAAATATTTTTGTTGTAAGTTTTACCCATTATTTTTTGTTTTACTTGTAAATAATTAAAACTCTGATATATAAATATTTTATATTTAAAGGTTCATTGGTACGTTTTTTATGTGCATTTAGCTTTTTACTCTGTGATTAAAAAATTTGTTCTGTAGAAGTTTATTTTTATGCTTTTTTTCCCTCAAGAGTTCTCGACAGTTTTGAAGCTGAAATGTTGCAAATATTTTGTTGTAATTTTCTTTTTGCACAACAAGTAAGTGGGAGTTTAATGACATGCATAAATTATTGACGTTCATTGAACTTGGCACACGACCAAAAACTTTTACAGGTTGTTCTTTTTTTGCGTTTTATTTCAATTAATTCTTCTTTTTGATTTTGTTCTACTTGCTGCTGGATTATGTTTCAATATGAATAAAGTTAGTTGCTGTGTTTTTTTGTACTCGAAGAAGACTTATAATGAATGCAATTTTTTATTTTGTGGGATAAAAATAATACAAGTAATTCCACATTCTTTTAAGTAAAATGAAAATGTAAAAAATAATCTGAAAATAATAATTTTTTCGTATATCGATCGCTTGATAAAAGATTTTCATTAAGAAGTTTGTTTTCTAAAACAAAAAAATAAATATAATTCTTATCGTGTTGTGAAGAGAAAAGTTCGGCAATTATGAATGAAAAATCATAACTGCGAAATGTATACCACGATCACGCTGGCAGATCTCGATTCTATTATCAAAGTTTTTAATTACTTTTTGACAAAATGTCGGTCCAATTTCGTTAATCACATCATGGATTTTGAGTTTTAAGACTGAAATCGATTCGAATGGCTCCGTATAAACTCTGTTCTTAATATAGCTCTACCAAAAATAATCCAGTGGTATTAAATCACACGATGTGGCTGACCACTTAACTGCTGATTGTCGTGAAATTATGAGATCGGGAAATTTGGTTTGCAATAAATTCATTGTTTCATTGGCTATGTGATATTTGGCACCGTCATATTGAAACCACATGTCAATGGTATCCACGTCGTCTATAGTAGGTCAAAAGCATCTAGCGAAAGCGTGATCCATTGACCTTTACCGTATTTCTAGCTTCATTTTCGAAAAAAATACGGCCCAATCACTCCTCCAGACCACATAGCGCACTAAAGAGTGATGCGTTGAAAATCGCTCTACGATTTTCAGAAACCCAAATGCAGCAATTCTGCTTGTTGACATACGCCGACAATTGAAAATGGGCTTCGTCTGAAAAAATGATTTTTTACAGAAAAACCAGCCGGTTATTCCTGAATGGATGGAGTAAATCTACGGCAATGTGAATGGTCGGTCGGCTTTAATTCCTGCACCAGTTGAATCTTGAAAGGTTTCAAAGTCAAATCCTTATGCAAAATTCGCCAAGTTATAATTTTGGATAATCCCAATTATTGAGAACGTCGAGGAATTGACAAATTTGGATCTGCTTCAATCCTGTGGCTCACGACTGTTTGGTTTTCGGGTTAAACTACCCGGCCGCACATGCGTTAGTATTTGAATATTTGGCATCGAGCCTGTCTGCTCGAATTTAACGAACAAATGTTTAATAGCGTTCTCAAAAGGACGTTTGTGTTGTCCGAAAATATCGCATATTCTATGAAATGCATCTTTAACTGAACCACCATTTTCATAGCGGAGTTTAATTATTTAATACGATTTTCATGCGAAATTGAATTCATTGTAACAATTGCGAATGCGTCAAAAAATTAAATGTCAAAACTGTCATGTTGTAGGCGTTGCCACAATTGAAGAACCAAACTTTTTGTTGAGAGAACCTGATATTACCGCACATTGAATTATGTCCCAAAAACTTATGGAATTGTCTGCGATTATTCTGTAGAACTAATTTTTGTTTCTGCATCAATTATAACGCTGATCACATATATTCCTTTTTTTCTCCCAAGTCATGTTCCGAAACAAAGTAAAGATTTCATTACGGGCGTACGGGCAATTTCTAAGAGCACTTTTTTTTACAAAATTGTGATGAACATGCTCCTCCTAGTTCTCTAAGAGCCTTAAGAGACAGTTTGCATAACTGCAGCTACACTGAGCGATTTACCTTGTATTATTGTGTCGTGGTGAAAACGTATGAAATAAAACAAAAAACCGAGTCAGGGTGTAAAACTTTCAAAAATTCTTTGACCTGACTAAGGGTTGTTTTTGAAATCATTATAAATGTGTTACTTGCAATCATATTTGCCTGAAATTTTGAGGCAAGAAGCATTTGGCATTTGTCTAGCTGGATAAACAAAAAAAAAAAAAAATTGGAAAAATTAATATGTAAATTTTAATTGTCAAAGTTTTAAATAATTTTCAATTAAATTTTATGTGGAAAAAAGTTTAATTACTTTGTCAACTTATTTTTTTCATTTTTAATTTTATATTCTTTTACATCAATTGGATTTTTTAAGGGACTTTTTAAATTTTGTGTTACTTTTTGCATTTAACGCCCGAACACCTTTGAAACTGCTGACCTAAATTTTTGCTGACTTTTGCAAATGTATGAGAGGAAACATAAATTTTATTTATTATTTTTTGTTTTTTCAAATATGTACACATAGATATGAAAGCATAATTTATGAAAAATGTTGTTATAAATCAAAGTATAAATTTAGAAAAAAATGTGGCAACAATTTTTTCAGAAACAGCATAAAATTTCAGCTGAAATAAATTTTTGTTGTGGATTTGGGTTGTATTTTGAAAAACAAATCTTTTGATGTTAAAAAATATAATAGAACAATGTAATGGTGTTGTGATGATATGATATGTAACTGAGTCAAAGTTAATGGCAGATATTGAAGAGGCATAATATCAGATATTGGGTTTTTCAACAAGAATTATAACTCGTAAAAGTGGCAACACCAACAACAAGATAGTTTTGACATTTAGTTTTTTGATGTATTCGTAGTAGACTCATTGGCAATTGTTACAATGACTTCAATTTCGCACGAAAAACACATTAACATTATTAAAATCCACTATGAAATGGTGGTTGTGTTAAAGTTGTACTTCTGAGACCGCTTTTAGTTACTTCGTCGTTAAATTTGAATCGACAGGCTCGATACAAAATGTGCGAACACCAACGCGTGTTTGACCAAGTCTTTCAACTGAAAACATAACAGTGCTAAAGCAGATCTAAATTATCAACTCTTCGACATTCTCAACAATAGGCGAATTTTGCGTAAGGATTTGACTTTGAAGTCTTGCGAGGTTCAGCTGGTGCAGGAACTAAAGCCAACCGACTGTTCACAAAGCCTTAGATTCGTTCAATTCACTCAGGTACAATCGGCTGGTATTTCTGAATAAATTATTTATTCAGGCGAAGCCCATTTTCACTTGTTATGGTATGTGAACAAACAAAATTGCCGCATTTGGGCTTCTGAAAATCTTACAGCGATTATTGAGGAGCGTTTGAATGCTCAACGTTGCATGCTCAACGAAGATGAGAATAGAAATGCGGTAACGGTCAATGGATCACGATATCGCGAGATGGTAACAACTCTATTTTTTCGTTTTATTGACGGTGTGGATATCACTGACATGTGGTTTCAATAGGACGGTGCCACATGTCACACAGCCACTGAAACGAGTAATTTATTGCAAACCAAATATCCCGATCGCATTCCCCCGGGGCCACATGATAGTCTTTTTGGAACCTACTATTCCATTTAGACTGGTGTCTTGCGGGGTAAAAGGGAGTCCAGGCCCCTCAAAGGCTAGTAGGAGACACCTGGACAATCCACATATTTCCACGGGAATCAGTACGCTCGCAGAGTTCACTATTTGTCTCTTTTAACAATTAGCTGTTCTCTGACTGATTATTGAGGTTGGCCCCTATATGCGAGTATCGTGGTGGTTGTGGTTTCGAGACCCTCGTGATAGTTTGTGGGTCGGGTCATTCAAAATGAACACAATGAATGGTTCAGGTCCAGTGAGTATGAATGCCGTCGTTTTCTTAATTATATTAAGCTTCATGCGTTTTGGACCAGGAGTTGAAAAGTCTCCAACTCTTTAGCAAGGAGTGAAGGCTGCGGCCTACTTCGGGCTTTTGAAATTGCTACTAGGAGTGACCGGAGGATATACGTATTCGAAGGCCTTCTAGGGCGTGAACGACGTTTGCAAATTATTCAAGTGGTTTGACCACCGTCTGATTATGACTACCTAGTCGGTGCAGATGTAAATCAAATCACATCATCCCGATCGCATAATTTCACGAAAGTTAAGAGCTAATTGGCTAGCCAGATCGTGTGATTTAACACCACTGGATTATTTTATTGTTAAGGACACAGTCTATACGGAGCCATTCGAATCGATCATGGGGGACATATTCGAAATATCATTTTTCATTCATAATTGCCGATTAGAATAAAAATTATCTTAATCTAAGTTTTTTGTTTTATTTTGATATAGAAAACAAACTTCTTGTTGAAAAGCCCGGTATAAGCCGGCGGTAAAAGTCGTGTATAGTTGTAGCATTTATACTATATTGTTTGTTTCGTTTATTCAGAAGTCAGCAGGTACAGCCGAAGTAGTTAATAAGTTAAAATAGAATAAATTTTGTTTTGAGGTAATATCTTTCAGTAGATATACACTTAAAAAAATATTTATTAAGTTATATATTTTTACTTAGTTATAAATTGGTATTAAAGCAGTGGCATTTTAAATATGCTTTATGACACCATTTCCGATGACATCATGCCATTATTTAGAAGTGTTCTCAACGAACATTAAAATAATGCCAACATCAGTTTTAAGCGAATAACTACAAATATAAACTATAAAAAAAAACCGAATAATAAGTTTTAGTATTTTGGGGTGATACTAAAAATATTAAAAATAGCACACATAAACTGAAATAAAATACACACACGCCTACTCTAAAATATTTAGACATATTTTTAACTTTTGCTATATTTTTGCCTATTTATACATGCTGTACAATTGTTTCCTTCTCTGCTACATACTTTCCTTCAGTTCCAAATGTGTTGAGTTAAAGTACATTTGCATTTAAATGCATTTAATTAAATCACTTTCAACTATGACAAACCTACAAATAGTAAAGCATCATTCTAAATAAAGTTAAAAAAAGGTTGGCTAAAATTGTTACAACTAGTTGAACTGTGATAATGACTTAAAACTGCAATACACATCCACACATATATACCCATACACATGCACACTTAACAAAAGTGCATATACAAATAGTTAAAACAGCCAACAGCATTTTCATCATCAACAAACAGGCATCAGCGACACTATCATTCAGGATAACAAAAAAAAAGAATGACAAACAATACAAATTTTTAGTTTAAGTTTAAAACAACAACAAAATCGTGGTTTAACACCTAAAGAAAAAAGTTAGAAAACCGAAAGATAAAAAAGCAGAAGATTATAAGTTCCATGGAGAAAATACATATTTTAGGTATAAACACAAAATAATCGATATAACACTAAAGTAAGGAAACATAGAATGGAAAATTATCTGTAGAGAGCTCAGCCAAGTTTTCTTATTGAACTTATAATTGCAACACTAGTCGAGTGTTGAGCAAGTTTTATTTTTTACTTTATGCAACGTCAAACTTAAATCAGGATCTAAATAAACAGAAAAATAACTTTTAACTTACATTATTAAGAATTACTTTTTGGTGCTTGAATAGCTGATGCTGCCGATTAGGGCAACCATGTATATAAAGGGTTTTTCAACAAGAAGTTTGAGATGAAGAAGATTGAGATGATTCACATTTTTATTGTATTACGAAGAGAAAAGTTCGGTAATTATTAATGAAAAATGATATATGGCAAATGTCCGCCACGATCACGCTGGGAGATGTCGATTCTTCCATTAACGTTTTTAATAATTTTTCGTTAATCACATCATGAATTTTGACTCTTAAGGCTAAAATCGTTCCGAATGGCTCCATATACACTTTGTCCTTAACATAGCCGCACAAAAAACAATCCAGTGCTGTTAAATCACACGATCTGGCTGGCCATTTATCTGCTTATCGTTCTAAAATTACGCGATCGAGAAAATTGGTTTGCAATAAATTAATCGTTTCATTAGCTGTGTGACCTGTGGCACCGTCCATTAGAAACCACATGCCACTGATATCCACGTCGTCAATAATAGGCCAAAAGTGAGTTGTTAGCATCTCGCGATAGCATGACCCATTGACCGTTATCGCATTTCCAGCTTCCCTTCCAGTCCGCACAGTGCAGCATAAAGTGACACGTTGAGCATGCAAAGGCTTTTCAATAATCGCTTGAGGACTTTCAGAAGCCCAAATGACAAATGAAAATGGACTTCGTCTGAAAAAACAACTTTTTTTTAGAAAAACCAGCCGGTTGTTCCTCGTTTACCCGTTTAACCTCGTAAGACTTTAAACATGGGGTTAACTCCATTTTGTATTATTTAGAGCAACAAGCAACAGCTTTTGGAGCTTCTTTTGTTTTGTTATTGATTTGTCCAAACGAATAAAGCAGCAACTTTATTTTAGCAAATAATTTTAGAAGTAATGGGTGTTTTTATAGAGTCTATATCTCTAAGTTCACAAAACTTTTTTAACTGGCGTCCATTTTTGGCATTTCAGCAACGCCTAAAAACGCTACCAAATTGTTCAAGCCACATATGGAGTGATAATGATAATTCTCAAGTGGATGTTAAGACATCGTCACATCCAGAAAAACTGTCTCGTTGGTGTGCTTTATGGGCTAGTGGAATTATTGCTCCCTACTTTTTCAAAAACAATGCTGGTTACAGTCACTGGCGACCACTATAGACCAATGATTACCGACCTTTTCATTCATCAGTTGAACAACCATCACGTAAAGGAAGGTTTCAACAAGCGTTCTCTTGTCGCAGCTCGAGCTACAATTAATTTATTGAAGGAAACACTGGAACTCTTTCTTGAAGTAATTAAAGAACGGCAATCAACTTTGTATTACCTAGAAATGGAGTTAACGCTTGACTGAGACAAATCCTCTAATCTCCCAGCTATAAAATAGAAAGGAAGGAAAGGGAGAGAGAGCAAAAGGAGATGAAGGAGATTAAGAATGAGTTTATAATAATTGAGGCAGAAGTTAAATTAAAAGACTACAGAATATTAAGTGCCCCTGTAGGCTAGTAGCCAGTGTACTAGCTTGTGAGTATGGGGGTTGTGGGTTCGATTCCCAACGAAGACCTTGGTTTTTTTCACCACAAAAATAAAAATTGACTGTCGAAAGGGCTGCTCAGCGATGAATATAGTCACATGTCGTGTCATGTCATGTAACTATCCTTCTACTTTCACCAGCTGTTTCATCTCTTCTCTATCTCCTTCCTAAAGAATATAGCACGGTACTTGACTAAATAGGCATTGTTGCCTGAAGTGCTGCTTCTCTTTTAATAAAAAAACAAAAAAGGCGAATCCCTTTGAAAAATTCGCCAAGTGGTGGTGTTGTATAACCCAAATTGTTGGGAACGTGGGGAATTAACAATTTTGGATCTGTTTCAATACTGTGGCTCACGGCTGCGATGTTTTCTTTTGAACGACCCGATCGAAAATGCGTTGATGTGCGCACATTTTGTATCGAGCTTGTCGACTCAAATTTAACGATCCAATTCTTAATAGCGGTCTCAGAGGGACGATTATGTTGTCCGAAAATATTACGAATTTTAAGAAATGTAACTTGAACACAACCACCATTTCAAAGTGGATTTTAATTATTTTAATGCCATTATCCGATTTGCCGATGCATCTATTATGAATATGTCAAAAAACTAAATGTCCAAACCCGATAATTGTGTCGGTTATTGAAAGCCAAAGAAAAACATAATTTATTATACTTAAAATAAAAGAAATAAGAGGGCTTTATTTTTTAAAGAAAAATTTCGTTATCAAAAGCTAAAGTTACCTGATGCAGTTTTGGAAATTCTGTCTTAATAATGATGTGTGTATGTATTATGATAGCTAAACCGTAAATGTATCACTTCTAACAATTTTTCAACTCAACAGCCTTGCGGGGGCTATGGAATATTTTTTTTTAAAGGAATAGAATCGAAGATCTTTATCAAAGAGAATGGAGTTTCCATGAGTGCCAATTAAATGCAATTATTTTTCTAATCCCAAACTTTGGAAACTTAACCCAGCTTATTAAATTTATCATTAACCCTTCTAATTGCTTAAATCATAATTCATTTGTTTGTCAACACTATATCGTATAAATGGTTATAAGTAACTTTTCTCGAGTGTAAGTGGATTGTTTAGTCAGCATTTGTTAAATTGCCAAAGGGAAACCAAACACATACATACATACATACACACATAGATAGAAAATGTGAAAAGTAACAAAAAACAATAACAAAAAACACAACATCAAATTAGTTTTTGTGTAAATTTTTAGGTTCGTTAGTTTTATTGTATTTTTCATGAAAATTAGTGCAAAATTTTCGCAAACTTACAAATTTTTATTTTAATTTTTTTTCCATTATTTTACCAAAAAATAACAACAAAAACAATATAATGCATTAATAATGACGATTGTGACCAACAAATGAGAGAAGTAAATATGAGATCAGGAATAAAAACAATTGAGTTTAGTAGCAAACGGAAGCTGTAGAATTTAAATTGAAATTTAAAATTTTATAATGGACAATAGAAATTTATAAAATTTGTGGTATTTTAGATAGCTACTGCACTATAATCGTACTGGCTTATAACCCTTGAGTTGTGGTTTTCTATGCAAGCTATATCTTTTTATATAACATATTATTTTTTTTTAAATTGCTTAGCTAAGTTGTGTTATCTGTTATAAAGAAGTAGTAAAACAAATGTCGAACACCAATAATAAACAGAAATTTAATATCATATTTAAAGTAATAATACAGCATTAGATTGATCTTAATTTGTTTCCATTAGTTAAAGCGGTCGGTACCCAATTACAAATTCCTAAACTCTTTTTCGATTTTTAGCTAAATGCAAAAGTTTGTTTATGTTTGATTTTGCGGTTAAAAATATTCTAAAAGAATTTGAATCCACATAAATTTTTATCGAATATAATGTATCGGGTTTTTCAACAAGAAGTTTGTGTTCTCAATAGCGGCAACTCCAACAACATAATGGTTTTGACATTTAGTGTTTTGACGTAGTAGTAGCATTTAATACAATACACAATATGCAACACTTTTCCTTTTTTTCTGCATTTCATTCACTTTTTTCAGCTGGTTGCTACTATTTTTGACTTGCATTCTTTTTATTTCTTGCAGACATGAACCAATAACTTTAACGGCTTTATTATAGAAAAATTCCATAAAAAACCCTGTTGAAAAAATTGCAAAAATCTAGACTTTGTAAAATCTACGATGGTGTGGTTTTTAAATCTTCGCAATTACCCATGGCAGAAAAATGCAAAAGCCACCGATAAATTACGCCTCAATTGTTGTATGAAACTTACGTTTTTCATTTCAACTTTCTGGATTTATCATACAAAAAAAAAAAACAAAAAAAATTTATTGAAGTTGGAAAAAGAAAGTGAATGGTCTTTCAATGATTTGCGTTGAAAGTTACAATTCAGATTAAGCTTTCCACTTGCAAGTTGAATCGGCTTAAAAGGCTTTAAAAGGCTTTAAAATGCTTTTAAAAGGTTTTTTCAACAAGAAGTTTGGTTTTTCAATTATGGCCGTACCAACAACATGATAGTTTTGAGATATAGCTTTTTGACGTATTCACAGTAGATGCATTGGTAATTGTTTCAATAACTTCAGTTTCCCACTAAAATTGCATTAAAATAATTTATATTCACTATTAAAATGGTGGTTCTGTTAAAGTTACATTTTGTAAAATTCATGATATTTTCACGTATGCCTCCCTTGCGAACATCGTTCGGGGGTTGGGCACGAAATGATATCGAAAAAGGTAATCTATTTGTCGAACACTTTAATAAAGTCTTCACTCCAAATGTCTCAACTGAAATAACTTCCGACTATCCTTCTACTTTCACCACCTATTTCATCTCTTCTCTATCCCTTTCCTAAAGAAGGTAGCACGGTACTTGACTAAATAGGCATTGTTGCCTGAAGTGCTACTTCTCTTTTTAAAAAAAGAAAAAAAAAAAAAAAAAAAAAAAAAAAAAAAAAAAACTGAGCTGCCACTTGTAGATGTTAAACCGGCAGTTGCCCTAAGGTTTGACCTTTGGGATATTAAAAGGGCAACAACGGATTTGAACTCTACGAAAGCGCCTGGACTTGATAAGACTAGCAACAGGATGTTGATTGAGCTGCCCAGTAGAGCACTGAGGATTATTCATTTTATATTCAATGCAATTTTACGTCTTAAATATTTTCCTTCGAATTGGAAGATTTCTTTGATTACTATGATTCCTAAAACAGGAAAGGATCATACAAAAGTAGAATCATATAGACCCATAAGCCTTTTATCAAACGTGTCAAAGCTATTCAAAAGGATTTTAATTTCTAAGATGAACCCAATTCTAGGCGAGATAGGATGTATCCCGAACCATCAATTTGGATTTAGAAAAAAACACAGTACAGTTGAACAAACACACAGGTTAGTGAATTTGGTCAAAAAGACGTTTGAAGAAAGAAAATATTGTTCGGCACTTTTCATAGACATGTCTCAAGCATTCGATAAAGTATGGCATAAAAGCCTGCAATATAGGTTGAAGCTAAATTTGCCTGGAAATTACTATAAATTGCTGGAGAGTTCTCTAAGTGATCGTAAGTTTACTTTGAGAGAAGGAGACTTTTTAAGCTCTCCACAGCTGATTGAGGCCGGAGTTCCCCAAGGTAGTATTTTAGGACCTATCCTATATATACTGTATTCTTCAGACATGCCAACTGATAACCGAGTACATACATCAACATTTGCTGACGACACGGCTTTCCTAAGCATACAGTAAAATCCCCAAGCAGCATTACGATACTTACAAGACCACATAGTTAATTTCGAAAAATGGTTGAAGAGATGGAAAATAAAGGTGAATGAACAGAAATGTGCACATATAACGTTCACACTGCGAAGGGACTCATGCCCCCCCATTCGCATAAATAACCAAATAATACCACAAATTGCAGTGGTCAAATACCTTGGTATGCATCTTGATCGGCGCCTCAAATGGAAAGGCCACATAGAATCCAAGTTAGCACAAATGAAGTTGAAAGCCGTCCAATTGAACTGGCTTAGTGGCAGAAACTCTACTCTTAGCTTGGTTTGCATACTTCTACTTTACAAGTCGGTCCTGAAGCCAATCTGGTTATATGAAATCCAGTTATGGGGCACTGCCTCAGCTAGCAATATAGAAAAAATTCAAAGACGCCAAGATAAGATACTACGACTGATCAAAAATGCTCCCTGGTACATAAGAAACTCAAATATCCATAAGGATTTAAACGTGCCATCAGTTAGGGCAGAAATAGTGAAACATTCAATAACATATTTAAAGTGACTCGAAATACATCCAAATCCACTGGCCCGTAACATACTTAATGACAGTGGTTACATTAGACTGAAAAGGAGGGATACTGCTTTTCTCGCTCAAACATCAGAAGGATGACCCGCTGATAGAAGCAGTCAGCCTGAAGCATACTGAATTTTGTCTGGCACTGGCTGGGCTTGATTTTTATTATTAGAACTAAGGTATGAGTAATTATTGTTAGTTCGGTTACATCGAAGATACAATAAATAAAATAAGAGAGAGAAAAAAATGATATTTTCGGACAACATAATCGTCATTCTGAGAACGCTATTTATAATTTGGACGACTGGTTCCAATAAACTCCATTCACAAATCGATCATTAGAAAATTTTTCATTATTTTTGGCGCATAAATTATTTAGGTTTTATGACTTTATGTTATATTTTTAAATGACTTAAGGATATTCGTTTTTAACTGACAAATGTCGTTTGGTCTTTAAGTGTTAAGAACTAATTTTCACATGAGCAGTTTTTCTTGAAAATTGTGTAAGTCCATTTGGTATTATATAGAGACATTTAAGGTTTAGCATATGGGAATGTGTTAATACTCTTATTTTATTATTGCAATAAACTCAAATTGACTTACGTCACTTTTAATGGCAACATAATATAAAAATCACACACTAATGAAATATTTAATATCAGTTTTCCGTTAAACAACTCTTTTTGTTTTGTTAATTAAACATATTATGTTAAGAAGTACAGATGGGATTTGCTTCAGCACAGCAATGGGGCTAGGGCCATAATCTGATGGTGGTCTTACTACTGGATGCAGGAAAGTACACACTAGGTGCATATACGCCTTAGTAGCTATTTTTAAGTGCACGGCTGCAGGGCCGTGTCTCCACTCCTTGCTAAAGAGTTGGAGACTATCCAACTCCTAGTCCTGTTGCATGCGCAAGCTAGGACACTTTTAATGTTAACTTTAAAACAGCGCCGTAGCCCAGTATGTGTATAATGCCACTAGACTGACTTAGAGAGTCTTATGTCTCTTCTTGGCCTTCTGCTATGCCAGGCTGGTGCCGCCTTTTACCCCCAAAGGCACATGTCAAGATGGGGAAGAAATCCATCAAGACTGTGAATCCTAGAGCGATTATTGAGAAACCTTTGTATACTCAACTTGTCACTATATGGTGCGCTATGTGGTCTGGAGGCATGATTGGGCCGTTATGTTTTGAAGATAATACTGGAAATGCGGTAACGGTCAATGGATTATGCAATCGCGAGATGCTTACAGCTCCGCTTTGCCCTGTTATTGACGAGGTGGATATCACTGAGATGTGGTTTCAACAGGACGGTGCCACATGTCACACAGCCAATGAAATGATCAATTCATTGCAAACCAAATTTCCTGATCACATAATTTCATAACAATAATCAGCTAATTGGCCAGCCAGATCGTGTGATTTAACACCACTGCAATATTTTTTGTGATGCTATGTTAAGGACAGAGTCTATACGGAGCCATTCGAATCGATTTCAGCCTTAAAACTCAAAATCCGTGATGTGATTAATGAAATAGGACCGCCATCTTGCCAAATAATCATCTGTCAGCGTAGTCATGGTGGATATTTGCCAAATATCCTTTCTCATTCTTGGCTCCTCATAATACAATACAAATTTAAATCATCTTTGTGTACTTTTTTTGTTTTAGTTTGTTTTAGTATACAAACTTCTTATTGAAAAACCCTTTATAATATCAATTCAGTTGAAAATAAATGTTATTGGTTTATCTATGAAATAGTTTCTATGGCCATGAAATAAAGGTTTTCAAATTTCAGCTTCTTACTCTCATCTTCTTAGATTCAACATTAATTTTACTAGAGCAGGGGTTCTTGTTGTTGCATGAATGTAATGAAGTCAATTGAGGAGTTTTACAGTTCCTTCATGGATCAATATTGCTTGAATGAGCTAAAGCTAACATATTTTAAGATAAGGAGTTTTCATACAAAGAACGATATAATGGAGCATTGTTGCTGGAAAACCTAACGGATGTCTTTTGATGACAAGACTACACTGTTATGATATCAATATCGTTTTTACAAGAATAAACACCAAAAAAAGGTGAACTTTTTTTTTGTTCACAATTTCTTAAATTTGCCAACAGAATTAAATAAAACTAAACAAATATAAATTTAATTTTGCAACTCATTTTTATTCAATCATTTCCGCCACCTGAAATTGACAGCATATTAAATCAAAGAACAAAAATTCAATTTAATATTTTCAAGTTCAGTACCTTCAACCACATGTTGTCATGACCATGCTGATAATCAAAGAATATTAGTAATCGATTTCACTCTGGCTAAACAAATTTATATACTCGTATTTTGAATGGCTTTGAAGAGACGATGAAAGCAAAGAAGAACAAACAACAGTGGAAAAGAGATATAATAAAAATAAATTTGTTTTGTCGATAAAGGGAAACACAACCAAATACGCAAACGTAAAATATTGCTAAATAAATCGGGACTGTAAGGGAAAGTATTTAAAGAAAGTTTTCAAAGGACTGGCACGAGCTGAACGGGAACGAAATATGTATAGGATTTTTCAACAAGAAGTTTGTTTTCTAAAACAAAATAAAACAAAAATTTAAGTTAAGATGATTAAAATTTTTACTGTATTACGGAGAGATTAGTTCGGCAAGTATGAATGAAAACTGATAGCTGGCAAATGTCCACCACGACCACGCTGACAGATGTTGATTCGTTCATCAAAGTTTTTAATCAGTTTTTGGCAAAATGGCGATCCTATTTCTTTAATCACATCACAGATTTTGAGTTTTAAGGCTGAAATCAGTTCGATTGGCTCCATATAGGCTCTCTCCTTAAAGTAGCCCCACAAAAAATAATCGTGTTAAATCACACGATCTGGCTAGCCACTTAACTGCTAATTGTCGTGAAATTATGCGATCAGGAAATTTGGTTTGCAATAAATTGATCGTTTCATTGGCATGTTGAAACCACATGTCAGGGATATCCACGTCGTCAATAATTAGGCAAAAGGCAGTTGCTAGCATCTCGTGATAGCGTGATCCAATGACGGTTACCACGTTTCCAGCCTCATCTTCCGGAAAAAGCCCGATCACGCCTGCAGACTTCATACGGTACCATACAGTGACACGTTGAGTTACCCCCCGGGGGCACATATATATGGTCTTTGGAGATAGCAACAATTAGACCTGTGTAACTGGGGGAAAAAGGGAGCCCAGTTCCCTGAAGTCAGCAGGGGTACAACTAGAAACTTCACTTTATTTCCACGGGAATCAGTAAGCTCGCAGAGTTCCGTTATTTGTCTCTTTAGACATTTAACTATTCTCTGACTGATTATTGAGGTTGGCCCATATGGAGTATCGTGGTGGTTGTGGTTTCGCGGCCCCATATCAGGTCTGTTGTTTAATTTGATGGCCAGGATCATTTCGTCGTTAATGAAACGCTAGGTGAATGATCCAGTCCAGTGAGCATACTAGACATGTGTTCTGGACAGGAGTTGGAAAGTCTCCAACTCTTCAGCAAGGAGTGATGATTTGCAGCCCTGCTCTGGAATCATCGAAGTTGCAACTAGAAAGTTCTGTTGTATAGAATTATAGCTTCGGCTTCCTAGGACGAGCATGACGTTCCAAATTATAAAGTGGTTTGGTCCACCATCTGATTAAGGCTTCATGGCCAGGCGCGGATGTAAATTTGATCACACAGTGACACATTGAGTATGGGACGGCTTATTAAAAATCGCTCTAAGATTTCCAGAAGACCAGGCAAATTTCGCTTGTTGTCTTTTCGGAAAAACCAGCAGGTTGTTCCTGAATCAATTGAGCGAATCTAAGGCGACGTGAATGGTCGATCGTCTTCAAATCCTGCAACAGTTGAACCTTGTAAAGCTTATAGAGCCAAATCCTTACGCAAAACTGGCCATGTAATGGGTTTTGATAACCCGAATTGTTAAGTACGTCGAGGAATTGGCAAATATGTATCTGGTTCAACACTGTGACTCACGGCGGCGATGTTTTCAGTTGAACGATCCAGTCGAACAAGCGTTTAAATTAAACGATTTATTCACTTTCAATACACACAAAATAAGCTTGGTGGTAACTTTACCACTGTAACGCGCCTAAAAGATGCTTTATTATTTTTAAATCTTTACTCAGCGACATTTAATCTTGAATTTTGCTCATTTGCTTAATATTTAGTGCTTTTGTATCTGTTTTAAGCAAGCATATTTTACTTCAACATCATTCCACATTGTTGTTGTTATTATCATTCAGTGTAGGCTCCTGTTTGTGTGCTTGTGTTTTTGTGTTCTGTGTTAATTGTTTTTGTTTTCTCTTGTTTAGCTTCTATCCTGGAATTTATAATAAGCATGTAGTTGTTGTTGTTTTGTGTGTATAAGTTTTTTTAAGAAAGTTACGCAGTTTGTAAAAGACATAATAGGTCATTTCGTTTACATTTTTACTGATAATTATTTTATTTTAAAATGTAAACAAAATATTTTCGCAAGAATTTTTCGTACCAAGGGTCCATATATCTGTCTTAATTAACTTAAGACAAGGAGTTTAAAAATGTCCAGTCAAGGAATATTAGTTTTTCCATTTATTTACTAAAAACAAATAGAACAATTTTTTTAATGTTATAGATCGTATCTGGGAGAGGTTGTTTTGCCTGTAGTAAAATTTTATTCTGACTGTGGTGAGTGTAGTTAATTCAATGAGAACTTTCTCCCTTCGCCTGACTCTCTTATTACAAATTAATAAATTGTTTGTTTTAAATTTAAGTAAAATAACTTTTTTTTTAAAGAAAAGTAGCACTTCAGGCAACAATGCCTATTTAGTCAAGTACCGTGCTACATTATTTAGGAAAGGGATAGAGAAGAGATGAAACAGGTGGTGAAAGTAGGAGGAAAGTAGGAAATTAACTGCCGTATAAGACAGCACAGCGACCAGTGACTATGCCTTCATCGCAATGGTGCAAAGTTACCCTATAGAAATAAATATGTTTTGAAACCTTAAGACATTTATATATTATATATATTTATATAATTCTGATATAAATAGGTGGAGTCTTGGTCAGTCTATGCAGTAGGTGGATGTCAAATTGGAGTTACGAAGAAGGATCACTAGTTAAATTGTGGCCTTTTACAGCCTGCTATCTCAAAAAAAAAAAAACATTTAGTTTAAAAGAGTCATAAGAATTTAAATTATCAAAATATTAAAAAAATTGAAAGTCAATATTTGAATTTATCGTGAACAAAGTTGGCTTTACTTTGTCCTTACAAGTTAATAGATATCTGCTTGCATACTTACACACATAATCGATGAAATGTAATTTATGAAAATTTGCATTTAATATATGAATACAAAAATAAAAGACTCATGCCAACAAGTCAGACAAGAGAGTGGTAAAATATTAACAACATGGTTCCTTAACCAAGGAAGCTTACAAACTTACTACAGACTTTCACAAAAATTCACACAACGTCACGCAGAAGATGTAAAAAAAACAATTCATGCAAATGTATAGATAAGCCACCAGTATTAAGTGGTATGTATGTGTGAATGTTCTTGCAACTCTTTTTACCATCATATCGGGACCAGATGCAAAAGCTAGTTAGTTTATTTTGCCATCATTTCCTGTTTTTGTACAAAATTAATTTACTATAATTCATCAATTTGACTTTAACCAAAGTTCAACGAATGGGGTTAAGTGTGTTGGAAATATCTATCTTATTTTTCTAACACTACAGCAAACGAAATAGAAAAAGAAACAAATAAAAAAGGGTTGTTGCTCTTGTTATTACTGTTTGCTTTTAGAGTCTAAACACAACCATTGCGGTGCGGTGCGATTTCTCGTTGCGGGAGAGAGAAATAAACACAATACACCGGAAGACGGCGGCGGCAAAATTTGTCATTGTTTGTTTACATTTTTTATGAATTTATTTGTGCCTAAATTTTTGTACAATTTGGTGTTTGTGTTAAATATTTTATGATGGCAGTAAATAAAAAAATTCAAGCTATTAAAAACATTGTAAATTTGGTAGAGGCCACGTTTGATTTATGTGTGGAATTAGAAACCACGAGACATAGTAACATTTTTACTTTTATGCTTTTTGCACCTTTTTTATTGATCCCACAACAATTAATATAAACTTCAAAATCACATGTGTTTTGTTTACAATAATGTTGTGAACACCGCCAATTAATGAAAAACTATGGCAACATCAGAAAGAGAAAGAGTGTAAAAAATTGAGAGAATAAAAAAAACCGCAATGAAATAAAATAGATTTTAATTTTATGCCGCACCGCACTGCGGTTTTTTACTACAAAATCGTATGAAAAAACGCACCGCAATAAAATATCGCAGTATTGTGTTTATACTCTTATATGAGAAAAAGAAAAATAAACACTCACACAAGTACAAAACCCAATTTTAATATACTCACTGCTACCTTCAATAAATACACCAAGTAAAAGAGCATCACTTGCTTTTGACAGTTGAGTTGAAATGGTATAAAAGTTAAACCAAACCTTAGTTTTTGATAGATGAGGAGTTTCTAATTTTCTATAGTAATGATTACATATATATATATATATATATATATATATATATATATAAAGAGTTTTTACAGAAGTATAGAACTTTAAGTAGACAACACTTTCATAAGACGTTACCATTTTGTCAGCTGTCAAGAGATTTATGTTTAGTTTCGTCTGGTTTTTCAATGTGAATAAACTGGCGCCTTAGAACCACTTCCAAATTGTACGAATTGGATCCAAATAAGATTGCCGAATTTTGTTTAGTGATAAATCTAAATTTTTATTCGAATGGAAACGTCAATAAAAACACTGTGGATTTTGTAGTGATGATAATCTTCAAGTGTATGTTGAGACATCGTTACTTTGGTGTACTTTATGGGCTGGTGGAATCATTGGTCTTTAATTCTTTAGAAACGCTGCTGGTCGGAATTATAGCTATCGAACGCACTTTTGCTTGAATCCCGATAAGTCGCCTGTTTGGTCCGATTTACGTGCTGGTGGAATCAGTGTGGTCCATATTTCTTACAACTGGCCGTTATAGAGCCATGATTATTGACGTTATCGTTTATGTGCAGAAGCTGTGGTTACAACAAAACGGGGTCTCATTACACTCACCTCATGCCACATTTGATTTATTAAAGGAAAAGTTTATTAACCGCATACTTTAACGCTTCAGAGCCGTGAATTGATGTCCAAGATCTTTTCTATGGGATGTGTGAAGTCGCTAGTCTACGCCGATAAGACCATTTAAAGGTCAACATTCGTCACGTTATTGCCGCTATACGGCCACAAATATTGGAAGAAGTCAACGAAAGTTACACATTTAGTTAGATTAGAGCTTTAAAAATTCCGTAAAACAAAAAAATCAAAAAAACTTCAATAACGAAGCATGATTTAGTGACTTGACGTATACATTATATGAAATTTAAAATGCTTTTTTTTCCGTGAAAGCCATGGCCATGTGGCCAAAATAAAATAAATAATGTAAGTAAAATTGTGATTTCCAAATGGCTAACCCGATTAACTTTATAGCAGTTAGGAAGATGGCGTTTCAATACTTCCAATAAGCATTCCTCAGGTGCATAATGAATAGGAGCCATATAAAAACCAGAGCTATGATTCGTTTTTAATTTAACTCCTTACGAAGTAGCTAAATTTTAAATTAATTCTTTCAACAACAAAACAGAACTGAATGAAATTTAAATTAATTCAAACGACTTAGACTAACAGAGGCGGACATTTACCTGATATTGTGTTCGATACAAAATTGCCGATATTAAGTAAAACATTTATCAAAATAAAATCCATTCTCTTTCATTTAAGCAAAAACTAAAGACAACCAAAGCAGTGTCCCGGCGGCCACCCTGTGTAAGCTGCCTATATTTTTTGAAAGTTCTTAAAAATATCTAACCAAATTAAAAAGGAGTTATATTTTTATCACGAATTCTGTTTGTTAAACATGAACACAAGAAGTTAGAGAATATTTTTTCTACATTTTCTAATTAACTAGCGTGCCCGTGACTGCTTTGCAAGTCATTTGTGGTTTGTTTTTTTTTTCCTGCAGCGTTCTTTTGTATGTGCGCCAAAACAATTCAATCATTCAAGAAAATTATTTAGAAAGAAAACAATTTCTTTGTTTTTCCTTTTTATGTTTTTTTTTAATAATTTTATCTTTTTCATAATTCAATATTTTTGTGTGCTTATATGATACGTCTTATTCTATTACAATGCTTTTACATATACGATATTCTTCGTTCGATTTTGGTTCGCGGTATAGAAAAACAAAGCAGTTGGTTTATTAACACGTGAACATGTTACATATAACTGACCGTGCGAAAAACAGGGATCATTGCAAAAGCAACACGTATGGGGAACTGAAGCCGTTTAACATTAAACGACAAATCTGGAGGAATCATAGGAATGCGTGGTATCAGCACATTCTCGTCTTTATATTTTGCTTTTAAAATTATTGCTTCAATCACGTTTGTCATGACTTTTTTGACTACTAAACATGGCCCATTGTAGAGTCGTGGCTGGCAGATATTTCGAAGCAAAATAATTGGTACACCAACCTTCACTTGTAGGCGGTGGGGCGGCAGTCCAGGTAACTCAAGCGAATTTAAAAATTCGACTGGATAAATTACAACATCGTGTTGATTAGTAACACAGTCAACCCATTTGTAAAAATTTTCCGGGAATGCCATTTAAAATTGTCACATTGACATCCGAAACATCTGTATTTTTCGCAGCTAAGATAGCTCTTTCCCCCAACCAATCATGGTTTCTAAAATTTTGTGCAATACCTTCAAATACGTTTGTGACCAATTCTTGTTTTGATTGTGCAAAGTGGCAAAAACTATCTTGGAGCGTAATCATTTTTGTGGTGGGGTCCATTGGAATTGCGCCATTCGCAATATCTAATAATTGCTGTGAAAAACGTTCGGCTGATGGATCATTTTGCAATTGGACACGCATATTTGTAGTCAATGTTAGCTTTTGAACGTGTCTCCATAAATATGAAGCCTTCAAATAAGCGTTCAATTCATCGGCATTAGTAGACCGAGGAATAACAGGCAGTATTTGGCAGAAATAGAATCAAGGCACTACCAAACAATTTTTGATTTTTTCGTAAATTTTTCATAAACCTGTCTACGGCCTCTAAAGATTTTTTGTGTGCCATCTTGATTTTGTGCTATTCTTTCTTCGTCGGATTGGCCTGAACGTGATCTAAATAAACGTTGACTCTCAGTATCATTTCTTTGTTGTCTTAGTTGTTCTGTCTGATTTGCCCATCCAGCAGACACAGATTGAGAATTTCATGAGCGCCGACCGATATTCCGTTTTGGATTTTTCATTAGCAAAGAAAGGCAATCATATTGGATTACTCACTTGTGGCCTATTTCGCGACAAACAACAGTACAACCACTGCAATCTTCCGTTGTTATGTTCGTTGACAATTTACGGAACACAAATCTATCTTCCCCTAATGAAGAAATTTAGAAAAAAATTTACAACACACGAAATTATGACTTATATCTGCACAAAATGTGCATTGATTATTCATACTGTCGTTTAGTTTCTTGCCGAAAGTTCGAAAATATCGGTCCATAAATTTCCACTTCGTCACGCTTTTTGTCAATCACAATGGTATCAGCGTGAATTTGATTGAACGCGCTATGTAATTATTGTCAACACACGAAATAATTAATTTATTCGCACAAAATGAGCACTGTGCCAATTTTGAATCATTATCCGAATGTTTTAAAATAATTGGTCCATAAAATTCTGCTTCGTGAAACACACTAAACGGCATGAATTTTAATCTACTTGTGTAAAAAATCCGTAGTACAGTCGCCAATACCAATTCGTAATTCACACAAATCACATGAACATATTTTTAGTTTTCAATTTTTGTAGCCAAAAATTATATTTGCTTAAATTTTTGTCGTCTTAAATTGAAATTGACTTGATAAAAATGTTGTTCAATTCGCCGGAAATACAATTCTTATTTAAAGGAGCAAAGAAATTTGATGCCTCAAAGTCAAATTACACACTCATAAAGAATTCAACAGAATATGGGAAACAAAAATCCCTCTATCTGTTTGCACATCTACTTGCTTTGAACGTGAGCATATTTCGATTTGTATTGCCGTCGCATTCAGTGCAAGCACACACACACAGCAATGTACAAACGAAAACATACATTTCATTTGATACAAAACATTGAGTCGAATTATGCTGTGGAAACAAAATTTTATTTTTTTTGGAAAAATTTGTCTTGTTTCAAACACGCACTGTGGACGCACTATTTTGCGTAAATACATGAAACAAAGATACAAACCAGCGAATGTCGATTACGAAAGTACTGTGAAAATTTGGTGGAAATCCGACGGCGCATCTCGTCAAACACTGTCAACCAACGGACACCTATTTTGGGCTTAATTTTTATATACATAATATAGATTACGAATAAAGCGACAGTGATAGTCGTTCTTGATTGCAATTTATCTTTCTTGGTGTTGAGCTACATAATACGCATTACACTTAGGCCTTTAAGGTTGAGGATGTTTAAAGAAAACTATTTTAAAGCATTATTTGTTCTTGTAAGTTTTTTAAATTCTTTTGTGAATTTAATATGTCTTTTTTAGTTTTGTTAATTTTTTCTTATTTGTTTGAAATATTTAACTGATTTTTAATATATTCTTTGTCACTAAAATATTATCTGTCTCTTGGGGATAAAATATATTTACAATCTCTTTATGCTTAAATTTTTTGCACTTCTACCATTATGGCTTACTGTGATAATTGAAAAAAAGTTTATATTCTCTACTAATTTAAGCCACAAAAAACAAGAAAATAAAATTGGTGGCCAAGAATATAAGAAAAAATAAAAAAAGACGAAAAAAAAACAAAATATGAAAAGTCTACTTAATACAGACTTAACAGCTTTTATTTTTCTTCTTCAGTACATTTTCCACCACAACTTTTTCACTCCTAATAATATTCTATTGGGTTTGATATTTTTATAACAACCACAGAGAAAGAAAATGTTTAATAAAACTTTTGAGACATTTTCTTAAGCACAGATTATCGTTATAATCAGCAAACTAGGCGAAAGTTGCTTTGAGTTTTTCGCCTTACATTTATTTTTCGTTTTGTATCTGTTAGTAAGTTTACTTTATTTCAACATCTTATAAATTTGTTCATTATTTACCATCTAGTTATTATGGAATGTGTGTTTGATTTTTTGTTGTTTGTGCATTCTCTATAATTGAAGTTTCCATAAAAATTTGTTTTGGGATTAAAAGCTAAAAAATATCTTAAATAGAAAATAAATCATTAAGTAAGAAAATCAAGAAAACCAGCAGTGAAAGTCATTGGTTTCTAAGTTTATTTCTTCTGGTTCCAAAAGTGTATGGGAAGTGAACCTATGTTTGATATGATAAGTGATTAAATATTACATAAGTTATTAGAAAATAGATTAAAAAACCAAACTAGAAAATCACATAAGAGAGAAGAAAACTATTTGTAAAAATTATTGTATTTTTACAAATGAAAATTACTGTGTGCCATATTTGACTGAAACATTAAGAATTTGTATAGAAATAAATTCATCTATATTGTTATCCGATTTTATCAGGAAGAGTACCAACTTAAATTAAAAACAAAATAAAGATTGTTAATAAAAGTTGTTATTCTATAGCAGTGATGGCCGAACTTTTTGGGTGGCGGGCCAATAAATTAAAAAAATATTGCGGCGGGCCATTAAATTAAAAAAAAAAACATAGAGGGTCATTCATTAAAAAATTATGGGGTTGCTGTTTAATTAAAAGTTCGGTTTAAGCTATATATTTATTAGTTATATTACGTAATATTTTAAAACAACATAAAAATTTTATAAGATGCGGTTTATTATGATTTTAAGATTTTCCAGCTGTATGGGAAGCATGGATCTGTTTCCGACTTGATATAATTTTCTCAAAATCTGGTTCCAGCTGGAAGGATGCGACTTTTATTAAATTTAATAGACTTTCGTCTGACAATCGGTTTCTTATTGATTTTTTTCTGCATTTCATTACTGAAAAGGGCTGTTCAAATAAGTATGAGGATGCAGACATTGCCATAATTTTCTGCGCATGATTAATTAGCTTTGGAAATTCATCTTTTTTTGGTAAGGATTTATAGAAATTTAGTTTATCTGTATTTAAAAATAGCTGTTTTAAATTATTATTACATTGCAATTCTATAATTTCTAATTGTAGATCAGATGGAACATTCTCAGGATTAACATTACAAGGCATTGAAGAAATATCTAAACATGGTTGGATTTTTTTAAAGTCAGCAAAACTGGCCTCAAATTCTGAATACAGTTTTAATAAAGATTGTGAAAAGACTTTTAACTTCTCTTCACTCACAGGCCTCAAAGAATTAAGTTTTGGAAAATGAGTCAAATCATTTCTTGATTTCTTCCCTGTAACTTCTTGTTCATTTTATTATAGTGCTCGAGTAAATCCGTGAAAAAAGCAAACTCGATGCACCAATTCTTATCCTCCACTATTTCCTACTCATCCCAAATTTAAGTTTTGGTTTTTAGAAAAACTTTAATTTCTTCGAGAAAACTCCAAACTCTCGAGAAGGCATGCCCACAACTCAGCCACCTGATCTTTGTGTAATAAAGTACATCAGAAAATTCTGCATCAACTTCCATTAAAAACTCTTGAAATTGTCGATGTAACAAACCACGGGCTCGAATGGTATTAATTAATTTTAAAATAATATTAAGTACGAACATCTTGGTGGATTATACAATGTAAAAAAAACTGTTTCGCTTTCAGGAGTCTGATTTTTATAAACTCCTGCAAACCCTGTATTTTTTCCCACCATGTTAGGTGCTCCATCAGTTGTTAAATTAATTAATTTGGAAATTGGGGCATTAAGAGATTCCATCCCCTCTCTAAATTCATCATAAATTATTTTTCCTGTCGTCTTTCCTTTCAAAGATCTCAAACAAGCAAGTTCTTCGGTTATTACAAAGTTTTCATCGACTCCTCTGATAAAAATTAAAAGTTGGGCTGTATCATTCCTGTCAACACTCTCGTCCATAGTGACTGAAAAATGCTTAAACTTTTTAAAACGTCCATCAATTTGATTGGTTAAATTAGAAGAAATCGCTTCTATTCTTTTTGTGACCGTTCTACTTGACAGCCCTATAGATTCGAAATCTTTTACCTTTTCTGGGCATAATACTTTTGCAATGCTAATAAACACATCCTTAATAATTTCTTCTTCAGAAAACGGTTTGTTACGTTTTGCTATTTAATGGGCAATAATGTGACCAGCTAACGTGGAGGATCGCTGGACACTTCTATGATTTTTAAAAAATATTTGCTGACTAGATATTTTTCTTTTCAATTCCTCTGAAAGAACTTTCTTGTCTTCATCTGTCATTTTATAGTACTTCGACCCAAGATGTTTTGAATTAAAGTGCCTAGCGAGATTATAATCTTTTAGTACAGCTACCGGTTCTTGGCAGATAAGACAAATAGGTTTTTGATAATATTTCATAAAGAAGTACTTCTATGTCCACTCTTCTTGAAATACTCTACATTCCGAATCAATTTTTCTCTTTCTATTTTCGATTGACTTTTTTGGGGGTAAAAAACTTAGACTATTTTACTATCGCACTTATATTTACAATACACTTTATTATTTTAATTACACAAATAAAACTGTACGTTGGCAACATTATAATTTTACTTCACAATTTATTCTTTACATCACGAGATTTACACTTTTACTGATTGCTGATTAATTCATCGCTGGCCCTTTTATATTTGTTGCGCATGTTGTCTCGAATCTTCTAGATCTCACATATAATAGTTGTTGTTATGTTATACGTTCAGTTTTCTATATTAGTTTTTAGTGTTTTATGATGTTTATGTTTCTTCTTGGAATATTGCATCAGAAAGTTCTTGTTCTCTTGTGTGTACAATATTTCCTAGAAAACTATGCAGTTTGGACACAATATAATATGAAAACATCGCATTTTGTTGCTAAAATTGTCAATTTATATCTTTTTTAAAACATAATGTAAATTTATTTTTTTAGCATAATTTTTTTAAAGGCAATTAATTTTTTTTTTGAAAAGCGCTCGGCGAGCCGGATTGAAACCTTTCGCTTGCCGGGTGTGGCCCACGGGCCTTAGTTCGCCCATCACTGTTCTATAGGTTTACTAGTAAAAGGCATAGAATTGTGTGTTTAACTCGTTTATGTTTGTGTTTTTATAAATATCGGCTATTGTAACTGATGATTGTTAGAATGCAACATAATACATTTCTTTTTGTAATTTACATACAGGCCTTAAATGTCAAGGAAATCGAACCTTACAATCATTAATAAAAAACCTTAATTTTCAATGTTGCATTAAAATACAAGGAACACCACAACATATGATTTATAAATGTCGTTACAAAGATCATTTGTTTAAGTTTTCAAATAAAATAATTATCAAAAAAAAAAAAAATTAAACGAAATAACTTATTGTGAGCTTAGCAAACTACATAGTTTTTAAGAAATTTATTACACACCAGACAATATGCTTTTAAGAAATTCCACGAAATAAGCTAAATAACAGAAGACAAAAAAACAACTAACACTGAACAAACCACACAGCCAAACAGGCGCCTATGCTGAAAGATAATAACAACAATATGTAGTGATATTAAAGTAGAATATTCTTGCATATACGGTAACCAGCTATATAAGCACCACTTGCTGGGCTAATGAATGAATTAAGTTTGGTAATTAGTACGTAAAGACAACAATGATATAATTACGATTATGATAATCCTTTGTGCTAATTAGTTTGGGTTTAGTTAGTTTCGCTGTGCCAATCATAGCGGCAGAAGCTGATTCTAAACTATCAAAAACTTTGGCTGCATAAGCAACTAACATTAACAAACCTGCAAAAAACCATTTCATTTATTTAGTATAAAAGCGAGCATTAGCGTGACACTGCAAATAAATTTAAGTTTCTCATAAACCGCCACAAAATGGCAACATCTCAAATGAAATTCGTTGGTATTTACACAAATTCCAGTGCTATACTCTGGAGCTTGCACAAAACTTACATATAAAATGGCCATAGTTTATTATAAAGGGGTTTTCAACAAGAAGTTTGTTTTCCAAAACAAAATAAAACAAAGAATGATTAAATATTTTATTGCATTACAAAGAGAAAAGTTCGTCAATTATGAATGAAAAATATTTGGCAAAAATCCACCACGAACACACTGATAGCTGTCGATTCTTTCATCAAAGTTTAAAATTACTTGTGCGATTTTATTTCGTTAATCACATTACAGATTTTGAGTTTTAAAGCTAAAACCGATTCGGTTGACTCTGTATAGATTCTATGCTTAACATACCCCACAAAAAATAATTCAGTGGTGCTAAATCACACGATTTGGCTGACCACTTAACTGCTGATTGTCGTCAAATTATGCGATCAGGAAATTTGGTTTGCAATAAATTGTTCGTTTCATTTGTTATGTGACATGTGGCACCGTTTTTTGAAACTGCATGCAAATAATATCCTCGTAGTTAATAAGAGGCCAAAATTGAATTGTTAGCATGTCGCGATAGCGTGATGGATTTACCGTTGCTGCATTTTCAGCCTCATCTTCGCAAAAAAAAAACGGCCCAGTTAGGCCTCCAGACCACATAGCGTACCATGAGCATGAAAAGACTTCTCAATAATCGGCTTCTCTCAATTGCTTATTAATATACCCGCATTTCCAGCCTCATCTTCACCAGCCGGTTGCACCTGGTTGAACTGAGCAAATCTACGGCGATGTGAATTGTCGGTCGGCTTCAATTACTGCACCAGTTGAACCTTATAAGCCCTCAAAGTCAAATCCTTACGCAAAATTCGCCATGTGGTGGTTTTGGATAACCCCAATTGTTGAGAACGTCAAGGAATTGACAAATTTGGATCTGCCCTAACACTGTGGCTCGCTGCTGCAATGTTTTCAGTTGAACGAGCCGACCGAATATGCGCAGGTTTTCGCATATTTTTTATCGAGCCTGTCAACTCAAATTTAACGATCAAATTCTTAAAAGCGTTCTCAGAAGGCTGATTATGTTTTCCCAAAATATCAAGAATTTTATGAAGTGTTGCTTTATCGGACCTACCATTTCATAGTGGATTTTAGTTATTTTAATGCGAATTTCGTGCGAAATTGTAACAATTGACAAGACTTCTACTACGAATGCGTCAAAACTACCATGTTGTTGGTGTAACCACAACTGAAAAACAAACTTCTTGTTGAAAAACCCGATACATTACACATGTGAATCGAAACCAGAGGATATTTATTATAAATTAAGGTATAACCTTTATTTTTAAGTATAATATTTATTATAATTTTAAATATAATAATTATTTTTAAGTATGATATTTATTGTAATTTTGAGTATAATAAATAATAAAAAAAAAATAAAAACATAAATAAAAAAATTAATAAACATATTTTTTAATTGTCAACAGTATACTCTGCAAATAATTAAAAATAAAAATTCCTAACTAATTTTCTTACTTAATACTCTTAAAAAATATTATATATCTGTTAATAATCATTAACATTTTATAATTATTATAATTACCAAAAACAAACAAAAAAACAGCTGATAAACACAATTATAATTTAAACATTTATTATTTTATTTAAATTTATTCATTTTTTAGCCAGTAAAATGAATAACTTAATTATTCAACATTTAATAATTACCATCATCTTTATCTTCATCAACATCATCATTTATTATTTAAAATGTAATTTTTCAATGTCCACAAAATATAATTAATAAAATAATTTAAAATTTACTTCTTCAGGTAGCTCAACATAAGGGAATGGGTAGAAGAATGATTAAAAAACAAAAGCTTGTGCGTTATGTTGGTTTGAAAAATGACATGGAAACCATTTTTGTTTAACAAAAGCTCTTTTCTCTGTAGTTGTTGTTGTTTAATAGAAAAAAAAATGTATAAAAGGAACTAAAGACAGGAACAGCAGCATCAGCATCACCAAATTTAACAACTTCACAACAACGTTATCACCTGGATTCAAGTCCTTTTGTTGCTGTTTGGTTTTACTCCTTTTTTTTTGGAGAATCTCCTTTACAGCCATACAAAATTTTATATCTGTGTATTCTCAATTTTTTTTTTTTGTTATTTTATACTTGAACAATAAAAATAACAACATGAATGGTATTAAAAAGGAATCCTGTACAAAAGAGTTTCAAACCAGCCTTTTGTTCACAATTTTTTGGTTTTGTATATTTTGTTGTTGTGTGCTGTTGTTTTTGAGTGAGTGATGATGAAAAAAGAACCACGTAGCAGGATGGCTTTGTCTCTTATTTTTTAAGAAAGGATTATTATGAAATTTTGTATAGAATATGAGCCTGCTATAGTTTTTAAGGATTGGGAACAATGAAAATTTTCGGTGAAATATTTATAAAATATTTAGTCATCTAATTCAATTTGTCGTTGTTTAAATCAATTTCAGGACGAAAGTTTTATCGATATCTGTGTTTCGTTTTAAAAAAAAACAATCGAGTTTCTTTAATATATAAAAACTTTTATTAGTTTTAAGCTGGATCTTAAACAGCTAAAACTGGATGAAGGTATGCAGAAAATATTTTTAAAAATATTACTATTCTATAACTTTTAGATATTTTTTTTCTCAAAAATTAGCGTCATAATATAATCATGCGTTTAACTGATTTTTTATTTTCATTTAAACATTCTGGATTTTGATTCTAAAACACAAATCATTGATTTTGGGTTAATTTCTTTTTAGTTTTTAAATTCCGATTTTTAATTTTTTCATTCATAATAAATCTCCTACTTTTAGTAGACCTAAGCCTAAGCCGTATAGAGACTTTTCTGCGGTACACGTGCCATCCGTATCATGTTTTGCCATTTAGGCATAATTTTATTAATTTATTACATCCAAATATCGAGACTTCCACACTTTCAATTCTTCTACAAAAATATTTTTATTTTGATTGATATAACGTGTTGTTGGAGTGACTAGTCTTAAAATTTAAAATTTTCTTTGAGATTATTCTCACTTAAGTTATGGAAACACATCCGTGTTATTTCTCACATAAAATTATTGTAGCCATTTTGGGTTTTATACAGTGCGAACTAATAATCAATGAATGTTTTTATTGTTTTACTTATGACAGTAGCTCACCTTGAGCAAAATAATGTAACTACAATATTTTAATGTGAGTTCATTTTCACAGTAGTTACCGAAACGAAGTTCAGGACTTAAAAGCGCTTTCTGTCTTGGGAATACATAAGAAATATCGATTCCTTTGAGAGTAAGTGAATACAATTTCGAGTTCTAAATTCTTCTTCAAAACAATATGACTATAATTTTGTAATGTAGGATATTTTTCTCAATACTTACAGAAACGATGTGTAGTGTCTTAAAGTACTTAATCTATTCGCTTTAGGGATACATAAGAAAGACTGATTTCTTTGAGAGTTAATGAAAACAACTAAGTAAAGTGTTCTTTCTCCATAGCAGAGACGTTAATTAGTGATAAGATTTACATCTGCACCTGGTCATAAGGCTTAATCAGATGGTGGTCAAACCACTGGAAATGAAAAGCATCGTCATTCACGCCCTAGGAAGCCAAGGACTAATTCTAGCAACAGGTCTTTCCTAGTTGCAATTTCAGCGGTTCCAAAACAGGATTGCAAACCACTAATCCTTGCTGAAGAGCTGAAGACTATCCAACTCCTGGTCCAGAACACATGACTAGCATGCTCACTGGATCCGGATCATTCACCTGTTGGTTATTTAAGGCGAGATGATTTTGGCCCACAAAATCAGTTCATGCTGGGGCCGCAAAACTACAACCACCACGATACTCCCGAAGGGCTAACCTCAATAATCAGTCAGAGAACAGCTTAAAGTCTGAAGAGACCATTAGTGGAACCCTGGGGCTTACTGATTCCCCTAGAAATAACGTGGAGCTTCCATTTGACTCCCTGCTTGCCCTCAGGGGACTGGGCTCCATTATACCCGCAGCAGCACAGGTCTAGATGGTCAAGTATTCCATAAAGACCGATAAATGTGCCCTCGCGGCGAACTAGAGACGGTATACCAGGCAGCTGTAAATACAACCTTTGAGAAATATAGTAGCATCTACAATTTTGACGAAACTTACAGGAAACGTTTTGCTTTTGGTGAATTCTTTATATCATATTCATCTCAAAAGTTTCAATTGAATTACATTTTTTCGCCGTTGGGATACATAAGAAAGACTAATTTCTTTGAGAGTAATGAAATGAAAATAACTTCGACGTCTAAGTAGAGTATTCTTCCTCCACAGTAGAGTCGTGATACTATGCAGCTGTAAGTATACCTTTTAAGAAATATAGCAGTAACTACAATTTTGACTAAGCTTATGGGAGTGCTTTTTTTGGCGATTTTTTTATATTAAATGATCCTCAAACGTTTCAATTGAATTACATTTTTAATTTTAACGTATTTCATTTATAGTCTGTCACTAAAATACAGAAAAGGATTACATAGTGTTTTGTGTACTACACCGTAAAAATAATGTAATGTTACGCTGAGTTTTATGCTAACCATAAATTTACTATTATCATTAAACTCATTATTATATAAAATGAGAATTTTTAAACCAAAATTCGATTCATAAATTTTTTAATGCAAATTTGGCAAAGAAAGAAAACAAAAATTGGCATAAAACCCAATGATGATCTAATGAAGATAATTTGCTAAACTGGAATTTTAAGGGCATTTTATTAAAAAGCATCGTTATTATTAAATAACTCTCGAATATAATTCTAGACACATCTGGCAAAAAGAATAAAACATTTTCATAATCAGGTTTTAGCGTGGACTATATCTATAAATATATATGAAAGAAAAAAATTTTTTAACGCTAAATATTGTTATATATTTGTCAATTTTATTAATTTAATTCTTACTTGGTCTATTTTGCCTTATAATTCTCATATAGTTTACATGTAAACAAATATTAGCCAACAACATTGTATTCTTACAGCTAAACTAGAGGGGTGGTAAGCCCAAGCTAAGTATTAAAAATTCTATTAATTTACATTTTAAATGCATGGAAGAAATATAAATAGAGCGCTATTAGCTCCCACAAATTGCTGTATCCAATTTTGATTTGTTGCTTTTATTAATTTTTTTTAGTTGTTAAAATTTTTCTCTGGAGTTTTATAAAATAAAATGAGTTCACATTACTTTTCAGGATAAAATAAAGAAGCTCTTATTGAGGCGCTATTTATCTATTTATCATTCTTTTAAAATATTAAGTATTCATTTGCAGTGACATTATGTAGAACTAATTTAACAAAGTTTCGAAGCAACGACTGTGCCAAATCTGATACAAGCTTAAACTTATTAACATGGAAAGAATTGAATAGGACTGTTTCTTCATTATTACGTTCCTTAACTATATAATACTTTAATACTACATAAGCTATATTTAGTGTAATAAGAAAAAGGAAATCAATATCAATGTAATTATAACGTATAACTTACTCAACTTATAACTTATATACCTTAACGTCTATCTTTATGAAGAGCAGGTTGCCTTATCTTTATGTCTTAATAATTTGACTGTCCTCATTCCTTATATAAAATGTATATGATTATGTATTATATTTCCCTTTGTATGATAAAGACAAACAGAAAATAATAAAGACAGAACAATATTTAAATACAAACTATAATGAAAGGAACAAGGAACAAAGTAAAAATTTAACTTGTACAACAAAGCTGTTATTTTTTAATTTTGAAAAGGATCTAAAAGAAATCAACAAAACATTATACAGGTAAATGAGTCTTTTAAATCAAAAGATGAAGTGATTTTTCACTGCCATTTCATTCTCAAGAAAATGTAAAAAAAAATATGTATTTTCTTTTTGTTTTGCTCTTTTGCTGCTGTTGTTGTCATGCTTATATCTGGTTAAATATTTTAAATGAATAAATAATTAATAGATGTAATTTAAGCATAATGCAACTAAGTGAACAAGAGATTTTAATTATAACAGATATAATTATAAAATGCTTGAAAACTGTTTTGAAAAAAGGTTTTGCGTGGGCCTTTGTTTGAAGGGAAGCTGGTAAGAAAAAATTAACTATTGAGCGTATTTTTTAATAATGTTTTCCTTCTTTCATTTATTACTATGGCTGCTATAACAACCAGTAAATTTAAGTTAAAAAGTAAATAGTGTCTCCGTGAGAAGTTATTTATAAATATATTATCTGGTCTGTAACATCATTTTAGGGCTCCTTCCGGAGGCACGCAGTCTCGAAGGAACTCTTCCCCATCTTGAAATGTGCTCTCGAGGGTAAAAGGCGGCACCAGTCATTCGACCAGTAAATTTAATACACCCACAGTGGTATCACGACAGACGGTTGCCCTCAGAGCTATTGGAATGGGTAACCTCCGAGAGTTACGTGATGGCTGTTGGTTTAATCGGTGCTTAGAAGGGTAAATTAAAGCGATATTTTATTGCGGTTTGGGTATAAGCCAGCACAAAGATGTAGCCTAATCCCATGGTGCCAGTTGGTAAGTCACTGCTCGGACTGAGATGGTCCAATTCTTTCAGTTTCTGCTAGTCTATGCGACTGGTGCCGCATTTTACCCCCAGAAGCTAAATGTAAAGATGAGAAGATGTGCACCAAGACTGCGTGTTCCCGAGGAGGAGCTTAAAACGATATATGTGTGATTAGGTTAATGTCAGCACCTGGCCACTAGGCCTTAATGTGATGGTAGTCTGACCAAAGGGTGTAGGAAAAAGCGTCCAACCGCGCCCTGAAACGCATATACGCTTTAGTTGGGGCCGTCCCCCATTACTTGGTGAAAAATTAGAGATGCAACCTTTTGTCCTGTTGCATGTGCACGCTAGGACATTGAATGTTAAACCTGCGTTAACATCTTTTCGGATATTTTCATTGTGATGCAGTGCAAGAGAATGCCACTTTTTGGTACGAAGCTACTGGAATTTTAATATTCCGACTTTTTAAGCTCTATGTCCTCTTCAGCAGCCATATAAAAAATAAATAAAATATTTGTTCCTTATTAATATTAGAAAGAAATTAAATCCTGACTTAAAATTTGTAGATTATATAAAGAGTGTTTTTAAGCCCGGTGGGATAGGAGAGGACATATACGAATGATTGTGGCTTTGTATCCATCACGGTTCTTTATGAAAAAGCGAGTTTTAATCGTCCAATTTTGCTATGGCGAGCCTTCAAGTGTTGCTAATTTATCAGCATAAATCAAAGTCTTTACAGGAGATAACTGAAAGGTACCAAATTGAAATACATTGGAAGTTCACGTGTTCAATCAACCTATCCCTAAAGTGAGATGATTTTTTTTTATTCAGCTTTTAAGTAAAAATATCGTCGTGCGGTAATAAACTCCATTTATATCAACGTGAGCTTCGACTCTATTTTTCAAGAATTTTTTTATTACCAAACGCGTTAAGCAATGAATAAGCGCCATTATTAAATACAATTTTTCTAACAAAACATTGGATCAGTATCCAAATGCTGTAAAGCCTTACTGGCAAGAAACAGACGCGCTTAAATTGGTCTCATGACTTCAATTCCTCTACTGGTTAAATTTGCGATTGTTTACAGTGGAGATATCCTTCAGTATCCAGATTCCTTCTATGTGTTTAATATTAAAATTATCTAAGAGTAAAGAATTTATTTGTAATTTGTCCATATCGCTTTTAAATATATATTCAGGTTTGCGATTATACATCTAAATATGGCTGGTGCCTTTTACGAATTAAGCAAAATTTTGTTTATTAATAATTTTTTCAAGCACTAGATTTTTATCGCGTTTTTTAGCAACAAGTTTGTTTTTCAATTGCTGCAACACCAACAACATGATAGTTTTGACACCTCATGGTGAATTTTGGATAAACATTTGGCTTTAAAGCCTTATAAAGTTCAACTGCTGCAGGAATTGAAGCCGACGGACGATTCACATTGCCGTAGATTCGCTTAATTAATTCAATTCTGAAAAAATCATACACTTGTCAGGGTATGTCAGCAAGCAAAACTGTCACATTTGGGCTTCTCCTGGCTTATTTTTTGTGGAGCTATGGTAAGGACAAAGTATATACGGAGCCAATCGATTCGATTTCAGTTTTAACACTCAAAATTCATGATGTGCAATTTTGCGAAAAAGTGACTACAAATTTTTTTGAAAGAGTTGACATCTCAGCGTGGTTGTGGTGGAAATTTGCCAGATATCGTTGTTCATTCATAACTGCTGAACTTTTCTCTTCGTAATACAATAAAAATTTGAATCATCAAAAACAAGGTCGATTAAAAAAAAAAATTGAATCATCTTAATTAAAACTTTTGTTTTATTTTGTTTTAGACTTCTTGTGGTTTTTATATACAAATTAAAGAAAATTTTGTTGTTATTTTCAATATTTCACCATATTATTGGGTGGCATAGTGAGGAAAAGAAAAGTGTATATACAGTTTAATAAGAAGATGCCACGCAATGGTGTGGCGAAATATTGAATAAAAATAAAATTTAATTTAAACTAAATTTTATTTAATTTGTATGTGAAGAGCTTACGCTTGAAAAAATTATTTATAAAATATTAAAAATGTCAAATAATAATTATAGTTATTCAATTTATTTAATATTTAATTAGTTATTTGTTATTTAAGCACTAAAACTTTTTATAAAAAATTAATTAACCTTTATTTTTTATATATTTTTTCTGAATATTTCGCCAAACCATTGTTAGTTGGCATCTTCAGGATAAACAAAAAGTGTATACAAGATTTATTTAATTACTAGTTATACGACCCGGCTTCGCTCGGAAACTATTTGCTAGTGATTAATATTTCATACGGAGTTAGGAAAAAATTTTCAGTACAAAGAAGAAACGACACAATTTTTTTTCAATTTATTGTTTTAATAGTTCTTAAGGTAATTCATTAAAAAATAAACAAACAAAAAAGGCTTGCCTTTTATATAGTTTATTTTTAAGCTTGACAGTAAACAATATTTTTTGTTTTTCTGTTGGGAGAGATAATAAACAACGCTGACTGTTTCCCAACGCTTGAGCATGTAACGTACAATTTCTCGTGGGAAAAAACATTGAGATTCCAGGTTTAACCCCCAAACTTTTAGCGATAGGCGAACGGGAAATTAGAGACGTTTAAATTTAAATGGTAAATCACTTGGTATGATAGGTATCCTTGGAGTAAGCAGCTCTTCACCTACAAACTTTCCTATAATTATTATTGCTAAATGTTTGCCACAGCGTTTTAATCACCAATCTAGTAACACCGCATAGTATTGGCTGATTCAGGTTACGTAACATGACTATTACCGCTCCAACGTTAAGCTGGAAGTTGTGTGGTGGCATTCCCGGTAAGTTTAATTAATTCAGGAACTCTACGGAGTAGTTAACAATACTTTCGGGATCGGTAATGGAACCCAATCGATTTATACGAATACCGTTCGCCATTAATTAAGTTTTAGATTTTTGAATTTATTTGATCCACGTATTTGTTTTTTGGAGCCAAAATGGCTCTTTCACTTAACCAAAGTTAATCGCTATAATTTTGAGCAATGTATGTGAACACTTTTGCAATTAGTTCTTTAGTCTTTAGACGTTGTGAATTGGCAAGAGCCCATTGGAAAGAAATCTGGCCTGTTGTAGATTCAGTCTGTTTTTTCCACTGCCAATGTCTAACAATATATAAGAATAGATTGATAAACTTAGACGTAGATAAGCATTCAAATTTTAAGAAATGTTGACTGCTAACAAAATCGTTCGAAATTTGGCTTTTATTTTTTACTTTAGCAATAAAATTTTAAAACAAAAGAATTTTGTTTATGGATTTTTCAGCATATAAGCGATATACATACGTATGTATCGGTAAAATTGCATCGAGTAGAAAATTATTTTTTAACTTTAAAGTGAAGTGTAATTGTCGGTGACTTAATATTTTTAAGTCCTTACAATCCAATATATAAAGTTTTTTCTTTTTTAAAAAAACTATTAATTTTAAAATTATGTGCATAATATATATTCAAATTTTCACTTTTAGTATTATCCAACACGTCTAAATTAAATCACTGAGCACTGTTTAGGAATTTTATAAAGTTTAAACGTAGGCTAAATAAAAAAATTGGGAAGTGAAGACGATATATTTATGTTTTCACTAACATGATTTAGTACATAGTATATTGAAAAGTAAAAATAAAAACATGCATAACAAAAATTAATACTATTTCTAAAAATGTGTTAAAAACTTGAGTTCTTCGAGTTGCTCTTTAAATTTTCTCATGCGAAGAAAAATTACTTCGAAATAAAGTCTAGTTATTGAAAACGTATCATCTTTGCTGGGCTCTTCTGGCAAATTTTGTAACATAAGCAAGGCTTGCTGATGTTTCTTAAAACGCATGTATGTATATGTACATATGTAAGTAAATTTTTTATATATGTAATTATATTTTTTTTTTGGTATAAGTTTATACACTTTAAGGAAAAAAATTTTAAAAATGAAACTTAAAATGGATATTTTACTAAATTGAAAACAAATTTACCAAAGAATTTGAACTTTATTAAAAACCATGTAATCTATTTACATACATATGTACATGTGATTTAATTGCGAATTTTAATTGAAGTAAGATTTTTTCCCCAAATTGTGATCTGGCAGCTATGTATAGTAATGAAGTCGTGAATAACTTATTTGTGTTTACAACAACAACAGAAAAAAATTAATAAAATAATTTTCTAGGTTTTCCGGAAAATTTTATAATATTTTTTTCATACAAACCGTCTCCTGAAAATTTCAAACCGAATAAAACAAAAATCAGCCAAATCGCTTCAGCCGTTCTCACGCCAACTCATTACATACGCGGACCATTTCATTTTTATATATTTATATTTATATTTATATATATAGATTATTTGCTAAAGCACAATATTAAAACTTAATTATCTGACGCTCGCTATTTGAACATAATTTTGATCACTCTGCTGGAAATGTCATCAATAGATTAACTTTCCATACTCATTTATTTTTGAGAGCGTAAATTTTCCTTAATTGCGTATAACTGCGTATAACTAAAACTGCTTAGTAACACGTATCAGGAATTCTTATTTAATATTGAGCTTTGCAATAAACTGTTTGTCTCGAAACAAATGATTTAAAAAGTGTTTTGTTTGAAGGAACTCTTTTACAAATTATTTAATTTAGTTGGAATAGAAATATAATAAAAAAAAAATTCTAACAAAACCTGTCCTTTACTGAATGACGTTTTGCTTTTGTACATCATTTATATTTGTGTCTGTGTATATGTTTTTTATTGTGTATGTATTGTTCCTGATGTTGATGTTATCATCTATAAAATTCAATCAATTGTAAATAATTTCATTGTTTTAACCTTTTTTCCAACTTCATTTAAAATGTGTGTATTTTCTTAACTTTTCATTTCTTCTTTAACAAACACATAATTTCTTTATGTAGTAATTCCTATAGAGAAAAGTCAATACTTTATCGGAGGATTATGTTAAAAGTTTTCATGTATACAATTTATTAAACAATGTTGTATGAAAATATTTAAAAATAAAAATCAAGTCAAAAAAAATAACCTGTATTTTGCGGTCTCTGTATAGTGTTATCCAGAATATCAGTTATTGAATGATATCTTCTTAACTCAGTTTACTTTTGATCAGAAATATTAAGCAAGAACATTTCTAAAACACCACTACTACTACTATTAAATTAAAATCTCAAATAAGAATTAAAAAATTTTAAAATGGCTTTGCTCACCACCCTCGTAATGTGTAAATCTGTTGTTAATCTTTTGAATTCCATTTTATTGTATTAAGAACTTTTTCTTTCAATCAGCAACACTGAATCGTGAAGTCTCTCTCCCCCTCTCTCTCTCTCCTTCTTGTATGCGTGTGTTCATGTAGAAACTTAAATTTTTTCTTGAATATTTTGCTGTTGGCTATTAACAACAGAAACAACAACAGCTTTTGGACAACCTTTTGTGCTGTCAATTGTGGATAATGAAATAAATAAGTCAAGTGATGTTTTGCTTACTTTCCAAAATAAAAAGACGCAAAAGAATGAGAGAGTTATCAAATTTTCTGAAGCAAAAGAAAGATAAACTAGTGATAGAAAGGTAGATATTAAATTGAAAATTCATGTTTGAATTGTAAAGACAAAGTAGACACTGACAGTTTTGTATCGGTGTTTTATAAAATTAAAAATAATAAGGAAATAGAAAAATACCATTTTGCACATTAACTTCTATTTAACTTTTAATCAAACCAGTGGAGCAAATAATACTAATCAAAATAAATAGGGAATACGCAAGATTTTAATTGTATGAAGGGGTTATAGTTTGACTTTTGTTTTGATTCTTTTGGTTGTTTATCATGTGCAGAAACTAACGGAAATATCAGATCCATCCAAATATCTCAAAAAGGAAAGATATCATGTAATATTTTGTGGTAGATAGCGAGAGTCTCCACAGAAATAGTATGCGATTATTTTCTCAAATTCCCTGCTCTTACATTCACAAAAGTATTTGTCAAAAGGAAGAACATACGAAAATTAATCGCGCAAACATTTGGTCGCAATGCGTGATAAGATTTAGGTCGGTACCTAGCTGTGTAAGCCATAACCCGACGCTCGATCAAACCACTTGGGTGATATGTAGCGAAGCCGAAGTTATAGTTCTACGCAACAGGTCGTTCCAAATTTCAATTTCGGAGCGCCAACTCCCACTCCTTGTTGAAGAGTTGAGGTGATATGATCCTGGCTCCTTACTTAAAATTTATGATGGCCTGCAAAACCACAATCACCACGATGCTCCCGAAGGACCAACCTCAATAATCAGTCAGAGAACAGCTAAAAGGCTGAGAAGTAAAAAAGCTGAATTTTAGAATTTACTGATTCCCTTGGAAATAACGTGGAGTTGTCTAGTTGGCTCCCTTTTACCCCCTGTGACACATGTAATGACGGTGAGATTCCGTTTAGACATATGAGTGTGTCAAATGTTCGGCATTTGGTGGCAATAAAATGCCGATAGAAACCTTAGAATAACTTCCATTAGTCAACTGTACATGTGCCTATAAACCGGTGTCCTCTGCTTTTATTATTCGTCAGTAGAATTTCGTTCGCACTAGAGGTCGTTATGGTTAACTAATCCACTGGATTATTAACATCGGCAGAAGCAAAAAGCTGATTCTGCCTTTCTTTTCTCGTTAAACTAGTCCAGGCGTAATTCTATAAAAGGTGAGTGACCAAAGTGGCACTTGGCTGAACAAAACTAATCGTTTCTGGATAGTTGCTGTATTTGCAAATAGAAAATGCTGCATTTATTCAGATGAAGGTATAATATTACTTATGTAAGAATATATCGTTTGGCTTTTATTGATTCTTGGGGTAATTTACCATATCCAGAAACTAACGAATATATCAGATCCATTCTCAAGCTCCGAGATATCTCAGAAAATCAATTATTGTAAGCTAAATATTTTAAAAAGGAAAGAAATCAAGTAATATTTAGTTACATATAGCGAAAGTCTTCGCAGAAATGGTATAAGATTATTTCCTTAATTTCACAAAGGTATTTATCAAAAAGTAGGACATACGAAAATGGATTCGGGGAAAAATTTGGTGATTCTGAAATACCGACAGCAGCGTTAGGATAACCACCATTAGCCAATTGCACATGTATCTATAAAGCGGTATGTAATGTTTTTATTAGTCAAAAGATTTTCATTCGTACTAGAGCTCGTTATGGTTAACTAATCCACTAGTTAACATCGGCAGAAACAATAAGCTGACTCTGTCTTTCTTTTCTTATTTAACTATTACAGGCGTAATTGTATGACAGGTAAGTGAACAAAGTGGCAAGTGGCTGAACAATGCTAATAATTTCTGGATAGTTGCTGTGTTTGCAAATATGTTACCTTAGAAAATGGTTCAGGTAAGGCACTAACACAAAAAAATGAGACTAATGTTTTTTAAAAAGGAAGTAATATATTCTTTCTAGTTAATAAATGCAATAAGTTTAAAAGTATTAGCTTTTTTGCTAAAGAAGAGTTTACATTTAACTTTATAATGCTTATAAATTTTTTAATTTAAGCTCTGGAATTCTTGGTTTGTGAATAACATATACCTCAAGTTTTCTATAAAAATAAACACGCCAACTAATTTCTTAAAGAACTAAAGCGAGTTCTACCTAAAATTATGATGATTTAAATATAGTCATAGGCTATGATTTATGACCATATGCAAAAAAAAGTCCATATTGAGTTTTAAAGTACACATTAGTTAATAAACTCTTTAAGACTAACAAGCCTTTGTTTAAAAATGGTATGCAAAAACAGTATTTTAACTAATGTAGAAGTTAGCAAAAATTATTATTTTAATTCTGGCAATGCCATTTTTAATTGTCACTTTGTATTTAATGACGTATCCGGGTAGTGAGATCAATAAAAAATGTTTTTATTGTTTTCAGTAAAATCAACATATTTTTTTTTGTTTTTCGTTTTGATCTTTTTAATCTTTTATTTTTATATTGTTTTTTGTTTTTATAAAAAATTTTTGCCAATTGAGCAGTTTATTTTGAAAGTGGCATAATTCACAACTAAACAGCTAAGAACGATTGAGATTTGTTTAAGAGAAGTGTTGGTAATTAACGGTACAACAAAAATGTTTATTTTGAAAGTGGCGTAAGTCGCTGTACTCAAAAAATAAATTTAACGACCAAAGGACGATTATATTGTCCGAAATGATCACAAATTTTACGAAATGCAACTTTACAAGAAATTTGGGACGATAGGCTCGATACAAAATGTGCGAACCAATATCTGTTTGACCGGGTCGATCAACTGTAAACGATGCAGCCTTGAGTCACACTGTGGAAGCAAATTCAAATTTGTCGACTCCTCGATGTTTTTAACAATTGGAGTTACTCAAAAACCCCAGATGGCGAACTTTGCGTAGGGATTTGATTTTGAAGCCTTACAAGGTTCAAATGGTGCACCAATTGAAGCCGATCGACTATTGAATTCGCCGTAGATTCGCTCAATTCCTGCAGGTACAACCGGTTGGATTTTTTGAAAAAATCATATTTCCGGATGAAGCCCATTTTCACTTGTCAACATGCAAAATTGGCACATATCACACAGCAAATGAAACGATCAATTTAATTTCACGATAATCAGCAGTTAAGTGGCTAGCCAGATGATATGATTTAACACTACTAGGTTATTTTTTGTAGAGCTATGTTAAGCATAGAGTCTTATACGGAGCCAATCGAATCAATTTCAAGCTTAAAACTTAAAATCCGTCATGTAATTAACGATTTAGAATATCGAATTGACATCTGTCAGCGTAGTCGTGCTGGACTTTTGTTAGATATCATTTTTCATTCATAATTGCCGAACTTTTTTCTTCGTAACATAAAAAAAATTTGAATAATCTTAATCGAATTTTTTGGTTTTATTTTGTTTTCGAAAACAAAATTCTTGTTGAAAAACCCTTTATAACAGAATAATAAAAAATTTAGTTTAAGGCGATTTTATGACACAATTAATGTAAAATTTGGAGCAGTTAGTGGAATATAAAGTAGATTTTATTATTATTTTTAAATACCCTGCTTCTAAAGGTTACTTGTCCGCGGGGTTTTTGGATTTGCAGTCATGGCTATTTGCAGGTCACTGTTAAGGTTTTGGGTTATTTGTTTTGCGCTGGTGCTATGGAACCTTTTTTCTTCTTACTGTATCGTGAACGCTTTAAAACAGAAGAGTATTTTAAAAATGTTTAATCTTTGTCGCAGCTTCAAAACAGTTTTTCCACAGAACATTTGGAAATAAGTTTATGGTAAAATAGTTGAAGATTGACTTACTATGAAGGAGTTTTTTGGACTTAATACAACACATAGAAATTACAATGCAATGACTTGATATAAATACAAAACAATTGTTGATGACAACAGCAGCGGTTTTTCTGGTAAATTTACTGAAATTATATTGGCTTAAATCTAATTTAGCTAAATACCTAAGCCCTGTGTTGCAGCTTAAGAGCAGCATAGCTAAAATGATTTAATTTAATAAATTATTAGACAAATTTGCTTCTAGCTTCTCTATTGCATTGACAACATTTTAAGAAATTATTAAATAAAATTCTGAAAAATAATAAAACGAAAATTAATGTTGATCGATGAGCTACTAAAGGTCCTAAACGAATTTTGATATCTTTATGTGAAATTATTTAAATATGTTTTCAATAAATAATTTATGGGGAAGATATTAGTGAATATGAACAAGGAATTAATAAAATTTCTAAAAACTTACAAAATGCTAGAAAACTTATTTTTTTGCAAATTGATTAAACTATTTCTATTTGAATATTCTTCATGAAATTCTTTTTCTCTATCTGCTATTTGTAATGTTTTAAGCGGATTGAAGAATTAGTGAACATTTATTGCTTAGCTGTCTGGTGATATTTTTTTTTGTACAAAATTTAACTGAAAGTAAGCAGCGGCTGTGGAAGTTTTCCAGCAAAGCCCTTGTTAAATGGTATTGAAAAATATTGAGTAATTCTTTCTTAACGAAAAAAAAAATTAATATAAAATTTTTCTTTTGTTACATTGTCACGAATCATTTTGTCAAATTTAAAAAAAATAAAAAAAACATTTGTTGTTACTTTTGTTCCAACTCCTTGCTTCACCACATATACTATTTAATGTGTACTCAAAGGCGAATAGCATGGTCTGTACTTATCTACTTGTCTGTCGTTTTTTATTTTTATTATGATTATTGCTGTTGTCACTCTAAGACGTTAAAGCCATTCTATTGGCCATTGTTAACATTGGAGTGTTTGTATTTTTTGACAGTGTTAAAAATTGCAAAATGTTGCGAACGTGTCTAACATAAATTCAATTTTCATTTTGTAACTTTAGTAATGTAATATAAGATTTTTGTGCTGTTTTCTTATTACAATTCATTTGATGACATTATCATTTGACAAACATCAAGGTGGTTGTAATTCGTTATATATATATATATCTTTTTTTGTACATTTATTGTGGCAAATAAATATTATTTTACTTTAGTATACATTATTGGAAATAAAAAAAAACAAGAATTTCCAAAAATATTGTAAAAAATTTGTTAAGTTGTCAAATAAAGATATTATTGTTGCGCTGGAATTAAAATATTAGCTTCGTTTACTTGTGGAGCCGAAAATTCATTTTTGTGCCAAAAATTAATATAATATATACAGTACGCTACAAATTTTTTAGAGCTGGTTAGTGTACATACAGAGATGGATAGTATATATGACAAATTTCTTTAATAAAACAATTTGCAGGGAATTACCCATTTTCATCTAATGCATTGTTGTGCGGTACTATGGAATTAGGTTATACGATGAAGAATAGAGAGAACAGTGTTTATGTTTTAAGTATGCTTAAGGTAGTTTATTTAGATGTAATATCGGGGTTTTCAACAATAAGTTTGTTTTTCAATTGGGGGCAACTCCAACAACATGATAGTTTTGACATTTAGTTTTTCGACTTATTCGTAGTAGATGCATTAGCAATTGTTACAATCAATTCAATTTTGCACGAAAATCGCATTCAAATATTTTAAATCCACTATGAAAATGATGATTCTGTTAAAGTTACATTTCGTAAAATTCATGATATATTATTTTACAACATAATCGTCCTTCTGAGACCGCTGCTAAAAATTTGATCGTTAAATTTGAGTCGACAGGCTCAATACAGCATGTGCGAATATGCACACTGGTATTGACCGGGTCATTAAACTGAAAACATCGCAGCCGTGGGCCATAGTATTGAAGCAGCTCCAAATTTGTCAATTTTTCGACGTTCTCAACAATTGGGGTGATCTAAAATCACCACATGGCGATTTTTGTGTAAGGGTTTGACTTCGAAGTCTTACAAGGTTCTCATGGTGCAGGAAATGAAGCCGATGGAACATTCACATCGTCGTAAAGTTGCTCAATTTACCCAGTAACAACCGGCTGGTTTTTTTGAAAAAATTATTTTTTGAGGATGAGGCTGGAAGTACGGTAACAGTCAAAATATAACGCTATCGTAATATGCTAAACATTTAATTTTGGGCTATTTTTGACGGCAGCGATATCACTTACATATGATTTCAACAGGAGGGTGCCACATGATACACAGCCAATGAAACGATTAATTTATTGTATACCAAATTTCCCGATCGCCTAATTTCACGACAATCAACAGTTAAATGGCCAGCCAGATCGTGTAATTTAACACGACTGGATTATTTTTTGTGAAGCTACGTTAAGGACAGAGTTTATAAGGTGACGATCGTATCGATTGCAGCCTTTTAACTCATAATTCGTGATGTGATCAACGAAATAGCATTGTCGTTTCGCCAAAAAGTGATTAAAAACTGTGATGAAAGATCGTAATCGATCTGAGTGGCCGTGGTGGACATTTGCCAGATATAATTTTTGATTCATAATTATCGAACTTTTCTTTTCCTTTTTTTGTTTTATTTTATTTTGGAAAACAAACTTCTTGTTAAAAACCCCTTTAGCTATTTGGGTCAAAAATTCTTCTGTATTTGCCGCAAGTACTTGTATTTGTTAATGAAAATAACAATTAAAGTGGCGAATAAGCAAGTGAAAGGAAAAGGGAAAAATATAGTGTTGTACGTTGTGGCAGAAGTAATGCTTTAATTCCCCTACTAGGGAGAAACTAGGAAAACTGGATATTGTCTCAGAAAAAAATTATAAGCTTTCACACTGATTTGAAATTTATTTTCCAACAACTGACCTCAAACTACTCATTATGACAAATCCCCTTAAGGAGATTACTTCAAAGAAGACACTTTCCATTAAGGCGTGTTGTTTTGTAGGCTGCGAATAGATTATGTGTACATTCACAGTTGTCGAGGGCTTAATAAGTCATCTTGCAATATATATCTTATTGACAGCATTTCTTACAAAATTCATTTGTAGTTTTTACGTTCATAATTGAGTTTTATGACTTCTATAAAAATTAAAACACGGACAACCAAACGCCAGTTAAATTTTGTACTTAAAACTAACAAAATATAGAAATACAATGAACAGAGAATACAGCAGACATCAGTAATGATTGATTAAAAATAGAAATATATTTTAAGGTGACCATTGTTAATTATTGTAACAGACAATTGAGAATTGAGAATACCGAAATAATTTTTATTGTTATGACTCGTCCTTGTAATTAAAGTAGTAACAATCATATCTTCAACCGTGTAATTTCTGTGTATTATCTCGAGCCAACGTCATTTAAAAAATAAAACAAAACATCAAATTATTATTTTTTTATAATTTTTAATTTTTTAAAAAAATATATTTTTTTAAACACAGCTTTAAGAACTTTAAATTTATATTATTTTTGATTTTTTTTTAAAGGAGGTGTAAATTACTTTCAACAAAAATAAAGGCTTCCTAAGAATATGATAGTTAGACATCTAATAAAGCGTAATTAAGAGAGTGTTTTTGAAAGATCATCATTAAATTGCTATACTTTTTGCATTATGTTGTGCATATATTTTTGTATGTGTACTTATTATTTGATATATTAATCATACGTCACAGCCTCCATTGAAATTTTGTTAAGTAAACGTTATACATATTTTTGATAGACTTTGATAGACAGAATAAAAGGAAAATATTTGTATTCGTTAGTTAACACAAACAAGGTGAAACACTTTTCCTTTTTGTAACATAAAAATATCGATTTTTATCGTGAGTCATAATTAAAAAGCTTTTGTTTTGTACACATTTTTGGATATTTTAAAACAAAATTGTTCTTAAGGCAGGAAATAAAGTGTGAAAAGCAAACGTTAAACAGCAAACTTTCGTTTACCTGAAAAATAAAACAGCATGTACATGATTGTAAAATTAAATTTTACGTACATTATTTCAGATTTTAAAATATATTTTCTTGTTTTTTTTTTTTTTAATTTTTGACTGTTTAAACACCATTTTTTTGCCATGGTATTTTCGTTTGTAGCAACGTCATAAATTCCTGTGACCAGGACTGTATAAACAAAGGTATACATTCCTTAAGCTTTTTACTTTGAAAATTGCATGCCGGTTGCTGTCAGCAACGTTGGGCTAAAGAAGTACAGAAAAGAAATAAATTCAAGGTTTTAGTTTAATGAAAATATGTTATATTTACATTGATGACATAAAATTCTTTTCATTATGTCGTTTAAAAATAGAATTTTTTTAATATTTTAAATCTAAAGGTACCGGTTTTGTACTATGCACGAATATAACCCAATGTACCTTTTCAACTTAAGCGTTTTCGATACGATTTTTCTTCTCTGAATCACTTAGAATACTATTTGTTTAATATCTGGGTATTAATGTTGAGGATCCTACTACTACTATTGTTTTTGACCTTCCGCCATTTTTTCATAAATTTTCGGAATCAGTAGAATAAGCCCAAGCAAACTTTTAATGATTATTATTATTATTATTTTCATCACTCAAGATTAATGCATTTTCTCTTTATGATTAGGTGCCCCTGTAGGCTAGTAAGTAGTGTACTAGCTTGTCAGTATGGGGGTCGTGGGTTCGATTCCCAACGAAGACCTTGGTTTTTTCACTACAAAAATAAAAATTGACTATCGGTGGCGCTGCTCAGCGATGAAGGCATAGTCACTGGTCCCTGTGCTGTCTTTTATACGGCAGTTAATTTCTGACTGTCGTCAACTTTCACCACCTATTTCATCTCTTCTCTATCCCTTTCCTAAAGAATGTAGCACGGTATTTGACTTAATAGGCATTGCTGCCTAAAGTGCTACTTCTCTTAAAAAAATGATTTGTTTTAACTTTCAAAGACAATAACTATCAGTACAAAACGTAAACCAATTGACCTATTGTGTATTTTACAAACTGTGTAGTTTTCTAAGAAATCTAATACACACAACATAATAACAACGTGCTTACTATAAATTCTACGAAATAACTCAAGCAACAGACCACAAAAACAACACAAAACAAAAATAAAACACACAGTCAAAGAGACGCCTACACTGAATAATACTTATAACAACAATATCGGATGATGTTAAAGTAGAATATTCCTGTATATGCGAGCACTACTTAAAACAACTATCTAAGCACCACTTGCTGGGCAAATGAATTGAAGTTAAAGCGTGATTGAGTAAAGACAAGAAAAGAATAAAGTATTTTTAGCCGTTACAGTGCTGACGTTGCCATCGTGTTTATTTTCTGTATATTAAAAGTGAATAAATCGTTTAATTTAAAACTCCAAAGTGTTGTGTTATAATTTTTTGCAATAAAAGAACTCTATATAATAAAACGTTTATTAACAAGAAACTAAACAACGTTTTTGAAAAATAATGCGTTAACTATAATTTTTCATGTTAACTTCGATAATGAAAATTGAGCATATCAAATAAATGCAGAGCACATATTATTGCTACATAAAATACGCTTTTTTAAAGTATGTGATAAATTTTTTGATATCTAATTTTGCTAAGCACATACTTTAGGGCGTCTAAAAAAGTTGTTATTACACTAAGTATTTAGGATGACTGTTATATTTAGAAAAGTTATTGCGATTTTAGCAGCTTCATTAAATAACTAGCTTTAGTTTGTTATATTTGTTTATTTTTGGTTTCCATGTTTAGTAGCCATTTTTGCCACTTGACTGATTTTATATATTTATCCATTTTATATTGTTACATTTTTCTATATTTCCTTATGTATATTTAAAATCTCTTGATAAAGTAAACATTTTAGATTATGATGAGTTTATTGATAAGGGCTAGCTGGCTTATTGCTTAACCGGAAAATTTAAGGGAAACTTTGTGCTGATGCCTTAAATATTATGAACATTTTGTTTACAGTTATCATAAACTTAAAATTAAATCTACAAGGTTAAAAGGTAACCACGATTTATTTATGATTATTAATATTAATACAGTGTTTTACTTTTCTTTGTTCGCCTTTATCTGTTGTCATTTTAAAACAAAACAACTTAAGGCAACAACTATTACCTTGGCAACTGAAGAGTTTTTGTTTTAACAGGAGAGACAAATTTCTATAGCAAGACTATAATACAAGGAAGATAAGTAATGGAAATAGGAAGAAAGACCAAATCCCACACCAAAACTGCTGCCTTAAGGTGGGTAGAGACTTTTTAAAGTTATTTTCTTAGTAAATATAATTAATTTTTTCATCCCATTTCATTTTTCATTTCTTAGAGATTCAATTTTGCTATTATTTATAATTTTAATCCAAAAAATCACAGAACACTTAACCATTTTAACAAATTAATGTATCTTAACAAATGATTCAATATCTATAGAATACATTATTATTAACGCACTTAGTTAAAAAGGAAATTAAAACAGAATATTTTAATTAATACTAAGTCTTGGAAAGTTTCAAATACACTTTTTTATTAATGGGTTAATAGTTGTAGAAATACACGTTGAACGAACTTTAATAAAATGCTTAACAAAAAAAAAAAAAAACAAAAATATATCTTATCCACAAGTGCTGGTTTTGAAATAAAATATCATTTCAATACAGATATTAAAAGCTGAGGTTTTTGAATTGACATAAAATTTTCTTTATTTGAAAGATAATCTGTGGCATTATATGAAGTTTTTCAAAAAGAAGTTTATTTTTCAGTTGTAGCAACACCCACAACATCATAGTTTTGACATTAATTTTTTGACGTATTCGTAGTGCATGCATTGGCAATTGTTGAATTCAATTTCGCACGAGAATCGCAGTAAAATATTTAAAATGCGTTATAAAAATGGTGGTTCTGTTAAAGTTACATTTCGTAATATTTTCGGACAACATAATCCTCCTTCTGAAAACGCTATTAAGAATTTGGTAGTTAAATTTGAGTCGACAGGCTCGATACAAAATGTGCAAACACCAGCGCGTGTTCGACTGGTTCGTTTAACTGAAAATATCGCAGCGGTGAGCTGCAGTATTGAAGCAGATCCAAATTTGTCAATTCCTCGACGTTCACAACAATTGGGGCTCTCCAAATCCATCGTATGGCGAATTTTGCGTAAGGATTTGACTTTGAAGCCTTAAAAGATACAACTGGTGCAGAAATTGACACCGACTGACAATTCACATCGCCGCGGATTCCCTCAATTCATTCAAGAACAACTGGCTGGTTTTTCTGAAAAAAATTATTTTTACAAATGAAGCCCATTTTCACTTGCCAGGATACCTCAACAAGCAGAATTACCACATTTGTGTTTCTGAAAATCATAGAGCGAATAGTGAGAAGCCTTTGCATAATCAACGTATCCCTGTATGGTGCGCTATGTGGTGTGGAGTCGTAATTGGGCCGATTTGTTTAGAAGATGGCGCTGGAAGTACGAAAACGGTCAATGGATTACGCTATCGCGAGATGCTTACAACTCAATTTTGATGGCGTCCAGGGTCATGCCAACGTCGAATTAAAAGGCGTCTGATTGATTCGGTATAAAGCTTCTGCCTTTGTATGCCACTAATCTTCTTAACGGCAACTCACCCTCTTTGCTCTGTGTGTCGTACAATGGTGTGCGGAGATAACTCTGGGTTAGCTACTACGTATCGATAGTTAGTTAACGAGGGAAATAGCCATGTGAGCGAAAATTGTGGAGGGTAATAACCATTATAATACAACTTAACGCTACTTCCCTGGTCACTCCCAGTAGCGACTGTAGGCCAGGCTGGGTAAAAATGATTGCCCAGGTTGTGACCTGACCGGTGCTACTTTGGCGATATCACGAGATAATAGTTAGCGTACAAGGGAAGGTACCCAGAATACCGAAAATTGCGCAGGAAACAAACCACTAGAACACAATTTAACGCTCTTCTGATCACTTGCAGTAGCATCTGTAGGCACAAACCAGCATGGATAAATACCACTGCTTAAGTTGTGACCTTACTGGTGCTAGTATTGCAAGTAGCATGATGTAATAGTTAGTGTACGACGGAAATACCCAGAACACCGAAAATTGCGCAGAGTAATAACCAGGCTGGGTAAACAACACTGCGTAATTTGCGACTTAGTGGCGTTTGCCGATGATATTCAGAAATATTTCCAAAATATTACCTGTTATCTGTCGGCCGGTTGAGCAGCAACTTTTGTTAATAAAGTTCTTCTTTATATACCACCACACATTTACATTATTTTCGCATCTGATATATAAAACAGCTTGTGGCTGCCATCACTATCAGCCGCCACGTGTACCATCACGTAAAGGTGGTGCTGCCCAGTGAGTAGCTGTTAAATTTAAAACATAAAATACAGAACTAAAATCTAATTATAAAATCCGAATAATTTTAAAATAAAATAACAATTCATTCGCCTTAAAACTATAAAGATAATTATAGAATAAAAATAAGTATACGTAGAATAGAATGATAATCCATTCGATCTTGCCTGTGTCGCTAAAAATGAGCATCGGGACTTTTAGCGTTACACCATGTCACACAGCCAATGAAAAGATAAATTTATTGTAAACCAGACTTCCCGATCGCATAATTTTACGACAATTACTACTACAGGACTATTTTTTGTGGAACAAATGAGAAGGATAGAGTCTACACGGAGCTTTAAAACCCAAAATCTGTTTTGTGATAGGACCGCCATTTTTCCAAAAAGTGATTTAAAACTTTGATGAAAGAAATCGACATCTTTAAGCATGGTTGTGGTTGACATTTACCAGATATAATTTTTCATTATTTATTATTGACAAACTTCGTAATACATTAAAGATTTGAATCATCTTAATCTTAATCTAAATATTTTGTTTTAGAAACAAACTTCTTGTTGAATAACCCTTTAATAGAAATAAAATTGACATTTTATAAAATGCCGCACATAAGAGAAAAGTAAAAACTGACACAGAATATCTTCATTTGAGAAGTGAGAAAAATTAAATAAAAATATAATTTAAATAAAAAGAAGCGGGTTCTTGAAGATCAAAAATAATATTGTTACCTTTTATAAACGTTTTCTTGTTGCTGAGTTCTTTATTGCAAAATAAATAACACCAGATTTTAGAGTTTTCAAATTAATTACAAGTTTATTTATTTTAACTACACACAAAGTTGACACTACAGAACAATTTACTTCACGAGGTTTATATTTCAACTAACTATCCGCTCAGACGCTGCCTTTTACATTTATCCACTAGAGGTCTAGAAAAATTAAGAATCTTCTACTCCCTTTGTATTACATTTTGTTGTTATGTTATTAATTCAATATATAGGTGCTTGCTAGTCTGTCTATATTTTTGTTTTTGTTTTTTTATGCTGTTTAAGTTTCTTTCTGGAATTTTTTAAGATAGTTGTTGTTGCAGTTAGTAAACAGCATACCCAGTTGTTTACTTTGTTACTTAATTATTTTCTTTTTAAACTTAAGTAAAACCCATTTACAACAATATTATAAATTAAAGTTTTATTAATTCAGAAATATTTAGTTAAAAGTTTTGGAAGTTCATAAAAATTATTCATTATGATTTTTTAAATTACTAGCTCCTGCCTCTTCACTTTACTTTTAGTTGAAAACTATTAAATATTTTTAGGTCATTGTTTTAATGAGCTATTTAATTTTTAGTTAATTTTGCATATTTTCCAATTTTCGCCTTTGACTTTTACAAAAAATTTAAACATGATTTTATTTCTTTTGTGCTGGTAACTGAAACTTATTTTTTTATTTCCAGCTAAAATATGCAAAAGTATATTTTACATGATTTGCATAAAAATTAGTTTTTGGAAAAATTTGTTGTTTCTTTAGAACTGCTCGGTTTTTTTTTTATTTTTTTTTGTATACTTCTGGTAAATTTTGTTTTCTATGTTTTTTATTTATTTATTTTTTTTTTGTGAGTTTGGTCACATTTAGCTATTTTTAGTTGTAACAGTATCTACAGTTGTATCTAGTTTATTTTAATTTTCCATTTTAGAAAGTGTTTTTAATGGTTTTGTGCATGTGTAAGTTGTAGTCTTGTAACAAATGCTGTGAACTAGAGATAGAGTTGATAGAAAAAAGAGAGGAAAAACAATTTTATTACTTAACCGCAATAAGATATAAGTGTAGTTTAAACATAAACTTTTATTTTTATACATTAAGTATAAATAGTCTAAATAAAATTGCAATCTCACTAAAAACATGAAAGCATAAAAATAAAGTATGCAAGAGATGATTCTTTTACAAGTTAAGATATAAAACAGTAAAATAGAATTAAATGTTAGAGATTTAAAAGAATTTTTGAATTTATATTATATTTCTTAATTAAAAATCAACATAATGTTGGTTACAAGTTTTAGGATTTCTTTTAAATTTCTTTGAAACATTTTGAATAAATTGGTTTTGCAAAAAGCAGTTATTCATTTTATTTGCTTAAGATACAAGACCGTTCGTCTCAAGTGACGGTCTTTACATTCACTTATCGTAACCTCTATATTTTAAAAATTTTTCTTACTGTTTTTAAATCCTTAAGTACTTTAAAAAGACTTCTGAGTTCTGTAATCATGCTGTCTTACCACATGAAGTCTAATGTCTGCGGTTTTTTCAAGGTTATAGTTTCGTCCCAAAATTATTTACGTGGATGAAAACAGCAATGCACAGTGGTTTAAAAAATTTTTTTTTCCAAATAATTCGGTAGCTCATGCACTACAAAAGCTATCTTATCCAAGCAGAGGTATACCTAACTCAATTTACGAATGGGTAAAAAATGCAATGTTATTTTTTTCATGTGTTTTTACACAAATTTTTCATTTTACATATAAAAAAATGAGAAAATTTGCATTAGAAGGTGAGATTTGCCAGGCTCCTACAAATTAAGTATATACTCTCCATGCAAGTAATTGCTATCAAAGCAAAGCTTATGACTTCTAGATTAACAATTTTTTACCATTTTTTTCGCGTCGCATGTTCTGCACATAATTTTCCTTTTAAAGTGTCAATTTCACCTTAAAGTGATTGTCTAGAAAATAAAATGCAGAATTTTAAATTACCACAAAATGTATCCCCCCCAAGGGCACATTCAAATGTTTTGACGGAAATTCACTGTCATTACATGTGTCTTTGGGGATGAAAGGAAGCTCAGTACTCTAATAGGCTAGCAGGAGCCAACTGGACAATCCACTATATTTCCATGGAAATCAGTTAAGCCCCAGAATTTTTGGCTTTTTAGCCTTTTAGCTGTTCTCTGACTGATTATTGAGGTTGGCCGTTCGGGAGTATCGTGATGGCTATGTGTTTCGAGGCCCTAGTTTAAGTTTGTGAGTCGGATCATTTACAATTAACACAATGAATCGTCCATGTCCAGTGAGTATAAACGCCATCGTGTTCTTAAATTTTACTAAGCTTCATGCGTTCTGGCCCAGGAGTTGGATAGTCTTCAACTCTTCAGCAAGGAGTGAAGACTGCGGCCTGGCTCGGGCTTTTGAAGTTGCAACTAGGAGTGACCGGAGAATATACGTAGCTGTAGCCCTTCTAGGGTGAGGTTGACGCTACATTTCATCCACAGTGGTATGATCCACCATCTGATTATGGCTTACACAGATCGAGATATTCTTACCTAATTTTGAAGCATTATATAAAAAAAATATCCTTAAATGAAACGGTGTAATAAAATTTTCAATTTTTTTAATTTAGCACATTAAATCCTTAAATGGGGAAAATTTGTCAAAAAATTTGTTTTAATTTATAACTAACTTTGTTATCTGCGACGCTATTATTATATATTTGGAGTAAGCAGCCAAGAGATGGAGCTTTAATAATCTGTTTATAATTTTTCAATTGCTGCTTTGCACTCCGAGGAAAAATTTGGGTAAACATAAATTCTGTTTCCAAATTGGCTACGTTTGAATAGGGCTGGAGGCTGAAACGTTATAATTTTTAACGCAATTTTTCTTCTATTCGCATTTGCTATAGTTTGTCTTCAAAATAGTCCAAAAAATTTACTAATACCAAAGTAATTTTCAATTATATTAGCAAAAAAACCATACCTTTTTTTTTGGGGAAAATCCTAAAAAAACGTTAGTTTTTACATTTTCCAAATTCAGAGGGTTGTAACTTTTTAACGAAACCTGCTATCAAAACAAAACTTTTTACTGTTTTTTTTTATTAATTTTATCGAAAATGCAGCAAATATTTTATAATAATAATCCGAATAAAAATTAGTAGACCACGTCAAAAATACTAAGTTAAGGTCAACCAAAAATTAAACAAAATCTTCCAATCTAAAAGACGTAACCTAGATATTTGCATTTTTTGTAGATATTCTAACTGCAATTTTGAGTTTTGCTGTAGATTTTATGAAAATTCTCAATTAATCAGTTTGGCTTAGATATAAGACTCTTGAGTTTTCTATACAATAGTAGGGGCAAAATTCACTGATGAGCAATAGGGAAATTACAATAAATGTTTAATGAGAATATCATAAAATGTTTATTTTTGAAACATTTATTTGAAAGAATTAAGCACGAATTAAAATTGCTTAAGTTCAAAATTATTCCAGTAAATTGTAAATTACTAATTTTCATATTGATATTCTTTAAAATTTAATGCTGTTAAATGTTATCTTATTTTATATTTTAATAACTAAATTTAAGCCTTATGTATAATTACTGTTTAATATTTTAATGTCTGTAGAGATATTGAATTCATGGACTAAATATGAAAATAAATTAATAAAAATATATTTAATTTTACAGAATGTTTTTATGAAAGAATATACTTTATTTCTAAAAATTGCTTAATATAGTATGCACTCGAGAATATATAGAAATACTTTTCAACCTACTAAATTGGAGATAAAATGTTGACATAATATATTCGTATGGAGATGATTGGTATAAGTTTTAAAAGATAATAAGTTTCAGTAAAAAAAGTAAACGAAATGACCTATTGTGTGCTTTATAATCAGCGTAGTTTTCTAAGAAATCGTATACACACAGACACACACACACCAACAACATGCTTGTGATAAATTCTGGGGAATAACTGAACAACAGAAACCAATAACAACTAACACACAACAAAAAAAAACACACACACACACAAACAGCCAGTCACTTACACTGACTGGTAATAACAACAACAATATGGGGTGATGTTAAAATAGAATATTCTTGTATATGCGAGAACTGCTTAAAAGAGCACCACTTGCTGGGTAAATTAATAAATACGAGTTGAGAGATCGTTAAAAAAAGACAATAAAATAATAAAGCATCCTTTAAGGCGTTATAGGAGTAAAGTTACCATCGTATTTATTTTGTATGTATTGAAAGTATACAAATCGTTTAATTTCATTTAAAACTCTAAAGTGCTGTGTAATTATTTTGACATAAAATAGCGCAATATAATAAATGTTTGCTTATTAAAGAAATAAACGCAATATTATTTTTTCAAAGATTAAAAGTACTTCAATATTAACAACTTCAACATTTTTGATTTCATTATATAGTATTAAAATACCATACCACAGTTTGGAATATCATGATTTTTAAAAATGAAAAATATAAAAATTATTTGTAAGTCACTGGGTATTCATATTTCTCTTAAAATAATCACTATGATATTGAAACAATATCTACTGTGATGTAAATAATACAAAAAAAAAAAAAACAAAAATAATATAGCATTCACTATTTAACAACTAATACAAATCTTTATATATGAGCTTTGTCTAACCTAATTGAATATGAATGCTCCTCGTATTCTTATTAAGCAAATTAGAGTTTTCTCTCTCTACGTAGTCTTAAAGTACATATTAGCTTGGATTGTTCTAAAAGCTTCAACGCCCTAGCCGATTGCCCACAAGGTTCACCAACACAAGGCTATCACCAACACATTATACTGTTTATACACACATAATCTTCCCCAACTTCAGTATTGCACAATGTCCATTGTTGCAGATGATACTGCAATTCTCTGCTCTGATACTGATGATATTATAAATAATTTCAAGTTATCTGAGAGCCTATTTTGAAATTTCAAAATATTTTAATAGATGGAAAATTTTTTTCAATAGTGACAAAACATCAGCAATATTTTTCACAAGGAAAAGAAAACTTTGTTACATTTCTCAAGTATGTATTAACAAAAATAACAATTTAATTTTACGGGAACAAAAACATCAAATACAGGGATTAAAATAAAAATCTTAATTCTTTGTGTATTTGTATAACATAAAAGAAATATTGTGAATACTATCTAGAAATTAAATAAATGAATTTCTAAAAATAGTTGATATTTAAAATGTATATAACCCAAGTTAGATCTATAGAAATACATCTTTGTTTGCTTTTTGTTTTCTCGTCATCAGAATAGCTGTTGCTATTAATGAGTTGAAGAGAATCTTCCATTTATCAAACTAATGTGAGTGTCTCTTCTATCTCGAATTCTCCTTACAACTCTAAAGGTCATGATAACCCTGTCTTAACCATAATGTATAATGAAAAAACAATTCACTTATAAGCTGCTAAAAATGTTACACTAAAAATCCAAACGTTAAGTAATCACCTATTATGTTCTCAATAAGTAAAAAATATAATAAAACACACATTCAATTTCTGAAGTTTATAAGTTATAACATCGTTATAACTTTTTAGAATTTATTTATTTATTTCTTCCTACATAACATTAGGGTGGCCCTTAAAAACAGTTAGGTTTTTTTCAATTTCACACCCCTAATTGGTGAATTTTGGTAAAAACGTTATTGTGAAAAAATTTCATGCGAGTCGTATTGGGTTAGCACGTATCGCGAGCCCGTCCACATTTGCGAAAATCCTGAAATTTAACAAAAGTAAATCTAAAAGAGAATTTTGGAATAGTTTTTACATTTGCAACTTTTCCCAATATAGCAGGTTCTTCAACAAGAAGTTTGTTTTTCAATTTGGGCAACACCAACAACATGATAATTTTGACATTTAGTTTTCCGACTTATTCGTAGTAGATACATTGGCAATTGTTACAATGAATTCAATTTCGCACGAAAATCGCGAATTTAAATCCACTATGAAAATACTGGTTCTGTTAAAGTCACATTTCGGAAAATTCGTGATATTTTCAGACAACATAATCGTCGTTCTGAGATCGCTATTAAGAATTTTGGTTGCTAAATTTGAGTCGACAAGTTCGAAATAAAATGTGCGAGTACCAACGCGTGTTCGAATGGGTGGTTTAACTGAAAATATGGCAGCCGTGAGTCACAGTATTGAATTAGAACCAAATTTGTCAATTCCTGGATGTTCTCAACAATTGGAGTTATCCACAGGTACCACATGGCTTTGACTTTGAAGCCTTAGAAGTTTCAAGTGGTGGTATAGAACTGGCAGTTGTTAACGCAACATCTTGGGTAATCTTAACAGCTAAAGATGTAAAGGCAATTGCAGCTGCAGTTGCACATATTGGGCCGGTGGCAATTTCTATTAACGCTACACCAAAAGGTTTCCATTTGTACAGTGACGGTGTGTATGATGATAGTCTCTGCCATTCTTCATCTGTTAATCATGCCATGATGATTATTGGATATACAAAATATTATTGGATTTTGAAAAACTGGTGGGGTGAACATTGGGGTGAAAATGATTATATGAGAATTTCGAAGGGAAAAAATATATGTGGCATCGCCAATTATGCTGCCTATGCTGTTGCTTAGACATCTTTTGTGATTAGTGACAAGCCGACCGACCATTCACATCGCCGTAGATTGGCGCAATTTATTTTGAATCAACTGGCTGATATTTCCGAAAATTTTTTTTTTTAAACTAAGTTTGTCAACAAGGAAAATAACCGCATTGGGGCTTCTGAAAATCCTGGAGCGATTATTGAGAAGCCTTTGCATGCTCAACGTGTTACACTACGGTGCGCTATGTGAGATGGTAACAACTCGATGTTGGCCTATTAGTGATGAAGTGGTTATCACTGACTTGTGGTTTCAACATGACGGTGCTACATGCCACGATGAAACGATCGATTTACTGCAAACCAAATTTTCCGATCGCATAATTTCACGACATTCAGCAGCTAAGTGGCAACACCACAAATTATCTTTTGTGTGTCTATGTTAAGGACAGAGTTCATATGGAGCCAATCAAATCGATTTCACCCTTAAAACTCAAAATCCGGAATGTGATTAACGAAATAAGACCGCCATTTTGCCAAAAAGTGATTAAAAACTTTGGTGAAAGAATCGACATCTGTCAGCGTGGCGGACATTTGACAGATATAATTTTTCATTCATAATTGCCGAACTTTTGTCTACGTAATACATTAAAAAGTTGTATCATCATAGTCTTCTTGTTAAAAACCCTTTATATAGGGAGAAGTGTAAATGCAAAAAGTGTTGAAAACTTCATTAGCAACAGTTTTCTCTTCTGTATATAATGGTATATTTCTGTAATTTCGCAAATTTGGAAGGGTTTGAGGCACGAAGACGTGGGGTTCAGACCCCAATCGATTCACATAAAATTTTTTCAACATAATTTTTTTCTCCAAACTAGTAAGTGTGAGAAAAAAAATTAAAAAAAAAATCGCCATATAGCTAAGAGCCACCCTAAAGTACATGCTTTCTAATGCAATTTTTTGCAAGATTTTACTTGATTTTATATATTTCTTTAATTTTTTTTTTTGCCTCTACTATTTTTAGGAGGTTAAAAAATAACCTTTGGCTAAACTTTATTTATCGTAAACATTATTTGCCTCAAAATAAAATTTGCTTTATTTTTATTTTCGTTGGTTATATTTTAAAGAATATTTTGGTTTTAAGGTCATGTGTCATGTATTTTTTGATGCTTGTTATAATGGAAGATTCACTATTGAATTGGTAATTTTCATATTATTCAATTTTGAGTTCATTCATTTGAAAATCTAAAAAGAAAATTTAAAATAAATTGATTTCATTTAATATATTTCATTAGCTACTTCATATAAGAAAGGTTATTGGTTAAATTTTTGGAAGTAGTTATAGCCAAGGTTATATTTCCAATTAATTTATTAGCAAAAAAAGATAGAATTTCTTTAGGTTTATTAAGCAATTTAAAAAGGTATTTATAATTTAAACTTTTAATGGGATTTTAGGAATGCATAAATAGGTATTTAAAATATTCTGTTACGTTTTATTCCTTTTCATAAATATTTAGCTGTACTGAATTCTTTTATTACAATCCCAGTTTTATTTACTGACATTTTTTTAAAGAGAAGAAGCACTTCAGGCAACAATGCCTATTTAGTTAAGTATCGTGCTACATTCTTTAGGAAAGGGATCGCTGCGCAGCCCCACCGACAGTCAATTTTTATTTTTGTAGTGAAAAAAATCAAGGTCTTCGTTGGGAATCGAACCCACAACCCCCATTACTGACAAGCTAGTACACTACTTACTAGCCTACAGGGGAGGACCTCTTACAAAACTATAAATCTATAAAACTGTAAATTTATGAATCGTAAAAACATTATTTACTGACATACGTATTCGAACAAACGTGAGCGTTAACGCTAAACTGCTTGAAAGCTAAACTACCTTAACTGTAATCTTGTTTGGGCCCTAATTTGCAAAATTTGTCTTCATATTAAAATGCCAAACCAAACTTAACTTAAATCACCTGATAGCTAACGAAATGGTCCCCAGTTAAAAAAGTGCTGCCAACTTAAAATGCTATACCTCTATAAAAATACTCGATAGCATTTTAATTTTAGCCGGTTTAGAGAGAAAAATTTCCTATTTAACATTACGAGTTCCTTCTAACATGTGCTTACTGGTAGAAATGTAGTAGACAAAAGTATTATAAAAGTAAAGATTAACTGTGGATTATTATACTAAAATTACTTTCTTAAATATTTGATATTTAGTTAAGCTACTTACTTGAAATTTGCCACAGAGACACTTGACTAAAAACTTCTTCTACTTTTACCATCTGCCATCATTTGTTAATTCCTTTCTATTAAGAATATATCAGGGTTACAATATAACTAAATAAGCATGGTTTCTTAGATTCATGCATCTGTCTATAAACAAAAAATAGTGTCTTCTGTATTGTATTTTCAAGTGTAAAAAACAGTTATATTTTTATGCTTTTTTTTCAAACGAGAAGTAGCACATCAGGCAACAATGCCTATTTAGTCAAGTACCGTGCTACATTCTTTAGGAAGGAAATAAAGAAGAGATGAAACAGGTGGTGAAAGTATAAGGTGAGTCAGAAATTAACTGTCGTCCACGCTATCTCAGAGTGTGTGCATTGTCGTAACGATTAATCAGTTATAAAAGATCTTTTGTCAACACTTATCATTTTGTGCAGTTAATAAAATAGCACCTGTAGGCCATTTTAAATTTGTTTTACAAAATTTTGTGAAAAAAAAAGTAAAAACGGAAATAAAAATTTTTTAATATTGTATAGCTGTGGGCCGCGCAAAGCAGTGAAAAATGTGAAGTAATAAAAAAGTTAGCGTCCAAGAGTAAATCGTATTCCTAAATAAGGGAATTGCTGGGATGTTCCAATAAAATGATAATAAATGCCCTTAGAATAAACAAAATGTTGAATCCCATGGTAGGAAGCGAGTTTTGTCAGCATTAATAGTAAAACGATAACTACGGACGACTAAAGCAAATCCCTTTATGACAGATACGGAGCTCAAAAAAATATTAGATGTGCCGGCAAGGGTGGAAACTATTCGACACAGATTTCGAGACAACGGCCTTAGTGCATGTAGTCCTCGAAAAGTGCCGCTCCTTTTCTCTAAGCATGTTGCTAAATGGATATCTTTTGCTAAAGCACATCTAAATTGGCCAAAGGAGAGAAATGTGCTATGGAATGACGAATCCAACATTGTTTTTTTTTTTGGTGGAAAGAGTTCCGGATGTTTTGTCCGTAGGCCACCTTACATCCAAAACAATTCACAGCAAAAGCTATCTAATATGGAGGTCATAGTATAGGGTCCAACAAATAACTTTTTTTCTTTTAAATGCTATAAACTCCTGAACGAATTGGACTTTGTATGACATCATACTAAGGTCTTTGTGCAAAATTCGTCTCAATAATGTCTCTGAAATGTTCAATTGTTGAGAACGACGGTGAATTGATGTTGATGGCGCTTCACGCACACTTTCTGCCACAGCAGCAATATTCGCGGGTGTACGCATTGTTTTTGGCTTTTCACGTTTTGGTTTATCGATGAGGATGCCACTTTCTTTCATTTTTATCACAAGATAACGAACATACGGAGTTGACGGTGCTTCTCTTCTTCCAAAATCCATACGCAATTTTCGCACACATTCTGCAACATTACCATGATTTTCAGAGTAATGTCGCAATATTTCCCAGCGTTGTTCAAGCGTATACACAGCCATATTCGTTTAGCGGAAGGATCAAACTAATTATTTGTCAAATCAAAGATGAGCTAAGTATTACCATTCACGAAAGAAGCACTAGGTGAAAAAAAACGTTAGATTGCGGACCCTATATTATGGTATGGGGTTGCTTCTCGTTTCAAAGTGTGGGTTCTATACATTTCATCAAAACCGTTATGGATTCATCGGTTTATATAATAATCCTTGATGAAATTTTGCTGCCTTCCCATAGCAAGACAGTGATCCCACACCACCAGCAATTTGGCAAACAAATGGTTCAATGAGAACTATATCAATGCACAGTCCCCAGATTTGCACCCTATAGAAAATTGTGGACGAACATAAAGAAGGGTGTATCTGCAATAAAACCAAAGAGCGTTGAAGGGCTCTGGGAGGCTGTGCAGAAAATTTGGATTTCCATCAAAGTTGAAAGATGCTAAGATTTTGTGGAATCCTTGAGAGGGCGTTGTGCCGCGGTAATGGCAAACAAAGGGCACGCGATAAATATTGAAACTATAAAATTAATTTCTCTACTAGATACCTGAGTGAAATTTTTGATTTATTTTAAGAAAGACTACTAATTTTTGTTAAAAATGAACTGAAGTGATATTATTTTGTCTGTGTAGTCTTTAAGTTTTTTGATTAAATTAATAAGCGTGTTATAAAGTGTTTAAAAAAAATCGAATAATTTTGTTATGCCAATAAACCATTAACAACAAAGAATTTATTATTTTGTTTCAACAGTTAAACGGATGTAAACGGAGTTAGTATAAAATTGTGCGTGGTGCTATTGTATTGACCGCTGCTGTCTGTTATGTTATGTAACTAAAAATATTCGTACCAATTTTCTTTTTAATTTTAATTTTCCGTATAACATTTTTCAATATATTCTCCTATTCTATTAATATGATTAAATTACTGCAGTTAAAATTTCATTAGCAAGAAAGTGCTTGATATAAGAAAGAACTTTTAGGCGAAGCAATAATAAAAATGAAGCAAAACTACAAAACGATACTAAATTTATTTTAAATCCTTATTTAATGATTATTTCTGTTAATCTTTCAAGCAATAAAATAAATATACTTCTTAGATGAACTGGTACGTTTTAATTTTTCTTTGGCCTAAAATAATATCATTTGATACACATTCAATAACATTTGTTGTTGCTTAAGTTATGCTAAACTTTTGTAGAAGAAAGAACATTTTTTCTGAAGAAAACAAAATCTATTCAAGTTTTATAACAAATCTAAGATTTTTTTTAAAGAAATAACCTAAAAAAGAGACAATATAACGAGAATAAAATTAGGAAAAAAAATACATTAAAAATTGGCCAAGAATTAGAATAGAAGAGAAATGCGAATAAAAAGGCTTAGTTTGTATTGTTGAACATGACAAATTTACATTGCTATTCCCAAAAAAAGGAATGGTTTTTATAGCAAAAAGTTAAGAACTTTTCCACAATTATTGTGTATCTATTTTCAAAAGAAATTGTTAGAAAATTGAAATAAGTTTAGAGAGAACTTTAACATTTTTTGTCCTTGCTTTTCATTCATGTTGCTATACATTGTTATGTTTTCTATATAAAAAAAAAAAAAAAATTCGTCTAACTGTCAAATTTAAGTATAAAAAATACTAATTATTCTTTTCCTATGGAAAATTCAAATTGAATAAAAATTGCTTAAATGAAAAGTAAAAAAAAAAACTTTTAAGTTGTGGAAAAATTACATACGAAAATGTTATTTTCTTTAAAATTGGTAACTAGAAGTAAGTTAAGATATTTTTATTTAAAAAAAAATTTTTAATCAGTTAAATGACCTTTAAAGTTAAGATACCAAAATTTAATTAATATGCTCGTCTTTACTTCACGTGATTTGTTTTTCAACTATATGACTATGTTTTCTTAAAAAACTACACAGTTAGTAAATAGCATACCCGATTGCTGTTGTTTTGCCTGTATACAATTTCCACGTAGTTTGTAACTAGTATACCCAGCTGTTTACTTTATTACTTAATTATTTTCTTTTAAAATTTAAGCAAGACGCATCCGTAAAAATATTAATAAAATTTATAATGCTTTTGAACAATTTGTCTTTAACAAAATATATATATTTTTGGCCATTTATTAAACTGGCTTAACTTGGTATTAAAAGTTTGTTATCTAAAATAAAATAAAGCAAAAAATTTTGATTAAAGTGATTTAAAATTCGGTAACTATGAATGAAAAATAATATCTGTTAAATGTTCACCACGGCCACGCAGAGATATGTCGATTCTTTAATCAAAGTTTTTAATCACTTTTTGGCAAAATGTTCTATTTCGTTAATCACATTACGGGTTTTGCGTTTTAAGGCTAAAATCGATTCGATTGGCTTCGTATAGCCCCACGAAAATAATCCAGTGGTGTTAAATCACGATCTGAATGATCACTTAACTGCTGATTGTCGTAAATTATCGGGAAATTTGATTCGCAATAAATTGATCGTTTCGTTGTCTATGTGACATGTGAAACCGTCCTGTTAAAACCACATTTCAGTGATATCCGCGTCGTCAATAATAGGCCAAAATTGAATTGTTAGCATCTCGTGATGACGTGATCCATTGACCGTTACCGCATTTCTAGCCTCATCTAGAAATAGAAAGACATAATCACACCTCTATACCACATACTGCACCATACAGTGACACGTTGAGCATCAAAGGCTTTTCAGTAAACTCTCTAGGATTTTCAGAAGCCCCAATGTATCAATTTTGCTAGCTGACATATAAGTGAAAATAGGCTTTGCCTGAAGAAACAATTTTTTAATAAAAACCAGCCGATTGTGCATTAATAAATTGAGCGATTCTATGGCGATGCGAATGGTCGGTCGGCTTCAATTCCAGCACCAGTTGAATTTTGTAAGGCTTCAAAGTCAAATCCTTACGCGAAATTTGCAATGTGGTGGTAGTAATTTTGGAAAGGACTCACATAAGATCGAAAAATATATGAAGCCAATTACTTAGTGTACATAAAGAAGTGTACCATGTAAAATACAGAAACATTCTTGTTTTTATTCATAAATGTATCTTATATTCTCTTTTGTTCATTCTGGATCCTAATTGGAAAAAAAACGATATAGAAAAGCATTGTATAAAAACTGTCATTTTTCCCCCCGTAATGCCCCGGTGAGAAACAGTTTTAGCCTATTTTACCCTGTAAAAAGCAATTTTTGTTTGTTAAAAACTACTTTGAAATCGGTTTAGCTGTGTAACCTTGTTCTCTGCACAAACAAAGTTAAAAACATATTTATTATTTTTGTTTATTTTTTTATTTTCTTAATATTTTTTATATTTTTGTGTTTTATTTTTCAGATAATTAAAATTATATTAAATTAAATGCACAAAAGTATACAACAAATTACTTAAATTTCTTTTCCCTTAAAGTATGCTCTACTTATGGCTTTTGTTTTTTACACTTGTTTGTCTCATATTACATGTATTATTTATTGTTGAAATTAAATGCTGTTTACTGTCATAATTACACACTCATTTTACTGCATAAGATGCAGTGTAAAATGTTATTTTTATTATTATTGTCTGGTAGTTGCACTTCATTTGTTTTCATTTTCTTTTTTCACATTTTCTTGAGTTGAGTTTTGTTGTTTATGACAGACCAAGGCAGTGTAAAAAAGTAATATAAGAAAAATATGTTTAAAAAATATATAAAAGTGTATATAAATATCTATACTTGTACATTTTAATTGCTTGCTGCATTGTAAATACAAAAAATAAGAAGGGATTTTTTTATTATTTTTTGTTACCATTGTAATGCTTTTGGTATTAATCACAATCTTCTATTCTATAATATGTTGCCTAGTTTAAGGCTAATGTGCTCATTTTGTTGCTTGTTTTATTTTGTTTTATATTTTTGTATTTGTTTCTTTTTCCTAATTTATTTACACAATGTTGCATGCTGCGTTCAGTAATACAACAATAAAAGAAACAACTGATTGTGTTTATGATGAATACATAAATAACTTTAAGAAATAATTGATATTAAAATAACATAAAAATAAATAACATAAAAATTTTTAAGGTAAAATGGAATTTAATTGATTTTTCTTTAAAAATGTGTTTTTTAATTTTTTATCTTTTTATTCTATTTTGTTTAAATTACAAATGTTGTTTCAAATCTGATTTCTTTTCTATTCAAAAATAGTCAAGTTAAAATTGAAGTCCACAAAACTGATGTAAAATAGGTAAAAATATAAAGTCAGAGAGAATATCGACGAAACTGTTAGTTTTTTTGTTAATTTTTTAACTTTTGTTGATTATTACGATTCCAGCAGATACAAAAGATGGGAATTAACCCATCATAAAATGCCGGGTGACGGAGCAGTTTACCTGCATGAACAGATAGGACCCTAATTAAAGAACGACCTAAGCCCAACACTGTTCATTCTAGCCAACAGTTGAAATTATTCAACAAATGTGTCTTAAAACAATTTATAGTCGGGCCATAAAACTACTTTGCAGATAATTCAACTAATAGAAAAAGGATATTTTAAACGGAATGTGAAATGAATAATTAAATGTCATAAAATTAGATAAACAATAGCAAGGAAAGAAAGTTTATACAAAAAAAAAAAAATGTTAAAAAAAATTTCAACTAACTTAAAATTTAAATTGGTTAATCCAAATATTGCGGCCGTAAATTGTTATTCAAATTTTTAAGTTGAGTGAGTAAATAAAGACAACTGAAACAAAATATGCCTTAGCCAGCAAAAAAATAAAAACTTGATATAAAAATTCTAAATATGCTAAGTGATAATTTGTTATTGGCTATAAGGAGTGTTCACAGTTTTAACGGGTGCAAAAATTTAACCAATACTAAGAATAAATAGTTATTTCAAATTGTTAATTTCCTTGTGTAACTAAAAATAATAGATAAAAGATTTTATAAATGCCAAAAGCCCTAAAAGCGTGCAAGTGAAAATAATTTAGTTTTCCATTTTTAAATTTATTTCTATAAAAAACAATGCAGAATTGTTGAGGTTTAAAATTAATATATCGCTTAATTTTAATTTCTGCCGAAAATTTTTTAAATTCACATGAAACCTTTTTTTAATATTTATTATGTCGATTCAGAGCAATTTTTATTGCTGATGTTGCTTAGTATCGGTTTTTTTTAACAAGAAGTTTGCTTTTCAATTGTGGCAACTCCAACAACACGATTATTTTTACATTCAGTTTTTTAATTTAATTTCGCACAAAAATCCCATTAAAATAACCCACTTTGAAAATTGTGGTTCCGTTGAAGTTACATTTCGAAAAATGAATGATATTTTCGGACAACATAATCGTCCTTGTGAGACTGCTATTGTGAATTTGGTCGTTATATTTGAGTCGACAGGCTCGATACAAAATGTGCGATGCGTGTTCTACAGGGTCGTTTAACTGAAAACATGATCCAAATTTCTCAATTCCTCAAGTTATTGAGGTTACCCAAAACCATCACTTAGCGAATTTTGCATAAGGATTTAACTTTGAAACGTTATAATGTTCAACTTGTGCAGAAATTTAAGCCGTCCTGACCACTCATATCGTTGTGGATTCGTTTAATTTATTCAGGAACAAGCGACTGAGTTTTCTGAATACATCATTATTTCAAAAGAAGCCCATTTTCACTTGTCAGGGTATGGCACCAAGCAAAATTGCCGCATTTGGACTTCTAAAAATCCTAGAGCGATTATTGAGAAGCCTTTGTATGCTCAACGTGTCACCACTGTATTGTGTGCTATGCGGTCTGGAGGCGGGATTGGGCCATTTTTTTTTTCGAAGATGCTAACAACCCAATTTTAGCCTATTATTGACGACGTGGATATCACTAATATGTAATTTCAACAGAACGGTGCTATATGTCACACAGCCAATGAAATGATCATTTATTTATTGCAAACCAAATTTCACTATAATCAGCAGTTAATTGGCCAACAAGATATTTTGTGGGGCTGGATTGGACCGGTTTTTTTCTTTGACAAGGCTGGAAATGCGGTTACGGTCAATGGATCACGCTATCGTGTGAGGACATGTATATCACTGGTATGTGGTTTCAACAGCCAATAAAAGGTTCAATTTATTGCAAAGCAAATTTCCTGATCGCATAATTGCTCAACAATCAGCAGTTAAGTGGCCAGACAGATCGTGTGATTTAACACCACTGGATTATTTTTTGTGGGACTATGTTAAGGACAGAGTCTATACGGAACCAATCGAATCGATTTCAGCTTTAAAACTCAATATCCGTGATGTGATTAATAAAATAGTACTATGATTGTGCAAAAAAAAAGTATGAAAGAATAACACATCTGTCAGCGTGGTCGTGGTGGACATTTGCCAGATATCATTCGTAATAAAATAAAAATTTGAACCATCTTAATCTAAATTTGTTGTTGTTTTATTTTGTTTTAGAAAACCATACTTCTTGTTGAAAAACATCATCACGGATCTATGAGTACCCTAAATGATGCCAAAATCATGAAGCTGTCTTTTGTTTGGATATTCTGCATAAAATGTTTTTAATACTTATTATACTAAGAATACATTTAGAATGTGAAGCCGAGCGTTAGAAACAAAATAGCTTTTTGATATGGCTCATAAAACTTTGAACACCCTATAATATACATATAGTTAATAATAATGAATGTATCAAAAAAATATTTGTTTAACAAGGAAAGGAGTAGATTTGGTATTGTGGGTGTCCTTAATAAGACTTGACATTCAAATCTTTTTTATAAGTTTTTTTTTTTTTTTTAATTTAATCAATTTAGTATTTATATAAAATAGAATAGTTGCTTCTACTAAATGCGATTAATAAAAGAGGCATGTGGCATGAGGAATTTATATCAAGATTTGTAATTGATTTCAAAGGATTGAAGTTACGAGTAGGGTTGATAACTTGTAACGACCAAAAGTCCGGAGTCGTTTTTGGTCACACCACGAACTGTCCATCGACAGTAATTTATCAATATTTACACTTTTTCTATTATTTTTTTATTTAATTGAATTACTTAATTAATTTGAATTTGCTTACCTAAATTTTGTACAACATATGAAGTCTAGAATAAGAAGTTTTGTTAAGTAATAAAGTAAGATTTAGTTATAGTGATTTATTATTGCTGTAATAATTATAAACGAAGGTATACGATAATTTTAGTATTTAGAATTACATTGTAAACTTGGCTGCAGCTCGGTGGTGAAAACAACCGTCGGCTGTGGTGTACTTACTGCCAAAATGAGGTAGGTGGGTTTGTGCATTTGTGTGTAGGGAAAAAAGAGTATGAAAGCGCAAACATCAATCAGAACAAATCAATTGGTGTGCGACCGGCAGTGTCAAAGGTAAATATCCATTTTTTTTTTATTACTTTAGGACTGGTAGTCAGGGTATAGATGGAGCCGTGGTAATACCTAGCCGAATCTATACCCTGAGACAGGACAAAACTGCGACGTAGCGATCACAAACAGAGCCATGGTTATACTCAGCCGAGTTTGTGTTCGCAGTCGACACCGACAGTGACCAGGCAGTGAACGGTTGTGCCGTGGTAATACCCCGCCTACAGTGCCTTGGCTCTGCGGCGTATAGACAAAACCGGACGGAGCGATCACAGACAGAGACGTGGTAATACCCAGTCGAGTCTGTGCCTGCAGTCGACCTAGACAATGACGTGGGAGCGATTTACCTCAGCCGCCCGCACACACACCAGTGCACAAGATTGAAGCCCGAGCTGCAGCCACGCAGCCAACTAGGATTAGGGAGATCCCGTCCCAAATAAAGGACAAACTAACAATCGGAGTTTTGTGTTTTTCTGGCTCAGCACAGCACGATCCAGAGGAATCGTACCGTTTCATTTTAAGCCCGAGCTGCAGCCACGCAGACAACTAGGATTAGGGCGATCCCGTCCGTAACAGAGGACAAACTAACAATCACAATTGGGTTTTTTTTCCTTAAATCGACACAACACAACCCTGGACGCCGCTGAGCATACCTAAGCTACTAGGAAAACGTGTCGTTAGAAACTGATTTAGGATTATTGAGATATATTAAATACCTTGTAACTACAAGATATCAAACATTTGGTACTTTTCCTGATGACATAAGTACTAAGTGAATTTGAGGATCTATCTCAAATCAAGGATTTTGAAGTACAACAAAATATTTTTTATTTAAAACAAAACTCGAAACCTAATTTAAATTTTTGTTGGTTATAATAAAGTTTATCTTTGTGAGGATATATACGTTCCTTGAAACTTTTGAAAAAAAATGGGTTTTTTGATTTTATTCCATGAAATTGTGAACACCCTAAATATGCATATATTTAATATTAAAGAAACGTTCAAAAAAATTTTTGTTCAACTCTGAAAGCAGTATTTTTTTCAAGAAGACTTAGCCTGAAAATGGATAAATTCAAATCTTCTTTAAAAATATTTTAATTTTTAGTTTAATTAATTTAATAATTATATAAAATAGAATAATTTCTTCTTATAAATGGAACTAATAAAACTCAAATATGACACGGCAGATTATATTCATAACTAATTTCAAAGACTTCAAGTAATGAGTCTAGTTGGCAATCCTTGTAGGAGTTAAATACCGGATAAAAACCAGATATCAAATGTTTAGTGCTTTTCCTGATAACAGAAGTACTGAGAGAATTTAAGGATCTATCTCAAACAGAAGATTTTGAGGTACAACAAAATTTTTTTTATTTAATTAGGGAGTTAAAAACAAAACTCGAAATCTAATCTTACTTTGCTTCTTAGGCTATAATAAAGTTTAACTTTAAGATCATAATCATATTCCTTAAAACTCCTATGAATTAAAAAAAAATATTTATCATACAGTTGATTTAAAACACATTTATTTATGCTGTTTGTAATAAACTCTGTTTAAGTTGTTTTACTATTTAAATATTTTTTTTGTTTTCCCTACCAAAACCATTCATACTTTTTGCCAAATAAAAATGATTAGAAACGTGACTAAGAGCTCAACTTTAAAAAATGTTAACAAAAGCAAAGTAAAAAAAAACAAGATTGTGGCAATATTTGCTTAACACCCCACAACTAATTTTTTGTTCTTTTCCTTCACTGCTTTTTTTCAACTTTCTGCTGAGTTTGCTGGCATTACAATATTCTATTCTTTTTATAGACTTCCTTTTTTGGATACAAAACAACAAAATGCTACAACTTCCCTCACATGTGAGTTGTTAAAAGTTTTGAATAATAAAAAACGCAATCGTTAAAAATATGAAAAACAGCACTACAATAATTTTCACCTAAATTCACAAAAATAACAAAAACAACAACATACTCATTCAAAATGTATTTGTCGCCTTTGGGTTTATTTCAGATTAATGATAAAAATTTACTTTTTTTTTTGTTTAGGTTTCAAAAGTTAAAAATAGAAGGGATATTTAGTAAATACTGTAAAATTAAGTTGGCCCTTTGGAAAAAAATAACCTAAATGAGTATTTTAGACATTATCATTTGGACCATTTTGTTGAATATTTTTTTATTTCAAAACATGAAAATTAATTTAAATTGAAATATAATTTAAAATTTTTAATAATGGAGCTTTGAGTACCCTAAATGTTTTCAAAATCATTAAACCGTGTTTTGTTTGGATATTCTTCGTAAAATGTGTTTACTACTTATTAAACCTTCAATACACTTAGAATAGGAAGCAAAATTTGTAAAACAAAAAAGTTCTTTTAATATGGCTTATCAAACTGTGAACACCCTAAACAATAATTATAAACCTTATAATTATTGTTTTTAAATTCGGTTGATATATTTATATAGTAAAAAAAATAAAAATAAAATGATGTTTAATAGGCGTTATATTCAATCATGAAATTGAAAAAAAAAATTAGTGAGAATATTTTTCTTGCCCCAAAGACTGAGAAGATCCCTTATACGTATTTAAACCATCATCAAATAAATTTTTAGAAACTAAATACAAAAAATGTTAATTCAAAATGGATATTCAGTAAATAATGTGAAATAAAATTAGTTTTAATGTAATTGTGAGAACTCAAACAGGTAACAAAGGGGGTTTCAACAAGAAGTTTGTTTTCTAAAACAAAATAAAACAGAAAATTTTGATTAAGGTGATACAGGTTTTTATTGTCTTACGAAGAGAAAAGTTCGACAATTTTGAATGAAACATGATATCTGGCAAATATCCACCACGACCACGCTGACAGAAGCCGACTTTTAATAAGTTTTTTGGCAAAATGGCGATTATATTTCGTAATCACATCACGGATTTTGAGTTTTAAGGTTATATATACACTCTAACCTTAACATAGCCCCACAAAGATAATATCCAGTGGTGTTAAATCACACGATCTGGCCGGCCACTTAACTGCTGATTGCAGTGAAATTGGGTTTGCAATAAATTAATCATTTCATTCGCTGTGTGACATACAGCACCGTCCTGTTGAAATTACATATCAGAGATATCCACGTTGTCAATAGTAGGCCAAAATTGGCTTGTTAGCATCTCGCGATAGCGTTACCAAATTTGCAGCCTCATCTCAAAAAAAAAGGCCCAATCACACCTCCAGACCGCATAGCACACAATACAGTGATACGTTGAGCATGCAAAGGCTTCTCAATCATCGGTCTAGGATTTTTAAAAGTCAAAATGCGCCAATTTTGCTTGTTGCCATACCCTGACAAGTGAAAATGGGCTTCTTTTGAAATAATGATTTATTCAGAAAACCCAGTCGCTTGTTCCTGAATAAAGTAAGTGAATCTACGACGATATGAGTGGTCAGGACGGCTTCAATTTCTGCACAAGTTGAACCTTGTAAGGTTTCAAAGTTAAATCCTTATGCAAAATTCGCTAAGTGTTGGTTTTGGATAGCCTCAATAAGTTGAGGAATTGACAAATTTGGATCATGTTTTCAGTTGAACGACCCTGTCGACTCAAATTTAACGACCAAATTCACCATAGCAGTCTCAGACGGACGACTATGTTGTCCGAAAATATCATTCATTTTTCGAAATGTAACTTCAACGGAACCACATTTTTCAAAGTGGATTTTAATTATTTTAATGGGACTTTTGTGCGAAATTGAATTCATTGCAACAATTGCCAATGCATCTACTACGAATACGTTAAAAAACTAAATGTTAAAATTATCGTGTTGTTGGAGTTGCCATAATTGAAAAGCAAACTTCTTGTTAAAAAAAACGATACTAATCAATATTAGCAATTAAAATTGCTCTGAGTTGCCATAATAAATATTAAAAAAAGGTTTCTTGTGAATTTAAAAAATTTATTGAAATTCGGCAGAAATTAAAATTAAGCGATATCTTAATTTTAAATCTCAACAATTCTGCATTGTGTTTTGTAGAAATAAATTTAAAAATGGAAAACTAAATTATTTTCGCTTGCACGCTTTTAGGGCTTTTTGCGTTTACAAAATCTCTTATCTATTATTTTCAGTTACACAAGGAAATTAGGAATTTGAAATAACTATTTATTCTTAGTATTGGTTAAATTGTTTCCACCGAATAAAACTGTGAACACTCCTTATAGCCAATAACAAATTATCACTTAACATATTTAGAATTTTTATATCAAGTTTTTATTTTTTTGCTGGCTAAGGCATATTTTACTTATTTACTCACTCAACTTAAAAATTTGAATAACAATTTATGGCCGCAATATTTTGATTAACCAATTTAAATTTTAAGTTAGTTGAACATTTTTTTAACAATTTTTTTTTTGTATAAACTTTCTTTCCTTGCTTTTGTTCATCTAATTTTATGACATTTAATTATTCATTTCACATTCCGTTTAAAATATCCTTTTTCTATTAGTTGAATTGTCTGCAAAGTAGTTTTATGGCCCGACTATAAATTGTTTTAAGACACATTTGTTGAATAATTTCAATTGTTGGCTAGAAGCCAACAAAAAATATATAGTCTTCTTCTTGTCGTATTTTCGTAACTTTGAAACTAAAATATGAGTTGAAATTAATTTTGTTTTTGCATTTGTTCTCTATTTATTCAAGCCATTTGAAACTTAAATATATTTTAATGAAGCCAGAAATAAACGAGTGAACAAAAATAATGTTTGTAAAAAAAATTCTTAAGGGATTTGAGTAGAATGAAGAGGATGTTTATAAAGTATATAGCGGGTCCCTAGAGTCGGCGGCAAAGGTAGTTTTTTTTTAAGTTAAAATCAGACTACAGGTATTGAGATTTTTGAAACTACATTCCATTGACAGTATCAATTAAGCTCTCCATCCCTAGGTTTATGAATGGTGCGAAATGTGGTATTTGGAAATAATTTCATAGCTTCTAAATAATTATTCCAATTATCGATGGATATGGAAAAAAAGATAAAAATAAAAGCAATCAACAAAATTCAAAATTTGAGGGTCTATTACAAATTTATATAATTAAATAGATGATCATGCCAGAAGTTTTCATTAAGATTTATGAAACGATATTTCAAGATTTAAGATAGAGATTGCGTGAAGAATACCCCACTAGGAATCTTAAGTGAGAGAAATTATTATTATTACTAGGTGAAGGGTAATGTAAATGCTCCTACTTGGCTATAAGTAAAGCTGAAAGTGTTTTCAACGTTTGGCGAACTATTTCCGCCAAATTTCGCAAAAAGATATATGAAATGGGAGCGTTTTAGACTCACATTTTATTGTGGCCATAAACTGAGAATGATTTGATACATATTCAAATAAAACCAGTAAAGTAAAAATTGCTCTTCCGCTAAGAAAAATTAGTAAAATATAACAACCATTAATTGTATTAAAAATATAACTTCATTCGGATTTACGATCCTACGATTACTTTATTTTTATTTTTTGCTTTAGACCAGCATTCAGAGGATGACCCCTACACATGCAATTCATTGTGCTAGAACTATGAAGTTAGGTTAAGAGGAGCAGTAAAAAGGGAGTAGTGTTTGAATCTTCCTACATCGAAAGTGACAGGATGACCTCTGGAGGGAGTTTATTCCACATAAGGACTGTTCTGCTAACAATGCGTATTGCGATTTACTGCCCAATCAACCACAAATAGGTGCCCCTGTAGGCTAGTAGGTAGTGTTCTAGCTCACATGACTGGGGGTTGTGGGTTCGATTCCCAACAAAGAACTTGGTTTTTTTCACTGCAAATAAAAATTGACTGTCGGTGGGGCTGCTTAGTGATGTAGACATAGTTACTGGTTACTGAGCTGTCTCATACGACAGTTAATTTCCGACATTGTTCCCTGAAGTACTACTTCTCTTAAAAAAAAATAAAAATAGATGCGAGAACAAGTTCCCCAATTTCATTAGAGCACTTGCCATTGTGTTTACCATGAAACGGTAAAATACAATCCACAATCTGTCAATGCTCTTGAGTATCAATAGAGTTTTATACCCTACTGTCCCCAATCAGCCTCTTGGCTCTCTCTTTGATACATAAATTAGAGTTGCATTTTATTTTTGGACGGATGTAGATCGGAGTGAAGTATCTCTTACACCGTTTTAGAAAACCGAGGCACTTGAAAGAGTCTATAGAAACCTAAAAAATATGCTTAGTTCATCGAACCTTCCTCTGGATTTTCATGCCAAGAACATCAAGAGTTCCGATTCCGTAATACTTATATCACCCATAGTAGCAGATGCAGCATCATTTGCGAATACAGATCTATAGGTAAGCAATATTAAATGGACTCTACTCACGCCACCCCATTCTAATACCGTTGCGAGATCGTGAAAGAGCGCTTTATTTATATTTTGCCTCTTGGAACTCAGCTCTAACTGGTTCAATGTATTGCTAAATGAATACGAATGACATATGGCGCTGTCATCTGCGAAAGAGTGTGCTATCTACTTACTCCTGTGCTATCTAGAGATGTAGTTTATTATTAAAAAAAAAGCATTTGATTTAATTACGCTTATTACGCTTTAGTTTGTTAAGAACCTTGGGAATATTTAAAGGGAATAACACACTTTTAAAATGATGCACTAAAGATTCTGGTCCCCTAAGCTGCTCATACTTTCATTTAAATTCTAGAGCTGGTGAGAGGTAGAATTTAAATTAAAAATAAAACTATCGCCTATAAAAATATTATCTCTGAACTTCGAAAACATTAATATGACTTAGTAAAATTAATTTAGTAAAGCTTTAAAAAATTTACTTCTTAGCAAACTAAATCAGAATTTAACTTATTTTTGCCTCACTTTAAAATATAATTATTTTTTACTTATTTAAAAGAAAAAGTTAGAATTCAAGAACCGCAGCTATTCAAAGCAAAGGTCTTTTATATTTAGTTGCATCTAAATACTCATATATACATCTTTATACCCACATAAGCCTACCTTTTTTTTAACTTTCCTTTAGCACCATTTTAGCTGCAGATTTTGAGATAAAAATAAAACTTAATGTCCCTACACAAAATATAAAAGAGGAAAAAATACTTAAAAAAATTAAACTTTGTTTAACTTCAAACAAATTGTCTATGTGTATTATGGAGCACTTGTAACCATGACCAGACATGGTTGAAGTATTTACTTTGAACACAAAAAAAAAAGCAAAGAACAAAAAAAAAAACAAAAAAGGATAAAAAATTTCTTGTTACTCATGTGTGGTTTACTTTGGTATTTTACTAAAATTAAGTACTACTCTACTTCTCAACCATTTAAATAAAGTACCATTTTTTGTGATTGCTTTTGCTGCTTTTAAACCAGTTTTATGTTGAGGATCTTACTTTAGCTGCTCTTGGACAGACACACCAATGGAACTCCTAGAACTCTAAATCTATGTATGTTTTCATGCAAATTTTGTGAGGTTTCACTACATTTATTCATGTATTCAAAAAGTAAACTAAACATTTTTACATTTATATATTACAAACATAATACAGTTAAAGGGTGATTTTTACAGATTGCTACTTCTATATTCTGCTGCAGTCCTGGAATAGAATAATTTTAATACTTTTTTATATCCGTTGATTGATTTGATTTAGATTTTTGATGTTTCCAGATGTTATAGATTTTAACCACAAAAATTCACACGTTTGCATCTTTTGTGCTGCAATGGATAACCCTGCCATTACTAACGATCACTTTCGAGGAATTTATAGTAGAAGAACGAAGGCGTAACCTTTTGTATTCCATATTGCATTTTAAATGCTTTTTTTAGAAGAACCAACCGTATTTTTCCGAATAAATTGAGCGAATTTGCGGCGATGTGAATAGTCGGTCGGCTTTAATTCCTGTACCAGTTGAACGCTGTAAGGCTTCAAAGTCAAATCATTACGCAAAATTCACCATGTGGTGGTTTTGGATAATCTCAATTGCTGAGAACATTGAGGTATTGAACAATTTGGTTAAGCCGTGTGGCTCACGGCTGAGATGTTTTCAGTTTAACGACCCGGTCGAATATGCTTTGGTGATCGTATATTTTGTATTGAACCTGTCGACTCAAATTTAATGATCAAATTCTTATAAGCGCTCTCAGAAGGATGATTAGATTGTCCGAACATATCACGAATTTTACGAAATGTAACTTTAACAGAACCACCATTTTCTAAGTGGATTTTAATTATTTGAATGGGATTTTCGTGCGAAATTGAATTCATTGTAACAATTGCCTAGAGGCATTGGTCAAAAAACTAAATGTCCAAACTATCATGTTGTTGGTATTGAAAAAGAAACTTCGTGTTGAAAAATCCGATACAAAAAAAAAAAAAAAGAATTGTCATGGGTTATGCCCTCTCAGCATTAAGTGTAGTACAGAGAAGGGGATTACATTTTGAAATAAAGCCAGGGGTAGCCTAAAATCTAGCTTCTACTTAAAATACTAACAATAGCACGAAGCACTGTCAGATCAAACATGGAAAATAAATGCACTCAGAAAATTTTGCACATTAATATACAACAAAAAAAATAAAAATAAAAATGTTATAGGTGCTATTCTCTCAGCATTAAGCGCAGTATGCTTTACAGTGAAAGGGTTTATATTTTGGAAAAAAACCAGTGATAGCCTCAAATCTAGCTTCTAATTAAAATACTAATCACCCCTTTTCTGTTTGGGGACGGCAATACAAGACGACTTCGTTTTTCATCGTTTGTTGTAAAACCGTATTCTTGGCAATATTGCCATTTATCGATGACTGGCAATATATGTTGGGTATTCTGTAAGACAATTTGACGTTGATGTTGCCTTAAATTGCCGCTGATATTGTCGTCTGTGATTTTGGTGTTGTGCTGTTATAAAAAAATATTTAAAAAGATTAAAAAAATAAAAATACAAAATAAAATATAAAAAAGTACAAATAAAATGAAAAATGGAAATAATTAAAATTACCAGCGCCAACCAATTTGAAAAATTAGTGAAAGAATTGGGAAAAAATCCATCACCTGCCAGGGGATTTCGAAAAGGCAGTGTTTCTACTAAGTTTAAAGAACAATGGGAAAGTTTTGCGACTGCTCTAAACTCCCATGGCCCACCAAATTCTCTTTTCAGATTTGGTGCGACTTAAAATTTAAAGTAAAAAACTATGGAGTGAAAAACTACACTGCACAACAAAAAAATATTTTTTGAATGTTTCCTACACTAAGTTAATCAATTTCTACTAATTTTGGGGTGATAAAAACGAAAATGACAATGACAAACATTTATTAGCTCTGGTTTTTAAGAGACACAGTACTTAATCTTAAAGAGTTGTTATACTATACGTGAAAAGTGAAAGTACATAAATTGTTATGATTTTGTTAGAATATTTTAAGTACAAAATTGAATAAAGAACACATTATTCTTAGTGTTTTGACAAATAAAAGAAATTTGTACCACCAAATTTCAATTAAATCAATCCGATGCATTTCAAGATCGCTGTCGTTTAGCTTGTCTTTTATAAAACACTTCTGGAGCATCCCTACACACAGGCCAGCAGTAGTCTGCAAGCATGGATTCATTCCAACGGCCCTGATATCTCTGTTCCATTAAGATAATATCTTGATGGAACTTTTCACCATGTTCGTCACTCACAGCTCCACAGTTTTGTGGGAAGAAATTAAGATGAGAGTGAAGAAAATTAATTTTTAAGGACATGTTGCATCCAAGTTTGTGGTAAGCTTGAAGAAGCTCTTTAACCGATGCTGTGAAGTTATCATCTCTTTTATTACCTAAAAACCCATGTACAACCCCCTTAAAGGCTTCCCAGGCTCTTTTTTAATTTTCTGTTAAAATCCTGTCAAAAGCAGGATCATTTTCACGGATTTGAGGCCCAATAAAGTTGCCTTGCTTGACTTTTTCATCACTTAACCTAGGAAACTTTGCTCTCAAGTACTTAAAAGCTTGTCCTTCCTGGTGTTGACAAAGTTTTTCATTAGTTCTAACTTAATATGTAATGGGGGAAGGAGAACATCCTTAGGATGTACAAGAGGCTCGTCAACTACATTTTTCTCATTAGGGTTTAGGTCTCATGTAGGCCAGTTTAGTTTTTTATAGTGAGATTTTCTATCCCTACTGTACCACAGACACAACAACGGTACAAGGTGAACCCTAATTGCATTCCTAGGAGTACAGCAATGACTTTCAGATCACCACAGATTCCTGCATGTGATCTGCATGACCTATAGGAATAGAAGGTAGCTGATTTCCATTATGCAAAAGTACAGCTTTTAAGCTTAGTTTTGAAGAGTCTATAAACAGTCTCCATTCAGATGGAGTGTGATCTAAATTCAAGCAGTTCATCAAACCATTAACATCAGAACAAACTACGAGGTTTTCTTTCTTCTCAAAAAAAGGAAGCAAATGTTTTTGACGCTGTCTGTACTGAGATATTTTCACATCATGTTTTAGAAGATTCCACTTTAAAGTCTTGACCCTAAAAGTTCAGCCTTTTCCTTAGACAAGCCAAGATCTCTTATAAGGTCACTCAACTCTGCTTGACTAATTCTGTGCGGATCACTAGACCTATCGCTTACCCGAAAATCAGGGCCATAACATGTGGAAGGATATGTTGCTCCTTCTACACAGTCTTTATCACCTTCCTCTAAAATTTTATAGTTCTAGGGTGGAGAAGGGACTTGCAAAGTGTCTGAGTGTGGTACAGGCCGAAGAACAGCTGGGAGATTAGGGTATTTAACAGTTCCTCTTTTCTTCATATATAAACCATGCTTAATGGGAGGAGTTAAGCAGAAATAACAGTCGCCCGTATAATTGGTAGGCTCACGCCAAACCATAGGTACTGCAAAAGCCATTGCCATTGCAATATAGTGATACTATATTTTAAAAACAAGAGCTAATATATAATTTTTATGGTTATTTTCTGTTTTTACACGTGGAAATACATTAAAATCAGCTAATTTCAACCCCGAAACAAAAACTTTGTTGTTCAGTGCTATTGGTGGCGGCATATTTAATCAACTTATACTGAGCCCCTTGAAAGAAGCTGTGCCAAATCTTCTGAATATTTTGATTTTAATTTATTTTGATTTTTAATTTATTTTAGGTTCAATTTAAGACAGGTTTTATTTAATAAATAAGTGGAATATAAAAAATAAAAAAATACAGATTTTATTTTTTTCACACAGTTTATATTTTCTTCACAACAATTTGATCAACAATAGTACACAAATGAAACAGCTGACTGAAATATTAGATATGTTTGTTATATTTTATTAAAATGATCAATAAACTGGCAACGCTGTCATAAAACAGTTTGGGAATACCAAATTAGCATTGATGTTGTGTTAAAGTCATGTTGCCATCGCCAAACAGAATAAGAGTAAATAATAGTATGATGCACAATTGTGTCAAGAGCGTTAAAATATTGTTTAGTTTGGTGTTATTAAAGTGTTATTTAAGTGTCAAAATGAAGTATGTCGATATTTATGCAGATTTAGAAAATTTAAATGCGTGCTTGATTTAGTTAAAAATTAAAATTTTGCTGCTTTGTGATAACATCTTGCTCTTCAATCAAATGTTCTAAATTCAATTGAGGCGAAATTTTTATAGCGGTTTCCCAAATTTATTAGTTGAAGAATCCGCTAGGCATACGCATAATTCACTATTTGGATAGACTTTGTAAGTTTCTGTTGATGTAATAGAATTAAATATTTTTTTTATTTATTTTTGAATAATTTTTTATAATTCCAACAAAATCAAAAAACACCCGCTACATCCAGGTAAATGAATTTGCTTGCACTAACACACATACGTAAAATCAACACATTTACCATTTGGTTAGTCTTTGCAGTAATTCCTAAAATGTTAAATCAAATAGTGTCGAAATCCTTTTGTTAAATGAATTCATGCTGAAATCTTTACTTAATTTTATATACAAATATACTTGTTACCACCCAAACTTAATAGGAAAATATACTTTAGACTCTTGAATTTTGAATGGTAACTATTTAAAATTATGTTCACGCTAGCTAAATAGGATCTGATGTTTCCTTCTTTTTTTTCCAAATTTATCTTTTGTTATTTTGCAAATACTTCAGACATATTATACTATTTCTATGTATGTATGTGGTTTGCTATTATGCATGCGAGTATATTTCTCAAACAATTTATTGTTCTAAATATTTATTTAAGATTTACTCTAGTGTGGTAGTGGTAGTGTTTTGTTGATTAAAGGCATTTTCAGTGAATATCCTTAAATAAATGCAATGGGTTTTGTGGTTGCCTGTTTTTGTTTTTTGTACCATATTCTTTTGATAAGCTGGAATTTAGTCTGCTTTGTGTTTATTTATTTTTTTGATTCTAGAATGAATGAAGTGATAAAAATATCTCATCTTGTTTGAAAACTTAAGCACATGTCTTTTTCCAACAATTTTTCATACATGTTGCGGTGAGGCTATTCAGAAGTGTCATATATCAATGTAAATAATTGAGGTAAAATATATTTTTACTATGAAAAAATTTGTTTATTTAAGAAATTAACTATATTTTTTAGTCACAAAGTAACTAAAGTATTGTTGGCGGCGGCCATAATTTTGCCAGCGTCCACTACTACCTACACACTTTGTATTTTTATTTCAGCTTTCACTCTCTTTTGTTTCAACAAGTCTGCTTTAAAGGCTTAAATTAAAATTAAAAAACTTGAAACTTGTTTTATTATAGTTAAAAATAAGACGTTGTCAAAATCAATTACCGTCAATTAAAGACAAATAAACTCGATCTGCTGTTTTATTTCGATTTTTATGTCAAGTTGGGAAGTTAAGGTATTGTATTAAAATTCACGGAATGGATATTAATGTTCGAAATTTCATTTGTTTGTGCCTCCAATATCTATGTAATAAGCCCAAGCATACAGCAACAGGTATGACAGCTACTAAGAAAGAAGTAAATAAGAAAAAAAGGCTTACGCGGTATAGAAAGACACATAGGGACAACACTTATACTGCAACAGCCTTACCAGGCATACAACTATAATTATTTAAACAAATCTTATGTTTTCTCTGATAAATATAGTAGTCGCTTGAATTTTTCTCTCACTCAGAAAAAATTGCTGGATCTGTCTATTTATGCTTTAGGAATCCTTTTTGACCAACTGAAATTGCTAGATGCAGTAACTGCATTTTCTAAAAATCTGAATGTTTATTTTTAACATAGTGTTGACATAATTTTTGTATATCATCCTTCTCTAAACTTCGGCCGCTGAAAACCTACTACAGATTTTCACAAAATGTCTTAAAGGACACTACCTCCATATTCTTTATTAATTGGATAAAATAAATTAATGTTTATATCTTTATATATATAATTCTACTGTACGTGTGTTGTGACTGAACTCCTCCTAAACGGCTGGACCGATTTGCATAAATTTTTTTGTATGCGTTTGGGTGGCGCTTCGGGTGGTTTTGATTTACAACTCGGTCCAATTGGACAAAGGGATGGGGTACCTCCCATACAAACTACAAATTAAAAATCTATTATTTCTGCTCCTTCTAACGGTATTTAAACATAATTTTGTATTTCGGTTGAGTGAACATATTTTAAGTTCTGCAGCAAATATAGGCGGGATAAAGACGCGTGATACCTCCCGTACAAATCTTCTTTATGTATATAATTGTTCTGTACGTGTGTATGTCACTGAATACATTTTTTTTCATGCTTTTGGGTGCCACATTGGATGGTTTACATTTACAAATCAGCCCGGCAGATGGCGCTGCAGTCGGTATCCAGGTTATTCAACTACATTGCAACCACACGACTGGATCGACTTAAATGAATTTTTGTGTATTCATTCATTCAATGCATTTATTTTTTTGTGCGCTGTATTTTGATGTTATATGGTATCGCATTTACGTAAATATTGAGCGTTGTTTACTTCAAAAATACACACACGTCATAAATTCGTCGGATGACGGTGAAGGATGATGGTGAAAGGCCCAAAGTAACATGGACTCGATTACTACCGCCGTCAAAACAGTCGCGGTGGGCATCGAGGAATTGTATTTCTTCTTTGCGATTCTTAATGGGTCAGCTAGTACATATATATAGAAGGTTTATCATTTGCCTCTTTTATCGGGTTTTTTAACAAGAACTTTGTGCTTTAATTATAGCAACACCAATAGCATGATAGACATTTAGTTTTTTGACATATTCGTAATAGACCTATTAGCTATTGTTACAATGAATTCAATTTCGCATGACAATAGGAAAAATGGTGGTTCTGTTAAAGTTACATTTCGTGAAATCGTGATATTTTCGGACAATATAATCGTCCTTCTAATACCGCTATTAAGAATTTGGTCATTAAATTTTAGTCGACACGCTGGATACTAAATGTGCGAACAACAATGCATGTTCGACCGGGTGGTTTAATAAAAATATCGCAGCCGTGAGCCGCAGTGTAGAAACAAATCTGAAAATCCGAGAGCGATTATTGAGAAGCCTTTGCATGCTAAATGTGTATGGTGCGCTAGGTGGTCTGGAGGCGTGATTGGGCTTTTTTTCGATGAGGCTGGAAATGCGGTAACAACTCAATTTTGGCCTATTATTGACAAAGTAGATATCACTGACATGTGGTTTACACAGGACGTTGCCACATGTCACACAGCCAATGAAACGATCAATTTATTGCAAACCAAATTTCCCGATCGCATAATTTCACTACAATCATCACTTAAGTGGCCAGCTAGATCGTTTGATTTAACGCCCTTGAATTTTTTTTGTGCGACTATGTTAAGGACAGAGTCTATACGGAGCCAATCAAATCGATTTCAGCCTCAAAGCTCAAAATCCTTGATGTGATTAACGAAAAACGCCTGGCACTTCGCCAAAATGTGATTAAAAACCATGATAAAAGAATCGACATCCGTCAGCATGGTCATGGTGAACATTTGCCAGATATCATTGTGCATTCATAATTACCGAACTTTTCTCATCGTAATACAATAAATATGTGAATCATCCTAAACTAAATTTTTTTTGTTTTAGAAAACAAACTTCCTGTTGAAAAACTCCTTACAAGAAAATTGGTAATTGAGCTGGCTATCAGCTATTAATAGCGAAATGTTTAGCCAAAAAAAGGAACTACAACAGTCTTAAAGGATAATGCTCACAGCTACAGAAATCTTAGGAGCATGATCTTAATCCTAAGGAGACGAAAAGTTAATAGTTTAATTTCTTAAAAAAGAAAATTAACTTAGTACCTACTTACAAGTTGCTTCTCCGCCCTACGTACAGTATACAACTGGGTTTGTCTTTGAAACACGGTGCGCGAATTAACTCAAAAATAAAACTGCTAATTGAAAGAGTTTTATTTTCTACATTCTTTTTATTCAAACAGACCAAAGCACACCAAAGAGGCAGCTTTTCTGGATGTAACGGTGTCTTGTGGATTATCATCACTCCAAAAACGAGAGTCATTGGTAAATAAATGTGTCTAATGAAAGCCAGAAGAAACGGGGACGGGTGCATTTTCAAAAATTTGCAAGCGTTGTTCAGGCGTCAGTCTATGATATGTCAAGCCTAATGAAACCTAAATAATTTGACAGCTTACAAAATGGCCACACGTTAAAAAAGTGTTGCCCATTTAAGGTTGTATACCTCTATAAAAAACACCCGATATTTGAGGAAGTTATGCTTAATAAAATCCGTTTTCAAATACGTTATTCACTTCAGCAGAGCATGTCATCTATTTGCTACAAAATTAATAGCTTTCTTCATTCTTAATACTGTAATAACATTTTTTCTCGTGTTTAAAGTATAAATTCATGTTGGTATTTTGATTCAATGAGAAATAGAAAGACAAAAAAAAATGTTGCAGAAAATATAATCAAATTCATAATAATGTTTGCTTAAGTAAATCTGATAAAAATGCGAACACATGTTCTAATTTATGCGCTACACTTGTAATACAATCGCTCATATAACTTGCTTAAACGAATGCATGTAGAAAAATATTTGTCACAGCAGTTAAGAGCTGTGGGCGTGGGAGTGTTGATATGCTATAATTTTTAGCAAATGATAGTGAACTTCCATATAAAACTAAAAACATATTTTCAAGTGCTTCTTACAAAAATGTGTACTATTAGTAATATGGCTGTAAAACGTAAAGGAGACAACAGTTTCTGCGATAGAAATGAATGTAGCAAGTTCTTCAATGATAAATTTTATGGATAAAAATTAAATTTCTCTTTTTCTTTTCTTGTGTTATTTAAACAAACAAAAAATTTTTATATAACACTTACTCTAGAATCATCTCTTATCATTTTAATATATGATTATTTCTAATATAACATTAAATTCTTACTAGCTGATTGTTACCACTGTGTTCGAGGTTTTTACAAGAAGTGTCACTAACACTCATGTTAAAAATTCATGCACAGCGAAAGTGTTGTATTTACAAAGACAACACATATACGCTTAAGCGTCAAGAATAGTAAGAATAATAATATACGAACTAGAAAATTAAACCCGAGTGACGAATATTTAAATAATATCCATGTATGCATGTGTAATAATACCTCAAGAAAATTGCATCAGATGACATGATGTGCTGGCAGAGCATATGGTTTTGAAAACCTACTTAAACAAACACTTGAATTTAATAGTTTTCTTTAAAGGAGGCCGAACTGAAAATTCCTTTCGATAGAATTAAATTGCAAAATCGTTATATATTCATTTTCACTAAAACGTATAACCTTTGATGGCAATTTTCTTTCTCTGGAATTGTAATAGATAGATTATTGAAATTCTTTTAGGTAGTGCATTACTATAACTGCTATAAAGCTATACATACCTATAGTATAATTTTTGAACTGTGATAGCCAGACAGGCTAAAATTGCAAAGTATATGTTATACTATGCTCGATATAGTATATATCTACATTGAAGGATTCGCTAGTAAAGATAACTATCTCACACATTGCCTTATTTCTAAGCCCCATCAGGCAGATATGTTAAGTGTCTTTTTATCGGCTATAAGAATAAGAAAATAAATTTAAAATAAAAGTTTAATGTTAAGGGTGGTTCTCTGATGCGATTTTAATTCACGTGACTTTTGCTGTTCAGTGGCATATCCCCCCGGGGGCATATGGATCCTACAACAATCATCTAGACTTTTGTCTTGCGGGGTAAAAGGGAGCCCAGTCCCATTCAAGGCTATTAGGAGTCAACTCGACAATCCACTATATTTCCACGGGAATCAGTGAGCCCCAGAGTTCCGCTACTTGTCTCTTTAGGTACTTAGCTGTGCTCTGTCTGATTATTGAGGTAGGCCCTTCGGGAGTATCGTGGTTGCTGTGTGTTTCGAGGGCCTCGTTTGAGGTTGTGGGTCGGATCATTCACAATGAACACAATGAATGGTCCAGGTCCAGTGAATATGAATGCCGTCGTGTACTTAATTAAATTAAGCTTCATGCGTTCTGGACCAGGAGTTGGACAGTCTTCTCCAACTCTTCAGCAAGAAGTGAAGGCTGCGGCCTACTTCGGGCTTTCGAAGTTGCAACTAGGGCGAGAATGGCGCTACATGCCATCCATAGCGGTAATGGTCACCATCTGATTAACGCCCACGGCCAGGTGCAGATGTAAACCTTATCACGTCATGTTCAGTGGCACAGCATATAAGTTATTTTTATTTGCTACAGCTTTTCAATATTTTATCAAAGTAAATTATTTCTGTTTGGTTAATAATTATATTACTTCTTATACGAAACTACTTTAGATTTAGTTCATCAATGTGTTAATTAAAAATTATTTCTTTATCTATTAACTTTATAATTATAATTTGTTAAGCATTGTTTTATTATTAAAAATTATATTCACATTTATCACGCTTAAGTTACATTATCTTTAAATATGATTTTTATTTCTTCATTTCTCTGAAGTCAAGTAACAAAAGTACTATTTTATAGAATGTAAATTGGCTTAAGCACTTTCTACTATGTAAATTTTAAAGCTTAGCTTCTTTACATTCCATGAACATTATTATCATCCTTGTTATTTAATCTCCTGTGGCCTAGTAACAGAATTTCTTTCATTTTTGTTTCTTCTTTTTTTGTAGTTTACTAAAAAAAATATTTTGACAAAAAGCAATGAGAAAGAATTTTTTCACAGTGGGCCAAAAAAGATAAATGATCATTTAAATATTTATGCTCAGTTGCCTTAACTTATACAATAAAAGCAAGTGTGATTAATAAATTTAAAAGTGTTTCCATAGAGACCGTGATTTTGGGGATTGTGCACTTGTCTTGTAAACCATAATGGAAATGACGTGATAAGGTTTATATCTGCACCTGGCCATGGGCCCTAATCAGATAGTGGCCATTACCACTGTGGATGGTATGTAGTGCCATCCTCGCCCTAGAAGGCCTAGGGCGAGGATGGCAGAGAACAGCTAAATGCCTCAACCAGAGAACAGCTAAATGCCTAAAAAGACAAATAGCGGAACTCTGCGGACTACTGATTCCCGTGGAAATATAGTGGATTGTCCAGATGACTCCTACTAGCCTTGAAGGGGTCTGAGCTCCCTTTTACCCTGCAAGGCACCAGTCCAGATGGAATTAGTAGGATACATTTAAAACGTAATTTGATATTATTCTTAAAGACTACCGCTGCCCTCTCAACAGAATAGCATAAAATCATAAAGAGCTCATAAATGACAGAAAAAGATTTGATACCGCTTCTTGATCTTCTATGGCAGCCTGTAATATCTAAACACTTGCCAAAACTACCCTTATATCGGGTCCGCAATCTAACGTTTTTTTTTCAACTAGTGCTTATTTCGTGAATGCTAACAATTAGTTTTATCCTTCTGCTAAACGATATATATATGCTTAAACAACGCTGTGAAATATTGCGATATTACTTTGCAAATCATGATAATGTTGCAGAATGTGTGCGAAAATTGCGTACGGATTTTGGTAGAAGAAAAGCACCGTCAGCTCCGTATGTTCGTTATCTTGTGAAAAAAGTGAAAGAAAAACTGGCATCCTCATCGACAGGCTAAAGCATGAAAAGCGTACACCTGAGAATATTGCTGCTGTGGTAGAAAGTGTTCATGGAGCGCCATCAACATCAATTCACCGTCGTTCTCAACAATTGAACATTTCAGAGGCATCATTGAGACGAATTTTGCATAAAGGCCTTGGTATGACGCCATACAAAGTCCAATCGGTTCAGGAGTTGAAGCCAAGTGACCGTCCAATGCATTTTCGCTTCGCTAAGTGGGCCTGCGATCAACTTACAGAAGATGCCGATTTTGCAAAAAAAAAATCATATTTTCAGATGAAGCTCATTTTGATCTTGGCGTGTATGTAATCAGGCAAAGTTGTCACGTTTGGGGCACAGAAAACCCGCACGCATACACTGAAAAGCCGACGTACCCAAAACGAGTCACTGTTTGGTGCGGATTTTATCCAGGGGCATAATTGGGACATTTTTCTTCGAAAATAAGCAAGGAGTGGTCGTTACAGTCAATGGCGATCGTTATCGGGCCATGCTGAACGAATTTTTATTCACAACATTTGGTTTCAGGACCGCGCTACGTGCCACACAGCCGAAGCTATACTCGATGTTTTGCGCTCTATTTTTTAATGTCGTTTGGGCACCTCGAAGCTGCGTTTTGACACCGTTGGACTATTATTTGCCGTCAAAGATAAGTGTTACGCCGACAAGCCAGAGACAATTGACGCTTTAAAGGACAATATTCGTGAAGCCATTGGTGAAATACAGCTGGACACAATCGATAATGTGCTTAAAAATTGGACCGATAGTAATCTACTTTGCTAGGGTTTACAAGAACAGACAGTTCATTTCACGGTGTTCCCGTTAGTAATAAATATTTTTCCGTTTATTATTTTTGATAAACGTTTTTCTATTTTGGAAAACAGATTACTTTAGAGTTTTAAATTAAGTTAAACGATTTTTTTGCTTTTTATGCACACAAAATAAACACGATGGTAAGTTTGTTGTCTTTACTAACTGATGACTCAACTTGAATTAATTCATTTGCCCCCCCCCAAGTGGTGCTTACATAGTTGTTTTAAGCGGTTCTTGCTCACACAAGAATATTCTACTTTAACATCACCCCAGTTATTAATGTTCATTATCATTCAGTTTAGGCGCCTGCTTGTCTATGTATTTTGTTTTGTTCTATGCTAGTTGTTTTTGTTTTCTGTTGTTTACTGATTTGTTAGAATTTCTTTTAAGCATGTTGTTGTCTTGTGTATATAAGATTTCTTACAAAACTATGCAGTTTATAAAATGTACAGTGCATCGTTTACTTTTTTGTTACTGATATATAGATTTTATAAAACCACACTCTTGATTAACAGAACAATATCGATATTATCGAGCTTTAAGATTGTAATTTTCTATTAAAATTCACTGTGCAATGTTTTGAAAAACCAAAGTTATGATCAAACACAAAATTTTAGGTATAAGAAAATGCTGAGAAATTAAAAGAAAATGTATTTGTTCTTGCTAATTTGATGCAAATTAAAATAAGTTTTTGCAAAATTTTCGGTCTTGCCTCTACAAACCTTGCGATACTTACAGACTACTAAATACGCTTAATATCAAATTGTATTTTATATGTATGTAATTTAGTATGTTTATATATGGGTAATAAAAGAAGTGTTGTTACTTCACTTGATGTTAATGACGTAAATTGTCAACGCTTAAACGTGCTAACGCCTAATAGTAACAAACAATCGCTTGTAGTTTTATTTTTTGCATTTTCCTTGGAACTTAAATTATTTCTTCAAACAGATTTTAAAGAAGTAAAATTTTGTGTTTTAAACAATAATATGACCAACTGTTAAATTTTTGCTATAAGCAACAGTCAATAAGAAAAAGAAAAGATAAATTCCCAAAGGGAATAAAATGACATAAAGAACTTGGTAAAAAATTTCCATTAATAAATAATTTTTTTTTTTAATTATTACTTATTTTATATATAAAATATTAGATGTAGTAGTTGGTTCTATTGAATATTTTTCCCTAAGACCCCAAGAAGGTAAATAACGTATATGCCATAATGAAAACTGTATGTTATATGCAGTAAGTACCTGCGCGTTTCGGTGTGTGTGTGTTTTTATTTGTGTGGATTTATGCATGTGTGTGTGTGTTTGTGTCGGTGTAGAAGAAATTAAATATGTGCATTGAAAAATATGCATTTCTGTAACATAATATGTTGAGCATTTTAAATATTATTCTCGTTGCGTTTTTCGCTGAGTGCCCTGGTGGTTTAGAGCTTGTTAAATACTTGAAAGTTATACATTTTTCTCAAGCTATTCTCCTCCTATTTTATTTCAAACTTGGCTCTTGTGCCTTTTTTATTCACACATGTTAAGGTTGTTTGCTATTCGTGTTTTTCCCCTGTATATTTTTATCTAAAAGGACCTTCACAAAATAATTCAAGAAAAAGATTTAAAATTAGATGTTTGTGTGTATATACGTGTAAATCATGGTTGCCGGCGTTATATATTTTTACTTTCAATAAGAAATTTGTATTAAAAAGTGATTTTGCATACGAGGTCCTATAGCAAAAACAAGCTTTTAGGGCGAGTTTTATAACATTCAGCTTTTGTATATGTATCGATTATTTAATCGATGCTCCAGCACAACACTGAATTCCTGAGTCTATCTTTAATAAACAAATTATTTTCTTATACCGCAAGTAGAGAATGTTATTCTCGTCAGATTCTAGAAAATATTTCAATAAATCTTGCTACAAATTAAAGGGTCCGCCATCTAATTTTTTTTCAACTAGTGCTTATTTCGTGAATGGTAACACTTAGCTCATGTTTGATTTGACAGATAATTAGTTTTATTCTTCCGCTGAACGAATATGGTGGTGTATACTCTTGAACAACGCTGGGAAATATTGCGACATTACATTGAAAATCATGGTAATGTTGCAGAATGTATGCGAAAATTGCATACGGATTTTGGAAGAAGAGAAGAATCGTCAGCTCCGTATGTTCGTTATCTTGTGAAAAAAGTAAAGAAACTGGCAACTTTATAGATAAACTATAGCGTAAAAAGCCAAAAACAGTGCGTACGCCTGAGAATATTGCTGCTGTGGGAGAAAGTGTGCGTGAAGCGCGATCAAAGTCAATTCACTGTCGTTCTCAGCAACTGAACATTTCAGAGACATCATTGAGACGAATTTTGCATAAAGACCTTGGTTCAGGAGTTGAAGCCAAGTGACCATCCAATACGTTTTTGCTTCGCTAAGTGGGCTTGCGATCGACTTACAGAAGATGCCCATTTTGCAAAAAAATCATCTGTTTAGATGAAGCTTATTTTGATCTTGACGAGTATGTAAACAAGCAAAATTGTCGCATTTGGAGCACAGAGAACCCGCACGCATACATTGAAAAGCCGACGCACCCAAAACGAGTCACTGTGTGGTGCGGATTTTGGTCCAGAGGCATAATTGGGCCATTTTTCTTCGAAAATGAGCAAGGAGTGGCCGTTACAGTCAATGGCGATGATTATCGGGCCATGTTGACCGAATATTTGTTCACAAAAATTGAAGAGGAGGATATTGGCAAAATTTGGTTTCAACAGGGCGGCGCTACTTGCCACACAGCCGAAGCTGCACGTGATGTTTTGCGCCCTATTTTTGAAGATCGCATTATCAGCCGCAGAGCTGATGTCGTTTAGCCACCTCGGAGCTGCGATTTAACATTGTTGGACTATTATTTGTGGGGAGCAGTCGAAGATAAATTTTACATCGACAAGCCAGAGACAATTGACGCTCTAAAGGACAATATTCGAGAAGCCATTGGTGGTATACAGCTGCACACAATCGATAATGTATGGCTACTGTATGGCCAGCCCAGGCAGCCATTTGAATGAAAAAATTTTCCATTATTAAACGGAAGGATTGTACTTTCAAATAAAAAAAGAAATTTGAGAAAATATTTAGTAGTTTTGTTTATAGCATTTAAACAAAAAGTTTATTGGCGCACCCTTTAAATAAAAAATATTGAAATCCAAATTGACAGGAAAGTTCTTCGATAAATTGTTTAACTCTGTTTAAACAAATACAAAAATTTTTGTTGGAAATGGACAATACTCTACCCTACCTTGAGGTAATAATGATGAGATGTGAGGAATCACTTAGGTTGGATTAGTATAAAGAACCTACCGCTTCGGGTGGACTGAAGAATTTTGACTTTGGGCATCCAGGGCGGACAATTATTAACACGGCAACCAACTTTGTTAAGAGGATAATAAATATTGGTGGATGACAATCTTATAACGGAGGTATACATAGGATCATACATAAGCTGGAGGCAAATGACTATTCTCGCGAGGAGGCTATAATGGAGAATATAATACACTAGTTGGCAAGGAGAATCCCCACAGGGCATGTAGGGCTATTGCATATGTACCTGGTTTATCTGTGGAAATGAGAAATAGCAACATTTATGACAACGAAAATTATATATTGGCTGTGGACAACTATAATTTGTAGAACACATTATTTAACGGAATGAAGGAAAATTTGGAAAAAGGATCGCCCTTCGGATTTTATATATAAAATCAATTGTTATGAACATAGAATCAACATATGTCCTCAAATATACGTTAGTACGATGAGTACAGAATTAAGGACTAGGATATCATATTACAAATCCGATTTAAGAGCTGTAGCTAAATCAATGGGGCAAAGGACTGCACTTGTTGTACACTGCGCATTGATTGGTCACAGACCTGATTTTGGGGAGAGTGAGAATATTACTGGAGGGACAGGATTGTGAGAGAAGATTTACATTGGAATTGCTACACACGATTAATGTACTCATAAAAAATCGCTTAAATTATGGGACGGATATCGAAAATTGCCCTCAATATCGGCATATTATTGGTAAACAAGAAGAACAGAATATTGGTTGGTTGACAAACATTCATGGGATACTTAAGTTATTGTTAAACTCGAGTGAAAATTGCTTTCGATGTTTTAGTGTGTGTTATTAATATATTTTATTTTGTCAGTATTTTTTGTTTTATGTATATTAGTTTCTTCAAAACTCCATCGTTTCTAACCCATTTTGAAGTTTTGAAATGCTTATAAGTTCGTCACAGTAAGAAAACCTCTTACATATGCGATTTTAACGTATCTGCAAGCTAGAAGTTTTCTGTATTATAAGCAGATCTTTAATGGCTTGATATTGCATTTTTATATTGTCGAACTGTCAATGCCTGTCGTTAGCCTGGCGGTAAAGCCAACCTTGAAAAAAATTTCAATTATGTTTGGTTCGGGAGAATATGGTGGCCAATTTGGCAGACAAATATTTTAAAACTGTGGCATTATGTGTTGAAAATCAGTCCAAAAATAAAATCTACTTTAAGGAAGGTTGATTGCAACAGATTTTTAAAATTCAAAATCAATTATGTCATAATTCCACTGTTAATGTTAGAAATAAAAACTATATCCATATGGGTCATTCAAATTTTCCCAAGTTTGATACTTGAGTATCCCATGCCATATCTTCGCTAGAAACATTTAGTCAATTTTCTGTGTTTACATTATTCAAGAGCGTAGCTTCTTTAATTTGATTAATTTCAGGTGGAAAAATTTTCTTATTATTTTTTTCAGCATTGAGTAAAATAGCTGGAGGCCTGATTTTTAGTGGTGAAAGAGAAGAGGTTGATGCAATTCTCAATTGCAGTAAAAGATTAAAATTTTTCTCTTGTAATTCTTGTAATATTCAATGTAATTTAAGTATCCAAGAACAGTCCCACTTCCATTGATATATTTTTTTAAACAAACCGCAGTTATTCAGTCTTTTTCACAACAAAATCGGATATTCCATCAATATACTGGACCTCTTATTTGTTCTGCGCTTTAGATCATTACCTACTGCCTCTTCACCGGTAAAGCCAATTCTGCTAATATGTTTAGTAAAGCCAATATACCCTCCGTCAGCTGTCTTAAAAAAATTGTCAAAAGCGTCATCTCCTCCAAAGTAGAACTTACAGCTCGAACCCTCGCACTGAAAGAATCTGTGCATTCCGTTTGACCAGATCTTACCTGGAAAAAACGATTGGCAAGCAAGTTAGACATACTAGTCCTCTCAGAAATGATTGAGCCATCAGCATCAACTTAACTTTCGATTGAGGGACGAGAACTTAAACCTGCAGACGCCTTTACTTTTCTAAACGTCTTGTCATTTAGTCGTATGTTTTGGAAAAAGTGTGTTCAATGGTCGCGTTCAAAATTGGCTATGACACCCTGTATTATCCGGTCAACGTTTCGTAAGCACGCTTTCAAAATTTTACATCTTCCTGGGTCTTCACGTCTATGTAACATTCGTCTCAGTCGTTTCGTTTCCATAATGAAATGTATTACCCACGCCGGAAGCTTCAGCAATCCTTTGCTTCCTATCAAGAATTTCGGAATGAAATACTTTAAAGCGTTTTCAAAAGCTCTCCCCATTTCATTTACGTCAATCTCTGTCTCAGTTACGTTTCTGTCGATTGGTGGACAGTCTTTGTAAAAACTTTCATCTATTTAGCCTGTCTAAGTCGTACCTAGTAGACTATTCATTTGTCAAGCAAGGATTCGTTAAAATGATCATCTAAAATTAAATTGTATTGCCCATTTTCATCAACATCGATATGTCTTGTAATTAAATTTTTAAATTAAAAATTAAAATTGACAATTTATTCAGTAATAGACCGAACCAGTTGGATATGGGGTGCAAAAAGCAAAACGTGAATGTTACGCTTAATCACGATCACGCAACAATCTCCGCATGGGGTCGTGTAAATAGATTCGATTTTAATGCCCGTAAGTCTCAATGTTGAAGGCTTACGCATAGATGTGTGTTCGAAAATTATGCTGCATTTCTTATTATGGGTGATATAAATATTAAGGAATGGGAAGCTCTTGATGTTCTTGGCATGAAAATCCAGTGTGATATTCGATTGGCTAAGCATATTTTTTAGGTTTCTAAAAACGCTTGCAAGTGTCTTGGTTTTTTAAAACAGTGTAAAATATTTTTCAGTTCATTTGACCTTTATACTATTTAAACCACCTATATTTGTCCAAAAATAGAATACAACTTTCATGTAGGGGCGGCGCCTCAAAATCTGTTTTGGAGTTGCTCAATCGCCTACAAGAGAGAGTCCAGATGCTCATTGAGGACAGTAGGGTACCCAACTCTATTGATTCGCTAGAACATCGACGCAAGGTGGTTTGTATGACACTGTTTTATCGTTGCTACAGTGGTAAGTATGGTAAGTACTTTAATGATTTTGGGAACTTATTTGCGTTATTCGCACCTTTTTGAGTTTAACACACTTTTCATTGAAAGGCCATCCATCCATTTGTGGCTGTTTCGTTTTTTAGTAGAATAAATCGTATGTGGAATAAATTCCCTCCAAAGCTCTTTGCTGTCACTTTCAATGTAGAAAATTTCATATTGAAATTCTACAAACACTGCATCCTCTTTCATCATCCCCATTACCGATGCTTTGTATGAGTAGGGGTGGTCCCCTGTATGCTGGCTCGAAAAAATGTATTTTTTAACCTTTGTTTTGTATTCTGTGCTAAATGTGTTAAAAAATGATCGAAGTTGTGCCAACGAAAAACTTTAACTTGAATAATATAGTAATAAGAAATAAATAACAAAATATTAACAGTTTTTTAATATTTTGAATTGACACACTATAAATCGGTTTGGTCCCTAGCTGCCCCTGTAGGCTAGAAGGTAGTGTACTAGCTTGTCAGTCTGGGGGTTGTGGGTTAGATTCCCAACGAAGACCTTGCATTTTTTTCACTACAAAAAAAAATTGACTGTCGGTGGGGCTGCTCAGTGATGAAGGCATGGTCACTGGTCGCTGTGTTGTCTTATACAACAGTTAATTTCCGACTATCCTTCTACTTTCACCACCTGTTTCATCTCTTCTCTATCCCTTTCTTAAAGAATATAGCACTTGTACTTCACTAAATAGGCATCGTTGCCCTACTTCTCTTTAAAAAAAAAATCGGTTCTGTCAAAGATCGAAAGAATAGTTTTAAAAAATTGTTTAGGTATTTCTAAAATGTTTGCTAATTTTCCCTTGAGTTAAGCAACATTTTGAAAACTCCAACATTTCATGTGACACTCAAGCTTTATTATTTACAATTTGTTTTTCTTACATATTGTTACTGTAAGGAAATATTATTGCTTTATTGCTTAACAGATGTACTTTTTATGGTGTTGTTGTTACTATTGTTGTAAATGCTGGTATTTTTGTTATTGCAAACAAGTGGCTTGAGGCATTATTAATGTCTGCAATTTTCTTACTTTAATCATATTGTACTCAAGATTTTTATTTATTTTTTGAGCAGCCCAACTTCTCTTTTAGAGGGTATCTAGGAGTATCTACCATAAACCCAAGTAAGTTGCTTCTTCCTTTAGAATTTATATCATTTATTTATATAATTTGTAAAGAAAAAAATATTTTGCGTTCTAAGTTTAGCTTAAATAATAACGCAAAAAGTTTATAAGAAAAATTGTTGTATTGTTTTCTTCTTACAGTTCATGCTGTGCCACTGCTAAGTACGTTTAATGTACGTAAGAAAAATGTGGGTGAAGGAAAATGTTGTTGACATTTTTTTGGTTTTCGTTATGCTTGCTGCTGTTGCAGTAAGTGCTTAGTTTTTAAGTCCATTTTTTCGCTTCTTGAGTATGTTTTTGTGTGTATGAGCTTGTCTGGGTATGTGTGTAAATGTAACTGCAACATATTTTTACTCTTTTTGAATTGTTATGTTGTTAACGCTACACTTGAGGAAATGTTTAAAATAACATTGTTCTGAATTCTTTTTTTTTTTTTAATATTTCTTATTCTTCTTTAAGCTTTGACGAAGAGTTACAGCATTCTTTTCTTTGTCACAACAGCAACAATAATAGCAAAAAAATAAAAAAAAAATAAAATAAAAATAAATGCAAAAATGTTTTGAGTTTTACAAATAAAAAAATGCTAATAATGTTTTTAAAAATGGAAATTTGTAACAAGAGCAGCCATTTATTCTATGAAGACAACACACTCCAGAAATAGCTGGCATTTTTCGTCTAAGTATTGTATTAAATAAAAGTTGAAGGTTCTTTTATTTTATTGTATTTAACAAATTCACATAAAGTTAATGCATTAAAGAAAATTTTAGCCATATTGTAATGATCTGTTGTTCTTACAGTGCAACATTACACGTTCCTCAAATATTAAATTCATTCGCAACGATTGTATGATATCAAATACAAGAAGTTGTTATTGAAATATGTATAATGTTATCTCAAACATACGAATGAAAATCAAAGTTCTATTAATTAACACCCTCAGACGCACACACTTACTTATCAAATAATAAAAGATGGGAATATTAAATTGGCTCCGCATAAAATGCCAGGTGGCTGGAATCAGTAAAGCCCCAGAGTTCAGTTATTGTCGTTTTAGCTTTTTAGCTATTTTTTAACTGATTGAGGTTGGCCCTTTGGGAGTATCGTGCTGGTTGTGATTTCGAGGCCCTCGTTTGTGTTGTGTGGATCGGATCATTCACAATGAACACAATGAATGGTCCAGGCTTAGCGAGCATTATTGCGGTTGTATTCTTAAATTTTATTAAGCTTCATGCGTTCTCGACCAAGAGTTGGATAGTTTCCAACTCTTCAGTAAGGAGTGAAGGTTGCGGCCTGCTTCAGGCTTTTGAAGTTGCAGCTAGGAGTGACTGGGAGATATACGTATCTGAAGATCTTCTAGGGCGAGAATGACGCTTCATTTCATCCACAATGTTATGATCCACCGTCTGGTTATGGCTTACACAGCTAGGTACAGACGTAAATCTTATCACGTAACAACGTATGAAGCTTAATAAAATTAAGGAACACAACTGCAGTCATGCTCTCTGGACCTGGACCATTCATTGTGTTTATGGTGAATGATCCGACTCACACAACTCAAACGAGGGCCTCGAAACTACAATCACTACGATACTCCCGAAGGAGTAATAATAACCAGTCAGAGAACAGTTAAAGGCTAAAACGACAAAAAGCTGAAGACTGGGGCTTTACTGATTCCTATGGAAATATAGTGTAATTGTCCAGTTGGCTCCTGCTAGCCTTGAAGGGGACTGGGCTTCCTTTTACCCTCAAAGACACATATAATGACGGTGAGATTCAATCAAAATATGGGGGGGAATGACAAATCGATATATTAGGACATAACCCCTAGCGCAAAAATTCCTATGTAGAGCCAACCATACAATTTAATGCCGAAGCCAAATATCCATATCGCTAAAATAATTCTCTGTATTTGGTGGGGTATTTTGTATTATATGCTGTTGAAATAGGGTCAGACGATAGTAGAATACCTGCACTGAACAAAATTGATTCGTTTGAAGAGAGCCAGCAACGTAAAAAATGACCAGAATAATCGACCAGGTACGAGGCTATAATTTACCATCTTTATAACGCTCGGTCACATGTTGCAAAACCATTAAAAAACTATTTGGAAAACAGTGTAGGGGAAGTTTTTGCTTACCTGGCTTATAGCCCAAGCCTTGTTCCTTCTGACTACCATTTGTTCCAATAGATGGAGATCGCCCTTACTGGAATACACTTCCCTTAACAACACATTATTAGAAATTTATCTAATTCATGTTGTACATTAAAAGCGGACCAGTTTTTTAAAACTCCGCCATTTGTTGCCTGATTGTAAAATTTTGCTTTATTGGAAAAGTTACGCTTATAAACAAAATTATATCAGCCTAGAGTTTTGTCATAAAACACTATAGATTTTACATTTTTAAAATTTTAATAAGTAGTTATCGTTGGCAATTATCATCCTGGGGCGTGCATTATAATTAATATTTTCGTGAGTAATGAAAAATTTTAAGCATCATAAACGCGGGTTATATTATGAAATAAAGCAATCCTTTTTATATCCTTTTGCACAAGGCTGAGAGACTGACCAGCTAACCAGCTAACAGCCATATAAAAATATAAATAGTTCTTATTTATAGTTGGTGTCGCAGCAGTAACGCATATATATATGTAAAAGCAATGGCAGAGCTCTTTATTTCATTACTAGCAAGCCCGGCGAACTCCGTTTCGCCACCAGATGGCCTCGTTTTTTGTAACATTTCGTTTGGGGATTAAAATAAGATGAAGAAAAATTATTTTTTTTGTTTTATATTTGAAAAGGAAAAATTTAATTTCATTGCACAACTGTGATGATTTCATTTTGATTACAAAAATGAAATGGAATTTAGTTGAACTTCTCCAAGTAAAAAATGAAAGTGAATCCAAAGTAAATACTGAATCAAAGCGTTATACGCGTCCGCAAATTATCCGTTTCATTGAAGTGCTCTTTTGTAAACTACATTTTTTGTTTTTTGGTCTGACGTTGAATACGGTGTGACTTCTGATCGTGTGATGATGTAGTTTGTGGTGTATGTGTAGTTGGTACGTGTTGCAATTGATTGTGTTGGTGCAATTGATTGGTGTGAGTGATTGGTTGAATAAAATTATTTACCTTGCAAGTCGGCATGAAGTCGCCTCCTCGAATGACGTTAGCTCCAAAGGAATTCATGCGAAAGGAGTTAATGTATTCAAGGATGCGTTAAAGAAAATGGTTGGAATCGGGGTCAGTTCAATCGAACAATGGTTTCAGTGGCTGTGGTAAAGAAAGTAATGGATCCAGTTGACTTTTCCACTTGCGCAGCACAGAGTGTGATTTGTTTTACATCCGCGCCTGACTATATAGTCTTAATCAGATGGTGGACAAACCACTTTGTATAATTTGGAACGTTATACAAACGTCCTAGATAGCCGAAGACATAATTCTAAGCAACAGATACCACCTAGTTGCAACTTGAATAATTCCAGGGCAGGTCTGCAAACTATCACACCTTGCTAGAGAGTCGGAGACTTTCTAACTCCTTGTCCAGAACACATGTCAAGCATGCTCACTGGACTGGATCATTCACTTAGGGTGTCATTAACAGCGAGATGATCCTGGCCACCATAAAAACCATAGACTGATATGGGGCCGCAAAACCACAACCACCACGATGCTCCCATATAGGGGCCAACCTCAATGATCAGCCAGAGAACTATTATAAGTCTAAAGAGACAAATAATGAACTCTGCAGGCCACTGATCTCCGTGGAAATAAAGTGGAGTTTCCAGTTGACCACCTGCCAATCTTCAGGGGACTGGGCTCCCTTTATACCCCAGTTGCACTGAGTCTAGATAGTGGAATAATCTATAAAGACCATATTTATATGCCCCTGGGGGGAACTTGCGCAGCACAATCTAGCCGTTTCTCTTTTGAACTTTAACGCATTGCAATATCGTCATTGGTTCAACATCTAAATTCTCATCATCACTGTAGTTCGCAGTGGGATCATATTGAAATGCCAAGCAATTGTATGATGCCAATGATCTTCGTGTGCTCACGCGTTGTCTCAATCGGGCATTTTCTCTTATTATATTTTGTCTTTCTTCGCTTAATTTATGTTATGTGAATATACTTGTTGCTGGCTTGCATGTTGTGTGCGGCGGCCGATGTTCGCACGTCGTCCTCTCGGCATTTTGGACTATGGACAGACTGGTGAATTTAACCTCAAATGCACGATCCACATAATTTACACAGTTCAATTTACCACCTTAAGGACAAATGCCTGCTATTGAAGTGAATTTGAACAATTTGCACAATACACGTGATTGATTTGATGGTTTCCAATTGAACTGTTATGAAACGAATAACTTTAACTTCAACTTCACGTGCGCATGATTAGCTGTCAAACAATGTATCATGCACCGGCGACATCTACTTAAAATGAAACGTACTTATTTTTATAAGGGGTACTCACATATCACGCGCTGTATGTGAAAAACGAATTCCCTGTTTTCCTATTTTTCTCTTGAAATTTTTCCTGAAATTTTTCTTTGCTATAATCTCACGAAGCCCGAGAACCTTCCCACCAATGCAAAACCGTGCGTTCTGGAGTTATAGCGTCAGGAAGGAAAACCCGACTTACTTATATATATAGATTAAAAATCCTTAGCAGAAGAGGGGCACGGGAAAGTGCTAAATACTAATATCTAAATTATGTAAAATTTGTAGTTGACCAGGTACAAATTATTTTAATTTAATTTATAGATGCATAATAATAACGATTTTATTAATTTATAATATTCAACACACACAAACAAAAGTTTCGTTGGAAGTTGTTTTTGAGCTTGCCTCGATTTTAAAGCCTTCTATACCAAATATAATAAACTTAAGCATATTTAAGCTAGTCTTAGAATTTATCACAAAGTCAGTCTAATATTTAAATAACAGAATAGCGTGAACAGAAAAGACTTTCTGTTCACGCTATTTTTTTTTTACATGAACTTAAGGATTATTTATACACCGCACACTGGGGATTTTTGTATGGAGGTGAGGAAAAAAATATATTTGTCAAAAAATGTAGTGATTTCATCACAAATTTAGTTTTATTTATATAGTAATACACAAAAGTAATTAAAATAAAGAAATTTAGAGAAATGTCGATCGCTACCTGCACTATAAAAAGCCGAAACTAATAAAAAAATTTAAATGATTTTTTTTTTTTAATTTTTAATTTATTATTCTAAAAGAGCCCTAACTTCGTCGCTTATAACACTATGCTTTTTCTGGCTAAATGAAGGCGTCAAATGTGAAATCATGGGATCTGATGTTACCATCGTTCTGTGCATAATATCTTCGTTCGTTGCGATTCGACTGCATTTTCTGGAGTGTCTAAGGCGATATTTTTTATAGTCTTTGTTACGACTTTCCTGAGTCTCTTCTGATAGTAGACCTACAGGAAAAATATACTTTTCAATTATATCCTTGTCATGAGTCAGAATTTTGTGAAGTGTAGGTGGGGGATATTGTACCACTCGTACAGTGCAACAAACTCTTTTGCCGTCTCCAAACAAAAATCACCAAATTGTTTTTGATCTGCTACCTCGACGATTCTTATAGTTTCGAGATTTATTGAAAACCTCTTGATTATGTTTTCATCTAGACCCGTGATTTCGAAAATCAATGCAAGACTCGTAAAGAATCTTCATGACGTATTTCCTGAATTTGTCGTACCAGAGCCTTACTTAACAGGTTAATAACCTGTATTTCAATTTTCTCTCTAAGTTTACGCTTTTTCAAACATTTTTGGGCTGCTTTTGAGTGGACTGTCCTACGTTTAAATTCAATATTATAAGCCACATGCAAAAGACACTCCATCAGCTTAATACGCGCACGAAGTGGTAACATACCAAATTGCTTGTTCATTTACGGGAATAGCTTGAACTATTTCGATTTTATTCATCTTGGATGTTGTTGCTCCACAAATGAGACAAGAAGATTCAACTGGTGTTTCTGTTAGTGATTGTGCTGTCTGGCCGTCAATCATCACTTAATGATAATTTCAGTGGTACAACTGATGTCGTATATAAACGAGAGTCAGAAATTTGTGCACATCTCCAGCAAACTTTTTAAATTCATACCTTTACTTAATTGGTCATAAAAGCGAAACGCGTTCATCGATTTTCATGAGATATGTCTCATTTTGTTCATAGGTTATACGACTTTACGTGAAAGTATAGGACTTGACACTTTTTTACCGTTTTGGATTTGTTATGAATAAAAAAAAAAACTTAACTCTTTACGCAAAAAATATTTTTTTTTCTTCATACATTTATTTATAACTTCGAAACTGTTGCTTATGTAGCAAAACGTTATATAAACAGATGAAAGTACTTATAATTCTTGATTTTTCAAAATTTGTTTAAGTAAAATCCGACTAGTGGTTCTTGAGTTATGATTCCTATCAAAAACGAATTTTCAAGACTAACACCTCAGAGATAATGCCTTAAATAAATCACCATGACGCTGAATAACTTTACCCAAATGCTTGTCATCAATCTTTAAACTATGTTTATCATAAAGTCTTTAATCAATAATTAAATCTTTGCCCCAAATGAAAATTTATTTATCTTTGTTTTGCTAAGTGAATATACCTATTTTTCCATTTACTTCACATTTGATATAATTTCAATTAAGTTGCTTTCAATCAGAAATCAAAATTTTTCTTTACCTTGCACTTTAGTGTATTTCAAAGATATAAAACTTTTCAATCTTTCAAATAAAAAATTGTTAAAAAAAAATCAACTTGACAATGTTAATTGTAACACATTTGGAAACGTCAGTCTGATTTAGTAAGCAGCAATAGTAAATTAACACGCCAGAGACTTAAGGCACCTTAACACTATGCTTCAGTATTTGCAATAAAGTGACAGGATTTGCAAAGAATTAAACTGGTGAAATACTTTGGAATGTATCTGGTGAGTAAGTTTACGTTAAAACGTAAAGCTGCTTGGCATGTGATTAAGAAGACTTTTTGGCCATCAGAGATTACTATTTGACAATTGGCCGTTAGGAAGGTAACAAACCAGTAACAATCATGCATTATTGCATTTATGCAACAAAGAATGATAAATGTTTGATGCGAGCACATCAACTATGTATATAGAAAGGAAATGCATTCCCTATACAAATTCTTTTGTAACCAAATATGCCTGCATATACATTTTGTTTATGTATATTTGTTGGTATATGCCTATGTATATGCTTATGCTATGTTAAGTTGCTATTCTATTCCTTTTTTGTAACATTTTCTACAAGTATTTGTATGAAAGCAACTGTAAAATAACTGATTGGATGTAAGTTTGTCAGCTGCCAGTGTATGAGTGTGTTATTAATTTACATTTTGAATGACATGTTGATAGTTACTTTGACACTGACAGCTTTACTTGTGTAAAATGTAAAACTATTATTTTTTCATTTTACTTCTTAAGGCTACTAAAGTACTCACATACATATACACACATTCATAATGTAGACAGAGGGATTATAAAAGATATATCGTAAATAAGTTCAATGTCACTTTCCCTTGCTATATTACTTAAGGGTACATAATCCGAAGAATTTCAAAATAATGTAAATATCTCTAAAATTTTCATTCGAAATTCATTAGCCAAAGATATTTTGCCATAACCCCACAAATAAAAATTTCAAAACCAGTATGAAAAGTGACTATTTATTTCTGCATGTGATACAACAACAGATAAACTTGAGCAAAGACACAAAACAAAGTGTCCTAAGGATTCTGTTAATATTGACTCCAGCTAATGTGAAGACCTGGTATTGTAATTAGACCTCATTGTATGTTCGATACATTTTTATTACTTGTTGTTGTCTGATTGTCAGGATACTAGTATGGCGTAAAGAAACGTTAACAAAACAACATATTTTTCAACTAGGCTCACAGACACTGCAAAGTACTCGTTCAAAGAAGTCATTATAAAAAGAGTTTACATCTCTGAAATTACAGATCTTGATTTATTTTGGGGTCAATATACTGGGTGACATTGTCTTAGAGAAGCAACTGCATGACTCGCCCTAATTAGGCATAATATAACAATCCAAATAGGTACTGGCTGTTGACCGGTAACTGGACCATTATTAAGTCCTTGCTCTGCTGGGAGGCTAGTTTAATTGAGTTAAGCTGAGGATTTTTCGACCCTTCTGACGACATCTGGGACGATTACTGGAATTTTTATGATTTAATTTTATTTTGATGGGTTCAAACAAAAGTGTGTTTATCCCATAGTGATTTACCGTTTAGTATCTAAGATCACTGATAAGTGAAAAGCCCCTCGGTAGAAACTAGAGAAAACTAACTGTTTAAGGGTGCTAGTGAAAAGAGAAAGAAACTTCAATTATCTAGATTGAAATCAAAGACATCGATACTTGCTGACTTTGTCTGGAACGAGCTGAAAAGACTTATGGTGTGTGCGAAGGTATAGCTCTGTCTAGTCTTAAGCCATTAAACAGAAACCTATTCCATGATTAGGACAACAGGGTCTTAGTTTCGGAAAAATTACAGCAATTCCGAAAGATGCTATAATCAGAAATAAGGTCGACAGTCTTCACTTGAAAGTAACACTACACTAAAGTAAAGGTAAGTGACAATACGAGACTCACTGGGTAGTTGAATAATACTAAGCAATTATCAAATCTGACTCAGCGAGGGAAATCTCAAAAGTTAGTAATTTGGTGCGGCATTTCCTCCGCCCTGTATAGTACGTATGCTTCTACGGCATGGGTGGACGCTCTTTCCTACACACAGTGGTAAGATCTTGCGGCCAGCTGCTAACGTTAATCCTATAACGTGTTGTACTTTGCACCCTGTTAAGCCTAAAAGGTTTCTTAAAAGTTGTTGATAAATTACAATTGTTGTAATAACTGCTTTAAGGTCAGCTAATTTGGTACTTTTGTTTTGATAGTCATATTAAATTCTTAAGCAACCAAAAATAAATATAAAGTACATTTTCTCACTTCTTACTGCCGTCACCTTTTTGCTGTTTTGGTACTTTTGTTTTGATAATCACATTAAATTCTTAAGCAACCAAAAATAAATATAAAGTACATTTTCTCACTTCGTACTGCCGTCAGCTTTTTGCTGTTTTTTTGTGAACGTTTTTAACACACGGTATAAACTTAGAATAATAGCAGCAGGTTTAATAATCTAAACAAACCTTTAATTCAATCTGTTAATTTGTGGCGTATCGACATATGCTGTCAGATTCGGGGAAAATATCCCTTAAATAGGGATCTTTGTATGGTAAAATAATGATTTGAGGTTAGGAAATTTTATGTATGGAACATTAAATTCTTAAGCGAGGAACTTTAATTGTGAAAATTTAACTGCATCACTTCGTGAAATTTCAGCCTCCTTTTGAGACCGCTGTGCGTAATTTAGTTCCAAAATTCGATGCTTAACGTACTGTTGCTGACAATAGACGAAAATAATATGCTCGTAGTAGCTGTAGTGATGCAAACATAGTCGCTCTACAGCAAAGTGTTAAAAATGACCATAAACCATTCGACATTCTTGAATTCACTGCGCTACCAAATCCTGATAACCAATTTGTTGTGCCCACAATTGACTAATATTGACAGCAGTGATTTTTGGTTTGATCCCAGGAGTTAACTATTTAAGCTCTAGGACGCTTAATTTACGAATAAATTGAGTTTAAAGAATTTCATTGAAAAAATTGATTTTTAAGCACAAAACATCGAAGACGATGCCATATAGCCCATATAGCTCACACGATTCGGTTATTGTATGAGAAATTGCTTAGTTACATAATTTCTCGATTTAGCCATGTTAATTGTCCACGTTATTCTTGTGATTTAACGCCACACTTCTCTGTGGCCATTTAAAAAATATTGTGGCAAATGTGTCAACAACCCACAAACAACTGAAAGATGAAATTCGGCGCAGCATTGACGAGATAACCTTTAACAGCTTCTGCATATTTTATTTTTTTATATGTGCAAATACAAACTCTTCTCATTGAAACACCCTGTTCATGAATTTATGTTTATTATGTCTACTCAAAATTTAAATTACTACGCAGTACAATCTATTTGATTCGTTGATGATAAGTACATAACACAAGTTGTTATTCTGCTTTTTAACATTAAGAGCGTTCACATAGTCTTCACTATGTTCATACTTTCAATTTAAAAGTATAAAGAAAGTATAAGTGAATTTTTATTTTGTTTTTTTCTGTTTGTAGTGGTGAAAACATATATGTATGTATGTATGCATATTAAAGAGAAATGAGTTTTTGCATTTTATGTGTAAATGCTTTGCTGATGTTAATGTCATATAAAATCTCTTGCAGACCAACTAGTGTCATTTAAATTTCTATTTATTTAGGCAGCTAACAAGAATTTTTAAAATATGATTTAAAGTTTCGACTTAAAGTTTTTTTGTTTTTATTATATGCAGTTAATAGATATTGGAAGTAAATGTCTTTTTATTTATACATAAGATGTTTGCTAAAATTTCTAATCACTGCATTTTACAACTACAGTCAACCAGCTTTCTTATTGAGACATCATTTCAATTTCTTACTGTAAACAATGAAGCTGATAGGATGAGATTTCAAGGCAGAATAATTTCAAAATACGTAGTTATATTACTACTTTTGTTTGGGTACGGTTTTCCGTCGACCTTTTTTTTGTTTGTCTCTTTTTACCTAATTTGTCGCTCCCTTTTTCATTCCTATTCTTTCCTAACTAAATTCTTTTACGATCATGCTTGTTGTCCGTTTTTGTTTATGTGTGAACCAATTGGGTTTTTTTCTTTTTTCTCTTTTATGTTACATAATAATCTGTAATTGTACGTTTATGATGTTCTTTATTGCCTTGGTCTTGCGCACCTGCGTAACGTTTTTGTGCTGGTGTAGTGTTTGTTTTCCTGTAAAAATGTTTCAACGGTTAAAATATTGTGTCCGAAGCAGTGTTTATTTGTTCATTTATTATTCGTCCGTCAAATGTTTTTTGTTTGTATATTTCCATGTTCTCTAATACATTTAGTCTCCTTCGTTTGTGCTGTGTGTGAAGCAGTTTAACCGTTGTCTTAATATGTCCTGGTGTACATTTGTTGTTAAATATATGGTTCCCGAAGTTTGATTCTGGAGTCGATTTTGGTTCTCGTAGTTTTTTGTTATAGTCTCTAATGTGTTCCCTAAATCTGGTCTTAATTTTTCGTCCTGTTTGCCCGATGTAGCTATAATGGCATGTACAGGTTAATTTGTACACTCCTTGTTTGTCTAGTATATTTGCCTCGGTTGTTTTATTCCGTAGTATTCTGCCTAGATTGTTTCTTGTTCTGAATGCGGTATTGATGTTTTGTTTTCTAAAGAATTTCGCCAGTTTGTACGTTGATTTTCCCATATATGTTAATGTAGCCCATTTTTTTGTCTTCCTTCTCCTGTTCTTTGTTCGTTCCAATTTGTTTCTTGATGTTATCTAGGAGGCGCTTTTTATATCCGTTGTTTTCCGCTATGGTGTATATTGTTTCCATTTCCTTCATATACATTTGCCGTGTTAGTGGTGTTCTCTCGAGTCTTGTTATTAACTGCCTGATTGCTGCGTTTTTGTGTTGCTGGGGATGATTTGATGAGTTGTGTATTATTGTGTCCGTTGCTGTTGGTTTCCTGTATATTTCATATTCGATTCTGTTCGAGATTATGTTCCTCTTGATCGTTAGGTCCAGATAATTAATTCTCCCCTCCTCTTCCTTTTCCATTGTAAATTTTATGTCCTTGTGTCTTCCATTCAAGTAATCCAGAATTTGCTCCTCGTTATATCCTTCTAGTATACGTATGATGTCATCGACATATCTTGCGTAGAATATTACTCCGAGGAATACGTAATTCCTTTACGTATTCCTCTTCTAAGTTCTGCATAAATACTTCCATTAGGGTAGCAGATGTTGGATTTCCCATCCCTAGTCCTGTTTCCTGTCTATATATATTGTTGTTAAATTTAAAGTAATTCTGTTCTAGTGTCGCTTTTAGTGTGCTTGTAAGTTGTATTGCCAGTTCCTTGTTTTCCGTTCTGTTTTTTACTGTCCTATAAACAATGTTCAATGTATCCATTACCGGAATTGATGGATATTACTACTTCTATATAACAAAAAAACCTGCAATAACTGATATCTTGAGATGTATAAAATGATGGACTAAAGAGTTTATTAACCTTTATATAACGAAACAATTGTTTACATCTTTAATTAGAACTATTCTGGAATTAGGCTCTATAGTTTGGTACACAACCTACCATTTCCATAATTATACTGTCGAATGTGTTCAGAAGCAATTTTAGCTCCTTTGTCTCTGTAGATTGCATTGGAATATGCTAAATTTAGCGTCTTATAATAATCGACTTGCGTGAAACAATGCTTAATATTATAAAAATAAATTTGCCCAGTGAATTTTTAATAAGTAATATCTATTTTAATGTGCTACACTTAATTTTATCCTGCTATGCAGACGAGTTTAAATAGCTTACCATGCAAACTTGGATCCGTTATTTAATATTTTTTCTAAATATAATAAATATTAGAGATTTATTGATTATCATCTGAACATAAACACTGTTAAGAAAAATATTGTCTTATTTTGAGTAAACAATATTGTAAAAATGTATTAAAGGATAAGGATATTGAATCTATAGATAAAAAAAAAAATAAACAAATATAAAAATTTCCTTATATGCATTAGCGATTAAGAAAGATCATGTGCCAACAATTTCCTACGTAACTTGAGCTCTCCACTTACTCAGTGACAGAAATAGAAATAGAGAGTTATAAAACTTTTAACTGTGTACGCTCTAATTTTCCAAAGTAGAAGAAAATTTGGCCTAATTCAGAAACTATTAATTTTGCTTCCAAAGACAATGAATAAGCCAACAGGTCCTATAAATCGCTAACATGCTTCTATTTTAACAGAAATTAACTTACATAAATTCACTTACATAAATTCGAGTAACGAGTTATTTATTTTAGCGGAAATAATGTTACGTTCATTCCTTTTAAAAAAGCTATTGTCATATTGAATTCTTTTATTGTAAAATAATAACATAGCACTTTGAATTTTAAATTAAATTAAACGATTTCTTCACTTTCAATACACACAAAGTAAATACGATGGCAACTTCATCACTGTTATCTATATTCAACAACATTTCAACTTTAATTCAAGAATATTCTCTTGTTCTTGTTATTACCATTCAGTATACGCGGCTGCTTTATATCTGTTTTTTTTTGTTATGGATCGGGGAAAGCAGTGTTCCCCTGAAGAACCTGAATTAATAAAAAAAATTTGCGTCCGATGGTAAATGGTATTCCCAAATAATGGAATTGCTGGGCTGTTCCAATAAAATGATAATAAATGCCCTAAGATATGAACAAAATTTTGAATCCCGTGGTGGTAAGCGAGTTTTGTCACCCCTAATAGTAAAACTGCACGTACGGACGGCTAAAGCAAATCCCTTTATGACAGCTATGGAGCTCAAAAAAATATTGGATGTGTCGACAAGCGTGAAAACTTTTCGTCACAGACTTCAAGTCAACAGCCTCAATGCCAGTAGTCCTTGAAAAGTGCCGCTACTTTCCTCTAAGCATGTTGCTAAACGGATATCTTTTGCTAAAGTACATCTAAATTGGTCAAAGAAAAAGTGGACAAAAGTGCTATGGACTGACGAATCCAAAATTGGTCTTTTTGGTGGAAAGTATTCCAGATGGTTTGTCTCCGTAGGCTACCTAATAGCGAATACAAATCACAGTATTATGGTATGGAGTTGTTTCTCGTATCAAGGTGTGGGTCCTTAACATTGGATCAAAACCGTTATGGATTCATCGGTTTATGTAAAAATCCTTGACGAAATTTTGCTGCCGTATGCTTTCTATAAAATGCCGCTGGTGTCGGTCTTCTCACAGCAAGACAATGACCCCAAACACACCAGAAATTTGGCAAAAAAAAAATGGTTCAATGATAACTCTGTCAATGTAATGGAGTGCACAGTTCCCAGATTTAAACCCTATCGAAAATCTGTAGACGGACATAAAGAAGGGTGTATCTACAGTAAAACCAACGAGCATTGAAGGGAGGCCGAGCAGAGTTCAATCAAAATTGAAAGATGCCAACATTTAATCCATGGGAGGCCGTTGGGCCGGGGTACCTTTTAATCATTAACACTGTCACTAACGCTAATTATTGAAAAAAAAAACGGCGGGGTATTCCTATAAAAAATTTGACGTTGATGTATATAATCTAATCTTTCCAAATGTGATAGACAATAAAACCTAAAGAAAGCATTAACATTAATTGATAGTCCATATCAAGTAATTATTGACCAAAACATAAAAGAAATGTTAGGGTGTTCCCGTAGAAAACTTGAATTTGACGTAACCTAACCTTTCGAATTGTAACAGACAGAAACTTTATGTTTTCAATAAAACTAAAAGAAAGCATTAACTTTAAAATTAAACAATAGTTATCCAACTAAAGGTTCAACTTTTAGTTTCCTGACTTGTTAATGTTGTCTGTAAGAATATATACCCTTTTAGAAATATTTTAAAGTATATATTTGTGTGTGTGTGTATGTGTGTGTGTATGTGTGTGTGTAATTTGCTTAATATTATTTCTCTTATTTAATCTGAACTACTTTTTCTACTAACGACTTTGTTATTTATGTTGCCTTAATCATCAACAAGTCTCCTACAGCAGATATTTTTCTTTTACTTCAAGAGAATAAGTACTGAAGTTGTAAAATTTTTCATATGCATACAGTTGAGTTTATGTATCGCAAACAGTCAGTATTTACCGGCTCTGTTCATAAAATTTTTAAAATAGGTCTCCAGGTATAAGTGTGAATGTGTTAATATTTTTGCTGTTGACATTTTTAAAGACTCTTCATATGTTTATAGAGGCATAGGATATGTGAAATTTTATTTGGCTTAAATTGTCTGAATAAAAGGAGTTACAATGCATTTTTATGTGAGTGTATCCTGTGTGCACAGTTTGTGTGTGTGTGTATTTGATGACAAAACTGCAAACACATGGTTTAATATTTTGTTTTCTTATTTAATCATCCAGCTTAAATCAGAGTTTTCTACTTTTTGTTGTTGTTTGTTTTAACTCAACCAGCCTGTGTATATACTGATAAGAGTTGTTGGATGTCCTAGTTATGTGTTCACAGTATATGATTTGACAGTTTTAAATAATAATAAACATTTTTTGTATGAATCATGACACATTATTTGGCAGAATGTTATACATTTTTCTGGAATAGCTAAAGAGTTGCTAAAACGTTAAAGAATATGCATGTCATATTATGATATTAAGAGAAGAGCTCAAAAGAATTATTGTTAAGACTTTTAAGATACTGGTCTTGTAAAGAGTTATATGTTTTTGAAAAACGTATTAAAGATATTAATTTTAATTTTTATGGTCGCTAGATTTTTATATACAGAACAGTGCTTTAAAAGTGTAGAATACTGATTTCATACCAAAAGCATAATTTATTTTGTGCCACTGAGTTACAAAATTATTAACAAAATATTTTTGTTATGAATGTACAAGTAAAAAACAAGTGAAAGATCACTAGTTTTAGATAGATCATTCATAAGATTTTCTATGGAATTTTATATCGGGTTTTTCAACAAGAAATTTCTTTTTAAAATTTAAATCCACTATGAAAATTGTGATTCTGTTAAACTTACATATCCTAAAATTCATGATATTTTCGGAAAACATAATCGTCCTTCTGAGACTGCTATCAAGAATTTGATCGTTAAGTTTGAGTCGACAGGCGCGAAACAATATGTACGAATACCAAAACGTATTCGACCGGGTCGTTCAACTCAAAACATCGCAGCTCTGAGCTACAGCATTGAAGCAGATCCAATTTTTTTTTTTTTAAAGAGAAGTAGCTTTTCAGGCAACAATGCCTATTTAGTCAAGTACTGCGCTACATTCTTTAGGAAAGGAATAGAGAATAGGTGAAACAGGTGGTGAAAGTAGAAGGATAGTCGGAAATTAACTGCCGTATATAAGACAGCACAGTAGCCAGTGACTATGTCTTCATTGCTGAGCAGCCCCACCGACAGTCAATTTTTATTTTTGTAGTAAAAGGAACCAAGGTCTTCGTTGGGAATCGAACCCACAACCCCTGTATTTACAAGCTAGTAGACTACCTACTAGCCTACAGGGGCACCTTATTTGTCAATTTCTCGGCGTTCTCAACAATTAAGGTAATCCAAAACCACCATATAGCGAAATTTGCGTAAGGGTTTGACTTAGAAGATTTACAAGGTTAAACTGATGCAGGAATTGAAGCCAACCGACAATTCACATTGCCGTAGATTCTTTCAATTCATTCAGGAACAACCGGCTGGTTTTTTTGAAAAATTCATTTTTTCAGACCAAATTGCTATGTGGTCTGGAGGTGTGATCTGGCCGTTTTTTTTTCGAAGATGAGGCTGGAAAAGCGGTAACGGTCACGAGATGCTAACAACTCAAGTTTGTCCAATTATTGACGACGTGGATATCCGATCGCATAATTTCCCGGCAATCGGCAGTTAAGTGACCCGCCAGGTCGTATGATTTAACACCACTGGATTATTTTTTGGTGGGGCTATGTTAAGGACAGAGTTTACACGAAGGCAATCGAATCGATTTCAGCGTTAAAACTCAAAATCCGTAGTGTGATTAACGAAATAAGATCGCCATTTTGCCAAAAAGTGATTAAAAACTTTGATGAAAGAATCGACATCTGTCAGCGTGGTCGTGGTAAAACTCATTTTCATTCACAGTTGCCGAATTTTCCTCTTTGTCATGCAATCAAAATTTGAATCAGCTTAAAATATTTTTGTTGTTTTAGAAAACAAACTTCTTGTTCAAAAACCCTTTAGAACTATGTAAAGACAAACAAGTCACTCTTGGGGAAACATTTCTTGCGGTTAGAAATTGCCCCATTTGAACTGTATGTCAAACTGTAACAAGGTTTCGTACGGTTAACCAAAACACATAAAAACGACGAAACATCAACATTTCCGACTTAGGAAAATCTGAGTGGCTTGAACGATGAGCGGCGATGTTATAACATTTTGGGAATTGAGAAAAAGAGTGGCTTGAACAATCAACTGGCTGAGTTGTTCAAACAAAATTAAGTGGCCATGGCCGAACGTTATCGAGAAGTAATAAAGAGATTGATTCAGTATAATATGAAACAAGCACACACAAATTTATTATCACATCTGTGTTAAGTACGTTTTATTACAAAAATTGTCAGAGCATTCAGAGACGTTGTTTTACTTGCTTTATTGTATAGATAGAAATTGCTATATTTGGCTACCAATAGTTTCTATATATGACTGTATACTACATTTAGCCTATATAGAGAAGAGTGAAGAAAATAGTTGCTACGTCTTAGAAAGTGCCTTTCGATTAGTTTTTATAGCCAAGCTTAGCATAAAAAATCTGCTCAAGCTACACTTTGTATCAGATTCCATGGGCTTCTTTTTAATTTTATTTAAGATTGCAGTGTTTTGTCACCAGTAGACTATGTTTTTGTTACACCGTGTAATTCCAGTTTCTCGTAAGCTAAAAATTTTCAAAAGATTTTCTTCGCTGATATTGTTAATTGTTTAAGTTCCTAATGTGCCTTAGCCTCTTTATTCCTTTTAACAATAACAAGAGTGACAACATGAGCCTATTAAATTTTAATAGAAGTTTAAACACCGTTTGTGTTTGGTAGGCATTTAAACATCGGCTGATGCTGATGTCCTGAGACATCTAAAACCTATAGAATCTACATAATAGCTGTTATCTGAATAGATTTAGTTAAAGTTAAAAAACAGGTTGCAATCTACTCAAACTAAATAATGATTTAAACAACAGTGTATGCCGTAAGTACTTCTCGATTTCTGTTTTCTTAAAAGAAAATTTTAACAAGATAGCCTCATATATTATGCTTAAATAAGGAGATGTGCATGCTTAAGAATATATTCTCTATCCGACAATAGTTTTTATACTAAATAGACTCTTCGTTTGATGTGAATTTACTTTTTCTTGTATGAAGTAACTTTAAGTAGCACATGCCTTTTGGGAAAACAACAATATATTATAATTTTTAAATAATTTTGTTTTATAACTTCGGAATCCAGAATAATATTTTTGCTTTTTGAAAGTATTTTTTGTCTTTTTAATTAAAACATTACCATAGTATAATTTATGATTTTGACTTTTCCTACATTGTGCACAATTTCACAATTTCCTTTATACTATTTTTGTTTACCCTGTTGAATTACTTTGCATACGTTAATTACCCCAAACAGACAAAAATTGCTGTGTTCTTACAACACATGAATTATTAACATTTTTCATAATTTTTTTTTCTTTTTATACATAAAAAAATATAAATTTCGCATAGGAACTTTTTCTTTTCCCCATAGTGTTAAATGTCTGTCGCTATCACACCATGAAAAAAAATATATTAAATTGAATGAGAAAAACTTTCACAACCACACTAATTGATTATATTTACACAAAATAAATTATATTAATGAATTTTATATAAAAGTTTTTTTTGATAAGATAACTTTTATTAAAAAAAAATATTTACTGTATCTACTACCTGGAGAATAAGTTGAATTGGTGTAAATGAAACCTCATACTTGCATAGTATTTCAGATGTATTTTGTTTTAAAAAGTTATGTAGAAGTTTTTTTTTCCTTAAAATGGATGATATCATATTATAATTTTAACAGCTGTACAGGTAAATAAAGTATGTAGACGAATAATTTTAACCATTTAAATTACGAATTTTGCGCTTAAAGGTGGCAATGATATCAATATAACAGAATTACTTTACTTCAAGTCATCCTTAACATCCTTTATGGCCATATTTTTACTTAAAGCGTATAGTGTGTAAAATAAAAAGTTAAGCACTTTCTCGGTGCAGGCTTTATTATATCGTAAAAAAAATACCACGTCAAGTATGATTTGTACCCTGATACTCTGCACAGTGGTTTGAAAATGTTTTATTTTGGAAATAATCTGGTAGCTGATGAACCTTTTAAGATATCCAAATAAAATTTTACAGAAGGCAAGTAGAGATATTTCTGAGTGAATTTTCAGACGGTCGACTTCCTGAAATAAAGGATGCGTGTGGATATGCCCCCAAAGTTGGGTACCTCGCCAAAAATTTTTTTGGAAATACCACAACCACTTTAATTATTATTAAGATAGTAAGAGCTTTTTAATTTAAGCAGACTTTGAAAATATCTACAAAAAATGTTCACACATGTCTAGGTTACCTCCTTTAGTTTGGGAGAAAATCGGATTAGAAATTTTTTTTTTAAATTTTTGGCTGACCTTAACTTAGTATTTTGTGACGTATTGTTCTTATTTATATTCAGATTCTTATTCTAAGTTATTGGAGGTATTTTTTAATTTAATATATAAATTTCCTAAGCGGGGAAAAAATTTTTTTTTTTTTTATAAAACTGGCCACCCTGTATTTGTTAACTACGGGGCTGTCAAAACCTTTTTGGAGTGTACAGCCCGGGCATTGAGCTCCATTAATCTGTTTACTTCTTTCTAATGAATTTTGATGAAATTCATAAAATTTTTTTCAAAATTGGCTATGTTAGAATAGAGTTGGGCACGACTTTTCTTTTATTCACCTTTGCTTTAGGTTGACTTTAAAATAGTCTAAAAAAATTTACGACTACCGAGGTAAGTGTCAATTATATAAGCAAAAAAACCATACCACCCTTTTGGGGAAAATACGAAACTCACGTTAGTTTTTACATTTACCCAATTCAAAGGCTTGCAACTCTTAAACAAAACAAGCCATCAGAACCAAACTTATTACTGTTATTATACATTTTATCACGAATGCAGCCAATATTTTAGAATAGTAATCCGAACACAAAAAAGTACACCATACCAAAAATACTAACTTAAGGTCGGTTAAAAATTAATAAAAAATGTTCCCTAGCTCGATTTTCTTCTAGAATAGAAGATGTAACCTAGACATGTAAGCATGCTTTTTAATACTTAAGTTCAAAAACTCTTAACATTTGAGTAATAAATAAACTTTTAATAACATTTCCAAAAAATTTGGGAAGCGTACTCAGAAGTCGTCCTTTATTACAGGTGATCGTCTGTAACTTTATTCAGAAATATCTCTGCTTTACCCCTGTAAAGCAGAGATATTTCTGGTCTACGTTATTTCTTGAAGAATGTCGATAGAGAATATATAACATTGTGATTTAGACGACATTCGTCTAGAAGAGAATGGTGCTTTCTGCCATATGAAATTTTTTTTTTTTATAGGACCAGCACATGGGGGAGGACCCCTACCTATGCAATGCATTGTACCAGAACTAAGAAATTAGGTTACGGGAAGGAGGAAAGAGGGAGTAGTGTCTGTGGACATTCGATTTGAACTTTTTCAGATTGGAAGTGACAGGAAAGACCTCCGAAGGGATCTTATTCCACATACGGACTGTTCTGCTGAAAAACGAATTTTCCCTGTAATGCATAGTGCGATTCACTGGCCAATCAACGAGAAAAGGATGTGCTCTCATCGAAAATCGAGTTAAACGTGAAAACGTGCGAGTATCGGGAACAAGTTCCCTAATTTCATTAGAGCACTTACCATTGTAGTAACGATAGAACAGTGAAATGCACCCCACATTGCGTCGATGCTCTAGAGAATCAATAGAGTTGGATACCCTGTCAGCAATGAGCCTCTTGGCCCTCTCCTGTACGCGGTCGAGTAACCCCAAAATAGAATTTGGAGCGCCGGCCCATACATGAGAGTTGTATTCCATATAATCATCTTAACATTTTTTCATTGATGCCGTGGAGGCCAGCTGTGTCTGTGATATTCGTAACATTCAAACGTGACTACAAATTGGACATCCAGAATCCGTGTTGTTAAGAATACCGTGTTGTCCATTAACAGGAAATATCATTCCAATTTTAATATGCTAAATATTGATCTCTCGCATTTTAATTAAAATTTTATATAAATATTTATTTTATTTATTTATTAATAATTAATAACAATAATATAATTATAGTAACTAAAAAGGGAAAAGGGAACTAGCTACTAAGATTTCCATATATCACTAAGATTTCCCTTTTTTAAAACCACAATAAATATATTTTATATTATATTTTATTTATTTTTATATGTTATTAATTTTATATATTTTGTCTTTTGTCTTCTGTCCGCTAATTCGTCTATATTCATATTTTTTGTTTTATAAAACTTCGATATTAACAAATTGTGTTTTCCGATCTAAAAGTTTAGACCCTTCTGAAAAGTAAATGGTGTCTTCTAGTTTCCTTCTTCACTTAGGGAATTGTTTTCGGTATTTTTCCCTGGTAATTGGATATTTTTTGGGGATATAGGTAAAGAAAAGGGTCCGCCAAAGAAACTTTTTTTTTTGTTTTAAATGCTATAAACAAAACTACTGAATATTTTCTCGAATTTATTTATTTATTTGAAATTATAATCCTTTCGGTTAAAATGGAAAATGATTTCATTCAAGTGGCTGCCTTGGCTGGCTATGCAGTCGCTTGCACCATCGGCTTAATTTTTAAGCTCATCATCGATTGCGTGCAACTGTATTTCACCAATGGCTTTACGAATATTGTCCTTTAAAGCGTCAATTGTCTCTGGCTTGTCGGCGTAACACTTATCTTTGACGGCACCCCAACAAAAATAGTCATCAGAAGCAAACTTATTACTGTTATTATAAATTTTATCAAGAATGCAGCCAATTTTTTAGAATAATAATCCGAACATAAATAAGTACCACCACACCAAACGGGTCCAACGGTGTCAATTCGCAGTTGGCCAAACGACATCAGCTCTGCGGCTGATCATGTGATCTTCAAAAATAGAGCGCAAAACATCGAGTGTAACTTCAGCTGTGTGGCACGTAGCGCCATACTCCTCTTCAATTTTTGTGAACAAAAATTCATTCAACATGGCCTGATAACGGTCGCCATTGACTGTAACGGCCACTCCTTGCTCATTTTCGAAAAATAATGGCCCAATTATGCCTCTAAACCAAAATCCGCACCAAACAGAGACTCGTTTTGGAAGCGTCGACTATTCAATGTATGCCTGCGGGTTTTCTGTGCCCCAAATGCGACAATTTTGCTTGTTTACATACCCGCCAAGTTCAAAATGAGCTTCATCTGAAAAACAAATTTTTTTTGCAAAATCGGCATCTTCTTAAGGAACCTACAACGCATCGGATGGTCACTTGGCTTCAACTCCTGAACCAATTGGACTTTGTATGGCGTCTTACCAAGGTCTTTATGCAAAATTCGTCTCAATGATGTCTCTGAAAAGTTCAATTATTAACAGCGCCGGTTTATTGGTGGTGATGGCGCTTCACGCACACTTTCTGCCACAGCAGCAATATTCTCGGGTTTATACACTGTTTTTGGCTTGTCATGCTTTAGTTTATCTATGAGGATGCCAGTTTCTTTCACTTTTTTCACAAGATAACGAACATACGGAGCTGACGGTGCTTCTCTTCTTCTTAAATCCGTATGTAATTTTCGCTCATATTCTGCTACATTACCATGATTTTGAAAGTAATGTCGCCATGTTTCCCAGCGTTATTCAAGCGTATACACAACCATATTCGTTCAGCGGAAGAATAAAACTAATTATCTATCAAATCAAACATAAGCTAAGTGTTACCATTCACGAAATAAGCACTGTTGAAAAAAACACGTTAGATGGCGGACCCTTTATTATGCAATTATGATTTTAACAGGCGATGCTTTTCAGAATTCTTCACTTACAATTTATGAAATTCCTTTGGCGGAAATTAGTTACTAGAATGTGATTTAAAAGAATTCTGTCAAAAAATTTTTTTATTAGTTTCCTGGCTTTCTAATGAGCTTTATTATGAATTGCACTAAATAAGCATTTGTAAATGAAATTTTATCAAATTCGTGGGGTTATCTCTAAGCCCTGTTGTATTTTGTTTGCCTATTTCTTATTTTTTCCATACGATGTACAACTTCATTTATCCCTTTAAAAATAATTAGAATATCTAAGATATTGACAAGGATGAGTTCGAAGGACAAGTTTGATTTTATAGCTCGCAAATTCGATGTTTTGTGCCTAAGGACAGGTGTTCGCTCGACAGTTATGCTTCCTTTTAAGTTACAGGTTATTGACATATACATCCATTGTGATGTAAAGTGGACTCAATTAATTTTTTTAATATGGCATAGCAGATATTTCCTTAACCTGGTTTATCTTTAATTTTTACAGTCTAAATCTGGCATAACAAGAGTTATTAAAGCCACATTGTTTTGGCATGTACAGTATAGGGCGAAACAACTGTGCTATGATTACAGATTTTGAAATTTTATTAACTAGACTAGAACTTGTGTATAATGCGGGTTGTATTTCACTAATATATCGTTACTACAATGTAAGATATTATTTAATGTTGTCATTCTTTTCTGTCTTTGCTGTTTGTATGAACTGCGAGCGCCTTCGCTGTTACTTAGTTTGGAAATTTGTTCCCCTTATCTCTATCACTTTTAGTTCTTGCGACATAAAACAAAAGGAGACTTAAATCGAATATGATTGTGTCTTTTCGATCTTCATAATTATGAAATTAAAATTCCCATTAGAACACTGTATTTACTACAATTATGGTCCCAAAAGAAATCGTCAATGAACTGATGTAAATATTAGTGGCCCAGTATGCTGGAGGAATAATGTGTACCACCAACAGTCATTCATTTTTAAATTTTACATTCTAAATTCAAATTGTATGAAATTGTTTTTTTACAGAGGTGTTAAAAAATTCTCTGAAAATTGCACCTTCAGATTAGATTACGTTCGAGCCAGCCGTATCGGTTATATGCCAGTAATCATATCTAAACTAAAATGCCAGAATATTATCTTTTGAATAAAATAAATTTCATGTCATTTAAAAAAAAGTCATGATTAATTTATTCAATTTCAAAGTTCTATACCTCTATAAAAACACCCTTTACAATTTTAATCTCAGAAGAAGTTTGTTTTGTTATTATAAGCTGCTAAAGCCTGCTGTGACTGTCACAGATTGATCTGCTGTGTGAGAGTAGTTGTGATCAGTTCAGAATATATTATCAGTAAAAAATTTGTGACAGTCAGTTAACTACGCTTTCGCAGAGGTAAAAGCTCTTTAGCACAGACCTTGATAAGCAATTTTTAATTTTGCTGATAAATGCTACATAATGCTTCTAGATACTGCTTTACTTCCAAATAAAAATCCCAAATATTTTTTCATGAAGAGTAATTACGAGCTGATGCTGGGCCTTTATGGTGCAGAACTTAAAAAAACTGACCTCGTTTTTAAACTCTTCACAAAAAATACAGATATAAAATTAAAATTAAACAAAATTCCCTTTAAATCACTGAACTATTCTATTGGGATAAACTATACCAACATCTATTAAAATTTGTGACTAAAACCAATACAGTGCAACAACAAAAGCTTGTAAACAGCAAGAATGTATAACTAACGAAAATATATTCATATATTTATATAAAGGGTCCGCAATCTAACGTTTTTTTTTTTTTGCTACTAGTGCATATTTCGTGAATGGTAACACTTAGCTTATGTTTGATTTGATAGATAATTAGTTTTATCCTTCCGCTGAACGAATATGGTTGTGTATACGCTTGAACAACGCTGGGAAATATTGCGACATTACATTGAAAATCATGCTTATGTTGCAGAATGTGTGCGAAAAAGAAGAGAAGCATCGTCAGCTCCGTATGTTCGTTATCTTGTGAAAAAAGTGGAAAAACTGGCATCCTTCTCCATAAACTAAAGCGTGAAAAGCCAAAAACAGTGCGTACACCCGAGAATATTGCTGCTGTGGCATAAAGTGTGCGTGAAGCGCTATTAACACCAATTCACCGTCGCTCTCAACAATTGAACATTTCAGGGACATCATTGAGATGAATTTTGCATAAAGACCTTGGTATGACGCCATACAAAGTCCAATTGTTTCAGGAGTTTATAGCATTTAAAAAAAAAAGTTATTTGGCGGACCTTTTATATAAACTCAAAAACTAAAACTATTTATACACATGGTAACATACTTAAATACTCATACATTTACAGGAAAAAAAGGAAATATTAAAAAAATATTTTATATTTCATATTTAATTTACAAATTTTTATTTCTAACTCGACATGTCGAACATGAAAAAGCACCTGTGAGTAACTGTGCACTGACTATAACTAAAAATCCCTAAACTTTGTTCAAGTAGCTTCAGGTGATTGTTTTTTACAGGAATAGTAGGAGAACAAAGTTCTTGTTATTGTAGTGTCACATACACGCGCTCACACATACATACACACACACACAGAGACACAAATGTGCGTTATGTTATATACTGGCAGCTGCAGTATGTGGGTATCGGTATATACATATGTTTGTGTGTGTATTAATCTGTATTTCTTAGTATATACAGTCAATAAGCTCCATAAAATATGCAAGGTTTTGAATAATTTTACATATGAAATTGTATTTAGTTTGGAGTTCGTTGTGATTTTTGTAAACTTTTATTATGTTTGTGTTGTTTTCTTTCTTCTTCCTCCTGTTGATGCCTGCATTATATGCAATAGTTTTAAAAATCCATACATTCGTATGTGTTGGCACTAACCTGCTTTTATAAATTCATGCATAGATGCCCCACAGTATGTTCATGTTGTAGTAGTGTGTGAGTGTTTAGTAAATGTGTGTTATAACCCAGAGGAAATTAGCCTGACAGGAAATTCCACAACGTTGACATTTCGTACTTTTAAATTAAGCTTAAAGTGACATGTATGTATATGAGAGGGTGTCTTTAAAAAAAAAAGAAGAAGAAAAAAACACAACAACATTAACAACACCGGCACATACATTTTGAAAACTACATTAAATGCCAGCATACACAAGTATTTAAAGCATCAAATTTATTTGTAGCCTTGTGCTTTATAATAGAGATTTTTGGTAGGAGTTCTAAATATTAAACTTAATTTTCTATTGAAATTAAGAAAGTAACCCAGTGAGAATATAGGGATTAAAATTAGCGAGATCAGGACTTTCCGAACTGATGGTAATTTAGATGGACTAGCGTGACAAGCGAAATACGGAATTACAACAAAACATTTACTAATTATTAAAAATACTATTACATATTATGTTATCATACTCTATAGCTTACTCCTTCTGCGAATACTTTTTAGCTCGTTTTAACTTCCGAAGGACTAACTGTGTTCACTTTGTATCAATTATGATCACTATATTTTGATCAAATTATACTCACGCTTAAACAATGCTACCGAATTGTCTAGATTTCCTTTGACATTTAGTTATCAATTCGAGTAACTTTGCAAATATTAACGCTCACAACCGTCCGTGAACAAATCTTATTCACATTCTGGCTAAATGTTGGTCTAACACCGATACGTAGAAAGAATGTGTGTACAGAGGAAAATAATGCTGCTGTAAAGCAAACTTTAAAGGAGAACCTTTGTAGATCGCAAGAAATCGAACTCTGTTCGTCCACTAAGTGCACGATCTTGGCCTAGAAGCTTAAAAGATTCTTTTGATGAAGGAATTAAAGCCGAGAGAGAATTATATGCGTCATTTTTTCACCTATCGAATTCAGGAGCAGTTGGAAGTTAATTTAATAATTTATCGTAAATAAGACTCACATTTGCTTAAATGGTTAAAATTGTCTCATATGGAATAAAGTCAAGTCACATTAAACTTTATAGACTCTACTACTTCCAACAAAATGTTTAAACGCTGTAATATAAGCTAGATTTCGCGTTATGGTTTATGATTTTTTTATTAAAAATATTGATGACACTGATTCCGGTTTCTACTGAGTAAAAGAATATGACATACGCCCACATTAACCATGGATTTATTGGCATTAAACTTTCGCTAAAAAATTTCGCTGGAAACTTTCACTAGAAACTTTCGCTAGAAACGTTCGCTAGAAACTTTCGCTAGAAACTTTCGCTAGAAACTTGCGCTAGAAACTTTCGCTAGAAATTGATTAAGAGACGGGTTAATACATCTGACCTGATTTGAAACATCTTGAATATTTAATGTTATTCGTCACATACCACAGGCATTCTCTCAGTAGTAGCATTACTCTAATAATAGTGAAAATATAATTTTATGGTGATTATTAATGGAGCTTTATACGATACGATATTATAAAGGGTTTTGCAACAAGAAGTTTATTTTCTAAAACAAAATAAAATAACAAATTTAGATAAAGATGATTCATATTGTTCGGCAATTTTGAATGAAAAATGATACCTGGCAAATATTATCCACCACGACCACCCTGACAGATATCGATTTTGAGTTTGAAATCGATTTTATTGGATCCGTACAGACTCTGTCCTTTATATAGCCTCACAAAAAATAATTCAGTGATGTTAAATCACATGACTTGGCTGGCTACTAAGCTGCGGATTGCCGTGAAATTATGCGATCGAAAATTATGGTTTACAAAACATTTATCGTTTCATTGGCTGTGTGACATGTGGCACCATCCCGTTGAAACCATATGTCAGTGATATCCACGTCGTCAATAATGTTCCAAAATGGAGTTGCTAGCATCTCGCGATAGCGTGAATCATTAACCGTTACCGCAGTTCTAGCCTCAGTTTTAAAGAAAAACGTTCCAATCACGCCTCCACACCACATAGCGCACCATACAGTGACACGTTGAGCATACAAATGCCTTTCAATAATCGCTCTAGGAATTTTCTGATGTTTAAATGCGCCAATTTCGCTTGTTGACATGCCCTGTCAAGTGAAAATGAGCTTCGTATGAAAAAATTATTTTTTAGAAAAACCAGCCGGTTGCTCTGAATGAACTGAGAGAATCTACGGCGATGTGAATGGTTGGTTGGGTTCAATTTTTTCATTAGTTGAACCTTATTAGGCTTCAAAGTAAAATTCTTACACAAAATTCTCCATGGTGGTGGTTTCGGATTCGACAATTTTGTATCGAGCCTATCAACTCAAATTTAACGACAAAGTTTTAAAACGAAGATTATGTTATCCGAAAATATCAAGAATTTTACGATAGTGGAATTCAATTTTTTAATGCGATTTTTTTGCGAAATTGAATTCATTATAACAAGAGGAAACTAAACGATGCATCTACGAAATTTAGCCACAATTGTGCCAAAAGGTCTTGACAGATATCGATAAAAAAATTGCGTATTTTCCCGCAAAGCCTTGGGAGCTACTTTCTTGATGTGCTGTTTTATAAATGATTAAATAGTCTACGTATTTTACATTGAAATAAAACCTTTTGTTTAATTTGTGACACCCCTTCATTACAAATTAAATATATTTTTATGAGTATAGTGAAAAATATTTTCAAAATGACTTATATTTTCTATTTTGTTTCAGTCCTGTAAGGACATGATTTTGTTTTTTTTTTTGAGAAGTTTTATAGAATTTAATTTTTTTTTGTACAACAAATTTTTATTGGATTTTTATAGAAGCGAGAGATTTATACATGAAAAGTATTCAAAAGTATGCAGAAGTATGCATATGAATTGATTTGGTTTTGAAGTATTTATTAGAAAATTTATTGATGAAAAAATTTAGTTAAAAAACAAACGTGCAAAATTGCATTTCATTAATCGAAATATAAAATAGCAATATGACAAGTTATGCATGTTGTCAGGGCAATATAAAATTAAAAACAATTTTAGTAGTTTATAAAGTTTAGAACATAATAAATTTAGGCAGTAACAGGTGTAAATCAAAGTGATATGGTTCTTTATAAAGAATTGTAAACGTAATAGATAATACTGGTACCTTGTGTACTGTCTTGCTAAAATATTATCGTTTAGTTTAGTGGTTCATTGCTAAAATAATTAAGCTGTCAAACTCCCTGTAAAGGGTGGTTTTATAGACACATTGAACTATGAAAAGGAGTAAAAAAAATTAATTATTGAAATCGGCATCAAATTTACTTGACGGATAATCTTCTGGCTATATTATTCAAAGATGACTTCTGGCATATGACTACCACAGCTGGCTTGGAAATAGGGTAAAGTAAAGGTCCAATTTTCTATGACTTTTTACAACATTTGTTCTTTTTTTCGGACCAGCACGCAAGGGATGACCCCACCATAATGCAATGCATTGTGCCGGAACTGGTAAATTAGGTAATGGGGAGAAGAAAAGAGAGAGTGGTGACATTCGATTTAAATTTTTTTACATTGCAATTTGCAGGAAAGACCTCTGGTGGCAGTTTATTACACATATGAGTGTTCTGTGTTGGAAAAGCGTGTTAAAGGCAAAAACGTGCGAGTAACGGGAACCAGTTTGCTAACTTGATTAGAGCACTTACCATTGTAGTAACGATAAAACAGTAAAATACAACTCTTACTGTGTCATTGATCTAGAGAATCAATGAAAAATTGGGTACCCTACTGTCCCCAATGACCCTTTTGGCTATCTCATTTACTCCAAAATAGATGATTTTAATACTTAGTGCAATGTGAGGATAATAGACCTAAACACTAACAAATGCAAGCACATGAGATTTAACAAAGCCAACTTTGTCAGTGTCAATTTTTTGTTAGGTAGACAACATTAGGATTTAGTAAGCTTCTCCTTAATTCGGGTCTATTGCTTTGCATAAAGATCAGTTTTAATATGTTGATCAAAAAGGTAAGAGTTATTCTTGCTTTTGTTAAGAAATGTGCAATGGAATTTACCGATCCATATATAACGAAGCTATTATATACATCCTTAGTTAGACTTAATTATATTAAATCAGTTTCTTCTGTTCTGCCTTAGTATGATCTGACATTTTAATTTGTATATACTGACTACCTTAACTACCCTTCCAAATTGTGCAAATTGAGCCCGAAACAAGATGACTATTGATTCCAAATTTCATAAGTGCATTTCGTTTAGCGACAAATTTCTCTTTTGTTTTAAGGGATACCTTAATAAACACATGCTCTATGGGTTTGTGAAATAATTATTCCACACTGCTGTAGAAATAATGCTGGTCGGAACGTTATAATAAATGATGACCACTACAGAGCCATGATTACTAGCTTTTCCGTTCATCAATTGAGCAACCATGACAGCTAGAGCTGTATTTAAATAAGGTTGCGCAACATGTCGCCTAGCTAAAGACTCATTTGATTTATTGAATGAAACATTTAATACTCAGACCCCTAATTGGCCTGATCTATCGTCCGATTTGAAACACCTAGATTATCTTGTGGGGATCCGTGATAAGATTTACAGCAGTACTTAGCCATAACCCCACGGTGGATCAAACCACTGTGGGTGATATGTAGTGTTACCTTCGCCCTAAGAAGCCGTCGGATACGTATATCCTCTAGTTACTCCTAGTCGCAACTTTGAGAGCTTGGAGCAGGCCGCCACCCCAACTCCTTGCTTAAGAACACTGTTTACCTTCTTATCCAGAACACATGACAAGCATGCTCACTGGACCTGAATCGTTCACCGTGTGTTAACGTCAAAAGTGAGTGATCCTGCGAAACCACAACCACCAAGATGCTCACGAAGGGCCTATCTCAATAATCAGTCAGAGAACAATTAAAAAGCTAAATGCCAAAAAGCTGAACTCTGGGGCTTCCTGATTCCCGTGGAAATAACGGCTAGAAGAGGCCAACTGGACACAGTTGGCTTCTTCTAGCCTTTACGAGACTGGACTGCCTTTTACCCCACATGTAATGATCGTGAGATTCTATTAAAACATATCAATGCGCCCTCGGGGGGATATCGTGTGGAGATAATGTAAAATAGCTGGTCTACGTCGATAAGACCAAAAAGTGTCCTCCGCAAAATTTACAGCGTTATTACCGATATAGGGACACGGTACCGCAACGCTCGTACCCTAATTCTTATTTTTGTAAATGAACTACTTTGTCAAACTTTCAACCCTGTATACCCTTTCGCAGATGACAGCACCATATGCCATTCTTATTCGTTTAGTAATAGACTGAACCACTTACAAGTGAGTTCTAAAATGCGGAACTCGTTCATATAATACACTTAATCACGATCTCGCGATGATCTCAGGATGGGGTCATGTGCATAGAGTCGTTTTTAATGCCCATAACATGCAATATTCATAGATGTATGTTGCGAAATGATGCTGCATCTATTAGTATGGATGTTATAAGTATTATGGAATCGAAAGCTGTTGATGTTCTTGGCATGAAAATTTAGTGTCATGTTCGATGAACTAAGCACATTTTTTAGGTTTCTAAAGAAGCTTTCAATTTACTCGGTTTCCTAAAGCAGTATAACAGATACTTCACTCCATCCGATTTTCGTACTATATATACCATCTATATTCGTCCAAAAATGGAATACAACTCCTATATATGGGCTGGCACCTCAAAGTCTATTTTGGGACAGTAGAGTATGTAACCCTATTGATTCGCTAGAGCCTCGACGTAATGTGGGATGTATTTATTGCACTATTTGAACGTTACTACAATGTTTTAATGCTCTAATGAAATTAGAAAACTTGTTCCCGTTACTCCTACGTTTTTGCGTTTATCTTGATTTTCGTTGGGAGCACATCCAACGCATTGCTGGAAAAATTCGTTTTTTGACAGAACAGTCCATATGTGGAATAAACTCCCTCCAGAGGTGTTTCCTACTACCTTCAATGTAGGAAAATTCAAATCAAATGTCTACAAACACTTATCCCTCTTTCCTCCTCCCCATAACCTGATTTCCTAGTTCTGGCATGTGTAGCGGTCATCCCCTGTGTGTTGGTCTAAAGAAGAAAAAAATTGCAAGTGTGTTACTGTTAAAAAAAACTTAAACTTCTTAATGATTTTCGTACTTTGTGGCTATAAACAGCAGCATAACATCAATCAACATTGAAAACAAATCATCTACTTGTCGCTTGAATGGTTTGCACTGGAATTCTTATATTTTTATAAGTTGCTCACAATTTTCTATCGATAATCATGGTATTTTAACAATTGCTTAACCTCATGTTTTTCTAGCTTTTATTTCGATTAATACAAATTTAAATTGTTTTCTGTTTCTTCTAGTTACTGTCTTATAACTTTTATTTGTCATGTAATTTGTTTTATTCGCCTGACAATATGCAATTGTAAATGTTGTTAAGTTTTATATGTTTTTTGTGTTGTTTGCTCGCTGGTGGTGGTGGTGGTGGTGGTGGTGTATAACGACTACGATTGCTTGAGCAGTTAGCTGCCATTTTTGTTATTGCTTAACATATTTCGTCGCATTTTCACTAATGTTTTGTCACGCAATTTTATTTTATAAATATAAATTTAATTTTGCTTTGTTATATTTTTTGTTTGCTAATAAATTTTAGTTGCTTCAGTATAGGCAATTGTGTTTCTAGGGTTTATAAGAGGGGCTATTTCTGGGTTTCTTATTTTGAAATTCATTTATCACAATTAAGCCCCTGGGGCTGGAGGTGTGTTTTAGCCACTTGCCTTTCGAGCTTAAAAAAGAAAATACTTTATTAGGTGCTTGTTTTTTAGGACAATGAGTTCAAATTCATAATTTACCATTTATGTCGGAAGTGAGAATCAAAGCGGCCTCCGAAATATTTGTAATTTCCTTTAGGGGACAACAGCCAATGTCATAGTTGACGAAGTAAGCATTTTCGTAAGAAACTCTCATGGAGACTCTTTGCTTTTTTTCTTTACTTTACAAGTTATGTGTGCTGTGGGTAACACACGTGGAGAAAAATTTTAAGTTCATATCCAATTACTGAATTAATAAACTTAATTAACTGATTAATTGAAAAATTACCTATCACGCAATTAGTAAGTCTAAATAGTATTATATTTTAAGTTGAAAATATAAATTTTTATAACATAAAGAAAAGATATTGACAACTCCAACAACAGATTTAATTAAAGCAATTAAAATAGTGACGAAACCTTACATTAAGTTTAAACAAAGTTTTGTTAAAGTCGTAACGATTTTTTGTGGAACTAAAACAATTTAACGTATAAGTAATACCCAATAATTATATAATTACGCCAAAATGCTCTCATAACGACTAGAGATTGTTGGTTTTGTTATTGAGAATTCATTTGCCTGGTTTTTGACCAGCAGAAAAATTACTTATTTTCTAAATGGATTGTAAAAACGAACACTTAGGATTCTGATCTTGAAATTTTCTTTTAAAAATACTAAGATAATGGGAATATTATTAAAATTACGGATATAGGATAAATTGTTTAAGAACAGAAAAATGCTTACACATCCAGTAATATTTTGTTCTCCTTGAGGGAACTATTAAAATAATATAAACTTTGACATCAGTTAAACTAAAATGCTGTCGAGTTTTGATGAATCTCTACATTTGAAATTGTTATGGATTGCTAGCATGGATCTGTGGTTTAGAATCTTATCATATGACCTAGATGGTCTGTTAAATGTGTCATGCTGCCTAGTCAAAATGATTCTATATTTGTCATTTAGCACCGGACTGAAAGTATACGGCTATATGTTTAAAAAGTTGTTTATTGTTCATAAGTATAATTTTCTATCGACATCAGCAGCAATTTGTGATACAGATTTGCGTCAGTCCGCAGCTGTATTAGCCATTACCTGATGGTGGTTTTATCACTAACAATTTGTCTAGAAATGCTCCTAAGGCGCAAGCGATTCCTCGATTGGCGACATAAAAAGTACAGCAAGAAGAGCGGATTCTTCATTACTTCCTTAAGAGCCCCCGACTATATAAAGTTTCTCTGCACCTTTTGCGACTTCTTGTTAAGAATACAACAGCACATCAGATAGGATGGAACCTCAACCCGCAATTTTGGTTTAAATCACAGCCACCACGTTGCTCACCAAAGGGCCTTAACAATAACTGAAACTGGAATCGTAGTCCTTAACCGATTCCCGTGGCAACAGTTATTAAGCCACTGCTCGGATTTAAAAAGTTCGCCACAATGTTAAGTTAGAAAAGGTGGTAAACAAGTGTACATGTCCCCTCCTCATCATGTATGAATGATTACAACGAGGCGAAAATTTAATCCAGCTGAAATACAAGAGTCTGCAATCTCAACGAAAGTTCTTTATAATCAGTCTTTGGAATTCTTTGCCATACCATATTCAAAAACTTTGCTTGTTTGTTTAAAAAAAATTTACTTAAATTATTTTACAAAATTAACTAACTAACTATTTGTTACTTAATTTTTATTTTGGTGGCTGCATTGAATATGAAAAAATTTTATTTTTCATAGTGCTAACACCATAAGTAAATTAGCAAACATTTTTTTTAAAGAGAAGTAGCACCTCAGGCAACAATGTCTATTTAGTCAAGTACCGCGCTACAATCTTTAGGAAAGGGACGGAGAAGAGATGAAACAGGTGGTTCAAGTAGAAGGCCAGTCGGAAATTAACTGTCGTATAAGACAGCACAGCGACCAGTGACCATGCCTTCACTGAACAGCCCCACTAACAGTCAATTATTACTTTTGTAGTGAAAAAACCATGGTCTTCGTTGGGAATCGAATCCACAACCTCCGAACTGATAAGCTAGTGCACTACCTACTAGCTTAAGGGGCACCTTCATTGGAGTTTTATACTTTTTCTTTATAAAGGGTTTTACAACAAGAAGTTTATTTTCTAAAACAAAATAAAAGAAAAAAATTAGATTAAGATGATCCAAATTTTTATTGTGTTACGAAGAAAAAAGTTCTGCAATTATGAAAAAAAAATGAGTTATGTATGGCAAATGTCCACCACGACCACGCAAACAGATGTCGGTTCTTTCATCAAAGTTTTTAATCACTGTTTGGCAAAATGGCGTTTGTTTTTCATTAATCACATAACGGATTTTGAGTTTTAAGGCTTAAATCGATTCGCTTGGCTCCGTATAGACTATGTCCTTAACATTGCCCCACAAAATAAAATCTAGTAGTGTTAAATCACACGATCTGGCTGGCCACCTAACTGCTGATTGTCATTTAATAGGGTGTGTGGGATGTGGTATCGTCCTGTTGATCGTTACCGCATTTCCAGCCTCATCTTCGAAAAAAACCCCTCAATCACGCCTCCAGACCACGTAGCGGACCATACAGTGACACTTTGAGCATGCAAAGGCTTCTCGATAATCGCTCTAGTTTTTTTAGAAGCCTAAATGCGGCAATATTTTGCTTGTTAACAAACCCTGGCAAGCGAAAGTGGGCTTCCTTTGAAAAAATGATTTTTTTAGGAAAAACCAACCGGTTGTTCTTGAATGAATTGAAGGATTCTGCATTCGGCTTCAATTCTTGCACCAGCTGAACATTGTAAGGCTTCAAAATCAAATCCTCACGCAATACTTGCCATGTGGTGGTTTTGGATAACCCCAGTTGTTGAGAACATTGAGAAATTGACAAATTTGGATCTACTTCAATACTGTGGCTCACGGCTGTGATATTTTTAGTCGAACGCGCCCGTCGACCACTCGTTGGTGCTTGCACTTAAATTTAACGACTAAGTTAGAAGGACGATTATGTTGTCCGAAAATATCACGAATTTTACGAAATGTAACTTTAACCCAACCACCATCTTCGTAGCGGATTTTAATTATTTTAATGCGATTTTCATGCGAAATTGAATTTAATGTAACAATTGCTAATGCATCCACTAGAATTACGTCAAAAAACTAAATGTCAAAATTATTATGCTGTTGGTGTTGCCAGAAATGAAAAACGAACTTCTTCTCTCTTCTAAATAGCTTTACTACTATCAGTGCTGGTTGACTGATAAATACATCGAAAAAAAAATGAAAATTTTAATTAATTATGGATCTCATCGGTGTGTTTGGTTTGTGTATTTTTGGTAGTGCTATCATAGATGGTGCGGATGGATTCATCATTGTTAATGTGTGCAATATGTCTGGTTTTATTATCCTTGTTGCCTTTTTTATAATCTCCTTAATTTTTGTTTGGTATTCGTCCGTAGAATCTTTACCAATTCTCTTGCACTTAGAGTCTTTTATTAACTGTTCTGTCTTTTCGATGTAGTCATGTTTGCCGATTTGCACCGTTGTGTTTCCCTTGTCTGCTTTTGTGACTAAGATGTTGTTCGTTTTCAGTTTACGTTTTAGTTTCCTAATTGTATTGTGCTCTCCTTTTAAGTGTTTTGTAGACTTGGCCTCCTTCTCTATTATTTGTTTGCAGATGTGCCTCGCTTGCTCCTGTTCTTAGTTTAGGATCATCGCTATTGCGACTTCTGTGTCCACAATGGCTTGTTCTATTTGCTTCTTCTTGTTGTTCTCTGTGATGTTGTGTTTTAATCCCTTTTCCAATAATTGAGCCTTTTGCCTGCTGATGGTGACCTCTGTTAGATTTAAAAATCTAGTGTGGAAATTGTTATTTGTGCGCGTTTTGTTGTTTGTTGAGTGTGTTAGTGTCTCGAGTATCTTGCTTAAAGTTGCGTATTTTTGTTTTATTGTTTTCGCGTTTTCTGCTCGTATTTGGTCTAATATGTTCATGAGTACGTCGGTTGGGAGTCGTTCTGCTAGTTTAAGATGAATGTCTAGTATTTCCGAGTTCGTAATTTCTTTTTTGGCGTAAATGTTTCTGATTTAGAAATTTACAAAGTCTCTTTGTGCTCTTTTTATGGTCTTCCTGCTTGCTGTGGTGTTGATTCTAGTCTGTATTCCGGCATATTTTGGTGTAACATTCGATGCGAGGCATTGTTTGTTGAACCACATATTTGCCTTTGTTGTCATAACTTTTAATTGACGTCGTTTGTAAATTGTTATTAGTCCAATTGTGTCTATATTGTAGGCATTTTCTGACATGCGCTTAGATTTTAGTACAGCGGGAACACTGAAGATGGCAAACGGTCGAAACCGGTTTGTTCACAAACCAAATTTTACGAGGGTCGACGGAAAACCGTACCCAAATAAAAGAAGAATCAACCCCGTCGGAAAATCTAAGCACATATCAGAATATTTTAAATAATTTTTCATGAAATTTTTGTATTCCTTTGTCAATATTTTCTAACCTTGCTCCAGATTAAATAATTTTGGGGATTGCAATATTTGAGAACCATATTTTAAATTAGCAATTTTTTTACTTTTCTTATTCATTGAATTTAAGTAGTTTAACTTGGTTTCTCGCAATATTTTTTTTTTTATCAAAGGCAGTTATGGTTCTATGCATGTTCTGTTCCAGCTAAGGATTTTTGTTACATATTGTGTTGTAGGTTTTCTTGCCTTTAGGTGCTTTTAGAAGATGTTTTACCCCCGGCTGGAAATTTTTATACCTTCTGCTTTTTACAAAAGTACACAAAACGAGAATATTTATTTTTGTATTTAAACAAAACAAAAAATAATATACATTTTCTCATACTAAAGTTATTCCTTGCCAGGCTGGCTGTGTGTGTGTTATATATACACATCTATTTTTTTATATTTATTTTTAACAGTTAAAGAAATTGTGTCCTTGGGGTAAATTATTTTAGTTTTCTTTTTGGTTACTTTAATTTATTTCTTTTATGTTGTCGTTTTTTTTTTGTATTTCAAAAATAAATTTTCTTACATGTCTTTTACTTTTCATTTCTGTTTGGTTTTTTTACTTGTCTCATGTTCAGTCTTTGGGGAAATTATTAAGTTTAAATATAAGTTCAAATATTTGTTAAAAAGATTAAAGCACAATTTTTTGTTGCTAATGAAAAAAAACAAACAAATTGTGAAATAAAATGGAAATAAAAGTAAAATTAAAGAAAAATTCTGAGCACATAATTTTGGTTATTTAATTTTAGTTTTATCGTTTGAAATGACTATAAAAGGGAAATTAGTTTTTGAACACTACTTTCAGCCACAAAATTTTCATAAATTTTTTTTTAATAAATAGAAAAGGCTTAAATAGACTTTAAGCCTTAATAGGTAAATTTAAGTCGCAAACAGCTGCTTTGAAAACAACAATGAGTTTGTTTCGTAAAATGAAAGCAAAAATTAATAATAAATTTTTGAAATATGCAGACGGAATCAATTAAATCTAAAATTTACTATAAACTTTGCTTTGCTGACTGTTTGTTCGGTATGAACTGCGAGCGCCTTCGTTGTGATGACATGATTCTCAAGCAGTGTTCTAAACTGTACTGGTGATTTAGTGATCTAGTTTAGCTAGTTCTTTCATTAAGGTCCCCTGTAGGCAGCTAGGTAGTGTACTAGCTTGTGAGTATGGGGGTTGTGGGTTCGATTCCCAACGAACACCTTGGTTTTTTTTACCACAAAAATAAAAATTGACTGTCGGTGGGGCTGCTCAGCGATGAAGGCATAGTCACTAGTCGCTGTGCTGTCATATAATACGGCAGTTAATTTCCGACTATCCTTCTACTTTCACCACCTGTTTTATCTCTTCTCTATCCCTTTCCTAAAGAATGTAGAACGGTACTTGACTAAATAGGCATTGTTGCCTTATGTGCTATTTCTTCTCTTTAAAAAAAAAAGGTCGTATCTACCCAAATAGGTAGAATGGCCGCGACCTGGCATTTTATTTGCAGGGCTAATTTTTTATAATATTTGCGTTTTTTATTATTGCTCGTCTAAGGGTGTTTTTCGTTTGTTTGAGTGTAAGAATAGTTTTAGTTGCATGAGGTTATGTTTACTTATTCGTTTATAATGTTTTGCAGATTTCCATGTTTTCAACAAAGTTTAGCCTTCATCCTTTTTTGCTAGGCTGTAGTAGTGTTGTACGTTTATCTATTTCCCTGGGTGTTTGTCCGTGAGTGTCAAGGTGTAATACAAAGTTGGAATCTTCTCGTTTTCCTTTGTATAATCGTATGTGTTCTGTAAATCTTGTTTTTAGTCATGGTCTAGTTTGTCCTATACAAGCATGTTTGCAGGTACAAGTCAGTCTGTACACTCCGTTGGAACTAAACTTGTCAGTTTTTTCTGTCGATGTCTTGAGATTATGTCTCAGAGTTTTGCTGGTTTTAAATACTGTAAGTAAACCTTCTTTGTAAAAAAAGGTTAGTTAATATATTTGTGGTCCTGTGTTAGTAACAGTGTGCCGTCGTGTTGTATCGTATGTCTCTTGATCTTCTTTATTCCTGTTTTTAGTGTTGTATTGTCTAAGAATTTTGTCGATAGCAGTGGGTTTGTAGCCATTATTTTTAGTTATGGTGTAAATTGTGTCAAGTTCTTTGTTATACCTATCTCAACTAAGTGGAATTATCTTATCTAAATTCTGCTAGTTTATGTTGGGTAGGGTAGCTCGAGGTACTGTGGATGGTAATGTTCATCGTAGCTGGTTTTCTTTAGATGTCAAATGTTAAACAGACAGTTCCTCGTGCTATTCTTATGTCACGATAATGCAAATTTCTGTCTTGTTTTCTTTCCATTGTGTATGTAATGTTAGTATGGATTATGTTTAAGTCTCTTACAATTTGTTCGGCGTTGTCTAGTTCGAGGATGCATGTGTTATCACCTGGGTACCTATAGTAATGAGTGTTTTTGCGTGCAGTAATTCGAGATGTTATCTGAAAATTTCCATGAAGATTGCTGAAGTTGGGTTTCCCATACCGAGTCCGTCAGGTAATTTGTAAAAGTGGTTATTAAATCTAAAGTAGTTCTAATTTACTATCGCCTTTGTAATATCTATAATGTCGCTGATGAATTGGTTTTCGTATAAATTGTCTAATGATCGCATTGGATAACTAAAGTTTCTTCTTTTGGTATTGAGGTTAATAGATTGTTTTTTTTTTTTTTACAAAGAGAAGCAGCACTTCAGGCAACAATGCCTATTTAGTCAAATACCGTGCTACCTTCTTTAGAAAAGGGATAGAGAATAGATAAAACAGGCGGTGAAAGTAGAGGATAGTCGGAAATTAACTGCTGTATATAACACAGCACAACGACCAGTGACTATATCATCATCGCTGAGCAGCCCCACCGACAGTCAATTTTTTTTTTGTAGTGAAAAAAACCAAGGTCTTCGTTGGGAATCGAACCCACAACCCCCATATTTACAAGCTAGTACACTACCTACTAGCCTACAGGGGCACTTAATAGATCGTTGAAACGATATCGCGTGATTTCGGTTATCTTGATATCTTTTAGTTTTCGGACAAGGTCTTGTATATAACATACTATATATGTAGTCACTAAGTTCATCCCTTTCTTAAGTAGTGTGGTGAAGTGTGTAGCTTGGTGATATGTCGGTGCAGGTCTCTTTGGTATATTTTCTTTGTGCATTTACAGTTGTGGTTTGAGTGTTGATGGTCCTAGGTTCATGTTCATGTATTTGTATATTTTTCCGTCAGTAAAGGTTTTGCAGCGTTTGACTCAACTGAAAGATTCAGTTGGGACATTTTTAAATTTAGTGCAGTTATAAAAAGTTATATAAAAAAATTAAGACAATTTTTATTTTTTATTTTTGTTGTTAATATTTCGCCACATAATTCAGAAGCATCTTCTGGAAAAAAAGTGTATCAACAATTTTTTTTTTCATTTATTGAAAAATTTTTTAAATTGTTTACACACTCTTTCTTTTCCGGAAGATTACCACCCAAAGGTGTGGCAAAATATTGAAAACAAAAATAAAAAATAAATTTATTTTATTATATAAAGAACTTGTACTTGTACACTAAATTATTTATACAATTAACACAAGGTGTTTATATAAATAATTTATTGTTGTTTTTAGTATTTTGCCATACTGTTGGGTGATATCTTCAGGAAAAGAAATAATTTGAAATAAATATATATTTTTTAATAGTGCGTAATTTTTAAGATATAAAAATATCTAATAGATAATTGAAAAAAAAACAACTAAGATCTAAGGTTTATTTATTTATTTTATCCGATTCAACAAAGTTTTCGTTATATTTACAGAATATTCAGTAACTAAGCTCGCCTGGTAATACAATATAATTTTCTGAAATTATTATTCTTTACTAGGAACATCTATAGAACTAATAAATAATAAAAAGGTTATACAAAAACGTATTTTTTTTTGTTTTACATATATTTTAGTATTTTTGGATTTAGTGTACGACAAAAGCTTTCAAGCCTTTAATGTTAAATATAAATTTTCATCTTTTTATTTGACATTATTCTGTTATAGTATCACAGCTTTTCTCATCGTATCATTCAGTGAAATGAGAAAAATATTTTTCATTGCATTTATTTTAACATAAATATAATTTTAATACACCACTTATCTTTACAATGTAACAAAAATGTTACAAATATTTACATATTTCAATTTTATATCTCCATAAATTTGTAGGAAGAATTCGTTTTCAGATCAGGAAACAAAAACAACAACTTTTTCACGATTCTTGCACATTGTTTGAAAGCAATAACAATAAAGGAAATAATACAACAAACTTACTTACCTTGTTGCTAAATCTCTATGAACAAAATTATGTTGTTCCAAATATTTCATACCCGATGCAATTTGGGTGGCGATATATATCAGGCAGCCATAACTGTTAACCAGTTAAAAACAAAAAAATACAAAGAAATTAGAAAGAGGAAAACAACAACAACAACAACAACAGGAAAAAAACAAATGTAAGTAAGAGTAATATAAGAGCCAAGAGGATAATAAAATATCATATGGATGTTATGGGATTTGAAAGTAACCAAAAATGCAACAGCCAGAGCCAACATTAGCAGACATTAAATAATACAAAGAAAAACAAAAATACAATAAGATATAGAAAAGTTGTAATCACAGAAGTAGATGAAGCAGCACAACAAGTTAACAAAGTTTGTACATCCGCTTAAGCGATATTTGCAATGGATGCATGTATTTTAGGGCAGACATTATAATGTTAGTATAACCAGCAAGCAACCAGGCAGGCAGGGAGGCAGGCAAGTAGTTTAAATGAAATCAACACGAGACCGGAAATTTTAAAAACAGCAACCAACACCAGCCACCATAAAGCAAAAGTTTGAATTAAAAACAGCAATATTTTTTTGGTTGTAATTGTAGCATTTACAGTATGCAATTGAATGTGGCGTCATAGTCATAGTCATTGCCAGCATCGTTGTCATCATCAACGCCATCATTATTATAGAAGTTGTAGTTTTGTGTACCGGAAACAAGATAAAGCGTGTAAAAATATAGAAAAAAAAGAGAGAATAAAATACATAAGCAAACGGAAATACATAAAACGAAATGAAAAGTTTTGTCGTAAAATACCAAAAAAAAGAAAAAGAAAATAGTAAAATAAAAGCAAAATATACAAGAAACTAAATTTTAAAAAATGACAAAAGAAAAAATATAATGTTATAAAATGTAATGCCTTTTAAGTTTAATAAAACTTTTCTATTGTTTTGTACTTAATTTTTGCACCCACCTTAATGTTTGATATTTTATTTTATTCTGCTGTTGTCCCGCTATCGTACTTGTTTCAGCTATATGCTCCTGTAGAAATTGATTTAAATCACCCAAACAATGACTGTAATCTAAGATCATACAAATGGGTTCATCATGCAGACAGGCGCCTACCAATGGCGCCACATTAACATCTTTCAAATGTGCTAATTGTTTAGCTTTCAGTCGAAATTCTTTACGCATATGATCAGGAGCACCAGGTCTTAAAGTTGCAACTGCTACTAAGTTGGTGCTGAAAACAAAATTCAAAAAACTATTTATTATCAATAGACAATTGAGAATGAAAACTTCTGTTACAAAAAGTCACGAATGTGGGCAAATTCTTTTTATTTAACAGATATTGTATTTGATATACTTCTAGCAGCTGGAAGCTGACAGCAATATTATTGTTATTTAGAATTGGTCTTCAATTTATTAGAAATAAAGTGAAAAATGTTTTTAAAGGTTTTTCAACAAGAAACTTTTTTTTAAATTATGGCAATACCAACAACATGATAGTTTTGAAATTTAGTTTTTTTGACGTGTTCGTAGTAGATGCATTCGCAATTGTTTCAGTGAATTAAATTTCGCATGAAAAGCGCATTAAAATAATTAAAAACCACTATAAAAAAGGTGGTTCTGTTAAAATCACATTTCGTAAAATTCGTGATATTTTTGAACAACATAATCACAGCCGTAAGCCACCGATCCAATTCCTCGATATTCTCAACATTTGGGGTTATCCACTTTGAAGTCCCAAATTGAGTATTGCATCTTATTCATATTTGTAGATGACTCAGCGATATTAAATTTTAATATCCTGGCTATTGATTTAGTGGCAAACTTAGACAGAACATTATCAGAGGATTTATTATATTTCATTAAATGCCAAATTATGTTAAAACAACAATTGAAACAATTGGGGATTATTCTCGATCCGAAAGTGAAGTTCAAAGATCATATATATAATATGGTAAATAAAGTTAACATATTAACCCGCATCTTATACCCTCTTATACATCACAAATCTGGTCTCAGCATTGTTAAAAAAAAATTCATTCTAAATTCATTTTTTAAGCTGTAATATTCTATGCAGTCCCCGTATGCTCTATAAGGGCTTCTTGCCATATAAAAAATAATAATGTTAAAACTAATATTTAACCTTCGTTGACGCTTAAGCACCCCGGGTCTTTATGATATTGCGTTTTTTTAGTTAGTTAGTTCTAGACAATATTTAATCTACTTCGGCGTTGATTTATGTGAAATTTCAATACGCAATGTTTGAATCCATCTACGCATTCATCTAGTTAATAGTTCAGTAGTTTCAAATAAAAGTTAAAAAGGTTTTTTGCCAAATTTTCTCCTTAAAAAATGATGTAAATAACAGGAAGCTTAAATTTGTATGGTATTATGAAGAGAGTAGTTCGGCAATTATGATGAAAATTAAAAATGATATCTGGCAAATGACCAGCACGACCACGTTAACAGATGTCGATTCTTTCATCAAAGTTTTTAATCATTTTTTGGCGGGCCTATTTCGTTAATCACATTACAAATTTTAAGTTTTAAGGTTGCAATCCACTCCGTTTAGACACAGTTCTTAGCCCCACATAGTCACTTAAGTGCCCCCCGGACGCACATTTATGGTCTTTATAGAACGCTCGACTATCTAGGCCTGTACAACTGGGGGTATAAGGGAGCCCAGTCCCCTGAAGGCAGCAGGGGTCAACTGGAAACTCCACGTTATTTCCATGGGAATCAGTAGTCCGCAGAGTTTACGCTATTTGTCTCTTTAGACATTTAGCTGTTTCTCTGACTGACTATTGAGGTTGGCCCTTCGGGAGTATCGTGGTGGTTTTGGTTTCGCGGCCCCATAACAGACAGGTCAGTTTTATATGGTGGCCAGGATCATTTCACTTTTAATAATACCTACCTGGTGGAATGATCCTAGATCCAGTGAGCATACTAGACATGTGTTCTGGACAGGAGTTAGATAGTCTCCAACTCTTAAGCAAGGAGTGGTGATTTGCAGCCCCGCTCTGGAGTCATCGAAATTGCAACTAGGAAAGACCTGTTGCTAGAATTAGTCTTCGGCCTTCCAGGGCGTGAATGACATTGCTTTGCAATCCCAGTGGTATGACCACCATCTGATTAAGGCTCACTGCCAGGTGCAGATGTAAATCTTAATACGTAATGTCACTTAAGTGCTGATTGTCGTGAAATTATGTGATAGCGAAATTTGGTTTGCAATAAATTGATTGTTCTTTTGGCTGTATGGCACCGTCCTGTTGAAGCCACATATAAGTGATAGATACATCGTCAATAATAGGCCAAAATTGAGTTGTTAGCATCTCGCGATAGCGTGATCTATTGACCGTTAACGCATTTCTAGCCTCAATCACGCCTTCAAACCTTATAACGCTCCATACAGTCACATGCTGAGCATGCAATAGCTTCTCAATAATCGCTCTAGGATTTTCAGACGCCCAAAATGTGCCAATTTTGCTTGTTGGCGTACTCTGACAAGTAAAAAAGGGCTTCATCTGAAAAAATTATTATTTCTAAAAAACCAGCCGCTTGTTACAGAATGAATTGACGGAATTTACGGCTATGTGAATGGTAGGTTGGCCTCAATTCTTGCACCAATTGAATCTTGTAAGACTTCAAAGTCGACTCCTTACGCGAAATTCGCAAGGTGTTGGTTTTGAATAACTACAACTCTTTAGAACTTCGAGGAATTGATAAATTTGGATCTGCTTCAACACTGTGGTTTAAGACTGCAATGTTTTTAATTGAATGACTCGAGCAAACACCCGTTAATGTTCGCACATTTTTTACTCTGCCTCTCGACTCAAATTTAACTACCAAATTCTTAATACCGGTCTCAGAAGTACGACTATGTCATCCGAAAATATCACAAATTTTACGAAATGTAACTTTAACAAAACCGCCATTTTCATAGTGGATTTTAATTATTTTAATGCGATTTTCTTGCGAAATTAAATCCATTGTAATAATTGTCAATGGATTTACTACGAATACGTCAAAAAATTAATGTCAAAACTATCATCAAGGGAAGAAATATTGTTCAGCTATTTTTATTGATGTTTCTCAGACTTTTGACAAAGTTTGGCATGAAGGTCTATTTCTGAAAGTGAGCGCTCACTTGCCTTGTAATATAAGCAACCTATTGAAAAGCTACATAATTGGACGGAAATTTTCTATTGTTGAAGGAGACTTCGTTAGTTTATCCAAACCAATTTCCTCAGGCGTACCAGTTTTATATTTGATATTTACCTGCGATATGCCTGTAAGTGGAACGTATGTCTAAGTTCGTGCGAAAACTCCCATCAATTATCCATAAATCTTCGGCAACATATAACTCAGTTAGAGTTTTGTTTAAAATTATGGAGAATTAAAGTGAACGTTCAAAAGTGCATTCATGTGACCTTCACCCTGCGAAGAGATAATTGTTCACCCGTTCGAATCAATAATCACATTTTTCCTCACCATACTTATGTGGGATATCTTGGTATACATCTTGACCGTCGCCTTACATGGAAACATCATATTGACTAAAAGCTAATGCAAATAAAACTTAAGTTAACACAATTACATTGGCTCATTGGCAGGCACTCGAAACTTAGCCTAGATTGTAAACTTCTAATTTTCCAGACTATTTTAAAACCAATATGGTCTTACGGAATCCAATTTTGGGGCACTGCCTCTGCTTCAAATGTGGATAGAATCCAACGTAGACAAAATAAAATTTTGCGGTTAATAGCTTCTACTCCATGGTACATCAGAAATTCAAACACACATTGTGATTTAGACATACCAATGGTGACTACAGAAATCATCAAATACGCAGGCAAATACTTGATGAAGCTTGAAGACCATCCTAATCCCCTTGCTCGCAATATTTTGGATTATAGTGGACATAGCCGATTAATCACATTAAACATCTTAGAAATATTTGTTTTGTTTTTTTTTTTGTTTATGTCAATTTTTTTTTACCATGATCTGACATGGTCGGGACTAATGTAACTTTTTTTGTAGAATTGAAGATTTTAAATTATTGTTATTTCGATATGTGCTTGGATTTTCCGACGGGGTTAAAATTACTTTTTTTTGGGTACGATTTTCCGTCGAAATTCTTTGGAAAACACAACATCAATACCGCATTCGGAACGGGGAACAACCTGGGCAGAATACTACGGAATAGGACAACTGAGGCGAATATACTAGACAAACAAGAAGTGTACAAATTAACTTGTATATGCCATTATAGCTACATCGGGCAAACAGGACGAAAAATGAAGACCAGATTTAGGGAACACATTAGAGACTATAACAAAAAACTACGAGAACCAAAATCAACTCCAGAATCAAACTTTGCGAACCATATATTTAAACTGCTTCATACACAGCACAAAGGAAGGAGACTAAATGTATTAGAAAATATGGAAATATACAAACAAAAAACATTTGACGGACGAAATGAACAAATAAACACTACTTCGGACACAATATTTGAACCGTTGAAACATTTTTACAGGAAAACGAACACTACACCAACACAGAAACGTTATGCAGGTGCACAAGACCAGGGCAATAGGGAACATAATAAACGTACAATTACAGATTATTATGTCACATAAGGGAAGAGGAGGGGGGGGGGGCCCAATAGGTTCACACATGAACACAAACGGACAACGAGCATGATCATAAAAGGATTTAGCTAGAAAAAAAAAGACGAATGAAAAAGGGAGCGACAAATTAGGTAAAAAGAGACAAACGAAAAAGAAGAGAGAGATGCAGGCAAAAAAAAAAGACAGAAAGTGACGAACGCAATAACGCGAAGGGTGACATGAACTATATAAACACAACTGACAATAGAACGCAACTAGTACGAAAAGAACACTGAAGATGGCAAATAGCCGAAACCGGTTTGTTCACAAACCATATTTGACGAGGGTCGACGGAAAATCGTACCCAAATAAAAGTATTGTTATTTCATTTTCTTGAAGATACAATAAATAATTATTGAGAGTTAAAAAAAAAAAACTATCATGTTGTTGGTGTTGTCAGAATTCAAAAACACACGTCCTGTTGCAAAACCCGACATATAAAAATCTTGTAAATATAAAATTGAGCAAGAAATCTCTTGAAGACTTTTATGTTTATTTTATATAACTTAAGGGGTAATATAAATATTATGGGTAAATAAATTAATTTAAAGTTGATGTTTAAATAATTTAACCGAATTTTTATTTTAATTTGTTTAAGTTTTCTGATTATTCTTTTTATTTCGTTTGAAACACCGTTTAAACTAATGGATGTATGTAAAAATTAAATAAAGTAAATCGCAATTTAAATTTCGTTCCTCTGCGACTGAAATTATTCATGACGAACTTCCACTTTTCCTATAAAATTCTATAAAACAATGATATTGTATAAAGTGCTAAAGGAAGAGAAAATTAAAAAAAAAATGTTATCAAGCTTAAGCTATTGGCTTACAGAAATTTACCATTTCGAGTAATTTCGCTATTAGTATTATAAACTTAAATAATCTGCTAAAATGTTGCAATCAACCGTATGGATATCATAAATTAATAGTATTTTAATTCATTTTATATATTCAAAATGTTATTTTTTAAATATTTGCATTAATAATTGTTTTTAAAAATTCAAATTTATAAAAATAAATAAAAACAGCCGACTCAATTCCTTCAGAATGATTTTTTCGTGAAATAAAAACTTTAACTTTTTGTGGGGGTTTTAATTTAACGAAAAAAAGAAGAAAAAAAAAATACTAAAATAAGCGTAAAATAAAATAAATTTTTGTGGCCACAATACAGACACATTAAATACAATATTCATTTAATTAAAAACGTTAACAGTAACTTCAAAAACAACTAAGAGATAAATTTTAAATGTCAATCAAATTCATTTTAATAAAACTCCACTAAAATAAAACTAAGAAAAAAAACAATTCCAAAAACAACAAAAACAATCTCTATTTCAATTAATATGAATTTTTACCAGAACCAACCACTGCTACTACTACTACCTTTCAACTTTGAAACATTTTGATGCTGAAAAGTTTTATACACAAATCAGTGCACTTTCATACACAACAACCATCCATACCCAACCATGCATACATACACACATTGGTGTATGTTTGCCTGAAAGTATGCTAAAAAATTTTGCGGTTTATGTAAAAGTTAAAATAACAACCAAGAAAAACATGAAAAGAAATAAAATTTTAATGGAATTTTTGATAACTAACAGACAGTTAAAAGTTGGTGATTTTATGTTTTTGTTGTTGTTTTTTTTTTATTAATTATTTACTATAAATGTTTCCTTATTTGGTTGCCAACAATTGAAGTCATCATCATTTCAACTCAACTAAAAATTCTTTAAATATTCATCATGTGTGCTTGCATGTATAGTGTGTATGTGTATATCTTCTTATGTAGTTAGTTCCTATTGTTATTTTATCCTTAAAAAACTTTTACAATTGTAATTTTTTTTTCATTTCATTTAGTGTTCTTTTAAACTTTTTGTTTGTTTGTTTTTGTTTTAATTTTATAACCAGTACTACGCTCTTGTTTTGCCACTCAGCATGTAGAGAAAAACTTCTTAATTGTTTTAAGATATTGTGGTTTTAGTGAGCCATCATCAAAATGAATTTGATGATGTTTGTAAAAGAATGATGAGATTTGTAGAGGGCATTATATCATGGCTATCATTGAATTATAAAATATTTGATTTTATTTTTCTGACGTTTTTGGTTAAATTGTAAAACGTTTTCGTTTTTGTTGCTTTTACAAAGCAAAGTTTTATGGTTTTATTTTTGAAAGTTTGTTAACCATATAAAATATTTTTTTATTCATATTTAGAAAATATTCATTTGAAGCATGTGGGTATATATGCTGGCGCTGGGATCTAAATAAGCCTAGAGTGTGTAAGGTTCACAAAAAAAAAAATCGACTCTAACACCTCATGGAGTTATAGGGGTACACTATTAGAGAGATAGATAGATAGATAGAGAGAGACAGAGGGACAGTTTTTACATTTGATTAAAAGATATGTAAATTTTTAAATGATTAAAACTTTACATTAACGAAACCCCCTCCCTCCCGGCCACATTTAAATGTTTTGATGGGAACACACCGTCATTACATGTGTCTTCGGGGATAAAAGGGAGCCAAATGGACAATTCCAATATTTCCACGGGAATCAGTAAAGCGCCAGAGTTCCGCTAATTATCTTTTTAGCATTTTAGCTGCTCTCTGACTGATTATTAAGGTTGAGCCTTCGGGAGAATCGTGGTGGCTGTGTGTTTCGAGGCCCTCGCTTGAGTTTGTGTGTCGGATCATTCACAATGAACACAATCAATGGTTTAGATCCAGTGAGTATGAGTGCTATCGTGCTATTAAATTATATTAAAATTCATGCGTTATGGACAGTCTCCAACTCTTCAACAAGGAGTGAAGGCTGCGACCTGCTTCGGGCTTTCGAAGTTGCAACTAAGAGTGACCGGAGGATATACGTATCTTCTAGGGCCTTCTAGAGCGAGGATGACGCTACATTTCATCCACAGTGATAATGATTTACCATCTGATAATGGTTTACACACCTAGGTGCAGATGTAAATCTCTTCACGTATTAATGAATAACATGGCTGAAATTACTATACTACCAAAGTTAAAAACATATCCGCCTTTCAAGCATTATTACACCAAACAAAGGAGTAATATAATTTTGGCCATCCAACAGCTTTATACGAAATGGTTTTTTAGGCAAAGGCGATATTTAAAACAATTTTATTACCTCTACAGCTGAATAAGACTCCGTTGTGCAAAGCCGAGCTAATTAATCGACTAAGAAATATTATCAATAAATAATTTATTTTATTTATTAATAACATATTGCAAATACAAATAAAAACTCCTGAACAAGATCATATTAAGTACCTCGGTATTTACCTCGACCGATGTCTTATGTGGAGTCATCATATCGCTGCAAAAATAACTCAGCTTAAATTAAAAGCAGTGCCACTACACTGGCTTATTGGGCTACGGTCAAATTTAGATTTAGACCTTAAGGTGCTCCTGTACAAGGCAGTCATAAAACCAATATGGATATATGGCATCCAGATTTGGGGAACAGCGAAGCCATCTAGTGTTGAAAAATTATAAGGAAGGCAGTCAAAACTCTTAAGGTTAAAATAACGCGTACACTATGGTACATCAAAAACAAAAATATCCATAACGACCTCAATGCACTGTACGACAGAAAATACAGAATGCAACATTTTCTTATACGGTAAATCTGACAACTCATCCCAATTCCTTGGTGAGAAACTTGCTCCTATTTGAGGGTCATAACTGTTTCAAGAGGATGCAACCTCTTGATCTAATGGTTCAGATATATATTTTTATTTGGATAGACATATATTTTTATTAAACCCCGTCGGAAAATATACGCACGTTTAGACGTCATATTTTACTCGAACACAGTGTTGATGTTGCAGTGTTGCAACTCTATTTTTTAGTTTATGATTTTAATACTTATTGTTAATTTCATATTTAACATGAAAGATGCAATAAAATTTCAATAAAACTTGTAAAAAAATAAAAAAAAATATTGAAAATAATAATAAATAAATTCAGAATAAAATATGCGATCTTGAATCGAATTCAAATTATATATATAATTATAATGGGATTTAATGCGATTTTCGTGCAAAATAGAATTCATTGCCAAATGTCAAAATTATCATGTTGTTGGTATTGCCACAATTGAAAAACAAACTTCTTGTTGATGAGGCAAACACTAAAACTACTGGCATCATTATATCCGCAAGTGACAATTATTTTCTTTTTGTTTTTTGCTAAAAATTACACTGAACAACAAAGTTTTTGTTTCGGGGTTGAAATTAGCTGATTTTAATGTATTTTCACGTGTTAAAACCGAATATGGCCATAAAAATCATGTATTAGCTCTTGCTAGTATCATTATATTATATATATATATATATATATATATATATATATATGTATATATATATATGTGTATATATTGAGTTTTCAACAAATGAAATATTTCATCACCAACAGTTGGTACACATGTTTGTTTACATAGTTTCCCTCTCTTCAGCTGTTCATAAGTAGTAAACATAACATATGTGAGTTTGTCAGTTGTACGCGCCTGGTTGCTATTAAAATTATTGTGTGAAGTTCATTTTAAAATTAATTTAACTGTTGATCTGAAATGCCTCGAGTGTGTGAATTCCGTCGATAGCTTTTGCTATATATGTATGTGGTGAAATAACATTTTTGGCTCAGAAACGTAAAATGACACTTATCGTTAAGACTGCCTATGAACATTATTTTGGTGTGAAAGTTTTGGACCAAGGTAAATCATGTGCTCTTCATATATGTTCCAATTATTGTTCCGTCATATTGCGAGAGTGAAAAATAGAAACCGGGCAATGGCTTTTGCAGTACTTATGTTTTGGCATGAGCCTACCAACCATACAGACGACGGTTATTACTGCTTAACTTCTCCCATTAAGCATGGTTTATCTATGAAGAATAGAGGAACGGTTAAATACCCTAATATCCCATCTGCTCTTCGGCCTGTACCACACTCAGACACTTTGCCAGTCCCTTCTTCACCCCAAAACTATGAAATTTTAGAGGAAGTTGATAAAGACTGCGTAGAAGGAGCAACCCATCCTTCTACATCTTATGACCCTGATTTTGAGGTAAGCAATAGGTCTAGTAATCCGCACAGAATTAGTCAAGCAGAGTTGAGTGACATTGTAAGAGATCTTGGCTTGTCTAAGGAAAAGGCTGGATTTTTGGGTCAAGACTACGACAGTGGAATCTTCTAAAATATGATGTGAAAATATCTCAGTACAGGCAGCGTCAAAAACATTTGCTTCCTTTTTTTGAGAAGAAAGAAAACAACGTAGTTTGTTCTGATGTTAATGGTTTGATGAACTGCTTAAATTTGGATCACACTCCATCTGAATGGAGACTGTTTATAGACTCTTCATGCAGTTCACATGAAGGAAACTTATATAAATATGAAAACACTTCTCCAATCAATCAAATATGAACAACACAAGTGGCAAATCTGTGGTGATCTGAAAGTCATTGCTTTACTCCTAGGAATGCAATTAGGGTTCACTAAGTTTGTGTCTGTGGGACAGTCGGGATAGAAAATCTCACTACAAAAAAGTGAACTGGCCTACACAAGACCTAAACCCTAAAGAGAAAAATGTAGTTGATGAGCCTCTTGTAGATCCTAAGGATGTTCTCCTTCCCCCATTACATACATTACATTACATATTAAGCTGGGACTAATAAAAACCTTGTCAAGGCCATGATGGGCCAGAAGGGACAAGCTTTTAAGTACTTGAGAGCAAAGTTTCCCAGGTTAAGTGATGCGAAAAGTCAAGGAAGGCATCTTTATTGGGCCTCAAATCCGTAAAATCGTAAATGATCCTGCTTTTGACATGATTTTACCAGGGAATGAAAAAAGAGCCTGGGAAGCCTTTAAGAGAGTTGTACGTGGGTTTTTAGGTAAGAAAAGAGATGATAACTTTACAGCATTGGTTAAATACTTACCACCAACTTGGATGCAACATGTCCTTAAAAATTCATTTTCTTCACTCTCATTCTAATTTCTTCCTACAAAACTGTAGAGCTGTGAGTGATGAACATGGTGAAAGATTCCATCAAGACATTGCCTTAATGGAAAAGATATATCAGGGCCGTTGGAATGAAGCAATGCTTGCAGACTACTGCTGGCCTATGTGTAGGGATGCTCCAGAAGTGTTTTATAAAAGACAAGCTAAACGACAGCGATCTTGCAATGCATCGGATTGATTTAATTGAACTTTGGTGGTACAAACTTTTTTTATTTGTCAAAACACTAACATTTTCTAACAGAAACATAACAATATTGTTTTATGTACTTTCACTTTTCACGTATAGTATAACTACTCTTTAAGATTAAGTACTGTGTATCTAAAAAACCAGAGCTAATACAAATTTTTCATTGTCATTTTCGTTTTTATCACCCCAAAGTTAGTAGAAATTGACTAACTTAGTGTAGGAAACATTCAAAAAATATTTTTTTGTTGTGCAGCGTTATTAATGGCAAGTTAATAAATAATACATTTCTATATACCAAATGCTTTTAGTGATATTTTGTCAGGGAGTATCTCAAAGCTTTTTATTAGAAAATAATTAGAAAAGTTTATTAAAATTATAGCTTTCTAGTTAAGTATATATTTAATCCCTTATACTGTGTTTCAGAGACATGATAAATTACTAAAATAATTGTAAAACAGGTAGATATACATTTACATATGCTAATATACGAGTATGTATAGACATGTAAATAAACCATTGTGGCTTGTAAAAACTATTAGCGTTGAAAAAAAATATCATAATGAACCCCACTGTTTGTTTAACATCGACAGCAATTATGACTAGTTGTAAAACTACCTACGAGAATATGTATATTGAAACAATGACAACTTTCAAATAGAGCATAGACAAACATTAAACATTACAATTTTTAAATATGTGAACAAATGTTAAAATATCTCACACTCAGCTATGCTTGCATTTATTATTATTTTATATATTCGCAAACATAAGCGGCCACATATGGATACGACAAGTGAGACATAGAGACAACAGTAATAATTAACATAATTATATGCCTTGGAGCGGTATTCTAATTTGCAGAAAATTTCTATAGAGAAAATATCTTTTTAAAATAGATTTGAAATTATCAACTGAATTATTTACAAGTTTTTAATACTGAAGTTATTTTCATTTAGGGAAATATAATTTTGTTGAAGAGTTTTCATTCAAAACTGTTTCATTTGCAATAAAATTTGAAATAAAAATAAAACAATTTTTATATAAACAGGGGTTTTGTGTTAGAAATTCAACATTTGATCAAAAAATACAAACGGTAAGTATAATTATTCTAAGTCTGTGCATTATATATCTCAATGCTGTTAGGTTATGTTGGGTGGGATGGTTTGAGGTAATATGGATTGTAGTATCCGTCATAGCTGGTATTTTATAGATGTCAAATATTAGAGGGTCAGCTCCTCGTGTTATTGTTTTGTCAAGATGATGCCAATTTCTGTATTGTTCTTTTTCCCTGGTGTATGTAATGTTATCATGGATTGTGTAGAGTCTATTCGGCGTTGTCTTGTTCGGAAGAACATGTGATGTCATCTACGTGTCTACGGTAATAAGTTATTCTGTATTTTTTTTGGTAATTCTTATGATTGACTTCCTGTACAAACTGAAGTCAATCTTTATGAGACATTAACATTCGCACGCTTTAACCAAAATTGCTGTCTGGTTACATGATAGCAAATTTTGTTTGTTAATTTTGACAACCCGTGGGAATTGTTTGTTATTTTGGCATAATTGTTATTGAGAACTTAAACGTGTGGTTTTTGTTACCAAACGCATGGGAAAGAACGATTGCTGGAATGCAATTTCGTTTATTCCATTTTGTATTTTTTTTATTTATTAATTTATTATTAATTTTAAGTATAAATAAGACATTCATTTTTAATAAATATGTCAATATAAAATCTGATCAACTTGCGTTCTATTGTTCTGAATACTTGCCCTAACTTATCCTTGGTTAAGTTAAACCATAACAACTGGTCAATAACTGGGTGAACTACTAAATTAAACTCTAACCATTTTCCACCTCTTCGTTGGCAAGGCAAACGAGCCTAAGCCCTAACACTTTCATTAGCGTCTTCGTTTGTGTCTTAGCAATTCCTGCCAAAGATATTCTTAAATTAACCATATTATTGAACAAATTGCAAAACAACATTATTCAAAAACCGTAACTTGTTTATTTTACCTTGTTTTGTTTCATATAAGTCATCAATTTTTAAATCTTACAATTTAAATGGTGCAGTAAAAATAATTTATTTTATATTTTCATGTTTCTATCTGTTTAAATGCCATCATAATATGAAATTTAAAAATCATTTACATATTAAGTTGTATTATTATTGAAAATAATAAAAATTGACAAGATATGTCGTAAAAAAGTCTGTTACACCTGCAACAAATTCACATACAGTCTGCTACTTCACAATGATAATACGCTAAAGTTAAAAATTAAAAATTCTCTACAGGATAATTGTTAGTTTTTTACAGACACAGATAAGAGAAGTGACTATTTATATTATAGAAGTTTTCCACACTTGCCCAAGCAAATCATTGAACAGCAAAAATAATAGTAAAAGAATGTTAAGAATAATTAATATCATACCCCCATAGTAATTGTCAGTTACATTATCCGTCTATACCTTAGTATGTGGCTGTATTTGCGGAGAGTTTGTGAATATTGGCTAAACTTTGTATATGTAAGTATTAGTGAATTTATATGCGTCTGCAATTGAAAATGTATGTATGTATGTGTGTGCTATTGGTAGTTATTGCTTTATATAGTTATGAGAATATAAAATGCGACAGTGTCTGAAAAAACCTTAATAGACATTTGGATAGACAGTTATCAGACAACAGATGGACTTTATTGTTAGACCACAAATGAAAATTATAATAGACAAATACAACAGAAAGTTGCTGTGAAAAACACTAACAAAATAAATAAACAAAAATTGAATGAATGCAGCAAAGAAAAGTTTAACAAACAGAAATAAATAAACTTTAAAATATAAGTTAAAAAAGTAGTAATTAAATTATTGATTAGACGAGGGTTGTTATAAGGGTAAGTAAACGTACGTAGCACTTATATTAAAATAACTAAAAAATATTAAAAAAATATTGAAAGTAGGTTTTTAACTGAAATGGAGGTGAGAATTACCTAAAATTTAGAAAATATTTCCGACTGTGTCAGCCATGAAGTGTATATGATTTACGGTGTCCCACAAGGATCAAAACTAGGTCCAATTTTATATATATTATACTCAAATGAACTTATTAGCACGCTAAACAACAGCAAAACATTTGCTTATGCTGATGATACAGCCATAATTTTTGCGCACAAGAATGCTGAAAGTGCTTTAGAGATCATGAAAATCGAAATAGAAAAAAGCTCAAAGATGGTGTCATGACCATGGATTGATAATAAATAAATCTAAAACAAAATTAATGCACATCAAACCGCCACATTTTCGATACACTGATTTAAAACTGCGATGGCATTGCATAGATTGTCTGAACGATACAAAAAGGGCAAGCATCCACTGTAATGTTGGAGAGTGTAACAGGCCCGTTGAAATTGTAAACTCGTACAAATACCTTGGAGTAATCATGGACCATAATTTCAATTGGCATGAACACGTTGAACACATCAGGAACAAATTAAGGAAAGCCTCTTACATGTTACACCATCTCAGATTGTGTTCGAATGAGGCAAGCATATTTCGCACTAGTGGAATCGCATATTCGACACGGTATTACAGCTTGGGGAAGCTCCACCTATTGCAGAGAACTACAAACGCCTCAGAATCAATTAGTTAAAACATTGGATATACCCAGGCGATGTAATCGATAATCGATAGCAGCAGCAACCAATCCGTCAACCGCCTCAAATGTGTTAGAAAATGAAATATTTAACAACTTCAGTATCTCAAATAACAATAATGAAAGTATAACTCTAAGAGACCTACAAATTTTAAAAATAAGAAGTATCTACTATACAACGCTGGCCATTGAATTTAAGAAAGATACCCGTTTCTGTACAAAAATTTGACATAAATACTAAACCCGGCGGAACAAAGAGGGCAGATTTAAAATCCTGAAATATAAAAACAATTATGGAAGAAACATACTGGCTGTTGTGCTACCCACGGTATTTCATATGATGCCATCGGACATTTTTAATATTTCAACTAACCACTACAAAACCAGGAGTGTTTATAAACGGCTTTTTATGAAGATACAATAGTATGTCTCAGGGATTGATTCTTACATTAGATATATTTCTTGGATTTACTTAATCTCTAACGTAAATAGTATCATGAATTTAGTATGAAACGAATGGAATTATATATGATTACACTTTCAATATTATACAGTTAACCTGCAGGCAAGCCCAAGCGGCTTCGCAAGGTCCATTATGTGTAAAATATTTGTTTTTTTTCATATGTAAATATATATTTGTAATGAATTACTGAATGAATAAATAAATAAATAACTAAAAAAAAAAATAAAGTTTAAAAACCTTTTTCTTCTTTTGCAATATTTGCGATTTGTTATAATTTATTGATAATTGCCTTATTTCCTTCTTAAAATTAAAATTATGAAACGAGAATAGGCCTGCCTATTTTAGACTTTACAACAGAACATGCTGCTGTATTTATTACTGTGAGTTTTGTATCTACCAACAAACCACGAGTCCTCGATTTTTAGGCCACGAAAATACTCTTCTGTGATATTTTATTGCCCTCCATTTTTCTATCATTTTTGCTCTGTGATCGGGAAATCGTGGTTAGTTATCTATACAGTTGTATAGATCAGAGTGCTCTATAACTACGGTGAAACTCAAGATAATAATGATAATACAACTGAAGATGTCTATTTAAACCGATTCAACTACAACTAACAAATACTAATATGTAATTGCTTTTCTCACTAATCAATCCTTCGTTAAGATTTGGGATTTCTTAAGTTTACTATCTGTCTTAGCTGTTATATCCAGTGCTGCAATAAACCAATTATTTTCTGATTTTCTCGTTTAACTATACATGAGCTTTTTATAGAGATATAGAACTTTCAAATGGAAGGAAACTAATTAATATGAAATTTCCATTCCTCGAAAGATAAACATGTGATAATATAATAATAAAAAAGACTTCTATCATTTGACCGCCACAGCGGCCTGGACGTAGTCTAATCGGGAATATATATAAATTTTCGATTACTTTTTCCAACATTTATGGCCGTATATCGACAATAACCCAGCGATTGTTGTCCTCCAAGTGGTTAATCGCTTCGGACTTCAAAAATCTACACAGAATAGAGTATAGCAACGTTAAATCGCACGATCTTGGAGGTCAACTCAGGGGTACGAAATTAAAAACTATGAGATTACCAAATGTTTCCTTTAATAAACCAATTTTGGCACGAGTTGTATGCCATGTTGCGCGATCTTGTTGTAACATCAGCACCTGCACAGCATGGTTATTCGATTGATGAACGAAAAAGTTAGTAAGCACGGCCTTATACTGGTCACCCAGTATAAAGACCAGTATAAGGCTCAGTATAAGGCCAACTGGTCAGATGTTGACCAGTATGGTAACGTTACTAAAAAAGTACACGGCTTTATAGTGGTTACGAATAATTATAACATCTGACCAGTAACGTTTCCAAAAAAAACATGAAATGATGATTCTAGAAAACCGAGGCACTTTATCAGCGTGAAAAATGTGCTTAATCCATCGAACATCACCCTGAATTTTCATGCTAAGAACATCAAGAGCTTCCGATTGGTTAATATTTATGTCGCCCATGGTAACATGTGCAGTAACATTTCCAAACAGATCCCTGCGTAAACATGCAGGTTTGCGTCTTAGGGTCATTAAAATCGATTCTATTCACATGAACCCATTCATAGATTGTGGCTAGATTGTAATTGTGCCTATTCTTCATGTTCTGCACTTTGCAATTCACCTCTAACTGGTTCTGTCTATTACTAAATAAATACGAATGACAAGTGGTGCTATCATCTGCGAAAGAGTATATGGGGTTGAAAGTTTGACAAAGAAGGTCATTTAGAAATAAGAAATAGGGTAGGAGAAAGAACGGTGTATTGCAGTACCCCTGAGCTCGTCTGTTAAAAACCCATCTATACAAATGGAATACTGCGATTCCTGAGAAAACTCGGTATAAATCTGGAGAAATTGTCACAGATACCCAAAGCAACAAATTTTGACAGAAGAGCATCATGCCACACACTATCAAAAGCCTTGAAAATATCCCCGAAATGAGGTATGTACTTGCATCATTGTTTCGACAAGAAAGTCAGCAAGTCATCCGTAGAGCGCTCTCTATGGAAACCATACTGTCGATCGCTTAGTAAGCTGTTAGACTCCAGTTACCTCACAAGATGAAAGTTAATAATATTTTCCATCACTTTAAAAAGTGTAGAACAAATTGCAATTGGGCGGCAATTTTCTGGGTTGTTAGCCTCACCCTTTCTGGGGATGATTCCACCAACCCATAAACTATACCAAATAGTCGGTTTTTTAGATGTAACGGTGTCTCGAAAAACACTTAAGGATTGTGTGATTCGATTTACATCCTCGCCTGGCCATGAAGCCTTAATCAGATGGCGGACCAAACCACTGCATAATTTGGATCGTCATGCTTGTCCTAGGAAGCCGAAGCCATAATTGTATGTAACAGAACTTTCCAGTTGCAACTTCGATGATTCCAGAGCAGGGCTGCAAATCATCACTCTTTGCTTAAGAGTTGGAGACTTTCCAAATCGAGTCCAGAACACATGTCTAGCATGCTCACTGGACAGGATCATTCACCTAGCGTGTCATTAACGGCGAAATGATCCTGACCACCATAATAACCATTATACTGTTATGGGGCCGCGAAACCACAACCACCACGATAGTCCCATATAGGGGCCAACCTCAATAATCAGCCAGAGAACTATTGAATGTCTAAAGAGACAAATAATGAACTCTGCGAGCTTACTGATTCCCGTGGAAATAAAGTGGAGTTTCCAGTTGTACCCCTGCTAACTTCAGGGGACTGGGCTCCTTTTTTCCCCCAGTTGCACTGTGTCTAGATAGTCGAAGTTCTATAAAGACCATATATATGTGCCCCCGGGGGGTTGCACTTAAGGACTATCATCACTAAAAATGTGGCACTTTTGAGTTTTGAAGTATAAAAATGAACTAAACAAAATTTGCTTATAAAAAACGGTATCAACGGCCATCTTGTTTTGGGCGAAATTTAATCAATTTGAAAGCATTGTTCAGATGTCTGTCTGTCGTCTGACAACAAGTCCTAAAATAGTTGGTCATAAAACGACCGCCAAACACCAGATTCATATAGATGAAAGTACTATCGGTTTACCAGGTGTTCTGTTGCAAAATAAGAGCGATGCAGGAAAATTAATAGCATTTTTCAACACCTCAACCATTAATGACGAAAGAAAATGACACAGCTTTGAATTAGAATTGTTAGCGGTTGCCGAGATACTTGAACGTTTTCGTTATTGCGTATATGGCAAAAGAATAACCGTTATCAACGCTGGCAATGCGACTAAAACAACCATTGCAAAATGAGAGCGATGCAGGGAAAGTGGTAGCATTTCTTAGCAGCTCAACCATTAATGACGAAAGAAAATGGCACAGCTTTGAATAAGAATTGTTAGCAGTTGCCGAGACATTCGAAAGATTTCGTTATTGTGTATATGGCAAAAGGTTAACCGTTGTCACCGCTGGCAATGCGGCTAAAACAACCATTGCAGATAAGGGAGTTAATATTAAAAATTGTAAGGTGTTTGTTGCGGATTCAGGATATTGACATGAAAATAGAGCATCGTTCCGGTCATGTGTACAAGATGTAGACGCATTAAGTCCTACGAGTAGGTCGTTAAGATAGCTACAGCATTGTTAGAATTGGCACAAAAGAGCGATTAATTTTTTACAATACAACTACTTGATAAGGACCGATATATCGTCGAGGATTTGTCGTATTCTAGTCGAAAGCAGCAGCATTATAAGTCTATTTGTTTGTCTAACGGAATTAAACCTTGGTGCATTTTACTAATAATGGAATTCGAACATTCAAATGATAATGGAGAAAACGACGAAGTTAATAAAGTTCCAATCGAGGTCTTGCAAGGCCTTAACTGCTGTTCTATATTTATTCCCCTTTAAAACAACTAATCCATTGCGAATACTCCATAAGAATTAGTTTAATTTCTGCTGAAGAATTCACTGGGAATTGAACTTGGGACTCGTGATCTTCTGTTTAACAGATAAATTTATTAATACAGCCAATCGGATACTCAGTCAAGGTGTGTTGTTTAGGTTTTTCTATTATTTTTCGTACACTTTTTAGTGGCGGTAATAGCAACTTAATTAGCTCTGTTTTTTTTTAAAGATACAAGAATAATCAGCACTAAAGTACTAAAGTATTAACGCATCTATAGCTCAAAATAAACCTAAAACAAATTAAGAAAAGCTGTTTCTTTAACAAAAATAAATAAATTATGTTACAGAAATTTTAGTATTAAATTTGTCTATATAATTTCTTAACTTTTCACACAGCTTTCCTTATTAAACATTTAAAGAATAATGTTTTACTTCTTTGCTCTGGTGAAACCAACTTTTCATCAGACTAAAACAATATTAAAAATATCTGTCTCTTTCTCTATTTCCTTTCAAAACCAAAACTTTTCTTGGCTGACACACAGGCCAACAAGAAGACATACATTAAACATATACAATCTGATACACCGAACATCATATATAATAGAAGTTATTGCCTTCAACAGTAAGGAAAAACTGACAAAACAACAACAACAACAAGAACAACAACAAATAACTTCTATGACATGTGGAAATATTTAAATGTATCTTTCCGTCTATAGAATGTTTAGTGCAATGGCAAATGTTTCTGTGTGCAGCATAGAAACCACAAAACAATTTGTAGAAATATTTTGAAAAGTTGTAGGTTTGAAAGTTGGGAATTGTGTAAAATAAAATAACGCAATATTAAGATTAAACCAAATAAAAAAAATAAAAAAAAAATAATAAAAAACATTAAAATTGTAAAACTAAAATGTTGCAACAACAAAAGTTAATGAAGTAGACAAGCAATAGTATTTTATGCATTTAAATACAAGAATTTTCTAATTCACAAAATTAATTAAACAAAAATTTATATACGAGTATGTATTAGCTTAGGGGGAACTATGGAAGGCATATTGAAAACTTTATTTTGTTTTAAGGTGCTTTGTTTGTGTTAAGGGATTAAAGAAAGAACAAGTAAATTAATTAAATCAATGTTTACAAGCTGTAACATATTTATCTATTGCAAAGATTCTTCGAAGGTAGTTATTAATTTATGATTTGAATAGTTTTACGTGTGTTGTTTTTAAAGTTTATTGGAGATAAATAACTCCGTCGTTAAAATATCCTTTATTAACTTTTACATATGCTTATTCAATTTTGCATTCTTTTCTGAATATTTACTGTTGTGAAAAATGCTTTAAATCTAAGTAATTTATATGCATTTTTTTACTAGAATTAGACCTTAATGTAGATAAGAGGGAATGTGCTAGCAGCTATATTAAAAAAGAGGAGGAATCTAAGATTATTACGCAATTTCTAGGCTTAAATCGCTTGTAAGTTTTTGCCTGGCTAAATAGAGCTGAAATTTTTCCTTTTTTATGGAAAATTTTGTACTGTTCATGCGTGATTTGATTTACATCTGTACGTGTCTCCTCGTAAAGCTTGATGCGTCTACATGTTATTCACATAGATGCCCTATTTTATCCGGAGCACAGTGGATCATTTTACGAGAAGGCGGCCAAAAGTCCTTTTTTTCATGGTCTCCAATTGTAAAATTTTAAAAAGTTCGTTCGAAAGTAGATACTAGTGTACCTAAGGAGTCAAAAATTAAAACTTTATTTTAACTATATCACACTGAACAGGGTGATTCAAAATTAGCATTTTCAGTATTTTGCTAAAATGAGAAATTTCTTAGTAAATTTTTGATTTTTAAACATCTATAACTCTTTTGTGGTACAAGGTTTTTAAACGAAACAAACCTTGTATTATAGCGTAATTTGTTAAAGACTAGCATAAGGAAACTGAAATGTTTTCAATTGATTTTTGATTTTTAGAAATTATTTTTTTTAGAGGTCCAATTTTTTTCTAAATTCTCTTACTAAATAGAGCATAACTTCTAAAGTTCGGTAGGAAATGTAAAAGCATTAGCACTGTGTCATAGCCCTAAATGTCCCCAACACGACTATATCCTATTATACACCCAGTACCATCCGACCGTGAGCACCAGAACAATTTTTCTGACACAAGGTCGAAAAGTTTTTGCAAAATGGAATTAAGAAAATTTTTTTCCTTGTTGCTATTTTCTAAGCATTTTATTTATTTTTTAAATCGCCCTTATGAAAGACCTTGTTTAGGTGAAAAGAAAACAAAAATTTTTAGTTAATTTCAAAGGCATGCACAGTTGGTCACAAAATATTTTGCCTATTTAAAATAACGTAAATTGATATAATTTAGGAGGTCACAAAAGTACTTTACTTTTTAAATTGATTTGCACTGATTGTATAATAGTATGGGAAATTGAAATACCCTCGTCAACAAAATATTACAGACCAATAAAATTTACTTTCAAAGAAACAACAAATCTCATAACTGAAGAAGTCCGAAAAATAAAAGATGAAATTAACTTGTAATATTTACTGTTGATGAACAGGAAATCCAAGTAAATTTTAAAATGTATCTCACAATGATTGATGGAAAAGTTGCACAAGCTTTAACTGATACAGATGGTGGTCAAACCATTGTAAATGGTATGTAGCGCCATTCTCGCCCTAGGAGGCGTTCGAGTCCGTGTCCTCTCCGGTCACTCCTAGTGGCAACTTCAAAAGCTCGAAGTAGGTCGCAGCCTTTACTCCTTGCTTAAGAGTTGGAGACTATCCAACTCCTGGTCCAGAACGCATGAAGCTAATATAATTAAGAAGACGATGGCATTTATACTCACTTGACCTAAACCATTCATTGTGTTCATTTTGAATGATCCGACCCACAAACTTTCACGAGGTCCTCGAAACCACAACCACCACAATACTCCCATTTAGGGACCAACCTTAATAATCAGCCAGAGAACAGCTAAATGTCTAAAGAGACAAATAGTGAACTCTGCGAGCCTACTGATTCCCGTGGAAATATGTGGATTGTCCAGATGGCTCCTACTAGCCTTTAAGGGGCCTGGGCTCCCTTTTAAACCGCAAGACACCAGTCTGGATGGAACAGTAGGCTCCAAAAAGACTATCATGTGCCCCCAGGGGGATATGTGCTGTTCAATTGAAAGTTGATCAAAGTAAGGCTTTTCTAAAAAGTTTAAATCGCGTCTGACAACAAGTCTTAAATAATTGGTCATAAAATGGTCGCCGCACTGTGGGAACATTTTACGAGAATGCGGTCAAAAATATATAACTTTTGAACGGATCGTAATTTTGATACGCGGCTTTTTTTGTCTACTAGGTGAGATCACAAAAAAAATCGGTTGGAAAAATAGTTGTGATAGATTTAAAAATTCATTCTAAGTTTTAGGTGATTTTTGGTACGAAAGTAAAGTATTAAAACTTGTTCAAAAAGTTCGTTTTACATAAAGTCTTATATTTTGAATCACGTTTAGAACTTATACTTATTAAAAACTTAAATTTAGTCCAAGCTTTGGCCATCGTGAAATTTTTAGTACGAAGGTTAGTTTTTTAAAACAATTTGAGTAAAAAATTAACTGATTAATTAGCAAGAACATAAAAAATTTATTCATTGGTTCAAATTTACTTTAGATAAGGAAGTATTTAAGTCCAAAATACACATAAATACCACTCGTTTTTGTAAACTTTAATTGTAAATTGATTAATACTTTATTAATGTAAAAACAATTTTAAAAGGATGAAATACATACAGATAACTCTTGTGTTTGGAAAAATGACTATTAATTAAACAATTTTAGTACATATTTCTTCCAAATAGCCTTGATTTTCACCTTCTAGAAGTCGTTTAGCTTCTACGTCTAGTTCAATAGAAGTAGTTTTCCATTTTTGACGGATGTTGGAGATATAGGGATCCCCTTGCTTTGGCTGATCGATGATTAGGCCTTGTTCTAAATATTTTTCTTGAATTATTTTTTTTTGGTTTCTGTTTTCTCATTTTTCCTATTTTTTGTAACTGTTTCGCCTAACGGACCAAAATCCAAATCATAACCCAATTTAAGAATATGTTTCATAAAACGTATTCTAGTATGAAGACGGGACAATCCAAATTCGTACGCTGCCTTAAAAGTCTCATCTTCTGGAACTGGATGGCTTAATTGACTTGATGTCTTTTTGCATATAGTGCAGCTTAATAATGCTTTTGTATCAGTTAAAGCTTGTGCAACTTTTCCATCAATTATTGTGAGATAAATTTTATAATTTACTTCAATTTCCTGTTAATCAACAGTAAATATTGCAGGTTGAAGGTTTTTAAAGTCATCTTTTATTTTTCGGATCGTTTTTGATTTGGTATTTCCACCTGTAAGAGCGTTGGATAAATATCAATGGTTTGTTTTTATCCCCAAAACCAAGCAATTTAACAATTTGAAAAAAAACTATTCTACAATCAGTGCAAATCAATTCAAAAAGCAAAGTACTTCTGTGACCTAAATCATATCAATTTATGTTATTTTAAGTAGGCAAAATATTTTTTTTAACTGTTCATGACTTTGAAATTATCTAAAAATTTTTGATTTCTTTCTAAAAATACGCATATTCACCTAAACAAGGTTTCTCATAAAGGCGATTTGAAAAATAAGTAAAATGCTTAGAAAATAGCAAAATAGAAAAAAAATTTTTTTTAATTCCATTTTGCAAAAACTTTTCGAACTTGTGTCAGAAAAATTGTTTTCATGCTCACGGTCGGATTGTGCCAGGTATTTAATGGGGGTATATGCATATAGGGCACATTTAGGGCTATGACACAGTGCTAATGCTTTTACATTCCCTAACTAACTTTAGAAGTTATGCTCTATTTAGTAAGAGAATTTAGAAAAATTGGACCTCTAAAAAATTAATTTCTAAAAATCAAAAATCTATCAGGAACATTACAGTTTTCTTATAAAAGGTGTTTTTTAAGCTAGATAGAACTTTAAATTGTAAAAAGTAACACAAAAAATGAAATTTTGATGAAACATTTTTTTTTATTTGTTTCAGTATACTCTGACAAATCATCATGAATAGACTCTCGCTTGAACAACGCTACGAACTTATCCAAATTTACTTTGAAAATCAGTCGTCGATTCGCCCAACTTATAGACGACTTCGTCATTTTTATGGCGTACATAATCGTGCATCTGAACAAGCCATTCGTCGAACTGTCGATAGATTTCGTACCACATACTCTCTAGAGGATGCAATAATACCAACACGTCGAAGAAATGTGCGTACTGAAGAGAATATCGCAGCTGTAAACGAAAGTGTGGAAGAAGATCCAAATTTATCAATTCGTCGTCGGTCGCAGGAATTGGGGCTCTGTCCGTCCACTACGTGGAAAATTTTGCACAAAGATCTCAGCCTACACCCATATAAAATCCAGCTGGTGCAGGAATTGAAGCCACGAGACCATTATATGCGTCGTTCTTTCGCCGATTGGGCTCTAGAGCAGTTGGCAACTGACCCCTTGTTTTATCGCAAAATTGTGTTCAGCGATGAGGCGCATTTTTGGCTTAACGGGTTTGTTAATAAGCAAAATTGCCGCATATGGAGTGAGACCAATCCACAACAGACCCTACAGACTCCATTACATCCAGAAAAATGCACCGTTTGGTGCGGTTTTCATGCTGGTGGCATCATCGGACCTTATTTCTTCAAAAATGAGGCCGGAGCTCGCGTTACGGTCAATGGAGATCGTTACCGCACCATGATCAATGATTTTTTGTTTGAAAATATGGATGACATTGATCCGGACGAGATATGGTTTCAACAGGATGGCGCTACGTGCCATACAGCGAACGCAACCATCGACTTATTGAAATCAAAATTTGGCGACTATTTCCTGTGGGGCTACGTGAAGTCACTGGTTTATGCTGATAAACCAGCAACAATTGACGCCTTGGAGGACAGCATTGTTCTTGTTATTCGTGACATACGCCCAGCAGTGCTCTAAAAAGTGGCCCAAAATTGGACGTCCAGAATGCGCTTCGTCAAGAACAGCCGCGGTGCCCATATGCCCGAAATCATTTTCAAATGTTAATGTCACGTATTGATCCTTCGAATAAAAAAGAAATTTTGATTACAATTTAATTTTTTGTGTTATTTTTTACAATTTTAAGTTCTATCGGGCTTAAAAAAACTGACTTTACTAATAGCTAATAAATTACACTATTATACAAAGTTTGTTTCGTTTGAGAACCTTGTTCAACAAAAGAGTTATAGATGTTTAAAAATCACTAACTAAGAAATTTTTCATTTTAGCAAAATACTGAGGATGCTAATTTTGAATCACCCTGTTCAGTGTGATATAGTTAAAATAAAGTTTTAATTTTTTGGCTCCCGATGTACACTGGTATCTACTATCGAACGAACTTTTTAAAATTTTACAATTGGGGACCGTGAAAAAAAGGACTTTTGGCCGCCTTCTCGTAAAATGATCCACTGTGCGCCGGATTAAATAGAGCATCTGTCCGGTCAATGTGAATAACATGTAGACGCATCAAGCCTTGTTAAAAATCGCAAAAATGACTATAACGGCAAATGATTTGGAAATCAGGAATCAAGGATTATGAGACAATTTCTAGGCTTAAGGGATGTGTAACTTTGCGTATCCAGAACGCTTTAATTTCAGCTCCTTTACGATGCTTATTGAAAAATGATGGACAATTAAATTGGCAAGGTGATTAAAATAAGGCTCTTCCAATGTTAAAATCGTGTCTGACAACAAGTCCTGTAATAGTTGGTTACAAAACGACCGCCGAATACTAGATTTATACAAATAGAATTATTAAATAGAATATCGGTTTATCAGGTGTTCTGTTACAAAGCGAGAGCGATAAATGAAAACTGGTGCATTTTTCAGCAGATCAGTCATTAATAAGGAAAGAAAATGCCACAGATATGAGTTAGAAGCTTGAGCATTTATCGAGACATGAACGTTGCCGTTATTACGTATATGGCAAAAGTACAACCGTTATAACCAATTGCAATGCAATTGAAACAACTATGCAGAAGAAGTAGCTAATACCAAAACAATAAGATGATGGTTACAGATGAAGAATTTCGACGTTAACATAGAACATCGGTTTGACAAACGTATGCAACATGCCGAAGCATTAGGCCGAGCACCTTATGAGGAGACACACAACTTAAATACAACATTGTTAAAAATCGCAAAAACAATTACAAAGGAAGGCGATTTATTATTCTCAATGAAACTATTTAATAAGGACCGATATATCATCGAGGATTTGCCTTATTCTAGTCGAAAGCAGCGCCGTTATAAGCAGAATTAAATATTGGTGCATTTTACTCCCAATCAAATTCAAACAACCATAAGGTAACGAGAAAAACGACGAAGCTGACAAAGTTCCAATCGAGGACGACTGTGTTAAAAGAATGGCCGACTGTAAGAAATAAATAAACGATTGAAAGCTAATTACAACGAGAGATTAAAGACAATCTAATGAGAAGTGGTATCATATGCAGAGTGGCACCCATACATTCAAAGGTAGAACTTAATAAATTTTGTGTTAAGCTACATCAATTGTCTGCCTTTACCCTCTTATTAATTCTTTTCATTGAGATTTTTTATTTGCTTAAATCAAATAAGCTGCTTCCGTGTTGTGGTAAAAAATTCAAGTAGAGCCTATTTGTTTATGTGGTCCTATATGCCGTCCTTTTTAAACAAAATCTGATATGAATTCGATGGAAGTAGATTTTCATTAAGCAAAACATTCCAATGATAATTTTTTTAGAAGAAAAACCAATTTTTAGAAAAACATGATATTTCTTATACTATTTGATATCGGTGGCTAAATTGAGGGCCTGAGAGCTCTTGATCCTGTGACTTTTTTTGCAAATCATGTATTTATATAGCCAAATGACTGTTAATCGAACTTAACGGTGGTAAGTCATAAGTTTTGTGATACTTTAATAAAGAATTTAAATGATTTTTCACAACTGCATTTAAAGAAAATTTGCCATCACCTTAAATTAGTAAAGTTTCACAAAATAATAAAAATTATTGTAGTCAAATGCAAGAGACTGATATTTTTTGTTTAACTCTTTGTCTTGTCAGCATTTTATAATTTAATCAATAATTAATTTTTATTTTTAACAATGGCAACATTAAGTTGTATGAACTTACCTTAAACCCTTCGTTTCACATAAATGATATTCACCAAATACACCACAGCCTAATTTTTCCACAATAACAAGAGAATGTCTTGGAAATTCTTGCAACTGACAATTGGCCATTTCATCTGTAGCATCTACATTATTCATGAAATCATTCAATTCGGCCAAATTGTAATGATGTGGTTTTGTTAAAGTTAAACTGATATTAGTACCAGCAGCACCTGCCATTGTTTTTCCTCTAGCTCCAGTGCCACCAATGCCATACAATGATGATGATGACTCAAAATTTTGACTTAAATTTTTCGGCAAAGTATGTGTGTTTAAAGAATTTCCTTGTAGAAAACCACTTTTACCATTTGGCAATGTTCCGGTGCCAGTTTGTAATGATGCATTTGTTATTGTTGTTGCTGCTGCTGCATTCGTTTGTGCGGGTATTATTTGCTGAATGTTTGTTTGAGTATGTGAATTTTTTTGCTGCTGTTGCTGTTCTACTGCATTATTACTGGCATTGCTGCTGTTAGCCAATGTTGACGCCATATTGGCTTTACAAATTGCCATTGCAGCATAATATTTTTCTGAGGACATTGTTGCTGTTATTGCTTGTGCTGATGGTGGTGGTGGTGGTGGCGGCGGTGGTGGTGTTGTTGAAGTACCTACTACGAAATGTGATGCTGATGATGTTTGTGGTTGCTGTTGGTGATTTTGATGCTGATGTAGTGCATAATGTGATGCCGTTGGAGATGATGATGTTGATGAGACCGATGTTGTTGCTGATGTTACTGTGTGCGATGTTAGACATTTGGGTGCCGAGTTAGCTGGTGGTGGCGGTGGTGGTGGTATCTTCATATGAAACATATTGTTAAGAGTATTATTGCGGTTTGCAGTTAATGTTGCGCTGTAATTACTATTGCTACAATTTAAGCTGCTGCCACCAGCACCACTGCCTAAACAACTTCCAGCTCCACTATATAAGGAATTAGATTTTTGTGTTGGTATTAAATCCTGCATATGGGGCACAGCATAATCTTGACAAACAATATCAGGAACGTCTAAAGGAAGAAAAATATAAGAAGATGAAATTGTAAAGAACATACATAGAAAGTAGATGATAGGGCCATAATATTACAACAAAATAAATTTTAAGATTAATTTTCAATAATTTTTTGAATAATTTTGATGAGTCTAAAAATATACGAAGAGATAAGGAAAGAGGATGAAGAAAGTAGTCTGAATGTGTTTATGGCATTAGGCCTATCCAAGGCCCACTCTCTGTTCGGCGATAATTCTTTTAATGATATGGTTAGAGATATGTAGATTATGCTTGAATTAGCTTCTATGTTAAGAGTTGTGAAAAATAAAAAAAAAAGACTTTGAAGAACTATCGTTATTTAATAAAAATTTAATGATATTTCGAAGTTTGCGAAGAATTTTAAATTTAAAAACGCTTCAGATAAAATCTATGCCTTTTTATCGTTGTCCTTTCCAGCCGACTCTATTAATTCAAACTAGTGCTTTAAACTTGCATTTTGTTACTAATCTCACATATTTGATTATTTTTATGGTATCTGATAAATGTCCAATATGACCACGCTGGCAAAACGCTGGTCCTATTTCCTTAATCACATCACGATTTTGAATTTTAAGGGTGAAGTCGGTTCGATTTGCTCCGTATGGACTCTGTCTTTAGCATAGCCCCACAAAAACTAATCCAATGATGTTAAATCACACGATTTGCCTGGCCACTTAACTGCTGATTGTCGTGAAATTATGGGATCGGGAAATTTGGTTTATAATAATTGATTGTTTCATTGGCTGTATGATATGTAGCACCGTTCTGTTGAAACTACATGCAAGTGATATCCACGTCGGCAATAATAGGAATAGACCAAAATTAAGTTTTTTAGCATCTCGCTATAGCGTGATTCATCAACCGTTATCACGCCTCCAAACCACATAGCGCACCATACAGTGACAAGTTTAGCATGCAAAGGTTTCTCAATAATCGCTCTAGGATTTTCAGAAGCCCAAATGCGGCATTTTTGCTTCTTTACAAGCACCTTGACAAGTGAAAATAGGTTTCGTATGTAAAAATGAATTTTTTTCAGAAAAACCAGCTGGTTATTCCTGAATGAATTAAGCGAATCTGCGGCGTTGTGAATGGCCGGCTGAACCTTGTAAGGCTTCAAAGTTAAATCCTTACGCAAAATTCGCCATGTGGTGGTTTTGGATAATCCCAATTGTTGTGAACGTCGCGGAATTGATAAATTTAGATCTGCTTCAATACTGCGGCTCACGGCTGCGATGTTTTCAGTTGAACAACCCGGTCGAAAACAAATTGGTGTTCGCACATTTTGTGTCCAGCCTGTCGACTTAAATTTAACGACCACATTTTTAATTGCGGTGTCAGAACGACGACTATATTGTCCAAAAGTATCACGAATTTTACGAAATGTAACTTGAACAGAACCACCATTTTCATAGTGGATTTTATGTATTTTAATGCGATTTTCGTGCGAAATTGAATGCATTGTAACAATTCCCAATGCATCCACTACTAATACTTCGAAAAACTAAATTTGAAAACTATCATGGTGCTGAAAAATAATGTTGTTGTTGAAAAACCTGATAGATTTTCCAGTTAATTTTATGTTTGCTTTCTCTAAGGTGATATACAATCGAGTGCAAAGAAGTCATGTTGAATTAGCTGCAAATTAGAATAAAGCGCAAAAACTAAATGAAAATAATAAGAGAATAATAACAGGAGAGCGTTGTATATAGCAATTGAAGTACATTAAACCCCATTTGTAGTAGAATGTGAAAATACCAGATATTATTTGGTTAAGAAAATATCGCTCAAGGATGTACCCAGAATGTACAGTAACCATAGTGCATATTGTTTGTAAGTATTCAGGATAATCTAGCAGTGGAAAGAGGAATTTTATTCTAAAATAAATATTAATATTGCAGAAATCTATGGTGAAATGGAAGTTGACAAATTCAAATATTAAGGTGAAATTTTTCCTTATTACATAAAAAGGATCATAAGAGATTTACTTTTGTATTTCTCCTATTAGTTTTTTTTTTCAGGCAATATTTGTTTAAAAAAAAAAAGAAATCAGTCTATAAAACAATTCAACCGATCTTATTAAATTATATTTATATTTTTATATTTTTATGTATTTTACTTGGATACAGAGAAAACTATAATTTTTTTCTTTGAAATTCAACTTTTCTTTTTTGCTTCAATAGTTGACAAATTTACCCAAGCCTTAAAGTATAAATACTCTTATTTATTACATAAATATTTAAGCAATTAAAAATTCATTGCAGATTTTAACCCACATTTTGAGAACGTCGTTAACACATAATTAAAGAAAAAAACTAGAAAATGTTGCATATAAAAGAAAATAAGTTAAAATTGTTTTTTCATTCCAATAAATTACTCAACTATTGACACTATACCAAATGTTTTGCCACAATGATGTGACGGCATATGTTATTAAATTCAATACAGCAAACAAAAAAAAATAGTTATGAAACAGTAAATACATTTACAAATGTTGACACTTCAACATTTGCATTACCCTCACGATTACCATAAAAATATTTAATAATGTTTGCCAAAACAGTTTTGGTTATATTGAGAGTGTAATTATTTTGTGTTTTATTTTTGTGAACTTTATTTTAATGTTTCGTGAACTAATATGAGACTAAGTAGACTATTTTTTTTTGAAATGAGATAATAAATGTTATATCCCAGTTTTATCGTCGATAAAAAGAGTTTTTGGGGTTAGGTTAAAAGGTTTAACTAAGTTACTTTGCTTCTAAACCTTATAAATAAATTTTTCGTGTTTATATAAGTTTCGTACTTTACCAAGGGATGAAATATTTAAATCAAATTAAGATTATTTTGGAAGCTTTTCTCGAAAGTTGCATATTTTGGCATAATTTTCTATTTTATTTTGATGAATTGCTGACGTTTTTACTTTTTTAATGCGATGCATTTTTCGAAAGATCTACTCCGTCTTCCAATTTATTTTTTTAAAATTTATTTCTCTTTTTATTAAAAATTAATCCTCTTAACTGTATTAAAAAAAATCCTCAGTTGTATATATATATGGTCCGCCATCTAACGTATTTTTTTTCAACTAGTTCTTATTTCGTGAATGGTAACACTTAGCTCATGTTTGAGTTGACAGATAATAGTTTTATCCTTCCGCTGAACGAATATGGTTGTATATACGCTTCAACAACGCTTCGCTAAGTGGGCCTGCGATCAACTTACAGAAGATGCCGATTTTGCAAAGAAATCATGTTTCAGATGTCGCATTTGGGGCACAGAAAACTCGCACGCATACATTGAAAAGCCGACGCACCCAAAACGAGTCACTGTTTGTTGCGTATTTTGGTCCAGAGGCATAATTGGGCCATTTTTCAGGAGTGGCCATTACAATCAATGACGATCGTTACCGGGCCATGTTGAACGAATTTTTGTTCACAAAAATTGAAGATGAGGATATTGCCAAAATTTGGTTTCAACAGGACGGCGCTAAAAAACTTAGAATGAGTTTGTCGTTAGTGAAGGGTATGAGCTGAATTTCAGGGTGTTTTATCCTGCAGTCTAAACTAAATTAATAACAGATTACATGGAGCACCATTAGAGCCTCAAGCAGTTAAATTATGTATGCCAACCTCATCTTATGATAGGGCTGCAAATGTTTAAGAAAGATTTGAAATAAAGATTTTATAGATTATAAAATTTTGATTGATTCGATTTAGTTTTATTTCAAATTGTATAAACAACTAACATTACTTCCAAAGCCCTTAGACTCCAGAAGGTTTTCGAAGTCTAAGGACTCCTATACTGCTTTCACAGTATTTAATAAATATGTGAAATCTATATTTCTGATAAATTTAAAATCAGATGTTCTGGTTTGGAAACTGTATTTGCACAAAGATTTCAAGATGAATGCACTGATGTCTAGGCAACTCTTCCTTAATGTGCAAATTGGGTTCAAACCAAGGTAGCCATTAATCCCGATTTCTACAAGCAAATTTTCTTTGAAAGATAAGTCACTAGACAAAATTTCCGTCTTTGGAATAATGATAATCCTCAAGTGTATAAAAAGACACCGTTTTATATCCAGAAAAACTGACTGTTTGATGTAATTTACGGGTTGATGAAATCATTCGCCCGTACTTCTTTAAAAAACGATGCTGGTAAGAATATTACACTCAATAGTAGCCGCTATGTACCCATAATTATTGACTTTTTCGTTAATAAATTGAATAACCTTGATGTTAAGGAGCAGTGTTTTCAACAGGCCTGTTCAAAATGTTGCTCTGTTTTCTTGCCACAATTAATTTATTGAGAGAAACATTTAGTAGTCGTATAGTTTTACATTTCGAACCCGTAAAATGGTCTTTCAGGTCATGCGACTCAACGCTGCTAGACTATTTTCTGTGCTGGTTTATGAAGTAGTTAGTTTACGGCCGTAAGCTCAAAATGATTAATCACATTGATGATTACATTGGCTGCGTTATTGTCGATATACAGCTAGTACTATTCTAAAAATTCATCGGATATTGGACCTTCAGATAAGATTACGGTCAAGGCAGCGGTGGTAGTCATATACCTGAATATATCAATTATAATTCCAATAGATT